>BSBK01000213.1:2017500-2728189 GCA_027943335.1 Chamaecyparis obtusa | reverse complement strand
TATATATATATATTATAGTATATATATATATAATATATATATATATATATATATATATATATATATATATATATATATATATATATATATATATATATATATATATAAAGTGGGATAAAACACAAAGCAAGAGAAATAACAGAAAAATATAAAGAATAACATAAAATGTTATAAAAATAATAATATATAAATATTATATATATATATATATATATATATATATATATATATATATATATATATATATATATAGACACACAGATATTATTTTATATCTTATTTGTATATCGTATTCTATTTTCTCTTTACATCCCCTCTCTCTTTTGACCTTCCGGCACCCTCCTCTTCTTTCTCTCAAACCTTGGTAGTTTTATCTCCTAATTTTGTAGTCTTTCTGGTCACCTTTCCAACTCTGCATAGTTTTTCGTGTTGTTTCTTTATATCCCATAGGATTAGCTTGGTCTGCATATTCATTCTTATGATTCTTGCATTCTCTCTTTCCTGATGATGGATCACGGAGTGTGATCCGAAATGTTGATGCCAAAAATTAACACAATCAAATCCAGAAATGCTCATGAATTGTTAATATGGATTGTGGAAATCTGATATCACTAACCAACAAAATGGCGACTCTACTGGGGAGATTATAATCATGAGCAAATAATGTAGGATCCAAGTTGAGATGGACTCCTGGCTTGTTTATTTCTATCAGTTGATATCTCTAGTGTTATAAATCAGCTATAAATAACATGGGTATGAGTAGAGCTAGACTCCTGGATGACTTATTTGTTATCCAGTGGTTTCCATTGAAGTGTATAAGAGTCATATTTAAAAGTTTCAATATCATCTCACCAAGTTGTGAGTGGAGACTCTAAAATCCTCTGTTTGATCAGTGCAAAGTTTAGAATAAAAGATATGATGTATTCAGCTCTAATAAATAGTGTTTGAAATTTTTGGTGAAGTTTTATGTTGACTGAAAGAATATATAGAAATAGAGATAAAGTGTTTTTCCTCTTCAAGGAGGTGGCTGTTGGAAATTTGACTGAGTTGATTATATAGATTTTTTCATTATGGCAACATATGATCCAAATGAAGATCAAACAGGTCAGAGAGCTAGTATGACAGAGCGCAATGCAAAATTGTCTAAGTATGAGACAGTGTTTTTTACCAGTGAACCTGGAGATAGTTTTTGTTTGCGATGTTGATTGGAGTAAGTTCAATGCTTGTGCACTTGAACATAGACTTTATGATGACTATTAAAGACCCATCTCAAAGCACAAGTTAGTATGACATGTACGGAAGAAGTTATGACAGTTTTACAGAAGACAGTGTCAAGCTGACAGGACAAAATATGAAGACTGAATTAGTAAAGAGTTAAGGGATTATTTTGTTTATCAAAATAATGACTTAACAAAATAAAAGGATGACATCCTAGATGTTAAATCTTGGATAAAGTTATTTATATAAATGTAATTGTAATTGTAAGAAAAGAGAAGAAGTAATGTGATGTAATGAAGTAGTGACATGATGCGAAATATATGATGCATATGTAATAGCGATAGTGAAAGAGCAATGAAGAGATATTGATGCAAGTAGTATAAGGTTATGTACCTTAACCTACTTTTGTAATCAGTGTATATTGTACATTAATTTTTTGGGTAGTGGGCTCATCTGGTAATCACATTTTGTACTGGCAACTCCTAACAGGGTTTGAAGCTTCTAACAAGGCCTATAGTCCCTTAATCAGGACTAATACACTATATGCTTGTAATAGACTCCTAACAGGGTCAACATCCTTAACAGGATACTTTTGATTAGTGGATCTTTGTGGGTACCATCCCCACTGGGGTTTTCCCTTGGCCAGGGTTTCCTGGAGAACAAATAATGTGTTATGAGTTATTTGGTTTTATTACTATGCATGTCATTTAGCTTCTTATGTTATGCATGTATAAAGATAATCTGTTATATCCATAATTGGGCAAAAGTAAAAGTTTGTAGAATACTGATTCACCCCCCCTCTTAGTATTCCCTATTTCTAATAGTGGCAACTCTATAAGTAAAGATCCCGATGGAGCTATGAAGTGGGCTCTAAAATTTGCCATTCTTTCTAGCCAAAGAAAATTGTAGCATCAAGGAGCTTACCAGGTATTTCTCATTGAATGTTTTATATTTGTATAATCCTTATTGGGTGAAAAGGTCACCATATAAAAAGGATTTAGAATTGTGGGTCTGCATATTTCTCTAGATTTGTTAAAAAATTTGGGTTGTATCTTCAGAGGAATATGTATGATTTGATAATCTCTATGGCTGCATAAGTTTTTTGTGCTAAAATATGAAAGTCTCATTAAGAGGAAGTGTAGTCCATAATGGATTCAAGTAGAAGTATTTCTGAACAATGGCATGCACCATTATGTTTTGATCACATACATGGTTTCCTGAATGAGATTCCTACCAAGATTAGGAAGCATTTGTAAGATTTTAAGGGGAAGTGATCAGATTCAACATGTGAGCATTTACAAGTGTTTGCTAGTCTGATGGGAGACTTCAAGATTTGTCATGAAGATGTCATCATGAAGTTGCTAGTTCAGACATTGAAGGATGATGCCAGGGTCTAGTTTTATTCTTTGCTAGCGAATTCTATTTCTTCATTGGAGGACTTCAATTCAGCTTTCATGGAACAGTTTGTTGAAAGAATAGATGTGAGCATTCTACTGAACAAATTGATGGAGATTCAAATAGAAGAAGATGAGTTGGTTCTGCCATTCAACATCAGATTTGCTAAGACATTAAATGATATTCCAAAGAGTTACAGACCCAATGATCAAGTATGTTTAATAATTTATTTAGGTGCTTTCGATAAAAAGATGAGCTTCATGTTAAGAAATAAAGAGCCAAATAATTTACATCAGGATTTTATGACAGCGATGGACATTGAAAATAATTTGAGATATAAAATTGCCAAAGGGTTTTTATCCACTAGAGTCCATTGTCATAATGTTCCAACCGAAGAAGATAGGTGTAAATGAGCAAGTGGAACTCAATGTCAAAAGGTTTCCATCTCTGCCGATCTTACTAATCATATTTCAAGTTATGCTTCTGGACAGAATGTGAATGAAAGAAATTTGTAGCAAAAAATGACTATCCCTGATATAGAAGTTAATATGGTTAGTGAAGAATTGCAACATTTTCTTGATGCAGAGATAGATATTTACAAGGGTTATATACCAAGTAGATTTGAAACTAGTTCTTCTAGTTGTGAGGCTTGTAGAGACTTATTGTTTGCAGTCAAGTATTGAAAATGAAGAGGGGACAGATCTTTCATCTGATGATGATAAAGCCCAAGTGATGAAGTTCTATCAGTTTTCAATGGTACTGATAGTGAAGAAGAAGATTAAAGGAGCCAGAGTGATCCCGATCTTCTTGAAGACAAGGAGATGGTTTATGGACAACCTTGTGAAGAAAATGAACACTTATCATGTGTTGAAAGTGATTGTGAAAAGATTGATATGACTAGAGAATTAATGAATTCTTGTGTTTCAGATGATAGTGGTGATGAAACTAATTTTTCATTTTGTATGTTTTCAGCTATTGATTTACCATGTGAAGTTGTTAATCATAAGATAAAGGACAGCTTCTATGAGCCCAAATATGAAGCCATGGTAGCTCAGTTTTGCATTGAACTAGAAATGGAAGTCAGTTGGTTTGATATGGATAATGAAGATTTTGATATTGTAAATAACATAGAATTAGTACCTTATCAAGAGAAGGTTAATAATGCAGACAATCTGCCCTACAATAGTGAATTATGTCAAGGAGACATATGCCAAAATAATAATGTGTGCAATGGGCTGCCTACTAATTTGTTTGAATCACAATTTGAGACATTCAATGAAAATCTAAATGATGTTTCAAATTCCATATCAAATTGTTTGTTTCAGCCAGAGGTGTGTTCTTTTATCCAAGATTTGGATGTAAAGAGTGTTGATGTCCTATTTCTAGAAGACATTGAAGCAAGTCAACAAGGACATATTAATTACCAGGTAGAAAATGAATCTTTTACTTTTCCAATCCAGCATGATGATGTCTCTCGAGATGAATTCAATTTGAAGCCACGAGTCACACTTCAAAATGATTTTCTTGAATACTTGTGTGATATGCATACAGTTGAAGTTTAGAGCTTCCCTTTTGATGTTCAAACATGAATTCAAGGTGTTGATTGCTTTTCATATACAGAGCTGAGAAATCAGTACAACACTTCTGATGGCTCCAAATTTTACATTGGTTGTGATTTTGTGCTGGACACAAAAATGTGTTCTTCTAGTGATCCAAAATCAGATTATCGGGACATAAAAGAAAGGTTCTCTTGTGAGCAGCCCTATGCAAATAAACATCATGATGTTGTTTCCTTTTGTGACGATGATGCAAATTATGAGGATGGTAGTAAATTCAGTGAGATTAGTGAATATGAAGAAGAAGATTCTATGGTAAATAATGTTCCTATTAAGTTTAAAGACGTCTCCTTTTATCAGCATAAGAGAACAATTTTGTTATCCCACTATAAGAAAGATTTGTGCAAAGCGAAAGGAGATAATTATGATGCAGATGAAAGTTTTTGCAATGATGGTTTTGCACAAGACAATGGGGGCCAAGATTTTGCATCCCCTGTTCTAAACAAAGAAGAAATTTGTAGCATCAAACAAGAGGCCAAAGAGAATGAAAATGAAATCCAATGCACACTAAGCAGTAAGGAAATCTCAAACCTCTTAGAAATTGATTTTTAGAGGTATGCTCTTACATTCAACTTTACACTTTCATGCCCGAAGGATATATGTTTTGATACTGATAATGGGGCATGTATTCAAAATGATGAAAACAATGATTCATGTTTGTATGAAACCCCCTCATATAATAAGTTTGCAGAAGAAATGATTGAAGACCATGACACTATGTTGTCCTATCATGAAGATTCTAATGATGAACAAGTTTCTTGTTCAGTTTCTTTTCTTTCTTTTGATGAGTATGGCAACGATTGTGACAGTGTTGAGGACAACAAGTTTATGAATAAAAATGATGGTATTGATCAGTTCGTCCTTATGTCACAATGATTATGAGAAAAGTTTTCATTTGGTTCATGATTCAAATTGTGAGTACATTTTAGAGGGACCAGGTAACTCGATGGCTGAAGTATCCCATACAGATAAAGCTAAGGATCCTTTTCATTTTCAGCCAGGTGAGTTTTTAGTAATGCATGATGGTCATTATAGTTTATCTTTTGATGCATTACTAGATAGACCTTATTTTTTCAGTCAACATCAATAAGAGGTAATGGATTTCCGTATTTTCTGGAATATGAACATAAGGTTGGTTGTGACCAGAAGAGTTTGGGTTATGGCAAGTACATGATTACCTTTCAGCTCAAAGTTTTTCAAATATGTTGGCAGCATGTTTGTCAAAAGTTTTTTAAGAGGATGGTTTCATATATGGACGAGAATCATATTTATGATAGAGGTAAACAATGCTTCCATTTTTTAGGCTTTGAGCCTTTGCAAGTGATGTATACTTTGTATAGTTTCTTTCTCTCAATTGTATGGTGTGTTTCTTTCAGTAAGGTTCCCAATTTTTGAGAGAGAGCAAGAAGTCGGGTTTCCTTTTTGGGTGGTCTATTGTACCAAAGATTCATGAATTCTCTGCATGCCCACAAGGGACACACATCCAAAACTAGAGCCACTGTTGGTACTTTGAAAAATCCAAATAGTTTTGAGCCTATATTCTGAGATTTTCCCTAAAGCAAAGTGTTACTAAAAAATACAGCATACAATACAATAAGCATAAGTAGGAAAAGGTTGCATTTGTTTGTCTAATTAACACTACCTTGCAAGTTTTGTTAGTTTACATGTCATTATTGCATTCATTCTAGATGTCATCATTGTATGCTAAGTATTGATTATTATTCCAAAAATTCCAAAATTCATAAATAATCATTACATTGTGCATTCAAATTGAATGTAATATACAAATGTCCTTTCTTGTTTCATATTTCATCAATAAGTAGAAGTACATTGCAGAATTGAAAGAAAGATTGAAGTATGGAATACGGGTCCCATGCATTGCCTTTGTATTGGTTTGTGTCAACTGGTTGTCTACCAGGTCTCTGCATTTAGGTCTTCATAGTCCAAGTCTCCATCTGCATCTAGGTCTTTAGGGTTTCATATCTGCATGAGAGAGAAAACATGGTTAGATCCTGTTAGATCTAAACAATACATGAGAAACAAATAACATACTGTAGCAATCAAGTTTTCAATACTGCATATCAATCTAGAAAATTAAATGTGATAATGAAATGTACACTGACACTCACTGCAAGGTAGTGTTAAGGGGACTTGTTTCTGACATGAAACCTTTTACTACTTATGATCATTGTGGTATATGTTGTCCTTTTTATTATCCAGGTGTCTGAATTAAAGGGACTCAGTATGTTCCAAACTGAGAAACCTTTTTCAGATAATGTAGTTCATAATGATGTTATTTGAGAGCTTAATAGATTATTTTGGAGAAAAATAGTTGATAAAAGTGCTACAGGAAGTGCCAATGATTTCCAACCTTCAAGTTCAAGTTGCAAATGATGCTGCATAAATACTGGTATAATATGTCCTTGCTATTTTAAGGGTACATTTTCAAGCTATAACGTTATTGTTGCTGAATATAGAAAGAATGCTTCAAGATTGAGCCATAAAATTATAAAATGTTTACAGTTTATTTTTATTGAGTGTCACGAACCCATGTTCGAACCTCATTAATAAACAATCTAGTGTTTTTGAGTGTCACAAGCCCGTGCTCAAACTTCATTAACAGTGAACAAACATTTTCATCTTGTTGTACTTCTCATATCCTAAGTGCGGATTCAGCATCAATGAGAATTATATACAGTGGACAATTCTACAGGAGCTATAATGTTAAAAGCTGAAGTTTCAAGTTGCAAAATCCAACAGGATGCAAGTTGAATAGAAAGTATAAAATATGTATAAACTGGAATAGAGTATGTATAGCTAACAGAGGAATATCATAAAGGAGAAAGCTACTTATTTGCTGTGGAATAAATGATGATTATTCTTGAGCATCTCTCAGTTATAATCACCTTCTAAGGTTTGTGAAGGTTATGACTGAAAGATGCTATAGTTTTGTTTATAATTGAACATATCTTTTAACATTTTTCAGTCATAACCTTGCAACTTTATTAAGCCATTAGAGGTGTTTCATGGTTTCCTGGATCAACTGTCTATCATTACCGAGCTCATAGTATATGATTTTGTTTTCTGGTTTCAAAATGAGTCCACCAGTTCATCAAGTTTACTACTATTGATTATACAGATTCATTTTATATCAACAAAATGAAACAGTTTAAATGCTATATGCTACAATCACAGTTTATGTACAAAATGTAAAAAGTTGTTAAAATCAATTTCTAGTAGCTGCTTGTTTATACAAAGTATTTTTATGAAGCTAATCAGAAAAGAGAAATTATTTTCTTATGTTTAGAATTCCCTGTCAAGGTATTTGGGGTTCATGTTATGTTTTCACAGCCATATGCTCAAGAAAGAAACTGAATTTAATAAGTCACTGCTAACAATAGAACTCAAATGTCCACGCAAGTGGGAGATGTGTGAATATAATGTCCAAAGCAAGCTTCATGTTACATGGTAGAGATTATGAGATGTCTACCAGTTGAAAGCCGAGCTCTCAGTTGAGTCGAACTCTTAGTTGAGTCAACTTCATCTTTTTGAACCAAGTTCATTTTCATTAAAAAGGTGAAGTTGAGCTTCACATATAAGCACATGGGATAAGAGTAGTATTTGTTAAAAATTCAAGAGTCCGTGACTTACTAATAGTCACGGCTTTGTATTCGAAACAAAGGAAAACAATAGTCAAACAAGCCATAACTGTTAGTAGGTCACGATGTGTAGACTCATGGTTTTGTGTTAGTCACAAATAATCATATATCATATAATGTATTCATAGCAGTCAATGAAAGGTAAGCATCAGTCTCAGTTCAGCATAACTAGATTTCCTCATATAAAGGTGTGACTGCTATAAAAAGTGTTTTGAACAAGTTTTGGGCTCACAAGCTTCGAACCATACCAATAGCAAAGGGATGAATAAACAGTAGAGGCCGAGAATCATGGTGTGGAGCTCACGGAAACAAAGAGCATTTATAGTTTAATAGCATGAACAGTGGATCAAATATATGGTGCAAGGTTTGAATCACAGCTCGTAATCTACAAATGGAAATAAATTGTAAAGATAACACCAGTTGTATGACTGTTAATACAAAGTCATAGTGAAGCTCATGGCTTGCAAATAAATGAAGAGGAAACTCTTAGGAAAGTATGACCAAGCATGTGCACGATATATACCAGTCGACTGTGACATATTTATAGCCTCATATTATCAAAACAACAGTTGTATTTTAAAAACACTAATGAAGGAGTATATGACAAAAAGAGGGGCCACAACTTATGCTAAAAGATGATATGGTTTCATGGTACTCATTACCAGGAAATAAATCTCCAAGGGAAAAACCAAGCTCAAAGATAACTTACAGTTGAATGTCAAGTTCTCCATTTCAAAGGTACAGTCGATGAGGAATAGTAGTGCTCACAAAAAGAAGCCCGATCTTCTTAAGCAAAGTACACATGAAGCTCAAGTTCAACAGAAGGATGCAGTCATAGTCAACATGCCAAGCTCCTTCACAAATTTTCAAAGCTTTCATACAAGTTAGGGTTTCATCTTCCCTATACTTCTACAGGAAGAATGAGATAAGCACAACTGTCGAGAGTGAAAAATGAACAAAACAATTTGGAGTCTGCAAGAAGAACGACATTCAATGCCATTAATGTAGATGTCATGTTCTTGCAGAGTCCTGAAAACCACAACATGCCACCTCACACTTTCATCTCATTGTTTTTAAATTATATTGCAAGTGGATGGGAACAGTCATGTCGACTTTCTCCACTTTGCATATATTTCACACTTAGAGTTTTTTATCTTAGTTAGGAATTGAGAGTTAGGTTATTTGATATTAGATTTTATCTAATATTAAGTAGATATTAATATTGGTTAGAATTTGCAAAAGGATAAATTCCTTATTATAAGCCAGTATTAAGGGGCACTTAGACTCAAGCTTTCATAGGCTTAATTATTGGCATGTTTTTGGCCAATTTTAGGGAAATTGGTGGGGTTTAGATTTTTGGATTTGAGGCATAGGCAGGCTATAAAATTGATTTTGATGATCAATTTAGTGGTTGCATATTTTGGAGAGAGGGTATATAGTGAACTCATTGTTCCTAGGTGCTTTGAAGGCCATTTTTATAATCATTTTTGTTAGATTTTGGAGGGAATGAACCAGAGATTTTGATTCATATTTGTGAAGTTGTTTTGACATTGGATCCTGTTTTCATCTTTTCTAACAAGTGCTATATATTTTTTTTTATTATCCAAAGGAAGTGAGTAGATTTCTGGTCCTTCTCAAGATAATCAATTGCTTAAAGGCCTTGTATGAAAAATGTATGTATGTTGGCTAATTGAGCTATTTGTGGTCTAACCCTGATAGTAAGTTTTGATAACCTATATGTTGAGCAGAGATTCAAAGTGTTGAGATCTTCATTTATGAATTAGGATTGAGGTTTTATCTTTTCTGCAAAGTTTGAAAGCAATTCTTGGTGTATCACCCTAATCTAGTTTTAGTTAGAATTATTCTCTTCCCTTTTCCCAACAAGTTACAGATCAGGAAGTGTTATTCCATATTTAATAGGAACTGGCCTAGAATCTGAAGATTCCTCCTTATTCAAAGTCTCCCCATAGCTCGACGAGGTTTCTATTGTCAGGATAGAATTGTTGTATAGCCCTAATGTCTAAGTTAGGGTAACAATTGTAAACCTTAACACAAAGTTTGTGCCCTTCAAGGAATAGTTTAAAAGACCTAAGTTCAAGTGCATGTAAAAAAGGGCCCGTTGATTTTCATATGATGCCGCTTGGGGCATGTGTTCCTCACATTTCATTTGGCATATATAGTTGGTTACAAATTTTAGAATTCAATTATGACAAGTTTTGAAGATACCCATTTGAAGGGCTTTCTACAAATCTGCACTTTGTATCCTGTCTGATTTTAACTAAATGGCATACTTTAGAGGTTTACATCTGACACCTGGTTAATGGTTATGACATGCAAGTTATTGCATCATGTTTTATGCATGAGAAATAATGTCCATACCAATTTTCAGCCTTCCATGTGCCCGTTTGACATATTTTCCAAGGCCATTCCGTTTGCAGATTGTTAAGTTTTTCCAGAAGTGTACAGTTTAGTTTTCTGAGTGGTTTACTTTGGGGCCTTGTCATTCACACCCAGTTCAAGGTCAAACGTAATTGATGGTTGTTCCATACTATAGACATGGAAGTGTACTTCCTTGAAGATTTTCAAGTCTCTACCAATCCATTTGGCCACTTTCCAGGGTCAATTCCAAATGCAATTTGTATGAATTTGATTATTTTCAGTTCAAAGTGTTCCAAGTGGCCGACTTTGAAGATTAATTATTGATAATCGGTTGATCATCCAGTGAAAATAATCAAAGCGTTATTTTATACATATATGAGAGATCATCTATCCAGGCTTTTAGACCAAGAAGGTTCCGTTTGAGCGGATTGAAAAATCAAACAAAAGGTGTTCAATAATGATAAAAACTGCTAATAGAATAACTGTGCAAAGTAACCATTTTCATTAATTCATATCTTTTTGTCAAATGATCATCTCCAATTAAGGGTTGTTTTGTTTCATTCCTTGCATATGAAATTTCTTTCAGATTCAGTGGCTCACCCTCAGCTCATTGTTTGATATTTTTCATCCATTTCCTTCTGAGGCAGTCGACAGTGATTTCAGTTTACGATTTTTCAGCAATTTTGAACAGGTATTTTCAAGTTTTACAATCTCCTGCCTCGTTCATTTCTAGATGATGCCATTTTACAGAGTGATTATCTTCACTACAAAGTTTGTGTCAACCAAGTTTTAGCTTCCAATGATATGTTTTGATTGGTCTTTTAATGGTGCAATTGAGGGTGTTTTATTAAGAATTGGCGACTGGCGAAATATTAAAATTTAAAGTTTGTAAAGATTTCCAGTTATCCAAATCAGATCCGGTTGCAAGCGCCAATCGTTATAAATCATTTTCAAGGCTGGTTGTTTGAGTTCAAAAAAATTTTAGGCCGGACCCACTTGGGGCCCGACCTGCCTCATTATTTTGAAGCATCCTAGCAAGTTTTACCTCTAAAAATTGATTATGGAAGTGATGAATCTCAAAAAAGATATTGGTACTATGGGTTCAAATGGGAAAATTAGATCCACGGGTGATAGATCTTATTAATTT
Source organism: Chamaecyparis obtusa (assembly GCA_027943335.1). Classification (NCBI taxonomy): domain Eukaryota; kingdom Viridiplantae; phylum Streptophyta; class Pinopsida; order Cupressales; family Cupressaceae; genus Chamaecyparis; species Chamaecyparis obtusa. The sequence continues at coordinate 2,716,775 of BSBK01000213.1, read as the reverse complement.
CCTATTTGATATTGAGATCTATAGGGCTACCATGATGGAGTTTGAAATCAATACATCAGAGATACCTCTTGAAAGCTTAGCAGAAATAACATTCAAAGGGTTTTGAAGTGCTCAAAAAATTTCAAAATTTAACCAACTATAAGAGACTTTGTTGCAATATATCTCCTTTACCTCATGACAGTTTAGATTATCAACTTATTAAGAAATGCCTTGTGAAGACCCATGCACCATCAACATATTAATTAAGGCATGCCATGTGTTGGTGCTTGAAAATGTTGATCATTTTGAGGCCAACTAATAGGCACAATAGATGCCTCCGCAATTCTGGTTCGATTGAACCAAGGCTGGTAGGCCTAAATCGGATATATTATCTAATTGCACAAACTACGTGCATAAACAACAAAGTTCTTCCAAAGGGGTTACTGATCCTTGGAAGATAAAATAACTTAATGTCCTAATTGGCAGATATTTAAAATATTTAGACTATTATATTGAAACTAATGCTAAACCTAATTTACTGTTTGATTAAGAAGATAGCAGATTAGACATATACTTCACAGAAAGAAATAAATAACAACATCAAATGAATGAATAGACCAGTGCCTAATGCCGAATTGAAAATAGAGTCAATGTTCAAAATATGTAAATGGAGACAGTTTTAAGATTAACTTGCTTTTGCAAAAACAAGACCATCAACCTACAAGTTTCTATTTGAACCAGAATTTATAACAATTAATACAACAGGTCCTATGGTTTTTAACTCAACTAAAGAGCCCGAAAGGAAATGACTACAGGTTCTCAGACCTTGCAATCATTATTCAAATTGTATATATTAATTATAAATAAAAGTTTGAAATGGAAACATAATAGGATACCCTAACGAGAGAGTAATCCGAAAAACCTAATTGAACATAAAACCACAAAATCAACAGGGTAAAGGTACTTATCAGATATCCATGCATAAGATTTTTAAATATTGCATTCCAGTCTGTGAGTAGTAGCCCTTTTTTTCATGATACAATTGTGTCTTTTTTGCCGTGATAGAATTGTGTTTTTTGTTTTTACAATTGCTTGAGTACATAAATATAAATTTCAATAGTTTCCTGTGAAAGGACATGCCCTTTCACAGGACCTAATTGTACAATTAACCCTAAATGTATATAACCAAATCGTAACAATATTTGTTCAGGAAAAATCCCATATAATATATGTGTGTCGTGCATAATAATTTACACCTTAAATTCCTGTACACAAAATAATTCAACATTAGTTCATATCAAACATAATAAAAAACATTAAAGTAATGTATTAATCTTACATAAATACTATATACTATTTATTAATAATCAATTAAAAATAGATAAGAAAAATAAATAAGTAAAAATGAAAATGAAAATTAAATTATATTTTAATCACAATGATTAAATGTGACAAATCAAAACATTACATTCACAATTATCCTTTTAATTCAAAATAAAGAATAATGTATTTTAAGAGTATAATCCACTTAAATTAAAAAAAAAAAGCCCTAAAGATAAAACAATTTTCTTAATTACAATGAACAAATTTAACCCTAAAGGTGAAATCAATCCACTTAGGGTCAATTTTATTAGGTTCATTATTACCTTAATGAAATAAAATCTTTTTAATATAAAATAAAAATGTAACTAAAAAAAGTATATATAATTAGGGGACTAAAAGATTTGTCTTTCGAAAAGCAACCCTAAATTATTTCTAAAAGAATTAACTCATTTATAAAAGTTAGTAAAATGAAATAATTAAACCCTAAACACTAAAGTAAAAAATAAAGAAAGCTACCTTTTAGGGATTTATAATTAAAACATAAATGGTAACCCTAAAACACATATATATATATAGCACATCATTAAAATTAAAATTAAAATCTACTCACTTAAGTTAATGTTAAGTATCTTATTTAAAAATAAAGAATTATAATGCCAAAACCCTAACAAATTAATATTAACCCATTTTAATCCTTATATTCATATTTTCATTTTTAGGGTTTATGGGGGAAATTACAAAAATGAAACTGTGATTAATGCTTCTACACTCTAAAATTTCTCCCTCATAAACAATATTAATTTTAGTATTTAATTCAAGAAGAGATAATATTTTCTTTAATTTATATATTTGTGTACATACTCATTCTCAAAGAATAATGTAGACTAATTGGTTAAGGGTAGGGTCGGGTAGATAGGTAGGAAGAGGAACGGGTCGAGAGGTCGAGTTTTCAACTCCCTCTCCCCGTTCTTTTTCCCAAAAATTAGAAAATAGGTAAATACACAAAATACATAATAATCACATTATTAAATTATAAAAAATAATTAGGGAAGAGGTAACTCCTTGTGTAAGAAGTTGTTTTTATTTCTCACTTGCACATGGAAATGAAGATAAATAAGTATTTTTTCATAACCCTCTCAAGGAAAACAAGTAGACTAATTGGTTAGGGGGTAGAAGGGTAGATAGGTAGGAAAAAAGGTCGGCTTGAGAGGTCGAGTGTTCAACTCCCTGTCCAGCGAGAATCCAGACTTCTCTAGAGGAGCAGACCAAATAATATATTTCAGCTTCTTTTCTATTTTGCATTACTTTGATAGAGTTCACCCTTCAATTAGATATAATTTTTTCCCACCATCCATCGTTCCTCCAAGCATTTACTGTAGTTTCAACTTCAAAATCATCAAGCATATTTTCAAGTGGGCATGGCCGAATGGTAGGCCAGCCAGTTGCTCTCATACCCAGCTTATCCCGAATGGCTATTCTACAAGAAGGAACCCACTCCTCTAGATTGCCACTCCCATCTTCATTCAGCACATCTTTGTACAAGACCTGTACTATCTATTTTTCTGCTTTCACTGAGGCCCTATGAAGACTATCTTTTTTCAGACATGCAGTTGTCCAAACTTCCGTCTGCTCCACCATCCAATACTTGTCTATACATGTTTCCTGAAATGGTTTTATTTTATTTTATTTTTCGGTTTTCTGCCATAGACACGATCAGAAACACCAAGACGCCTTCTAGTACATTTGTTTTTTCTTGGATATTTATGTAGTGCTCTCCCAGAGGCAATATCTTCATCTAGATCAAAGCTGTCACTAAACTCATGCTTAGAATAATCTTGCAGATCAGTCAAATCAATACTTTTAAGGATTCTTTGATACCAATAATGTTGCATCTCATTTGAATAAAAAGATTTGATCCCCTCATTATCAAACTACCTAAAGTAGACATGAATTTGAGCCATTGCCTCAGATGGGAATTTTGCCAAGCATTTCTCATAGTATTCGGGTATAAGAATCATAGCCTGGCCATCAACACATTCAACACTTAGAACTTGACGAAATGGGGTGATGAAAACTTCTGACTCATGTGCTTGTGGAGGAGGGATAGGTCCAATCACTTTATTAGTTCGGTGAAACCAACATACCCTGACTTGTCTTCTGTGATTTTTTGTCTTCATACAAATCTTCCAAATATGCTATATGATGAACCTTTTTTTCAGCCATGACATAGACATAGTTATTAACCGAAATGGTAATATCACTACGCCGAAAGGACTCATAATGCCTTAAGTGCTTCCTACAAGTCCAAGAAGAGCCTAGCCAAGTAATACCCTTGCTGGTAGCTCTGATCTTCCTTGAAAATTTATCCTTGTAATTATTATTAACATAGCTATCCAGCTCATCCACTTCTGAAAGAATACTCGAGCAGATAAAAGAGACCAAAGATGAAAAAGTGGAAATATGTCACTTGCGGAATGCCACTTTTGAGATTTCTCACCAATTTTTTGGGCTCTTTTTCACTAAAATTTCGCATAATCACACCAAATTGTTTACTGTCATGATCTGCTTGATCGTATTTTCTTCAATTTTTATGGCTCTCTTACATCGTTTATCAAAAAATCGGCGAGGAAGAGCGATTAAAATAAGAGAGAAAACCAAATAACTCAGGTCAGTTATGTCTTTAAGTACTGCACCCTTTAGCACTTCTGCATATGCAACCATAGACGAAACGACATGCAGTTAAAACAAGTTCATAGAGATGTAGTTTGGTCTGCTCGAAATGTTGTGCATATCAAAAAGATAGAAACATGGCAATTATACGCGTCAGATACTGGGCTACTCCGTTGTTCGCCACGCATATTTTGTTTGTCGTCCACCTGGATTAAAAACACAGATCTACTACTGCTCTTTACAAATGTAATAAACTTCTCACCAATTCGATGTACCCTCCACGAATTGCGGCTCTTAGGGCCCGCAGACAGCCATCTTTGGTGATCTGGGCAATATCATCTTTGTACCGCAACATCTTTCATTATCCAAAAAATGAATATGTGAATAACCATAGTAACATCTTCTTAATCCTTCGCTGAATCAACTCACCGAGGAGTTCCTAAAGTCTCAAAAACCTCTCACCGTCAGGACGCACCTCAATGGACTGTGTAATATCCTTGTTAACAACACTACGCCCCCCTACTTGAATCTCCACTGGTTTATTCAACACTTTCTGCGCAAGAAACTCTACCTGCCGAGGGAATGTGGCAGAGAAGAGAACAGTTTGTCTGTCTGGTCTTGTATTTTGAACTATCCTAGTAATCTGAGGCTCAAAGCCCATATCAAACATCCGATCTGCTTCATCCATAACAAGGTACGTTACTCTGCTTAGATTTGTTATCTTGCCTCCACTTGTGCATAGGATATCAATCATTCTACCAGGCGTGCAAACAACAATTTCAGTACCTCGCTTCAAATCACTGATTTGTTGTGCCACTCTCGAACCTCATTGCATATGTGTTCATTCTTTGTTGATCCAATGCATGATTTGCAACCTCGATTGGGCAAGGTAAATAATTAACCACACCATCCAACAGGAGTTGCACACCCTTGTTTTTGAATGCACTTCCCATGAAAATAGGAATGAACTTAAGAGATATCGTAGCCCTTCTAATAGCCATCTCAAGATCATCAGAAGTTATAGGTTCATCATTGAGGAATGTTTCAGCAAGAATGTCATCAACCTCTGAAACTGCTTCTATAAGCTCTCGTCTTTTTTCTGTAGCAAAGCTAGCAAGATTGGATGGTATTTCATCTGGAATGATTTTCTCCCCATGATCACCATCAAAATAAAATGCTTTTCTTTGTACAAGATCAATAAGGCCTCTAAGTTCCCCCCTCCAATCCAATTGGGATTTGCACGGCAGCACAATTGTGCCTCAACTTATGTCTTGCCTCCGCATCTGACGATCGACAGTAATAGACTGGCTTTGCACACCACCAACACTGCAAAGGACTAGAATAGCACCATCCAAAACACGTAATGCCCGCTCCACTTCAATAGTGAAATCAACATGACCAGGCGTATCAACAATATTAACCTGATGACCGTCCCAAGTGCAGTAAGTGGTAGTAGACTGAATGGTAATTCCTTTTTCACGCTCCAAATCCATGGAGTCCATCTTAGTGCCCACACCGTCTTTTCCACGGACCTCATGGATCTCATGAATTCTTCTCGTGTAAAAAGAATTCTTTCTGTCAATGTTGTTTTCCCAGAATCTATGCTTAGTTGATGCCGTGAATTACCGATATTGATATTGGCAAAGTCCGTTTCCTCCACAGCCAACATCAAATCATTTTTAATGATGTGCCTCAATTGTTGAAAGAACCTCGTTGCCTGGTAGAAGCCGTAAGAGTGCTTATTCCCTCAAACACATGGCTGTTAAGCAGATCCCATTTCCAAAATAAACTTATTTGAAACTCAAATAACCAATATAAATGATAATTATTCTTTCACAATATTTATCATTTATAAGTATATGAAAATATGAAAATAAATGATTTTCAAATTTAAGGCTTTTTCTCTATTCAATCTCAAATAAGAAAATACAAGACACTTTAAATAAGAATATACTTCTCTCAAAGTGAGCGCAGTTATTTATTTTTTAATTTTTAACTCGAGAATTTGGTTCATTCTAACATATCTCCATAGGAATAAAGTGAACTTTTCTGCAAACCATATTGTATTTTATACATTAATGATATAATATATACAGAAATCACAACGTAAAAAAATAAAATTATATATATATATCAAGCTAAAAAAAATATTAATTTATAAACAAAATAAATGAAAATAAAATATAACACAGAAGGTAAAGATAACTCCCTGAAATAGATGTGTATCCGTGAATGACATTACTTTCCTCTATCAAATATTTGATTATGATCCTTTAGCAACAAGATTATCCTAAATGTATTATTATTGGTCATATTATTATTTTGATCAACATGTTCATAACACCCTTCATGGTCAAAACCTGTCTGTGTTATTTGAACTGAGAAGAAGCTGTTGTAACTTCTTTTATGTCTGATTTGAAGACTACCAATTCCACCAATATTTGTCCAGCATATCCTCTGCATATGTGAGATTTTATCATTCCTCACTATTTCTGAGGAATAATCAAAATCACCTTTTGTATCATGTTGAAAAAGACCACAGATTTCATTACATTGACCAAGAATCAGGATGCCATAATTCTGTCTTTTTTGATTTTGCAAAAAATTGAATGAGTCATTCCTATAATCAATTCCTTGTGGAGTTTTTATACCCTCTATGGAAATATCTCCTCCTTGGGATATCTCGCCCTCTCGATATTCATCAAACACCACTCGATCATGCCCACCCTGATGGCTATAATAAAAGTTTAATTTATTTTCTTGCACATACTTTTGATATTTGGCATCCAAAAGATCCAAAATTTGTTCTGTACTGAGAAGATTCTCCTCCAGATCATGATTTTCATTTGTTTCCACACAAATCTGATCCAATGTAGATGCTTCTTCAATCTGTTCCAAACTTTCTTCTTTATTTGAATTGGGGGCCTCGTTAGGTTTTTGCTCTATTTTGTAATGCTCTTTCATTTTTTGAATAAGGAGCTTCAAATTAGGATCATTTGGCGAAATTCCCAATTCACGAAATCTCTTCATAATTTTCTTGTTTGAAGACTTGATGTCTAAGGGTATCTCCAAATAGAAACCCATCATCCTCACAAACAAACAAGTTGCAGACTCACCCTCTTCTCTTTCCACATTAAAAAATGCATCCAAAGGAGATAATTCTTCTCCCATAATGCATTCTTGATCTTCTGCATGCTCATAGCTCATGTTGTCTTCATTAGCATCATGAAATTCACATAAGAACCATTGTTCAAATTCTTTCCACGATGAAATACTTTGTGCAAGTAAAGACTCATATTCTTCTCTCGCATCATCTTTTAATGACCAGGAAAATAATTTCATGGCATCACCTTCAACATTGATTTCATAATCATCAAGGAACATATGAAAAGCATCTAAGTGATCAAGAGTTGGTTCATATCCATAAAATTTAGGCACCTTCTGTGCAAGCTTTGATAAATTTGTACTGCATCGAAATCTTTTAAGATCCAAAGGCTCAGTGGGAATCAAAAAACTTCTAAAAATTTTCTTAAACATCATGTAATAAAACCTTTATTACTAATTGAAGGCCAAATATTCAATCCTTCTAGGTTCTCTCCCTCAATGGAGAAATTGAAAACTTTTGACCCAAATGGAGTTGCCACCTCAAGTGCCTTGAGGAAAATATTTTTTCTTGCTTGCCCTAAGCAAAAATTTGAAAAAATTCATATAGAGTCACCACCTTCTTCATAAGAAGGATAAAATCATACAACTGATTCTGAGTTCTGTCTCTAGTAGAGTCTGAAAACTGTCACAATTCACTATCTTAACTAGAGATTCTGAGTTCGATCCCCAGCAGAGTCGCCAATTTGTTGGTGCTCGAAAATGTTGATCATTTTGAGGCCAACTAACAGGCACAATAGATGCCTCTACAATTCTGGTTCTATTGAACCAAGTTTGGTAGGCCTAAATTGGATATATTGTCTAACTGCACAAACTACGTGCATAAACAACAAAGTTCTTCCAAAGGGGTTACTAATCCTTGGAAGATAAAATAACTTAATGTCCTAATTGGCAAATATTTAAAATATTTAGACTATTATATTGAAACTAATGCTAAACCTAATTTACTGTTTGATTAAGAAGATAGTAGATTAGACATATACTTCACAGAAAGAAATAAATAACAACATCAAATGAATGAATAGACCAGTGCCTAATGCCGAATTGAAAATAGAGTCAATGTTCAATATATGTAAATGGAGACAGTTTTAAGATTAACTTGCCTTTGCAGAAACACGACCATCAACCTACAAGTTTCTATTTGAACCAGAATTTATAACAATTAATACAACAGGTCCTATGGTTTTTAACTCAATTAAAGAGCCCGAAAGGAAACGACTATAGGTTCTCAGACCTTGCAATCATTATTCAAATTGTATATATTAATTATAAATAAAAGCTTGAAATGGAAACATAATAGGATACCCTGACGAGAGAGTAATCTGAAAAATCTAATTGAACATAAAACCACAAAATCAACAGGGTACAAGTACTTATCAGATATCCATGCATAAGATTTTTAAATATTGTATTCCAGTCTGTGAGTAGTACCCCTTTTTTTTCGTGATAGAATTGTGTCTTTTTTGCCATGATAGAATTGTGTTTTTTTTGCCGTGATAGAATTGTGTTTTTTGTTTTTACAATTGCTTGAGTATAAATATAAATTTCAATAGTTTCCTGTGAAAGGACATGCCCTTTCACAGGACCTAATTATACAATTAACCCTAAATGTATATAACCAAATCGTAACAATATTTGTTCAGGAAAAATCCCATATAATATATGTGTGCCATGCATAATAATTTACACCTTAATTTCCTGCACACAAAATAATTCAACATTAGTTCATATCAAACATAATAAAAAACATTAAAGTAATGTATTAATCTTACATAAATACTATATACTATTTATTAATAATCAATTAAAAATAGATAAGAAAAATAAATAAGTAAAAATGAAAATGAAAATTAAATTATATTTTAATCACAATGATTAAATTTGACAAATCAAAACATTACATTCACAATTATCCTTTTAATTCAAAATAAAGAATAATGTATTTTAAGAGTATAATCCACTTAAATTAAAATATAAAAAAATTAGCCCTAAAGATAAAACAATTTTCTTAATTACAATGAACAAATTTAACCCTAAAGGTGAAATCAATCCACTTAGGGTCAATTTTATTAGGTTCATTATTACCTTAATGAAATAAAATCTTTTTAATATAAAATAAAAATGTAACTATAAAAAATATATATAATTAGGGGACTAAAATATTTGTCTTTCTAAAAGCAACCCTAAATTATTTCTAAAAGAATTAACTCATTTATAAAAGTTAGTAAAATGAAATAATTAAACCCTAAACACTAAAGTAAAAAATAAAGAAAGCTACCTTTTAGGGATTTATAATTAAAACATAAATGGTAACCCTAAAACACATATATATAGTACATCATTAAAATTAAAATTAAAATCTACTCACTTAAGTTAATGTTAAGTATCTTATTTAAAAATAAAGAATTATCATGCCAAAACCCTAACAAATTAATATTAACCCATTTTAATCCTTATATTCATATTTTCACTTTTAGGGTTTAGGGGGGAAATTACAAAAATGAAACCGTGATTAATGCTTCTACACTCTAAAATTTCTCCCTCATAAACAACATTAATTTTAGTATTTAATTCAAGAAGAGATAATATTTTCTTTAATTTATATATTTGTGTACATACCCATTCTTGAAGAACAATGTTGACTAACTGGTTAAGGGTAGGGTCAGGTAGATAGGTAGGAAGAGGAACGGGTCAAGAGGTCGATTTTTCAACTCCCTCTCCCCGTTCTTTTTCCCAAAAATTAGAAAATAGGTAAATACACAAAATACATAATAATCACATTATTAAATTATAACAAATAATTAGGGAAGAGGTAACTCCCTGTGTAAGAAGTTGTTTTTATTTCTCACCTGCACATGGAAATGAAGATGAATAAGTATTTTTTCATAACCCTCTCGAAGAAAACAAGTAGACTAACTAGTTAGGGGGTAGGAGGGTAGATAGGTAGGAAAAAAGGTCGGCTTGAGAGGTCGAGTGTTCAACTCCCTCTCGTCGCCTTTTGTTCAACCTATTTTATTTTTTCAATAATTATTTATTTTCAAAATTAAATATGCATTTATGAAAATAGAATAAGATAATTAACAACCTACTAGATGAAAATACATTAGCTCTTTTATCATTTAATTTTTTCAGCATAGGAAATTATATAAAACTGAACATTACAATCATACTTCCCTGACAAATTTTGCATGTATTTTGGCCTGAATTTTTAGGTGCCAACACCATGTGTGTCTCTTTTAAGACTACAGGCTATCTCCAAGTTGAGTGCGTATGCATTCCATATACACACACTTCTCAAATACACTTACGCATGTGTATTATCTCCTTGTAGACCATATTTTAAAAGGGGGGAGGCATCTTAATATAGATTTGACGCACCAAGAAGGTGTGTGTGTAGACCCAAGGAGAACGTTTGTAGGGTTAGGGGCTAGCACGATCCTGTGAAAGTGTTTGCAAGCCACATGAATCAAGGCAGCCAGCGTGGGAAAGAAGAATGCCCTACGAAATTTTTTTATGATTCGATTGTGTGATGTGGCCAGCAGCATTCATGCACACCAAATTCATTACAAAAGACATAGCTCCCAATCTTGGTGCATGAGGGAGGAGGAAGGCTTTTGGCGGCCTCCATGGGCACATTTTGTAGTATGCAGGGGATGAACTAGCATGGCACGCATTGAGGGGTTCCTTGTGCACCATTCTTAGTATCTTGCACGCACCTTGAAGGAGCAGGTCTGCTACGCATGCACTAGTCTTGCAGGCCGTAAGACTTACATGTGACCTATGTGAGTTTTCCTCCCACACTTGTGCTCTCCACTTGGTGTTTTCTCTATAGATGAGGCTATGTGAGCCTCTTGATGTTGCATGAGCCCTCAAAAAATGCAAACAATACCAATAGGAAGGTGCCACGACTGTCTCGATGGAATTGCGCCAGACATGAGAGTGGTTAAATGGTGGACTTAGCATTGAGGTTTTGTCCCACATTTGTCGGGTGTCATGGATAATAAATATTTAAAAGAAAGAACATCACCATGCAAGGTAAAGTGAAGTGAGGAGGAGGTCATGTTGTGAGGGAGCTCTCATTCCTGCGTGGACCCAGCTAGCTAGCGCATACAAAGGTATGTTTTAAACAAAAGTTTATTGATTATGAGGAAATTAATCCCACATTGTCGTTGTGGAATGAAATACAAATGTTTATAAGTCAATCCACACAATAAGAAGGTGTCCAAATGTGGACACATATACAAAGGCCGGTCTCAAGAGAGCACAAAACCCAAGGCACTGAGGTGACAGTGATCTGGATGATGATGAGGACGATGGGCCCCACATGCCAGTAAGGAAATTTTGACAATATACAGATCCGATGCATTGGGATGCATGCCAAATCCAACAATCATCGCTATTCCGCTAAGATATAGATGCTCGATGGATACCTTGGTGAATTAGCGACATGATGACGAGTGATGCCCTAATGACGTGGCAACCGAGATGCAAGGTGTGTGCCCGAGTGGATCAACAAACCAGTGAGGATGTGACACCTGGCAAAGAATGGTGATGAGGTGATGATGAAGCAAAGAATCGACAGTTGGTCAGCCACCTCAGGATGCATGCAGATTTGGCAGCTAGTGTTATTTCGCTAAGATAAAGATGCACAACGGATACCTTGGCAAAATAGTGATAGAGCACCATGTGTCATGGTGGTGAGTTGTCAGGAGGGCACCCAGTCAACAAGACAAGCCAATCATAGAGTGACAAGTGGCATAGATAATTACAGAGATCCAGCAAGGCAAATGAGGTGGCTAGTCGAACCAATTAGGTGGTGCCATGTGGCACATGGGGCCCACCTCAAATTTCAAGTCTGCAGTAAAAATTAAAATCTAAATTATCAAGTGCAGCAAAAATTAAAATCCGAATTATGAAGTGTAGCAAAAATTAAAATCCGAATTATGAAGTCCAACTATTGAAATAAATTGAAAAATTTAAATGATGGAGGCTGTTGATGAAAAATGCCTGTAGGACTCATTTTTTACCCAAATATATAATTATTAAATGTTTTTAGAAATGTCAGAAGACCAGGAATACAATGGTGGTGGTTAAAATCAGTTTTGACCAAATTGGTAGAAGTGGTGATGACTGTCATTTTTGGGATCAGAGTTTGGTGAAGATTTTTTATTTCAGACTTGACTAATATGCAAATCCAGCAAAGGGGGGAGATCAAATTTTTAGCAACTTGGCTTTCCTTGTAGAGATTCTTCTTGGGTTCACAAAGATATCAGATTTGTTGATTATTTCAAGGGCTTTATTGTTGATTTGATCTTTTTTAGAAGAAGTAGATGATAATTCCCAGGAATGTCTTGAGGAGGTACAAACAGATCAGATTTTATTCTCTTGTAGACCTTGGGATTTCTAGTTAGGTTTAGGATTTTCAACCTAAAATGATCTTTTTATTATTGTATCCTTGTACCTATAAAAGGATTTTTGTAATCATTTAGAAGTGTTGGCTAGAATTTCTTGACACAGGAAGCTGAGAAGCTAAGTGTGTATCCTCAATCCAAATTGTAATATGTTTTGCTAGTTGTGTCAATACAGTGGAAAACCCTTCAAAATCCTTTTCATATTGTCTAAGTGAACTGTATTCTGGAATAGTTTGTAATACAAGAGTTTGAATCCTTATACTTAATGCAGTTTTCAGTTTTCAGATCTCTCCTTTGGTTGTGCTTCTTGAGTTTTGGGTTTTCTGATTCATTGCTTAGAGTTTATCTGTGTATATGTTTTATTTCTCAGCCTTGATCTAGGATCAGGTTAAAAATCTCTGAAATAAACATAGATTCATTTGGTTCAACTAAAAGGATGTTTGTAAGCAATGTGTAAATCTGGTTTATTATGTTTATGGCTTGGAATCTTTGTTCTTGTATTTTGTATCTGTCTTAGATATATTGCCCAATGGACAAGGCCCTGATCAGAAATTAGTATCTCCTGTAGTGATGCTAGTTTGGCATGGTTGTTTACATTCTGTAATAAATCAAGTTAAAATCCTTTCTATGCTTTCTATCCTTTCAATTTTATGTTGTGGGTATCAGTTTCATCATAGCAATGGAGAGTCAATGAATGACTGGTTATCATTTAGTACTTTCTTGCTATTATCTACTTTGATTCAATCCAGTCTTGCTATTGTAAAAAGTGTTCTATTTTACTGGATTAGGTGCACCTGCCTTGGTTTTGCAGAGCCAGAAGTGAAGAGGTTAGTCTTGTCCCTATAGTTGGTCCAATTACCTACAGATTTCCCCATATTTGGAACTAACCTCTCCTTAAAATTAGTCTTAGGTATATCGGTGACTCATGCAGTGTAAAATCCATTCTAGGAACCAACACCGAGCACCGAGCGTCAGTAAACACCGAGCATACTAGATATTGAGCACCAGTGTATTCACCAAGCAGTATTGATATTGTTTAATGAGCAATCCAAGAAATGGCATAGTAATTAGTTTTGGCACACTTATCTATGTAAATGGTTACAACAAAATCATAAAACATTTTAGCAAGATTGAGGATTATTTATTATAGATGTAATCATTAAATGTGATGATGATCTCTATGTAATAGTTAGATCTAGGTTATTTTTGTATACCATAGATCTTAGGTTATTTTCCTAAGATGATGTAAACCTAATTAGGTCACGAAGGTTAGGTGGTGATGGAAATCATAACAGTATGTTATATATTTGTAATTCATGTCATTTTGACATAAGTTTAAAATATGTAATGCAAAGGACAAGAAGGAGATCTTGAAGCAAGTAGTCATCTTCAAGACATCAGTTTTCAGACAAGGTTGAGAAGCATTTAGAGATATTTAGTTTATTCAGAATCAGTAAAGGCTACTAAGCAGTATAGAGGAAATATATCTACACATTGAGGTGATATATATTTGATATTTCATAGATCTGATTCAGACAAGCATAAGTTATCAATTACATATACTTTTTGTTATTCTCTAATCATTGTAACAGAGTTAGCAAAATCTCTTAACAGAGTAGACCTAACAGTCTTGTTGTAAATCTCTTAACCGAGTACACACTCAAGAAGTGTTGTTGAAATCCTTTAACCAGGTAGATCTAGTTGATCTTATTATTACTCCTAACAGGGTAAGATCATCAGAAGTGATCACAACATGTAGCCTTAACTGACATACTTTATTATCTACAGTAGTGAAGAATTTGTGGGTGTCATCCCCACCACAGTTTTTACCTTCTAACAAGGGTTTATACGTAACCAAAATATTTGTGTTATGTGATTGAATTATTATTTGTTTTCATGAAATTTACATTTTCAAGTCAATTGAATGAATGTTGCACATAATGGATTCAGTTGGATAGTTTAGTTATCTACTATTTGTAGATTGAGTATCAAGTTATAAGTTTTTGAGGGCACTGATTCACCCCTCCCCTCTCAGTACCTTATCTCTCCATTCCGACATCCATGATATTCACCAAATTCTTGGAGTAATGGTCTCCTGACATCAATTTCATGATGTCACCATATGCTCAACAATGGATACCTGATCCATGAGAAGAATATCAAATCCATGATATTCTCCAAGTATCCAGTTCATAAGAAACAACTTAGCCATATGCATAAGTGTAACCAAATGAATGACCAAATGTATCTCATAATCAAAATCTTACCTCATGAATCCACATAAGTGTAAGAGGAACCAATATGATCATAAGATTCAAGTTAAATGTAAATAAAATGTGTTCACACATAGAACCATATGTAATATAGTCTCAACTATAATCAGTAAATATAGACTCAACTATGAAAGAAAGTGCGATCCATTCATACACAATAATCCACTAAAGTATGCTTCACAAGCTAAAGTATACAAATGACATATGATGCATACAATCATACTAAGTAATCAATATCCAAATGAAGTTGTCTCATAGAACCATCATAATTCATCCAACATCTATAGACAAGTCTTATCCACAAGCATAAGAGTAGTCACATAATTCTTCACTACCTAAAGGTAACCAACATATAACCAGGTGCAATGTGATCACAACAAGATGCAATATAGTTCTCTCTAAAAAGAAGTGTATCCATACATATATATGATCAATAGCAAGACATATATAAAGGATAACATATGTCCACAAAATATGCTCCCATGCATACAACAACATTATCTCTAAGTTTCATAATGTATGTTCCCAAGAAATATGCCAGTTGTAAAATGTAACATATACAACATACGCCAATTCATTAACCAATAATGTATGCACCCATGCATCAATAACAAAAATAGTTAATCAGTTATACTAACAATCAGCTATGTATTTTCTCATAATAGCGTAAGGTATAACATGTATCATAGTGTAACTGTTCATAATGTAATGTATGCTCCTCATGCATAGAAGAAAATATTCTGCTAATCAGTTGTGTATGACCTCATACATAGGTAAAATGTATACTAAGGTAAAGTATGCATCCATGCATATAAGAGCATAAATATGTAAATGCAAGGTATGCTTACATAGTAAGTAATCAGCATGACATAAGGAAGGGGTTCATAAAAAAAAAATTACATGAGCCCATAAATGAACTCCCTCTTAAACCTCATACCCATAATCAAGTCATACCAAGGTATATGTTACTAAAGGTGACCTACTCCTTCTGGATAATCCTATCTTCTCCCTCTAACAAGATCAAAACTCCCTCTCAACGTATGTTTCTTGAATCTAACCAATAACTGAAGGGAAATCTGAAAATATGCCTTAAGAGAAGATAATATGCACTAGGAGGTCAACCAATAAATAGAAGACAACCAATGAATCAATGTTGTAAGATTGATATGCCAAGTGTACTTCCTACACATTAATAATGCCCATGCAGATGCATAAAACTAGTATGCATATCCCAATCTTTCCATACATCATATGCCAAACAATATGCATCCCATCTAGTTGTACTAATAGAATATGATCAATTAGATATGCAATGTATCAGCTATGATACTAACTAGTTATGATCTACTCCCTTTAGATCAACAAGGAAAGACAATTTAAAAGAATGCAAGAAACTTGAGTTCTACCCATGTCTTCCCAGCCAATGATAACTAATAAGTTTTCCATAGGAGACAACCAATTGTAAATCAAAAACCTCATTACAATTTTCAGACCAAACCATAGTTTCCATGAAGTTCCTTAGTTTTAAAAGAGTTATAGTGAGATTCCTAAATTTGAAATTAGATCTTTTACTCTACTAATGCTCTGATACCATGTTAGTATATTTTAGATTCTACCAAGGAATATATCAGTCTATAGAGGTCTAACAAAACTAAGCATAGGATATGATAAGAAATCACAAAGAACAAGGAGAGATAATACCCAGATTATATCTCTAAATCAAACTCCAACTCTAAAGCTTGAGATCTTCAATCTTTCCCTTCAATATTTCACCAATCTACCTTGATTTTGGCCTTCTATTAGACCCATATTTATTAGATCTAGGGCTGCAATAATGTCCCTCATATGGTTCTTCTAGGTATGCACAATACTGCCCTAGTTTGCTCCTCTAGGGCTGCATAATATCTCTGCCTTAGTTCACTCCTTCAGGGCTGTAAGATCTTTGCCCTAGTCCGCTCCTCTAGGGCTGCAAGATCTCTTCCCTAGTTATAATTCACACTCTTCATGAATTTTTTGTTGCTCACGTTGCTGCTCCAATTTGATGCCTTTAAACTACTTGTCGAATCCACAAGGAGAGAACTCATGTTATGTTTTTGATGTTTTCTCGCCAAGGTTCAAACTTCCTTATATAGCAATTGGATTTCCTCCACAAGAGGTCGACTTGGATATAATATTTTCCCTTAAGGAGGCCGACCTTGGGCCCAAACTTAAGTTAGACAAATAATTTGATTTACTAATAAATATTAAATATTAAATATCTATCATATTTAATATTATTATTTATCTATTGAAAATATCTTTATCCAATGCATGATATATTTGTCAAAAGGCCATAATATCAACATATATCACTTATTTTATATTATTGTTGAAGTTCTCTGGGAGCGATAGGGGTGGCACATACTACAAAAATTGTCAACTGATCATTTCATACAATGAAAATTTAATGCAATTACATAATTATATTGTAAATACAAAAGATCATGAATTACCTTGATGAAGGTATGTCAATCATGCATTTTCATCCCTGACCCAAAATCACTTTTCTTTGATATGAGATTGCATATATTCGCAGCAAATCCTATAGGAAATTGAATTTTTCGTATGAATTCTTTTATGGAATTACTTTGTTTCTCTATTAATAACCAATGAAGGGAACTTGCATTAATCCGGTCTCCATTTCTATTTGATTCAATGATATTTTTCATTGCACGATTGGAATCATGAATGTCACTACAAATTTTGCCAAGTTTTTCTTTGTCACACCTTCGATCCAATATTTTCCATAGTTTCTCTATTACATATTTCCAATATGCATAGTATAAAATAAATGCATCATTTGTAGTTGCTCATAGTAGGGCATCCTACTAAATTCTCTGGGATAACATTTTAGTCCCTTTAGAATGTGGTCATTGATGCCTTCATGACCTTCCCGGTCATCAATTACATAATTAGCCAACAAAACACAATTGAAATAAATAATTTTCAAACATAAACCATTAGGTGGAATGATATTACCTCTAATTCTATTATTTTCCAACTACCATAGGTGAGGTGTCATTCTTCAGGGATTTGATGTAGTCTCTTCTTTCCCATTGAAAATATGTTTTTCTACACTTGATCGATACTTATGATTTCTGTGGAGGAAGTTCCTATTGTTAATATGATTTAGAACAATAGAGAGGGGGGCTGAATCAATTGTTCTCAGGTCCTGATGTATAAAATAATCTTAAAAAAACTTATCCTTAAATCAGATCCAAAACCAAAACAAACTTGGTCATCACTGATTCAATAATAGAAACATCTAACAATGCAGTCCACTACCTAGCTGTAACTTAACTTGCAAAACATAGTAATGTTCAGATCAAAACATTCACACAAGTATTAACACCAAGATTTATAGTGGAAACCCAATTTGGGAAAAACCACTTTGTAACATGCTACTATTATTTTCACTATTCTGAAGTGAGCTCGATAAAAAGCCAACCCTGTCAAAGGTTACAATACACACTATCAGGTGTGACCCAGTTAAAGGATTTCAATCACCCTGTTAAAAGTGAGCCTAGTCATAGGACTTACATACACTCCATTAGAATGCAACCTTGTTCAAAGGATTTAACATATGACTGTTAGATCAACCTCTGTTAAAAGGATTTTGATTGTTACAATGGTTAGAAAGTAGCAGCAGTATTATCTGAAAAATATACAACTCACTTTGCAAATATCAGATCTGATTCTATACACTGATGCCGGTTTACTGACTTTGAGACTTTTCCATTTCCATCTCTGATCTACTCAGAACTTTTCTTCAAGCAATCACCATAATTCTCCTTCAGCCTTTTCTGCTTATTCAATCAATAAAACTTTCTTCTTCTAGCATTCTCTGTTCTCCATGTACATACATATCAAAATGCTTAGGTTCCCTTATATTTTCCTCAATTAGGTTAACTCATCTTTTGCCGCTCAATCTCAATCGTAGATCTTAGGGTTAGGTCAGATTCATTAAATCTACCTGCTTCATGTTCTTCGACTCCTTTTCTAGAATCATCTCAAATCTCTTAAAGATTTACAATAAAACATTTTACAATACATTTAATGCTTCCAAACAATCAATAAATAAAGTCAACATGTTTTACATAATCCAAGAATTCAACAATGTCGGCTCCAAAATTAAATTCTCTTCAAATATAAAATTGCTAATGTTGGGTCAATACTATGATTGTCAACTCGGTCTTCATGTAGAAAGCTCCGTTATTACTAAAACTGTCTCCTTGGCTTACATTGTCTTCCTCAGCAATTTATTGATGCTCGGTCGACACTAGAATTTTGCTTGGCATATACTAACTCAGTTGACACTAACATCACTCGGCTTAAACATGATTTTTCCATTCTTTGCTTGGTTAAGCCTACCATTTTAGTCTTCAATCTTACTAAGATAAACAATACATTATCTCATCATTGTGCAACATAGTCAAGTACATTTTTTAGTATCAAGATAACTCAACCTTTCCCTTAGGTGCTATTGTTACCAACCTTGCTTAGCCCCTTAGCAACACTCAAATAGATATAGTACTTTCCTAAGTAGCAAGAGTCTTACCAATTAAGGTTTGACATCAATGACAATACAACAATTGTTTCAATTACAGTTTTCAACAATCTCCCTCTTTGGCATTAATGGCAACACCATATGATATCACCAAAATAACACATGGATTACCAACCAATTCAAAAACTTATCTGTCCATCAGAAAATTATTTATAATATCCTTAGCTTCATTTTGATTCAGAATCTTGTAAGCCTCACTTCTGTGACCATCAGAAGTATTCAGATCTCCCTCTATCCTGATTCTTCATTTCAATTCATCATCCTTATCTTCAGTTCCATCAGTTCATCTCCCACTTACTTTTCAGTATCATGTGTTATCATATCTCATGTGTTATCATATCAATGCATCTCCCTCTTTGACAAAAATGCCAAAGAAGCAACTAAAACATAGATCCATTAGATGTAGATAATATCTTTGCAACTCAGTGTTTCTCCCTCTATCATCTTGCTTATGACTGATTCCTTTTCTTTGCTTCTCTTCACAACTCTAGGCCAGCCCTAAAGTGTGACAATCTTCTGCATCAATTTGTCAAATTTTCTATTGTAGCACATTTGATGCAGTGCTCCTAGCTTGTCTAGGCAGCCTCAATTAGGGGAAGAACCCCTAATTGACTTCTCAAATACTCATGAGCTTCTTTGGGTAAAGCTTTAGTGAATATCTCTGCTAATTGTTCTTTTATATTCACATATTCCATTCAAACTTCTTTATCTTGTACTAATTCTCTCAAGTAGTGATACTTGATTGCAATGTGCTTGGTCTTAGTGTGCATCACTGGATTCTTAGAAATATTGATAGCACTTGTGTTGTCACAGAAAATAAGAATAGGTTCAGTGATTTCTTCTTTCATGCCTATCAACAATTATTTTATCCATACCAAGTTTGAACAGTTTACTGCAGCAGCAACATACTCAGCCTCGGCAGTAGATTGGGAAATGTAATTTTATTTCTTGCTCACCTAGGAGACTAATCTCTGTCCAAGAAAGAAAGCTCCACCACTAGTACTCTTTCTATCATCTACATTTCCTTTCCAATCAACATTTGTATAAACTTGGAGTTCAAATTTGTCATCCTTCTTATAATATAGACCATAGTCAGCAGTTCCTTGCAAGTATCTCATAATTCTTTTCATGGCCATCATATGTGTTTCCTTAGGATTGGCAGAGAATCTTGCCACAATCCCAATAGCTAATGCAATATCTAGTCTGCTATGTACAACATACTGCAATTTTCCAATCATGGATCTGTACAGAGTCCGATTCACTTCTGCGGCAGCATCATTCTTAGATAACTTTTGTCCAGTAACCATGGGAATTCCCACTGGTTTAGCATCTTCCATCCCAAAAGTTTTCAGTATTTCATTAACATACTTAGACTGTGTAATGAAAATTCCATTCTTCCTCTGATATACTTGTAAACCAACAAAGAATTTTATCTCACCAATCATACTCATTTCAAATTTAGTTTGCATTTCATTTGAGAAACTTTTACATAATGCATCTTGTCCACCAAAAATAATGTCATCAACAAAAAAATTTTCCAACAAGATACCTTTACCTTCTTCATCCTTCATGTATAGATTGCTTGTGTCATTTGTTCTTGAAAATCCAATCTATATCAAGTAGTTGTGCAACCTCTCATACCATGCTCTAGGAGCTCGCTTCAATCCATATAATTCTTTGTTTAGTTTGCACACCATGTGTCTTCTATTTGGATAAATAAAACCTTCTGGTTGTTCTATGTAAACTTCTTCTTCTAATATAACATTCAAAAATGCAGACCTGACATCTATTTGATATACCTTGAAATCTTTATAAGCAGTATATGCAAGCAGAGTTCTTACTCCTTCCAATCTAGCTACAAGGGAAAATGTCTCCCCATAATCTATTCCTTCTTCTTGTGCGTAGCCTTTGCATACCAGCCTAGCTTTGTTCCTAGTGATTTCACCATTTTCATTCATCTTATTTCGAAACACCCACTTTGTTCCTATAACATTTTTGTTTTTAGGTCTTGGCACCAGAGTCCAAGTATCATTCTTCTCAATCTAGTCAATTTATTTATTCATTTCTTGTATCTAGTCTTCATTCTCCAATGCTTCTCTAGTCATCTTCGGTTCAAATTCACATAGTAGACATGTTGGATCCTTAGTCTTACTTCTGGTCTGAATTCTAGTATCCTTGTCTCCAATTATCTATTCAGGCTTATGATGTCTTCTTACATATTTTTCCAAAATAAGTTCAACTGTTCTCTCCTCTATTTCATCATGTTCCTCAACAAGATTGTTAGATTTAACTTCAAAATGCTCGACAACCTCTTCCTGATACTCAACAACATTTTCTTGTAGCTTGGCATGTTCTCTTTCTTTCTCAGCACTATTTTCCTGATACTCAGCAGCTTTTGTCTGTCGCTCGAAATTGCTTACCTGAGACTCGACATCAGGTGCAAGTCTGTTACTTGCCTCATCTTCTTCTTCAATGTACACAAAAGATCTATAATCTTCTGGTTCTCTTTTTCTGTCAGCTTCATTTCTTTTTGCATACTCATCAATTTTGACATTCACACTTTCCACAATTTTGTTAGTGTTAGAGTTCAAACACTTATAAGCTTTACTTTTTGTGGAGTACCCTAGGAATATGCCTTCATCACTCTTAGCATCAAAATTTCCATTCCTAATGTCTTTTAATATATAGCACTTACTTCCAAAAATTCTAAAGTATTTAACACTCGGTGCATGCCCATGCCATACTTCATAGGGTGTCAGATTTGTACCTTTCTTGATCTGTACCCAGTTGAGAGTGTAGACAGCAGTGCTTATAGCTTCTTTCCAATATTTATTTGCCACATTCTTTTCAATTATCAATGTCCTTGCACAATCCAAGATAGATTTGTTTCTCCTTTCTGCTATACCATTCTATGGAGGTGTTCTAGTTGCAGACATATGTCTTTTAACTCCTCTATCATTGCAAAATAGATTAAATTTATTTGATGTAAATTCTCCACCTCGGTCAGATCTAAGACATTTCAGGTTCCTACCTATCTCCTTTTCAACCTTAGCCAAATACCACTTAAAGAATTGAAAAGCTTCAGATTTTTCTTTTAGAAACATCACGTGCATCATCCTAGTATGATCATCAACAAATAAGATAAAGTATCTAGCACCATAGTAACTTTGTACACCCATAGGTCCACAAAGGTTAGTATGAACCAAATCTAAAATGTTTTTAGAAGTAAAGGATTTTCTCTTGAAACTTGACTTTGTCATTTTTCCTAACTGAGATTCCTTGCACATCACATTCTCAAGTTTTTTCAATCTAGGTAGACCTCTTACCTTTTTCTTCTTACTTATCTCTACCAGATTGTCAAAGTTAACATGACACAACCTTTTATGCCATAACCAAATATCATCAAGTTGTGCAATCAAACATGTTTGTTTAGATAGGTCAAGATAGAACAAATTACCTCTAGTCTGATCACCACTTCCAATCAGTTCTCGAGTAGCATC
Source organism: Chamaecyparis obtusa (assembly GCA_027943335.1). NCBI lineage: Eukaryota > Viridiplantae > Streptophyta > Pinopsida > Cupressales > Cupressaceae > Chamaecyparis > Chamaecyparis obtusa. The sequence goes on along the minus strand of BSBK01000213.1, from coordinate 2,693,851 downwards.
AAATATTTTAGCTTGCTTGTGATAAAATTCCACTCGGTAACCAGTTTTGTTAAGCTGAGCAACACTTAACAAATTGTAATTAAGACCTTCAACCCAATATGCATTTTCACAAGATATCTTATCAGTTAGTTTAATCAAACCTTTTCCTCTAACATGACATGGTGCATCATTACCAAATTTTACACTTTTACCTCTGTAATGATGTAGGGTCTCAAACTTATTTTTGTCACCAGTCATGTGATGTGAACAGCCACTATCAATAATCCATTTATCATTCTTGTTCACATAGGATATCAATGTAGTTTTCTCATCCTCGTCAAATTCATCTTTCATTGCCACATAGACTACCTCAATTTCAAAGTCATCACTATCAGTGTCAGTCTCTTTTTTAGCAATGTAACAAGATTTCTTACCTTTTCCTTTGTATTCTATGTTCCATGAGTAGCTTCTGTCATCTTTTCTATCTTTGTGTTTGCTTTTCCTTTCGTCATCTTTATCCTTCCTGTCAGGACATCTAGCAGCTATATGACCAACTTTATTACATGCAAAACATATAATAGGGAGTTTACCTTTATACTTTCCTTTTCCCCTTCTCATTCTTCTAGCCATAAGAGCTTCTAGATCTTCATTAGAAGTGTCACTATCACTTTCACTATCACTTTCACTTTCACTTTCACTGATGCATCTTTCTTTTTCTTTCTTTGGCTTGTTCAGAACTAGCTGTGACTTAAAAGAAGATTCAACATTTCTAATGCTTCCAACAGTGAAATTATCATAGTTAGAGAGTTCAAAAGCAGTCAGCTTACCAACCAAACTTTCCAAAGTAAGCACATTAGCAAAGTTACATCTAGATTCCTGAATAGCTGAGATCTTAATAACATATATAGGACACAGGGTTCTTAGTACTTTCCCAATTATAGTTTCATCATCAATAGCTCCATTTTCTCCTCTAATAGCATTCACAACTTTTATTCTACCATAATATTGTGCAATGTTTTCACCTTCTTGCATTCTCATTTCATCAAACTTACCTCTAAGACTCTCGGCCTTTTCTTTCAGCACATTTAGGTCACCACCATAGATCCTTGAAAGAGTGTCCCACATATCCTTCATAGTTCTGCAGTCCTTAATGTCCTCAAATTCTGGATAGCTTAGGGCAGATGCAATTTCCAGCATTACTTGATTATGTTCTTGTTTGGCTCTCATTTCTTTGGCAGTCAAAGGTGTGATAGGTGAGACATAACTATTCTTACTGTAGTACTTTGTAGAGTCACCAATACCAGCCAGATGTAGCTTCATCAAGCTTTGCCATGCAGGGAAGTTTTCCTTGTTCAGCTTCAGTACCTCCTTCTTATACATCCTGATCATTTTCTTCAAGCCCCTTTAAACTTGATATCTGTCAACACTTAATAATAAGCAACAAAGCTCTTATACCAATTGTTAATATGATTTAGAACAATAGAGAGGGGGGTGAATCAGTTGTTCTTAGGTCTTGATGTATAAAATACTCTTAAAAACTTATCCTTAAATCAGATCCAAAACCAAAACAAACTCGGTCATCACTGATTCAATAATAAAAACATCTAACAATGTAGTCCACTACCCAGCTATAACTTAACTTGCAAAACATAGTAATGTTCAGATCAAAATATTCACACAAGTATTAACACCAAGATTTATAGTGGAAACCCAATTTGGGAAAAACCACTTTGTAACATGCTACTATTATTTTCACTCTTCTGAAGTGAGCTCAGTAAAAAGCCAACCTTGTCAAAGGTTACAATACACACTATCAAGTGTGACCCGGTTAAAGGATTTCAATCACCCTGTTAAAAGTGAGCCTAGTCATAGGACTTACATACACTCCATTAGAATGCAACCTTGTTTGAAGGATTTAACATATGACTATTAGATCAACCTCTGTTAAAAGGATTTTGACTTTTGCAATGGTTAGAAAGTAGCAGCAATATTATTTGAAAAAAATACAACTCACTTTGCAAATATTAGATCTGATTCTATACACTGATGCTGGTTTACTGACTTTGAAACTTTTCCATTTCCATCTTTGATCTACTCAAAACTTTTCTTCAAGCAATCACCACAATTCTCCTTCAGCCTTTTCTTCTTATTTAGTCAATAAAACTTTCTTCTTCTAGCATTCTCTATTCTCCATGTACATACATATCAAAATGCTTAGGTTCCCTTATATTTTCCTCAATTAGGTTAACTCATCTTTTGTTGCTCAATCTCAATCGTAGATCTTAGGGTTAGGTCAAATTCATTGAATCTACCCACTTGATGTTCTTTGGCTCCTTTTCTAGAATCATCTCAAATCTCTTAAAGATTTACAATAAAATATTTTACAATGCATTTAATGCTTCCAAACAATCAATAAATAAAGTCAACACATTTTACATAATCCAAGAATTCAACAATGTCGGCTCCAAAATTAAATTCTCTTCAAATATAAAATTGCTGATGCCCAGTCAATACTGTGATTGTCAACTTGGTCTTCATGTACAAAGCTTGGTCATTACTAAAACTGTCTCCTCGGCTTACACTGTCTTCCTCGACAATTTAGTGATGCTCGGTCAACACTAGAATTTTTCTCAGCATATACTAACATCACTCAGCTTAAACATGATTTTTCCATTCTTTGCTCCGTTAAGCCTACCAGTTTAGTCTTCAGTCTTACTAAGATAAACAATACATTATCTCATCATTGTGCAACATAGTCAAGTACACTTTGTAGTATCAAGATAACTCAACCTTTCCCTTAGGTGCTATTGTTACCGACCTTGCTTAGACCCTTAGCAACACTCAAATAGATATATTACTTTCCTAAGTAGCAACAGTCTTACCAATTAAGGTTTGACATCAATGACAATACAACAATTGTTTCAATTGCAATTTCCAACACCTATACTCATCAAACACCTTCTTTCTTAAACTTTTGGAATGATGAGATTTCATCTTTGGACCACACATTGGACATGCAAATTTTCCCTTTGTTTGAAGACCTATAAGATAATGATACAATTGGATTAAATATGATAATTTTTACAATTAGAATTATCACGTACAACTAGAATTCACCATAAAATACCACATAAATGTGTCAACCCTAAGGCATCGTGAACTTTCCATACAATCATTGCATGGAATTGAAATTGTCTTTGTCCAATTGGTCTAGAGATGTCATACATAGTGAAACCATTCCATAATACCAACAACTCATTGATAAGAGGCACAATATATACATTCATATATTTCACTTGGTACTTACCTAGTTGAATTAACCATAACATCAGATAATTATTGTGGCCATTTCACTCCAAAACTTATAATTACATGTAGATAACTATAAAATAATAAAATACCTGGAACAATCATTGCCAACATAATGTGCTCCGTTTTTATTGACATCCATGAAGGAAGGTTATTTTTTATAAAAAAAATAGGCCACACCGAGTAAACAGATATCATCTCTCCAAATGGATTGACACCTTCTACTACCAGAGAGAGCCTGAGATTTCAAGGTTCTTCTTTAAAGTGTGGCCACTTTTCCTCTATGTCCAAAAATAATGAACCATCTACAGGCATTCAAATAATTTAATGTTGACTCCTATTGTGTGCATGGTAATTGATAAATTGTGCCAAGCTACTGCACGTGAATAATCATTTCAAACATGGAATAATGGGGATGTAATGAAGAACCTTGTGAGACACCTTTTTTTTCATTTGATCATCTCGATATCTGCTCATATGGCATTTAGGGCATTCTATTGCATTCTTAGACTTTATGATAAATAACATGATTTTCGGGACAAGCATCTATTACTTAATACTCCATTCCAATATGTTTGATAGTGACACATAATTCTCAATACGAGTGAGGGAGAACATTTGATGGTGGTAACGAAAACTCACCTATCAATCTACAACAAAAAATATAATTCATTACTATAAATAATCTTAATGGTACATGTTTGACCTTTTATAGAGTATAATGACTTATATGACAAACCTTATCATACATGACATTGCTATGTTGGATAAACCATTCATAACCTTCAAATTCACCAACAATGATACAACAAAGAGAAGAGTATATTGGGAGCCTTCGTAAAGGGCCATGTTCACCTTCTCAAGTAGAGGTATATCATGGATGACGTCAATGTCATCCTCATTATAATCATCATCATCATCATCAGTAGTAGCAGCAAAAACAACACCAATACCAAATGTGTCAAGGATCAATACATTCATACCATCATCTTCAAATGTGTTTTCTAGTGCATGATCGTCATCTTCCATGGGATCATGATCTTCAGCTTCAATACTCACACCTCCATGTTCCTCTATATTCACACCCCCATGTTCCTCTGAGATGTGGTGGTCCATATCATGTACTACACTGGGTAGATCGACCTATATAAAAATGATGACAATCAAACCCCCCTTCAATGTGATAATCAAAACTCCTTCCATGGTTCATATGTATATTAATTGTGAAAACAATATAACAAACAACTTACCAATGGATGATAATCAAACCCCCCTTCAATGTGACCATTCTCCCTACAATGTCTCTTTGCTATTTTGATTTTGATTCTTCTTGTCTTTAAGTTGTTACAACTCTTTCATGGACAATAACATTTGTCGCCGCCTTCTCTTTGAAAGTTAGACAACAATGTAGCAATTGTCTCCCTATTTTGATCGAATTCACTTGTATTATCTGACATGATCCTTAATGTGTATATCTGCAAACAAATTGGACATGTACTTAGTGTTTATATCTGCACATATGGTTTTGATATAAAATGGTCACTCTATTTTCTCATGGTGAGAACTCTTTATTTGTGACAAAAAATGTCAAACAAAAAATGACATGTTATGGTATAAGGTTTTATAAATGATATGTTACAAGTTGTAAATTTAACTTCACCGCATAATGATTATTTTACTCATGTCATTCACCTTTTCAATTACATCCCGCATCTCCAAGTATGCCTTCCCCCAAGTCACAAATTTAAATGATTACCATACCATCATTAATTCACTTCAGACTTTATTAATCATATTACTCATCTTTCAAGAATCACTCCAAGTCACATATGTAGAGTTTGACAACATCAGGCTTGTATCTGCTATGAAGTTGTGCATTTATATTTGTGAAAAATCCTTTACTTCGGTTCTCTTGGCATTATCTTATATGGAATATCTTCTTTAGTCATCTTCCTACTCCTTCCAAAGGCCAAGCCTTTACTTCAGTTCTCTTAGCTTTATCTTATATGGCTTGAGATTTTTTTGTTAAGGCTGATTTATACATTTTCTTAAGCTTACCTCTAATAACCATCCCAATTTCTTGATATGTTTCTAACCAATATGGAAGAAATGATTCTCTCTTTCTGATATCCATATTTTGAGCTTCTTAATCAAGTACATGCTTGTAATCATTAAAACGTGCATGCAATCACTATTGAGAAGGACATGCTAATTCCTTGGCCTATCCTTGCTCGATAAAACTTCTTGTCATACACAACCTTCTTACTATAAAACCCCAAATTGGATGGGATAATTTTGTGGATTATGGCTTAGAAACTGAGGAACCCCAACTTGCTAAAATTGAGACCCTTGAGGGGGAATCTTCTCAAAAGAGAATCTTGAAAACTAGCCTTGCCAGTAAAACCCCCAAGACACTAAAAAATAGTCCTATTGCTTCTCCTAGTGTGAAAAATAAACTAAATAAATCCTCTATTCATTGAAACCCTAAACAATCATCTAGTCATTTGGATAACCTTTCTTATATTGCCCATGCTACTAAAAAAGAGGAAGTGGAGGTGTTAGCTAACATCTCCTATAAGAAATGAAAAGAGAAGATGGATAAGGAAATCTGAAGCCAAAATAGAAACAAAAAGAAGTAATGAAATTTACAGTATGTTGTAGAAGATACTGAAAACCCTCAAGAAGATATTGAAAAAGAAGTAATGAAAATGTCTCCTTTACTCCTCATATTCCAAAAATGGAAATCTCTCGTTGTCAAGAACTAGTGCCAGATGTTAGTACTATTGTGGAAGAAGTATTAGCACAAAGTGATATCCTCATGGATCACCTCCTAAGGAAATTTTTAATACTTCTAGTGCTCTTTTTATTATTCCAATGACAGTGGTAGCTCCAACTACATCTCCTATTATTTCCTTTAATGACCTTCTTCTAGATACTACTAAAAAGAGAATCCACAACTTACAACACAGTTGCAAGGGAAGTCATAGGAAAGTGATAAAGGTGAGGGAAAAAAGAGTTACCCATTCAAAGGTTCCTGTAAAGAAGATTCAAGGTATTTTTGACTTTCCACCTAGTTTGATTCTATTACCTAGTTTTGTTATAGGACAATAAACCTCCTTTCACAATCTCTTACTCTTCACTACATTACTGTGAACTCCTTGTCACAACTCCTAATTCTCTTTCACAATATCATTAATCTCCTATCACAAACTACTTCATTTTGTGTTTTATTATGAATTCCTTATATGCATATTTTATATGATCATATGATTCCATTCATTGTAGAATATACAAGATCTCTGCTTAATTTTTGGTGTGTAGGTGAAGATTCATATAGGTATGGTGGTGACTTCTATATAACACAAGTCAACATTTGAAATCTCAATAACAAGAGTGGTAGAAATGGTATATGACCCGCTCTAATCAGTTGTATTTATTAGTTGCACAAAATTGGATAGAAAAATGAATGAAAAAATAGTAAATTAAGTGATTTAATAAGTATGTAAGAACATATATTATTGAAAAGGGAATGGAAGCATGCAATGACATTGTCGTAATAAAAATCATGTGAAAATTAAAGAGTGGGTATTTGATTTGATGGAATGGAAGCATGAAATGATATTTTCATAATAAAAAGCATGCAATGATAGTTTTTTATAGTGAGGCATGGGTATGTGATTGGATAAGTCACTCATACAAAAAAATAGTAGGGATTGGAGAGTGTAATACCTCAACACATCTAACAATTAGTCTAGTAGGGATTCATGATTGAACCCTTCCTTGTGATCAAGATGTGGTTATCTTTTGGGAGTAAGTTCTTTCCAAATAATTTATTGACTAGAGACACGAAAAGGTATGATAGGAGACACAGAAGTAGTAAACTATAGACTCTATATCTTAAATTTACTGAAATAGTAGTAGTAAACTATGAAAAAATGACACAACTATGTCATCCTTGTATAATGGATTTGGATTCATGTTGTTTGGTTGTGACATATTGGTTTAAATTGATGCCCTAATAGGTGGTTTTATTATTAGTCCTTGCCTTCTAAAGACAGGGATTAAAGTTTTTGATTGCTGCCTGTGGTGAATAGAAGGCGTAGCAGGGAAGGTAAATCGTATATGACTATCACAGTGACAATGAGTCGATACTATTTTATTTGATAGAGTCAATATGGGTGATTGTTAAAAAAATCAATCCTTGCTCAACCCAAATCCTAAATTTCCAAAAATAAAATTAAAGATACAGCTGCAAGGAACCATACCTTTTCAGAGGTTCAAAATGGTAGCAATGGGAGATGCTGATGAATGAGATCTTCCTTCAAATTTTAAAAGTTGACCTTTTCCTGTGAAACCCCATGTCTCTAAAAATGGTGAGTTCTTCTAAGATTGGCTATAAAACATTGAAAGCATCAAAGTTAGGGCGTCAACTATGATATGCCAAAAAGGTCTAATCAAACAGTTCTAATTTTTAGATAAAAATGAAAGATCCCTACTTCATAGGAAGTAAATTGATACTTCAAACTTTTGCTAACAGTATTAAGGCTTGAAAAAAAATATGATTAACAAGCCAGTCAACAATTAAGGATTATAAAATAGGGATAAAAGACAAAAACTTAGAGGCATCCAATCAGCATTTAGGAGAACCAGAGTCAATAACCAATCAAAAAGGTTAATAAATCCAACATGGAATACTCATATCCAATCAACATAATTTATAATATTACATCTTCCATCATCTAGTGTCGAATATAGAGGATAGAGACATCTGGAAAACATCCCATCAGAGGAAAAAAACATCTAACTCGATCATCATCTTACATAAAATGCAGCAAAAAAACTTTGTATTTACAAGAAGAATATTTCATCAGCAAGCCATAAATCCCAGTCAACGAATTAATCTGATAATATACAGTAAACTATTTACATAGAACTCATCTTAAATTTCTATTACTCCAAAGAAAAATAGGAATCATACAGATTATGAACATCAACTAAAGAGGAGGAATCCCAACATCAAGCTCATTTGAGACCATATACAATTAATTAATTATCACCAGTCATAGTACTGATCAGTCTGATAAGTAAATCATAAAAATCAGATTCATCGAATCATCATTGAGCAATAATATTAAGAGGATATATTACCAAGGTAGGAACATCAAATAACAAGAAACAAAGAGAGGCATAATGACGCAAGAGCAAGGAAGGTATAGGAAGAATGAAGGTTAATTGAGACTTCTTAAACTCACAAACAAGCCCTGCAAAGAGTTACACATAGAAGCAATATGAAAAACACATCATGAAATCAATGAAAACACAATGGATGTGAGACAAGAAACAGGTCACAACAACACTGGTGCAATTATATTATATCTTTCAACATGCCCAACTATGAGACCTTCTGGGTTTCGGCCTTATACAATGAGAATTATGAATTCAAAGCCTCAGCTCACACATTATTATCTTCCTTTACTATCCTCTAACTAGGACTGCCTCTGCAACTTCCTAATCATCAACCTAAGCTCCAAATATATAGCCAGCAAAGCCACAAGTCGGTCAGTCAGGCAGTTAATTACAATATAGGTCCACTTAGGAGGAGAAACCAAAACTAAAGCTAAAAATAACAAAACATGATGCGAAGATGCATTTAGGTCCACACAAGATCCAAGAATGGATTCCCAATCGCGCAAGATCTAATTTCCCCACACAGAACCGTGCAAGCCAAAATACCACACGTTTCATAAGTGAAACTCGCTGAAAATTGATGTCCGAGGAGAATTGTGATAACTTCTAGATCCAAATGAATTAGGACATGTTCCCTTAGGAGAATGCTCAAGATTAGGTCCACATCACTGCATTAACTTCGCAAGGCAAGAAACCAACCGCAATAACAATGCTAAAATAAACAACAGATAGGTACAAGAAACGGGAAATATTTTTGGTGATGCAAGATTGTTCAAGACCCAAGATGCTCCTGCATTAGACACCTGGGGTAACAAAAGAACTAATGTCCACATCAGGCACTACTCATATTTTGACCTGAATCATAAAGATCCAACTCAACTTGTGTAATCCATGAACTATCTTCATCTGGCTTATCTTTCCACTGAACTAGGTATTCCATGTAGTCTTTTCCTCTTGTACTCTTGCTTACTCTGCTATTCAAGATCTTCTCAATGATGTCTCTATTCTTCTTAGGATAATCTAGATCATCTTCAGTCTCATCATTTGATTCAAAGTACTCAAAGATATCAGCAATGTTGAATTGCCATGCCCAAAAAAAAAAACACCCAAAAATGTAACAATTTTTTTTTAAAGAGGGAGAATCAACGGACTAGAAAGGAGGGCGCATAGGTTTACTAAGTTAGTTGGAATCACAAGTTGAATAGTTCAACTAAGTCCATAAATAGATGTCATAAAAAAGGAATGCACAAATGCCACTTCTATGAGGGTATGACTTCATCTATGCAGCATGTTTGACCATGTGAATCAACATTTAGAAAAGTACAACTTGATTTCATAAGAAAATTAAATCCATTAGATTAGTTCATTGTAAACCTCTTATTTAAAATTCATTAACCTATAAGTTTAATATTACATTCATTTCATATTTAGAATCTTAATATAGCAACCTTTATTAATAATCGATCAAATTTCGTTCCTCCAAAATCCTAGAGGTGCTACATAAGACTATATATTTAAGCAATGTTCCCAAAGATTATTTGTTAAATTGTTTAAAATCAGACCTCCATATGGGAGGATGTAGTTTGCATCACAAGGCTAAACTCAATCTACTTTATAACTGAATAGAATAGAATAAAACTTTTTGTTCACAGTTAAACTTAACTCAATTTAACTAATTTTACCAATTAACACAACCTAATGATAAAAGTATAACTAAATTAAGCTTAACTAAACATTTCATTAAAATATAAAACCATAAATAAATTAAACTATACTGACCATTTATTTAAGCATAATAATAACACCATATATAAATTAAACTAATTTAAATCATTTATTAAAAATTAAACTAATTAAATTAAGCTAAATAACTATTATAAATGAATTTAATTAAACTAATTAACAAACCAAAAATAAAATAAAATATTAATTAATAAATAATAAAGAAAAAGAAAATAAATAAAAATAAATATATGTTTAAAGTCCCATTGGGACTATTCGTTTAAAGTCTCGATGGGACTAGCGTGGACCCCCATGCTGCCATGCGCAGGGGGTACCTTGCCACAGCAGGTACCGCCTGACACAGCAGCGCGCACCGCGCAGGGCTATGGCCCACGGGGAGTGGGGACCACGTCCCCCCTAGCCGTATTAAAAAATAAATTTAAACAACTTAATTTATATAATATCAATGCAATAAGGTAATGCCTTTTTGTAAAGGGTGATTTTATTTTTATATACAAATGTTAATTAATTTATATTTTTTTCTTACATATGATAATAATTTTTTTTAGAAGGCCTTTAAGAGGCCCTTTTGGGGTGGCCTCCTGTTGCATTCCAAGGCTTAGGTTATTTGTATTTTTTATATTATATTTGTCTTATTGGAGGCAAGTGGTGATTAAATTGATTATATTAATCACTGTGGTAAAGGAAAATGTATGAGAATTTTTTTCCCATACATTTTTTAGAGACATGTAGGTCTCTTTTGTTCACATAGTGGCTCTAACACTTATATTTTTTTTTTGTTTTCTTCTTCTCTTTTCTTGAAGCATAAGGTCTCAATTTTGATTTAATAGGAATCAAGATTTAATAGGAAACTTAGATGAATTATATCATCGTGAATTAAATCAACTAAACCATTTGAACATACTAATTTTCTTCTAGTTTTCCACATAAACCTCAATCCTAATAATCTTTCAATTAACATGAAATGAGAGGTTACTTTCCAATAAAACTTGAAATCTACATTACACTATATCCAACCCAAACTACAACATTGTTTTCAATATACAAAATCAATATCTACATGTTCCATTATGATGAAGAAATGCTTTGTATTATTCAACCAACAAAGAAATCTAATGAACACAATTTCACTTCTTAACATCATAATTAGACTTACAAAAACTACAATTTTATCCTCCTTAACTTGATTTCAACTTACAACATTACAATAGTGAAACGACTAGTATGAAGCATTTCACAATGCATACAAAAGACATGGAACAAAGATCCCCCTTTTTTTTACATCATGGTAAACTTACAATATTACAAATACATGTTTTCACAATGGAGAGAACTTTACATTCCAAGGTTACAAAAATGCAACACCAAAATGGTTTTCACAATAACAACAAAATGAGAACTCCTTCAAGGCTTTATTCACAAGGGACATAGCTCCCAAAAACTTGCAAATGAAGAGAAGACACCATGGAGAGCTCATCTCCCATCCAAGGTCTCAAGGAGACCACCCCCAAGCTTGGAGAACCAAGGACTAAACGGTTGCATAAAACAACAAATGCTCACACACACACATAAGGAAAAAAAACTACATTAAACTCCCAAACCGTGGCTTCATAAATAGATTCATACAACCCATTGATAGAGGGTGAAGGTGGGCTTTTTCAAGGAGGAGAATGCCATACAAATATAAATTTCCAACAAGAGTTTTTTTCATGCCTTTCCAAGGCTACATTGACATTCCGTCCATATACAATTTTTTGTCATTTCCATTCTCAAATATAAAGATTTACAACATGGCTTCATGGAGCCCATACCCCATGAATTCTCCCTCTTCTCCAAGAGAAGAGACTCTCACTACAATGGAGATCCCAACTAACCCCTTCACCCAAGGCCACTACTTCCCTTCCCAAAGGGTGAGCAATGCCTTAAACTCCCATGAACAACAACCCAAAATCAATGAACAAAGAATGAATCAAAATCCAAATACATCCCAACCAAACACAACAATAACAAGATTCACAATAAACATTACATACAAGATTTCACATATACATTCTACACTACAAAACATCAACAATGCAATGCAAAAAGCATTCCTTCATAGCTAGAATCACCAACCTTTGTCCAAAGAAAATGGAAAGAAGGTAGTTGAGAAGAGCGCCCCTTATCCTTTCTCCCTTGAATTTTTCCTTTCTCCAACCCTAAGTGTCTCTAAAATCAAAGAGTGGGTGAACACCCACTAAGTCTCTCCAAGCCTTCTAAAAAGACCTCTAAAAATGTACTCAAGATCTAGCAATTAATGAGACATGCCCTCTAGTCCTTTGGTCTTACCTCTTGTCCCCCTTCTTAATGGTGAGTTTAGCAAAGAGTGTGGGACAAGTCAAATGCATGTGGCCATCTCAATTTTCGCCACTTTTGAAAAGTAGCCTTTTTGGAGGGCCATAATGGTGATCTAGACTTTCCCATAGGTAAAAACTAGCCCCCAAGTCAAGGTACCCCCCTAGGGTTAGTGAATTTTGGCCAAAAATGCACTCTAGGGTCACTTTTGACCCCTCTAAAGTACGTCTAAAGTCCAAATCTGAGTGCCAACTTGATGTGATCCCTACAAGACATCTACATGCAAGTGGGATTAAAATAATACCCTATAAGATTAGGTGATTCTTGTCCAAACCCTAATTGACATGTCACCATCCACATGGACAATACAACTGTCAAGTGACACCATAAAATACACATCACATTCACAAATTACATTGCCAATTAACAACATGAATTTAAACTATTAACACTCATACAAATCATGTTTACAACAAAATCACATTACAATGAGGTTTCAACCTCTTAATTAGATTAAATCTTGGCTTACTCAATTCACATGTGTTTAGCCCTGATTCTCTGAATAATTCCATGGTTTCCTTTCCTACACACTAAACTTGAGCACCAGTAGTCCAAGGTAATCAAATCACAAGTAAATATATATATATACAACTTATAATTAGCAAAATTAATCAATATGCAAAATTTAATTCCTAATTACAATTTTCATTCAATAATGTTTAAATATAGTATCTTTATAAATCATCATGACATATTATCCATGCTACTTCCTAATGTAGAGCATAATCCATGAAATAATCAAATCTATTCATGATTAAATCTTTCTCATCAAATCACATATCTAAGCATGTATAACCAAAATCAACCATATGTTCTAGGTTCTAATCCACATCAAAATATTTTCCGCATAATGTAATCATCATCATAAACATAATATCACGAGTCTCTATCAAAATTATCAAAAAGTATATCAAAGTATCAAATCATAAAGTATCAAAATATGAATGGATCAATAATGCTATGATGGGTCGGGGTGAGGCCTCACATCCTCCCTCTCTAGGGATGAACATCCTCCTGGAGTTCATAAAAAAGGTATGGGTATTGTGATCTCATCTCTGTTGCACCCTCTCATGAAGTCATGACCTCATCATAATAATCCCATTGGACCCTAACCTGGTCCATCTCTCTACCTTGAAGTGCTAGGGTTTGTCAGGATAAAATGTGAATGGGCTCCAAGGCTAGCTGTCCATTCGACTCCACCTACAAGGCATCCCAATCTATAATATGAGACTCATCATAAATATATTTTTGTAACACAGATACTTGAAACACGTCATGGATGCGTGATAGGCTGGTCAGCAATACTAGACTATAAGCAACTAGTCCTATCCTCTCCAAGATCTTGAAAGGTTCAACAAAGCGAGGTGCCAACTTAGAGCCCTTTCCAAAATGGATTGGAATCTTATGTGGGTGCACTCTCAAAAAAACCCTATCTCTGACCATACACTCTCGATCAACCCTCTTTGCATCTGCATACTTCTTCTGCCTATCTTGGGCCTCTCTAATATGTTGTTTAATCAAAACCACCTACTACTCCATGTCTCTAACCTACTAAGGTCCAATAGATACTCTATCCTCAATCCTGTCCCAACTTAGTGGTGTCTTGCATGGTCTACTAGATATAAAGCCTAATATGGCGGCATACCTATAGAGGAATGATGCCCATTATTATAGGAAAAATCAACCAAATGAAGGTACTCCTCCCACTTGACCTGATGGTCCATCACATACATGCGCAGCATGTCCTCTAAAACTTGATTAACCCTCTTTGTCTGTCCATTTGTTTGAGGGTGGTATGCTGTGCTGAAGTTGAGCCCAGTGCCCAATGCTACCTGAAGCTCTCTCCAAAAGGAGGATGTAAAAATTTAATCTCTATCTGAGATTATCTTACATGGAATGCCATGAAGTTTGACAATGTCTCGCAAGAACACCTGTGCCACTGCTGGCACTATGAATGTGGTACGAATGGGTGAGAAGTGGGCAACTTTGGTCAATGTGTCAACTATCACCATGATGGCATCATGACAAAAATAAGACATAGGAAGACCAACAATAAAATCCATGGAGATAGTATCCCACTTCCTCCGGTATCTCATGTGACTGCAGGAGCCCACCTAGATGATTGTGCTCTGCCTTCACCCTTTGACACTCTAGGCATCTAGCAACTATGTTGGCAATCTACAATCTCATGCCTGGCCAATGATACCACTATCTCAAATCGGCATGCAACTTCTTAACTCCTAAATGAGCTGCATAAGGTGCTTTGTGAGCCTTGGAGAAACAACAATAAACTCTCGTAAGTCACCCGTAGAAGGTACATAGATGTGTCCCCTATGGTGTAGTAGGCCATTGGAATCTAGTGAATAATTTGCAAACCTCCCCTCAAGAGGTTTTTGAGAATGGATAAACTGACAAACCTCTACATACAATCCATCCTCTGGTGAATGATGCAAAATGTACTCTCTCAGATCCATACTAGAAGTCATTGACAAAAGTTCATGTCACCTCCTACTCAAGGCATCTGCAACAAAATTCTCCTTCCCTTTAATGTAATGAACATCAAAATCATACTCACATAAGAAATCCATCCATCTCCTCTATCTAGCATTAAGATTAGGCTGCGTGAAGATATACTATAAACTCTAGTTATCTGAATGAATCTCAAATCGGTGACCTAAGAGGAAGTGTCACCATCTTACCAAAGCATGAACCACCGCTCTGAGATCTAGGTCATGAGTAGGTTAATTAAGCTTGTGAGTCTTTAGTTTCCTAGACTTGAAGGCTATAGGGAGACCATTCTACATAAGGACTACTCCTAAACCATCCAATGAAGCATTGGTGCATACAAAAAGGTCTACCAAAGGATCTGGCATTGCTAAAATTGGTGCACTAGTGAGGGCTCTCTTGAGCTCCTAGAAAGCTCTCTCAAACCTCTCTAGCCACTCATACTTCTTCCCCTTTTTCTGAAGGGAAGTGATGGGATGAGCTACTCTAAAAAATCCTACCACAAAGCATCTGTAATAACCTGCTAAGCCCATAAAACTTATGATCTCGGTGACAGTGGTGGGTGATGACCAATCCATAATGTCTCTAATCTTCGATGGGTCTACAGAGATCCCATCGTTGGATATAAGATGACCAAGATAATGCACCTCGGATCTAAAGAAAGCACACTTTGACAAGCTGCCATATAACTGATTCTCTCTCAAGCGCTGCAAAACTTGTCTCAGATGCTCCTCATGCTCCTCCTCATTGTGAGATATATCAAAATGTCATCAAGGAACACTACCAAAAACTTATCCAAGAATGTATGAAATACTCCATTCATGAGCCTCATGAACACAGTTGGAGCATTCATGAGGCCAAATGGAACCACTGTGAACTCATAGTGACCATACCTCATATGGAAAGTAGTCTTGTGGATATCACTCTCCACTATCTGTAATTGATGGTACCCCAACTTCAGATCTATCTTTGAGAATACTCAGGCACCTTGCAACTGATCAAATAAGTCATCGATCTTGGGGAGTGGGTATCAGTTCTTAATTGTTACTTTATTCAACTATCGATAATCAATGCACAACCTAAGTGATTCATCCTTCTTCACAAAAATCATTGGTGCACCCCAAGGTGATACACTAGGTCAAATATGCCCTTTCTCCAATAGCTCTTCTAGCTAAATCTTGAACTCACTGAGCTCATGTGTGGTCATCCTGTAAGGTGCTCTAGATATGGGCTCGACTCCTGGCACAAGGTCTATATGGAAGTCAACTACCATAGGTGGCAGCATACTAGGTAGCTCAGAAGGGAATACATATGCAAACTCCTGAAGGATAGGATAATCCTCAAGTGAGGGATCCCCCTCTGAATCCTCCTCTCTATCACTAATG
The DNA here is from genome assembly GCA_027943335.1 of Chamaecyparis obtusa. NCBI lineage: Eukaryota > Viridiplantae > Streptophyta > Pinopsida > Cupressales > Cupressaceae > Chamaecyparis > Chamaecyparis obtusa. The sequence continues at coordinate 2,677,349 of BSBK01000213.1, read as the reverse complement.
GTGATGGTGAATAACTGACATCCCTTCTACACACACTGCCTAAGCTACATGGTGGAAATCATGTGAAGAGATATGGATCTCTGTACCCCAAATATCACCATAGAAGTACCATGATCATCAATGCACTCAATCCTCTTCTGTCGACAATCCATCTTGGCAATGTGGTCATACAGTCAAGGACTACATCATAAGAACCTAGAGGGGTAATGCAGAGATCAGACATCGTGATTAAGTCTCCAATCTTAATTTGGAAACTATGGACTAAAGAACTAACAGACACCCTAGATCCTGAGGCTAACTTGACCTCCCAATCGACATCCTATCTAACTACCACCAGCCTGCAACACTCCACTACATATGGGGATATAAAGGAGTCTATGGCTCCTGAATCAAACAAGATGGAAATACTGATACCCTGAATCATACCTGTGGCCTCTATGACTATGACCTTATGCTCAGCCTAGTAGTTATCAACCACTGCAAATACCCTGTGAGATCTACCCAAATCACCTACTATCAGCTTTGATGTGGCTCTTCTTTTACTACCTACTACATTTCCCTATGGACACTCTCTAGCTAGGTGTCCCATACCACCACAAGTGTAACAAGGATCACGTGTCTGTATTTGAACTCCCTGAGGCCTAGACTACTACTGGCCCCTAGTCCTACTAGATCCACTCTATCCACCCCTAGAGGACAATTGAGTCCTAGATGGCTATGTGTAAGGGGCTTGTGGCCTCTAATCCTACCTATGACCCTGAGATTTCTACTATTTGGGCTTAGAGCCCTGCTATCCCTGAGATGATTTCTGCCTAGAATCCTATTGTGACTATTGACCCTTAAAGGACCCTGTTGAATGAGTCTGATTCCCCTTCCAAGGGGGTCTTTGTTGTCCTGACTACTAGGATGAGGGGTTTTGGTGCTGAGACTGATCTCCAAACTCCTGTCTAGTACGGATATCCTCAGCTACAAGTGTTGTCTCAACTATCTCTCTGAATGTGGTAGGAAAAGCTAGATGTATTGTACCCTAAAGAGACATATTAAGTCCCTTAATGAAATGATGGATACATAGTTTCTCATCCTCCATATAATCCATGTATGGAAGGAGATTGAGAAATTGACTCTCATACTGGGTCACTGTGAGACCTCTCTACTAGAGATCATGGAACTCCTCTATCTATCTCTATCTGAAATGCTCGGATAGGTATTGTTAGAAATAGGAAATACTAAGAGGGGGGGTGAATTAGTATTCTACAAACTTTTTCTTTCACCCAATTATGGATATAATAGATTATCTTAATACATGCATAACATAATAAACTAAATAACATGCATAGCTATAAAGCAAATGAACTCATAATACATTATTTGTTCTCGAGGAAACCATGGCCAAGGGAAAACCCTGGTGGGGATGGTACCCACAAAGATCCACTAATCAAAAGTATCATGTTAAGGATGTTGACCCTGTTAGGAGCCTGTTACATGCATATAGTGTCTCAGTCCTAATTAAGTGACTATAGGCCTTGTTAGAATCCTCAACCCTGCTAAGAGCTTGTAGTACAGATTACAAATGATTACAAGATGAGCCCACTGCCCAAACAAGTAATGTACAATGATTACTGATTACAAAAGGGTAAGGTACATAACCTTATACTAATTTATTTTCTTTCACAACTTTGCATCAATATATTTCACTATATCATTACACTTGCATTATCATCTCATCATCTATATCTTTGCATTTCATATGCCTTACATTTATACAAGTTATTAAGAGTAATAAATTTTACAGTCGTATTTACATAACATAAATATTTACACAAAATACATATTTACCCAAGGGTTAACATCTAGGATGTCATCCCTTTATATTATTAAGACATTATTTTGACAAACAAAATAATCCCTTAACTCTTTACCAATTCTGTCTTCATATTATGTCCCGTCGACTTAACATTGTCTTTGGTTAAACTGCCATAACTTCTTCCGTACATGCCGTACAGACTTGCACTCTTAGGTGAGTCTTCAATAGTCATCATGGTATCTATGTTCATGTGAACAAGCACTGAACTTACTCCAATTGACATCACCAATCAAAATTGTCTCTTGTGTATACTGGAAAAATACTGCACATACTTAGACAATTTTGCTTTGCACTCTATCATACTTGCTCTCTGTCATATACGGTCTTCATGTAGATTATATGTTGTAATCTGAATTATTTTGTCAATTCAGAGGACAATATCGAAGAAGAAACATTGGTATTGTAAATACACAATAAACAAATTTTAAAAATTTTCTTCATTCATAATTCTAAGAATCTGGTACAATTTTTGGACAATCTCGTAAGTGAGATGGATGCTCGTTAATCGATCTGCTTGGACAAACTCGTAGATGAGTTGTATGTCGAGTTCATAGAAGTTGGGCTATCCCGTGAATGAGATGTATGCCCATGAACTCCATAAGATCTGATAGCAATCTCAGCAAACAAGATGTGTCTCCATTTCTTTCTGCTCTTGAATTTGGCTTTAGCCTCTTTATAAATCTTCATTTGAAGTTGAAAGGTCATTACATTTGCATTCCCATTAGAAGTTGAATGGACAACCTAAACTTGAAAGTTCATTATAATTAAAAAATATCATTTAATGAGATGTCGAATCATTTTCTGATCATTCCTCCTTCCTTAGAAGGCAATGGGCCCCATTGCCCTACCATCTTCCAAATGAAGCAACGATTTTCCAAAATCATAATTCTTTCATGAAATTTTTTTTTCTTTTAGAATGCTCCTCTATATTGGGTAGCTAAAATTGCAAATGAGTGTGAATTTTTCATTGCAAGAAGAGGAGCATGACCTCTGACTGCACCACAGAACCCACTTGAGATGGGGATTCACAGGTGCATAACCAGAACAATCTGCAGAGGAACAAGAAATTGCAGAGCTCTTATGCAAGACTGTCAGACACAAAAGTGAACTTTCAGATATGTTGGTGTCCCATTCTAACTCGATGGTTCTAAATCTGCAACCACTTAATCATCTCGGCTTCCTTTATAAACATTGATTTCAGAGATCCATATTCCTTTGATATCTTTGGGGTCTTCTATGGATTAAGATTGAAAACACCATCTCTCAGCAACACCCCAAACATGAAATAACTCTGATTCGAAGTCACCAACAACCATTTTTACACTTACCATGGACTGAGAATATAATTCATTACCATACGGGTCTGTCACAGTACGTACATGCACGTAATACATATTTGCCACCTTTTCCTTACTGCAAGACCGAATACCCAACATGATAGTCTTCGGCTGTTATGAATGAATGATCTTTAATATCATTTGGTCACTCCAACTATGAATAATCTATAGAATCAGAACTTTCTTGGGCCCTCTTTTCAATAACCGTAGACCCATATTCTCTTAGCACTGCTCAGTATAGTTAGACTGAATAACCAGTCCCGATAATAAAATTAAGCCAGTACCATAATGTGGTAACGGTTCTTGACAAAATCATTTCTTCTTAAATTCAATCTACAACGAATGCTTAGAATTTAAAAATCAATTCTCTGCTACATGAGAAACCGCCATCATCCCAAATCGGCCCTATCATGGGAACCGATTCTAATTACTATCAAACTGTCAAAACTTGATTTCTATCACTGTTATAAAACTGAACATAGGCTAAACCGAACTAATGATATCAGTTGACAATCTTTCAAACAGAATAATCATAACCCAATAATGAAGAACATGAGTATCCCAAAAATCAGGACTGTTACAATAACCCGAAATAATACACCGCCAATCAAATGGAAATTAAGAAACCGAATTGCAGGAGACCCAATGCTAATTTTTGAGGGAGAAGATTAGCAAACCTTCATTTTGGGCTAAATCTGATTGTAGACACATTTAAAGCGATCGAACTTGGCTCTGATACCACTAATCTGAATTATTTTGTCAATTCAGAGGACAATATCGAAAGAAGAAACATTGGTATTGTAAATACACAATAAACAAATTTTAAAAATTTTCTTCATTCATAATTCTAAGAATCTGGTACAATTTTTGGACAATCTCGTAAGTGAGATGGATGCTCGTTAATCGATTTGCTTGGACAAACTCGTAGATGAGTTGTATGTCGAGTTCATAGAAGTTGGGCTATCCTGTGAATGAGATGTATGCCCATGAACTCCATAAGATCTGATAGCAATCTCAGCAAACAAGATGTGTCTCCATTTCTTTCTGCTCTTGAATTTGGCTTCAGCCTCTTTATAAATCTTCATTTGAAGTTGAAAGGTCATTACATTTGCATTCCCATTAGAAGTTGAACGGACAACCTAAACTTGAAAGTTCATTATAATTAAAAAATATCATTTAATGAGATGTCGAATCATTTTCTGATCATTCCTCCTTCCTTAGAAGGCAATGGGCCCCATTGCCCTACCATCTTCCAAATGAAGCAACGATTTTCCAAAATCATAATTCTTTCATGAAATTTTTTTTTCTTTTAGAGTGCTCCTCTATATTGGGTAGCTGAAATTGCAAATGAGTGTGAATTTTTCATTGCAAGAAGAGGAGCATAACCTCTGACTGCACCACAGAACCCACTTGAGATGGGGATTCATAGGTGCATAACCAGAACAATCTGCAGAGGAACAAGAAATTATAGAGCTCTTATTCAAGACTGTCAGACACAAAAGTGAACTTTCAGATATGTTGGTGTCCCATTCTAACTCGATGGTTCTAAATCTACAACCACTTAATCATCTCGGCTTCCTTTATAAACATTGATTTCAGAGATCCATATTCCTTTGATATCTTTGGGGTCTTCTATGGATTAAGATTGAAAACACCATCTCTCGGCAACACCCCAAACACGAAATAACTCTGATTCAAAGTCACCAACAACCATTTTTACACTTACCATGGACTGAGAATATAATTCATTACCATACGGGTCTGTCACAGTATGTACATGCACGTAATACATATTTGCCACCTTTTCCTTGCTGCAAGACTGAATACCCAACATGATAGTCTTCGGCTGTTATGAATGAATGGTCTTTAATATCATTTGGTCACTCCAACTATGAATAAACTGTAGAATCAGAACTTTCTTGGGCCCTCTTTTCAATAACCATAGACCCATATTCTCTTAGCGCTGCTCGGTATAGTTAGACTGAATAACCAGTCCCGATAATAAAATTAAACCAGTACCATAATGTGGTAACGGTTCTTGACAAAACCATTTCTTCTTAAATTCAATCTACAACGAATGCTCAGAATTTAAAAATCAATTCTCTGCTACATGAGAAACCGCCATCATCCCAAATCGGCCCTATCATGGGAACCGATTCTAATTACTATCAAACTGTCAAAACTCAATTTCTATCACTGTTATAAAACTGAACATAGGCTAAACCGAAATAATGATATCGGTTGACAATCTTTCAAACAGAATAATCATAACCCAATAATGAAGAACATGAGTATCCCAAAAATCAGGACTATTACAATAACCCAAAATAATACACTGCCAAATCAAATGGAAATTAAGAAACTGAATTGCAGGAGACCCAATGCTAATTTTTGAGGGAGAAGATTAGCAAACCTTCATTTTGGGCTAAATCTGATTGTAGACACATTTAAAGCGATCGAACTTGGCTCTGATACCACTAATCTGAATTATTTTGTCAATTTAGAGGACAATACCGAAAGAAGAAACATTGGTATTGTAAATACACAATAAACAAATTTTAAAAATTTTCTTCATTCATAATTCTAAGAATCTGGTAAAATTTTTGGACAATCTCGTAAGTGAGATGGATGCTCGTTAATCGATCTTCTTGGACAAACTCGTAGATGAGTTGTATGTCGAGTTCATAGAAGTTGGGCTATCCCGTGAATGAGATGTATGCCCATGAACTCCATAAGATCTGATAGCAATCTCAGCAAACAAGATGTGTCTCCATTTCTTTCTGCTCTTGAATTTGGCTTCAGCCTCTTTATAAATCTTCATTTGAAGTTGAAAGGTCATTACATTTGCATTCCCATTAGAAGTTGAACGGACAACCTAAACTTGAAAGTTCATTATAATTAAAAAAATCTCATTTAATGAGATGTTGAATCATTTTCTGATCATGTTGCCATAATGAAAAAATCTAGATATCTAAATCAGCCAAATTTCCAACAATCTTCCCCTTTGTCATTGGTGGCAACATATGAGAAAATTGGCTAAGTCTCAAAAGTTCAAAGCTCAAAATTGTGGCCATAACAAAAAAGATATGTTCCTTGTCCTTATAACTCCATCAATCTTATCTATATTCTATACTGCCCCTAAGAATATACTTCCATATCATACATACATCAATTTTTTGCTATATATCTCTGCCCCTTTGACAACAATGACAAAAAAAAGAGTGCCAAAAACTGCGTTCAAAAAGTTATATACCTTGATTCAGTATTGCAGAGCCGATAGGCTTGCAACACAATTTGAAAAATTTACTTTAATGATCTATATCTCCTTCTCCCATGCCTTCTTAATGGAATCTGCAACACTGAGTAGTGCACATAATCCATAAGATGTGATCTCACATGCTTGAAGGTTTGCAAAACTAAACTTTTCAAAAGATTTCTTCGATGCAAGACATTCTTCCAAATGTCCTTCAAAAATTCTTATCTTTATTGAAATGTTCTCTCTTAGAAGAGTGAATCTTTTCAATTTCATGTCCTTTTCATCATTGAGAATCCTTATTTCATCATTTACTTTGTTGATTCTTTTCTCAATATCCAATATCTTCACATTAGGGCTGACTAAAAGATTTATTTCTGACTGAATTTCTGCTTCTTTAGCCTTAATCTTCTCAACTACTTCAAATACATGGTTTTTAGATTTTGTACACTGAATATATAAAGTTTTTACCTATGTCCAAATTACTTCTCAAGTTTTTTATACAAACATCTAGATTGTTAATATCATTTCTGATATTCTGACTTATATCATGAAATATTTTGGCCTCATAGGTTGTCTGAACCTTCACTTTAGCCATATCTGATAAGTTAGTGAGCTCATTATCAAATGCATTCATAACTTTCTTAGCTCTTTCTAGTGGGTTTTCTTTTGCTATCTGGTTAGTCACAACACTTTGTAACTTCTCTATTATTTCCAGCAAAGATCCTTCAAGGCTCTTCACCTTCTTGTTCTTTCCCATAATTTTGTTCAGGGATGTGATCAATTCCATTTGATCATCATCATCAACCTCTTTCCCAAAACTTTCAAATATTCATCCAATCTGAGATTTCTTTGCAATATCTGGTGTAAGATTGATTTCTTCTTTGTTAGGGGCTTCTTTCTATCCTTGAATTTTTGTGTTTTCTTGATTCTCTATTTTCTTTTCTTCCTCTTTCCTTGTTTCTTCCTTTCCTTCTTCAATAGATTATCATGTTCTTCTAAGGCCGAATTGTCAACAATGTTTTTAAGATTTTGAAAAGGATTATCATCATTGTCCAATGTGATCTTAGTTCCTTCCACATGCATTTACTAATCTTAAATGTTAATTGATGGTGGAGAGGGACTCTTTTGATGCTCAGCTTCCTTTGCCTGTTCTTCTAGCTTTGTTGCACTAGAGTGTTTTTCAACACTAGATGCCATTACCTTCACTATTGCTTGCTATGTTTCCTTGTTTATCTCTTCATAGTTTCCTCCCATTATCTGAATGGTTCTTTTCTTTGTTCTTAGATGGGTTCCAATTTATTTCATTATTTCTTTAAAGTGATCTTCATCTCTGACATCACATAGTTTTCTCACTAGATTTTATCTGATTTTATTATCTTCTTCAGTTGCTCTCTTTTTCTTGTTAACTAGCTTCTCAAATAAGTCATCAGGAATCTTACCTTGAATTGTGTCAAACGTCTTATCTGTTAGGATCATATGTCTCACAATTGCATTTTCCAAATTCAATCTTTCTGAATAGTTATAAAGATCATAGTACTTTTTCATCTTAGAAAAATCTCCATCATGAATAATCTGATCATTTACCTTCTCAATCTTTGGTTTCCATGTCTTCATTTTCACTTGAATATCTTCATCTTTTATCTCTACTATTTTCCTTTGTACTAGTGGCACTATTGTCTTCTATCTCTTACCTGGTCCAGTAGCTATTTCTTTCACTCTTTCCATGATGGAGTTGAAGATGATCTTGTAGATTTCCTAACTTCTTGTTCTTCTTTCTCTACTTTCACTTTATGCTTCAAATTTCTAGTTTCAACTGTTGATAGGGGTGAAATAGACAAAACTTCCTTTTGTCCAATGTCTCTAAGTGCTGCTTTTGTATTCTTTGCAATCATAAACTCTTGTTCTGTCAATCCTGTGTCCTTCAGAATCTTCTTAATTGTACTTTCTACTATTTTCTTAGACTATTTCTCTTCCTAAATAGACTTTGCGGAGTTGAAGTTCTCCTCAAAAGTCCCAAATTTGTTGCTGTGAATATCCAACTTGCTCTTAAGTTAGCTGTTCACATATTATTCTGCTTCAGTTTTAGAAAATTCATAGCCAAGAGGGCCTATGAACTCTACTCTACGTTCAACAACTTCAATAAATGTAAAGTCAGTGTCAACCATAAAACATATCTCATTCTTATACTTTACAAAAATTGACTAAGGGATTCTTGATCTATTTTTCAGCAAATTCTTAAATGTTTTAATCACTAAAACTACACTCTCATTGACCTTGTCAATAATATGTCTCCTGAATACTGTGTTTATCCTTTCCATTGTGGTCTTACCATCATTCCAATCATCACCAATTGTAAATGGAAATCTTCTTAAAAAATGAAAAAATATATAAGTGATCAATGATGAGAATCTAAACTGGGAGTTCTTAGTCTTCTTTATCTTCTCCAAGTTCTCAAATAACCAAATTCTCAAGATTTCACACATGTCCACTTGTATCTTGTCAACACACATCAAATAGGTTGCATGAATCATTCCAGCTACCATGTCATCTTCTCTTGAATTAGCACAAAATTTAGCTGTAAGGATCTTGCACAAATACCTAACATCAGCCTGTTGTATCTTGCTAGTCACTATACCTTTGCCATTGTAAGATGATTTAGTGTTGTCTAATACAGTTTTCTTCACATTCTTTTCATTAAATGGTATGACTCCAGATTTAGACAAACCAGTTACTTTATGAATTAGGTCTATTGTAATGTCTATCACTCTATCATCCAACCAAAACTTTCCATTATTTATTCTGCTCAGAATTATCTTAGTGCATTCTTCATCATCAAATTCATACTATAAAAAGTACCTTATGATTTCTTTATCCTTCAAATGTTCAAACACTACTCTCAATGACATATCCTGATTGTAAATTTTCTCATATTCCTTAGTAAAATAACTATCATTGAGGGTTTCAAGCTTACATCCCAACACTAGTACAAAAACAATAATATATGACCAAATAAACTACCAAAAATTGTAGATAAATGACCAAATTTGGTCATGTGACCAGTGGTAGTTTATTTCCGGTCATTTATCTCGTGACCAAATTTATGACTAAACTATTTTAGTCATTTATTTGGTCATTGATTTGGTCATATATTTAGTCATTTATTTGGTCATTTGGTAGTTTATTTGGTCATTTATTTGGTCATTTATTTAGTCTTTTATTTGGTCATTTATTTGGTCATATATTTATTCATTAATTTAGTCATATATTTAGTCATTAATTTAGTCATATATTTAGTCATATTAGGGCACGATGGAATCAAACCATCATCCTCCTACTTGTAAAGTAGGTGCTCTTCCATTGAGCTAGTACCCTTTGATGAATAATCATACCATGTATACTAGTACTTTCCACTAAACATGATTTCAAGTTTTTCCATCTATAGTTTAACAGATGTTGTTGAAGATAGGGAAAGGTTTGATGCAGTGTTGAATTAGCTAAAAATCAAGCAACCTCAAGGAGGTATAGCTAAAAGTGATGAAGATGCTTTGGCAATAGCAAAAAGCATTGGATACCCTATCTTCATGAAACATAATGCATAGTTATATATTAGCTCTTGACAACACTATATTGTCACCCATTATGACTGATTCTAGGATTTTCCATTGTTGTAACATGCTATATACAACACAATACCAATCTACTTTGAGGTTTGATTTATTGCTAAACCTGTCTTATACCACCACACAAAATGATCCTTCTTCTCTCCTTGTCACTTGCTCCTGATCCATCTTAATGCATACATTTTCAATGTCGTGTAATTGTTGGTGTAATCATCTACTAATGATCTACTTAAATGCAACCACTAAATAATTACACACTACTCCAAACTTAGTTTAGCTTTGCATACTCATTTGCTTACTTCCCTCTTTATCACTACTCAGGTGGTCTACATTTCTTAGAGTCAAATTCCTGAAATTCTCTTAAATACCAGAGAAATCTAGTTAAATTATTTGTATCTTGGTTTCAATTTTGACATTTGAGGATTCACTAGAGTTGGAAGAAAAATAAGATTTATTAGGGAAATCATGTACAAGTATGAAACCATCCATCAATAATTATTACATGAGTCTAAGCTTAGAGATCTATCTTTAAATGCACATTAGCACATAAACTAGTCCCAAATATAAGTTCAAATTTCATAGAATTTCCTAAATAATATTTTAGCACTAGGCAAAAGAAAATGTCCCAAGTCAAGTGTAATCTGCAGGTCAAATGCTACTAAAATCCCTAAGTGGTGAACAAATGTATTGTATAGATGCATTTCATATTACCAGTGAATGATAGTTTTGAAAGTAAGAGATGCATTGCTTGAGGCAACTTTGGGATAATATATTTGGAAGTTTTATTGACAACATTCTGTCATATATTTGAGCCATTTAGAGAATTATTGTAAGATATGCACAAAATGGACTTTTTGAAAATGTTTTAAAGACTAGAGTATATAACAAAGTCATTTAAAACTGACAACTTAAGAAAATTAAAGCACTAAACATTCTAAGTTGTTGCAATGCATGTTCTAATGTCTTAACAAGATCTCAAACATTCAAGAAGCTACAAGATAAATCACACACCTCATAATCTCTACACAAGTATACGCCATACTTGTATAAGATGAGAAAAAACTATAACTTAAGATAAGGAACCAAACTAATTGATCCAATCTGTAAATTATGTCACTATTGAACCAAATGTTATAAGAGTTTTTAGAAATAAGTATGCAAATCACATATATGATGTACACACAATGCAACCAACATCAAGTATGGAGCACCAAAATATATAGAGGTTTGAATATACTGAAATCCAACACATGAATAGAGCTCGGGGGTGTGTCTCAAAAAGATCATACCTGTAGAAGCGTATATAATTTGTATGAAAATTACTGATCATTCTTTAAACTGACCTTATCTAGGTAACTTCGCAGCAGTTGAATCCTACCAATTTAATTTTGGTATTCAACAGATAGTGTTATAGTCTTTATGTCTTCTCCAGGACTTTCAAATTGAAGAGGACCAGGATTCCTATAGATATCATCCATAAAAAATCTTGTTGAATTGCACATTAGCAACTTGTAAAAGATAGTAAAAAGACAAGTATATCAATTTACGGCTTTTATGAAAGGGCAATAAGAAATTAATCCATGAACAAGTTAGACACCTAAAGACCCTCACTAAATAATTATCCTATGAGTCTTTTGATCATTTATAGCATTTGCAATTCATTTGTAGATACCAGAAACCCACTTGTACACAATAATGTTTCAAATTGCAAAATGCATGCACACCATCCCACAACATAAATATTTCATTAAAATGTAAAATATTCTTTTATAGTTAACATATAAATTTTGAATTAGTTCATCATTATCAAATCACAACAAATAGAACATCATAACAAATCTATGCTGTAACCAAATGTAAAACAAATCAAACAATGCAATTGTCTTGTTTACAGAACAATTTGCAGTTTCCATACTAATAAAGGAAACTTAAATGACATGAATAAACAAAACCAATCAACATGCATGATTTTATATCTGAGTCCCTTCAAATCCACCTTAGTAGGATGAATAGAAGGCTTCCCTATTGGAGATACACCCGGCCCCCGTAGCCATCTCTTCATAGTCATCATTGTTTGCATATATGACAACCACATTGTATTATCACATAAAGACAAGAAGAAAAAATATACTACCATGTTTAAGATTCCAACATATATTTGTCCATACTAAAATATTAATTGAGATCAATTTTATGAACAAAATAGAACCAGTGTAAATAGGATATCTACGTCCCATAAGGCATCACACAATAAACTTAAGTCACTAAATATATAGATACAAAGGTGATCATTCAAAATCACATTATGCATCATTACATTTAGAGCTAGTCTGAAGTGTGCAGGTAAATTTAACCAGAGCTTTCCATACAATGTTTATGAACTGTAGTGCTCAATTTCTAGTCAAATACTCATAGGGGGGGAAAAGTATAAATCATACAATCATCGGAGCACCACCACATTGCCACTCAGATATAGGCCGCTTGAGGTTTTTTATAGATTCCATGTAACCATTCAAACCAGCACCTATGAGATGATAAGAAATATGACCAAGAGCCTGCAATGGATAATACCAAAGATGTAAGTATATGTGTAAGGAGAAAATATAAACCAAATCGAAGATGCAAACAATAACTCCCATACATATGCATAGTCACAATCAAAATTTGATGGTAAAGATCCTCGAGCTTGATAGCCAAAGAAGTGACAAATAGCATTGAATTTCTTTCCAGTATATTCACCAGATTTTTGCAAAATTCAAAGAAAAAAATGTTAAACCCAAGATACCTCAACACCATATCCAAAAATTAGTGTATCACACCAAATGTTTGTGTACCAATCGTCTGTTCATTTCTGTCTCCACCAACTGAGCCATAAGCTTCTCAGTCTCAATTTGTATACCTAATAACAACAATGCAAGGAAATATAAGTTCTATTTTTGCTAAATTTTTGGTCCCGGAATATAATTTGTGAGACCTACCTCAGATAGTCCTTATTTCACTGCTTTATTTTGTTATACTTTCAGTGTTTTCTATGTTTTCAGTGATTATGTACTTAGACATGCTTTAACCTTTTGAGACTCTTATGTATTTGAGGATCTGTGGAATTCTATGTTATATATTCAATACCTGATTATGTAATCACGGTACACTTGAGACACTACATGTTTTGATTTAGTTTCAACTATGATGATGTCATATATATGATCTATTGAGTAGAGGTAATCGTGATGGAATTTGGTTTAGGAAACCGATGCTATGCTTATTAAGTGTGAATTCAAATATAGTTACATGCAATGAATTATTGATGTCGTATTATGTTTTTTATATCATGTTGTTTTGGATCTACTGATGTGTGCAATGAGTGTGCAGAGATAGTTGACCATGGATCTAAATTGGGGATCCAATACTAGAACCTATGTTTATACCATGCATGCCAAGGTCCTCTTTGTATAAAGAAACGTGGACCTTGTTGTATAGTATTTTATTCGTAAATATGATTTGCATGTGTGTGATTAAACTAGTTAATGTCTATGTGATTTAGCCATGTCAATTGTTTTATTTAAATGTGCTAAATTTGGCAAATTGTGGCTTAAGTGTAGACATGGTTAAGTATTTTATTATTGTTTGGGTCAAGGGCTTGACTAGGGAGTAACCTTAGGGTAGGATCAACTAACTTTGGGTTGGGAAGTTTCTAGAAGTCAACCAAGACCAAAAATCCGTGCATAAACTTTAGGTGGGGTTTAGGAGGGTCATTTGGGCTCCCATAGGCTAACTGGGGTCATTTTTAGCTACCGAGGTTGATACCTTAAGGGCTAGCGGTCATTTTCAACCCATTAAGAGCTTTAAAACTCATTAATGACCCCTCTAAAGTCAAGGTTTTCATTTTGGTCGAGATTGAAGAGTTGTGAGGTTTTGGTTAACCTCTCTCTTCTTCCCAAACTTGCATTCAACTCCATTTATGATGAAGGAAGGCAAGTGGGAAGAAGGGAATGAAAGTTTCTTCCCCTCTTCTAATTGGCTCCTAGATTTTAGGAGGTTTGCCTATTTAGGAGGGACTTGGAGAATGGTTTAGTTGTTCACCCACTCTCTATTCTTAGAGAAAAATTCAAAATTGAGGAAGCCTTTTGGAGGAAAGAACTTGGAAGGAAAGCTCTTCTCAAAACTTCAATCCCCTTTAGCTTTGGAGTAAGGTTGGTCTTCTTTAGAGTAGAATTCATAATTTCTTGATGTTCTTGAGCTTGAAACTCCATTAATGGAGTCCTATGTAAATTTTAAGTTATTTTCAAGTTGAGTTTTTTAGAGTTTTATTTTGTTGTGTTTTATTTTGTGTATAATTTTGGATGGGATTCTTCAAGGCACACTCACCCTTGGGAGGGCAGAATAACTTTGAAGGGGTGGTGGAAATGACTCCGGTTTAGTGTAGAGTCTCCCATGTGTGGAGGGAAAGACATGGGGTTTCATGTTACCCATGATGCCAAGTATGGCCTGAGGGCTTTTGAGGGGGCATAAGGAGGTGTATTTTATGACTGCGTCTTGTGAAGATGGTCATTCCAAGTCCATGTGTGGCTTGAGGTTTCTATTTTGTATACTTGGCTTTCTCCTACTGTGAGGTCTACCACTACCCCTATTTTCAGGAAGGCCTCTTGGAGACTTTCCTTTTTGTTCTACCATGTGTTGGGAAGCTTAAATTGTGGGTTCTATGTATGTTTGTTTTATGTGAGTTTTGTGAGTTCTTGTTTGTATCCTATTCCTTTCTGGATCCCCAAGCTCGGGGGTGGCCTTTAAAGGGCCTAGGTTGGGAGGTGAGCCTCCATGGTCAACCTCAACTTGTTACAGGTTCCTGATGGGAGTTTTGCATATTACCCTTATGTGTGAGATGGGGATAACTGGAAAATCGTCATTTGTATCCTATATTGGTTTAAGATTTTCATTATTGAAAAGTTTGTATAAAGACTTTTAAGGAAATATGTAGCCTATTATTGTTTTGAAATTATATTATCCTTATTGTATTATGGAGAACCAATGGAAAGTGTAACCATATTTTAGACTTGGAATTAAGAAAAGAGGTTTAGAAATCTATATTCTCTTCGTTTAAAATTCAAATGATAATATCTTAATTTAAACATAGTTATTCCAATTTGCAAATGATTAAATTAAAAGGGATATTAAGTTAATTAAAGTTAATAGGTGCCTTGTAGAAAACTTGAAGTTTCTGAATCAATATAACATTATTTGTATGGAAAGTTGTTAAAATAATTTAATTCTATAGTAGGGATCTAAATGTGAAAATAATTCATTTTGTATACTTAGAAAATTTTTTAGTATTTTAAAATTAAAAAATGAAAATGAAAATGCTTAGATTAAATTTTTTTTTCCTATAAATTATTTGGTTTCTAATATCAATTTCAATGGCGTATATAAAAATTTAAATACACTTCCTCCGCCGTGAGTGCCGCCTTCACCTCACCTCCGTCGTGCCGTGCAAACCCTTCTCCACCGCCACCATTTTCCACCTCCGCTCCCCTTCTCTGTTGAAGCCCTCCTGCGCACGCTCTGTCCGGGCGGCCGCAGGGTTTGTTGATAATATGGGGACCCATTAATGGCTATTATTTTTTTATAATATACTTCTCATGCTTAGAAATTTTTGTCAATACTTTAGATTTAAGTTTCTTTTTATTAGTTTATATATATATATAGTTAATGGTTTTAAGTAATTATATTTGACGCTAGATTGGTAGCATGATATATAATATTAGATTTGTATTACTTATTTTATATACGATATTTAGCTAGACCCTAATACTTTTGGATAGGAAAATGGTCAGTTCAATTTGAAAAAATTGATTCTTGGGTATATTTATTTTATAGCATAGTATATTTCGATTTAAATGTTAAAGTATTATTTAAATTTAGTTTGTTATTAGTTTAAGTTATTTCTTTTAAATATATTTTAGCATTAGGTTATTATATCATTGATTAGTGCAAGATGGGTTTATTTGTTAAATTAATGTGATTATAAGATTAGTTCAAATATAGAAATTCGTATCAATTTAAAAGTAAGTTTGGAATATCCGGTAATGAATTATTATTTTAATATATTGTATAGGATTGTATATTTATATTTAGAATAGTGAGTTAGATAGATTTATTTTATTAATGGTATATAAAATAGATTTATTTATACAAAAGTGATTATTTAACTATTTAGGGATTAAGTATTACATTAAATAGTTTCTATCCATATAGAGATTAAATGTTATTTTAATTTATTTTATTAAGGAATATTTATGAAATATTCATATGGGTTGCATTTTTTTTTAAATCATTTTTTGTACTCATTAAATGTTAAGAGTAGTTTTATTAAATTACATGGATAATAAATTATAGATGAATATATCGTTTAATTAAATAAATAATTGATTTTTAATTAATAACTTAGATAACATTTTATTTGATAAGAGGGTCATAACAACCCCTTATCTTCGCGATAAATATCTAATAAGGGTATTATCGCTACTTTTGACCAGTGTTGTGCACAGTTGACTTTTGGTCAACGATGGTCAAACTATCTTCGTTCGTCTCAATTTTCGAACCAAGTGTTTCCTTCACCCCCGTGGAGCTTAGGTTTTCAATTTCGCACCCTTTGGTGATGGTTGACTTTTTGGTCAATTGTCTCAGTTTATGTGCATAAGCCTTCCTAAGGGCTTGGCGGGCCCTAAAGACTTTCTTTCACGTAATTCTGAGTATAGTTGACTTTTGGTCAACACTAGTTGACTTTTAGTCAACAAACTTGATTGGCGTCAAGGCTAGTAACCTAAGAGAAACCTCATAGCTTATTTTAGAGCTATTCAATGAAGTTTGAATTTTGATCAAACTTGGTCAACCCCTTTGTTTGACCTTTGGACTATCGTCAGACTCTCCTTTATCTTCAGTTGTCTATTTTATCTTTGCACCGTTTTGCATGCACACAGGGTCTTGTGCCAGATAGTATTCTCTCCTTAGTTGCATTAGTATGATGGTTTGTAGATGCTTTGTAAGATTTTAAAAAATAATAATTTGTAGTTGTGTTTTGCTCAACTTTTGGGCATGACATAACTTGACTATAGATTATTACCTATGATAACTATGTTGTGTCATCAGATTCGGGATGAAGGAGAAGTTGTTGTAATTTTAAAACATTGTTTAAGGCAAACATTAGTTAGTTAAAAAAATGAACTATTAAAAATTGTTGTTCCTCGATATATAGGCCACAATGGCATTGAAATGTAGACAAGGCTAAAACCTGTTTCATGATGAAAGCTGATAGAAACTTAAACAAAGAAGATGCCCATGGTGAAAGTCGTGATGAAATTTTTTCAATAAGAACGCCATGGCCATGCAAACTATGGATTTCCTAATAATTTACATAAAACCAAGTAAAAATAAGGGTATTGCCAATAATTGTTCTTATGATTCATTTAATTCTATACAGTAAACCTACAACTGAGCATGTGTTATTCCTAAAATATTCCTACCAGAAATGACATTCACTGATTTTCCCTTCCTATAGCTTTTGGTATTAGATGGAAATATGTCATTTAATGTCTTTCATCAGTCATACTCCCAGTGGTGGCAGCATCTGCAGGCTCGCATATGATCGATTCATGGCTTTCGATATCCTCAGTAGCATCTACAAAACTTATTAGTATTAGTATTCTAGGAACATAATGCTCATTATATGCATAAGCCCATTGCATAGGATGTCTATTCCATGCAGAAGATTTTGGATATGCATAGTAATGTCATGTGAAAAAGCCTATACCAAATGTTCAGAGATTCAATGTGCCACGCACCAGTATTCTTGAAAACTTGAAAGGAAAAAAGAAATGTAAATAGACTCATACTTCATATCTTACCACCCTGTGTGCTTTCTTGTGATTTATTCTTGGAACTACCAATATCCTCCTTATTAGCCCCATGTTCCTAAGACTCTATTTTAGTCTCACAACTTGTTTCTTCTGAATTTGGTTTTTCCATTTCCACCTGACCAGATAATTTTTGCTGATGCGCCATAGCATTTTGTGCCATTATTTCCAACTCTTTTCTTTCTTCGTGACACTTGACAAGCTTCACTTCGAAGTCCTCTACAAAAGACTTCACTTCAGGTTTTGCAAACTTTTTGGCCTGATAACCAGTGTTAGAGATTCCAAATCCTTTAGCATTCATTCCAAAAAAACCATAAAAATGCATGAAACAAAAGAAAGCTTTCTGCATCACTTACCTTACTGGATATACTTTTGAAGTAATTGATAACAGCATCCTCAAATAAAGTGTGTTCATAGTTTTTGAACAAATCTGCTAGCTTCTTGAACCCCTTTTCAGTGTAAGTGAGTTGAGAAAGACAATAAGCAATGTTGACCCATTGCTTTTTATCTAGAAAAATATGAAATCCAAGGATTTGTGTCAGAAACCTTAGAGTTGAGGCACGCTTATTGTAAAATGAAAAGAATGACATGAAAAACATTATTGACAATAATCCCTCTTAAATAGATACTACTACAGGAGAAGAAATAGAAATGACCGAAGTTAAAACTAGCAATAGTCCTCATTACCAACAACAGATCACCATTTGAACAATGTAAAAAATAAACCCAACATTGAAGACGTTAAGCAGTAAACACAAGAGTAGAAAAGGTCAAAAATAATTATGCCTGTGATTCCAGAGAACCGATGACAGCTTAGACCTTCCATTTGTTTATCCTGTCATGCAAAATAATTAAGGTGGTAATGACAGGTATCATGATAAGCATTATTTTAAAAAAATATGATAAGCACTCATTCACAAATGATAAAAATAGGCATCACAAACCTTTTTTTTCTACTTGTATTGATAATAAATTCTGAATAATCCAATAGAATAGAAATAAAGACGAGATGGACTACAACAATAACAGAGGTTTTGCGTGTTGATTTTGGTACTAATCAAATCAAGCTTCAAAGACTTTCTTCCATATTCAAGTTACTATTGCTTATCAGAGTTTAACAATTTAAAGTTAATCGAGCTGAAATATATACTTCCAAGAATCCAGAATAATTTCCTAAGGATTAATCATACGAACCTTCTTTATAGAATCAATCAAGAACTGCATAATATTGCAGAAAGTTTCTTCTGATATTTTTTGGCATGAAATTCGACTGAGAATGTCAGGTAAAAGATTATAAATCAGGTTGCTTCCTGCAATAAAAAACAAAGATTAGTTTGGATATGTAGGCAGCGCTAATTTGAATGTGATAAAATTGAAGAAACAAATGATGGATGATAAATGAAATCAAAACAAAAGGTGCCTCACCCTTCTTTGACAATTCATGGAAAAAAAGTTGCACAAGATTGGAGATACATGGGTCTTCATCCTCCAACCGAAGAGCCATTTCACTTATGTACCCTTTGACCTACAAAATCATCACTTCTACCTGAGTGGACTTCCTTGTTTCCTTATACAAACTAACTAGATAATCAGACATGATCTACGTTAAAATACCTTCATCATATCATTTCATATGAGGTGTGACAAAACTAGCACTACATTCTTTCACACAGATACTGGGGATCACTAAGACAAGCATACATATGATCGGTCCAAGGTTCTAAATGGTTAGGAAACCGTAGTGTCAGATCACCCAGAGCGATGATACAATTTGATCGAACAGTTTCCGACATGGCATTTTGGGCAACAGTAAATAGTAACTGTAGATTTGCATCACTGCAAAATTTTGAACATTAAATTTTCATTTTTAGTCTTTAAGTGGATACTTCTACAAAAACAATAATCTATACTTCCAAGTGGAATAAAATTTTTATGTACAGGAGCTCAACAAAATACCAGAAGTCGGGGTCAACAACCATTAACTTGCAAAGAGATAGCATAGCTGACGCTTGCAGTTTTGGAAACTACAATTTGAAAGTGCATGTATGAGTTGATACACTTCCATACAAACAATACTTAAATTTTATGTAAGTATAAAACCATTGAAACCTAATGGGCGTGAATCATTCATTATGAAGAAAGAGTACAAGCAGCCCTACCTTTTGCAACAAAACAAAGTCTTTACAAATCTTTGAAACAATAGGAGCACATATTCCAATTACAAACTTTTGATTTTGACTGCCTGTAATAATTTCCTTCTCTGCTTTCTTTGCAAGGGAATCGAGCCTTGCATCTTCAGATGCAGAAATGTCCAATTCAACATTGATATTGCATTCCTGCTAACTCACTACCAATTAGCATATAATGTAATCTTGTATAACTTGCAAAATAGTAAACAAAAATTGCATGATGGGACAATGCAATTATCTGACCTAAACCAAGGGGATTAAGCTTAATCGCTCACCTGTGTTTCTTTTTTAGAAGACTATGACAAATCAACATTAGTTTCAAATGCTTGAGATTCAACTGCAGCTCTTTGTTTGTCTGCTTTCTGCTTTCTAACCTTTCGCATGGAGGAGTCTATATAAACCAAGTGTTTCAAAGCTACATGGCTCACAATGAACAGAAAACTACTTAACTTGGTAACTCCCACTCCCACTGATAAAGAACTATGGTGAAGAGGTGCCTCATCCACCTGATTTTCACCATCTAGAGTCACTTGTTCAAGTGATTCATTTTTTCCAAAAACATTTGCATGAAACCTTCTTAATGATTTCAACCAAAAACATTTCTGGCTTCGGATGCAATGCATAGATAGCATTTATGGCCTGCTCAGTTGTAGAATACCAGCTCTGTTCTGTAAGCCCTTGGCCAATTAATAAGCTTTTCAAGGAATTGAAAACTCAGCTATGACGTGATATGAGACTTCCTTGATCTTCTTCAAACAGTCACTGAAGAGAAATGCATGTTGTCCTTGCAAGCAATGGATCCTCCTTTGCCCATCGTCCAAACCCAATGTCAATAATATTCAACAAATGTGAACTCAGGACCTTTGGAGAAGATTTTGCAGCCATGCATAGCACTGATAAAGCTCCACGACTTAGCCCTGTAGATACTCCATTCACATTAAATGTGAAAAAATCCCACAAAGCAGATATCTATGAGAAATTTAATAAAATGTCTTACATAGCAATATTTATATGGATATGAAGTTGAAGTTGACAACATTGAACTAGGTCTGGCCAGAGTCATTGAAGTTGACAACAATGAACTATCTATAAATAAAAGAAAATCCTTTATGGCCCAACTTTACAAACTCAAGAAAACAAGCTAATAAGAGCAGCTTGCATCTGCCTCAAAACATTACATCAAATAAAGAAAAGCATGCAAATTTGGACATAAATAAAGGCTGGCCAATAAAAACTACAATCTTCCTTCTAGATGACCAGTCAAATGTTTAGAGTTAATTTATACATACTGATCTAGAAGGAATGTCCCCTTTCGAAACCAGTATGCCAATTATTTATTCAAGTGCTGCAAGATCTCCAACACTAGCATCTATCGTAATATTTATCAGATTTGATGCAGTTTCCATTGAGTTCTTCTTTATGTATATTGTCATGAAGGCACCCTCACCAGCTTCATAGATAGCTTTCTTCTGAGAGAAGACCTACATGGAAATCAACCAACTTATGTCAATGAACTTCAATTGGGCAATGCAATATTCTCCAACACTGGCATCTATCGTAATATTCCTACAAGTCAAACTCTATAAAATTACTTGTTTTTCACAAATGAAGGTTGTCTGTGTATGAAAACACAGGGTAGGAGATGATTGTGCTTTTCTTCTTCAAGTCCTTGAATTTATTTTCTTGGTCCTTTCCATGGAAATATGTGGGATTCTAATTTCACCTTTTGTTCTGTAGGAAATCTAATGTTTCGTAGCAAAATTGAAAATGTTTCAAATTAGCATGTTGGTTATTTCCTTAAAATTTGATAAGTTGTTCACTAAAATTGATGAATGGCTAGATATAATATAAGAATGCAATCATTTAAGAATAATAAGAGTGACATAAATTATTATTGTGTTAGTGTGTGCATTGTTGGGAAGCTCTATTCCACAACAATTCATATGTACAGTATTTATGGGTTTTATACAGTCATTCTTTCTGAAATAGCATCATATTTTTAGGTAGGGAATGATAAGAGCATGGTAGAACTTACTCAGAGATACCCTACATTTAGAGCAACAAAATTGAGCAATGGTCATCTACATTATACCAGCTAAGCCTATTGGACTAATGAAGACTAATGATGTCATGATACATGGTACAAATGTTTTGCATAAATTCCACTCTAACTCTAAACCGTAGATCCTACATGATCTCCCAAGTCTCCAAATGGTGTAACTAAAACTAATCTATTCCATTACTACTCATCTATAATACTAGAATCTTGTGTTTGACTATTCTACATAAATGATGAATAAATGTGATTGAACAAATTTCAGTTACTACATACATACCGTGGGAATGATGAATTTCCCTATGAGAAGACACACTGTTGGAAGTGTACAATAAGCCAAGAATGGGATTGACATTAGTGGGTACACAATTGTGTTGGTGTAGGCAAATCTTTCCAACCACTTAAGCTTTCCACCATAGCCATACCACAGAGGACAATGTCTACTCATCATAATCTCTACAGAACCTAATGCCCAACGGAGAACTTGGTGCAGATGATCTGATAGATTGCTGGGGGTAGATCCCTTGAATGCTGGCCTATCAGGCATGCAGTAAAAAGATCACCAACCATGGTAGTGCATTTTGAATCCTGTTAATATATCCTCTATCACTGAACCATATATCCAACCAATCTGCCCAAGAAAACAACAATTTGAGTAAATTATGTTTTTGATCAGGTAAGCAGGGTTTTGAAAGGAATTTGAGAAAATTATGTTATGATGAATAGGTTTTGCGATTATAATCAGTTAACTCTTTTCCCCAATCTATTTTCTCCTCATATCCACAGCTAATCACATGAATGGCTTCCTTAATAAGAGAAGTTGAGTGTGCAGACTCTAGAACGCCACCTTTCTCCATTAGAGTGGAAGCAATGAAGACAGGAGACTGCCCAAATTTCTTTTCAAAGTTCTTTTGTGACATTAATGTTGAGTTCTCATAATCTTCGTACCCTAAAAAAAATTTTTTAGAACATCAACATTGTCCACATACATTTAGTTTTTAAAAATATGATAAATTGACACCTTTTTAACCACTTTCGAGTTTTGACTGAGATGCCACTTCTAAAATATTAACGTCTTTCATCCATGGCTTCCACCTTGAGCTAAAATGTCATTTCTAGATTTTATCCTCTTTCAACCTGGCTCTTTGGGCCTCTTGATCTGTTACTTGAATGCATCACTATCAACTATAACATCTAAGGTATAGATTATGGGCTCTACTGGTATAGAACAGAAGTGAGCATGATTCTTATTCTATTATATTATTAGAGTTCACAGTACTTTGAATACTCCATGTCAAAGCATGGGGATAGGATATGCTTAAGTCTATGGTTTTTCAATTCATTATCAATTCATCCCCTAGCTCTCATGTCACATCCTACACAATGGCTCTTTTTAAACGTAAACTTTTCCTAGAGAAAATTTGAGAACAACGTACCACCATTAAACCACTTGATGTTTAGAACACAGACTACAAATTATCTCGATCTATACCTGAAAACTAAAACTGCTCATTTGGCTCAAACCTTTAAAACTTCTTAGCTCACAAATTGCAGCTTATGAAAACATTTACTAACCTTCTATTCCTTCTTCAATTTCTTCCAGGTTAAAAATGGGAGGACCTAATTCTATTTTCTTAGATGATTTCTTCATGCCAAATAATTTCCTTGATGACTTCTTTCCCTTTTTGTGAGCCCCACTGCAGCAGCAACAACACCGGGATGGCAAGCAATCGTATGTCATCTTTTTTGGCTTTTGAGAAACTAGAGGATCATACCCATATAGGGCTTGCCGATTGAAAATGCATCCGATACCCACATATACAGGTCCTTGGATGCCATCTAAGCCCTTCATTTTGATCTACATATGCAATGATCATGACAGTGGAAATAGGCATGAAGATATAGTAGTGATTTGTATGAAAAGACAATTAATGAAAAAATGAGGGGTGTACTGCAGATAAGCCCACTATTTTGACAGTGATATACATGAAGATTGAAGACAATCATTAACGTATTGCTTGGAAGAACAATGTTGCAATGAATATTTCAAAACAATGAAGTGAAATAGAATGTTGAAGTCATCATCAAATAGGCATTGCTATTCAACAAAAATGACAGTGATCTTTAGTGGGACATGACAGTGACAAAGAAATGCTTGAAATAGTGACATGATCAATCAATGAGATGATGTCAAAACAATAATGATAACAATAAGCAAAAGCAGTGGCATATACTGTTAGAAACATTGACATTCACTGTTGTAGCAGTCACATGAAGGTCAAGAACAATAAAGTGTTGAGTACGAAGCAAGTAAAAGAGAGCATCACTACCAAAATAGTCATGTTGCAGAGATAAAAGAATAGTAACTGTTAATTTTCAATGAGAGTGCAGTGATAGCAGCTCTTAGAGTGTAGTCATGACAATGGATTCAAGGAAGAAAGGTGAAAAGTGATATTTAGTTAAGGACTGAGATGTGGTTGTCTATAACAACAGGGGACTTTATATGACAGTGATCTCAAGGAGTTTGTTGTTCTTCAAATATGTTTGGGCCACTCTTTGAATTCCATGACTGTTTTCTCAGAGTTTTTCTGCTATCTTTGGAAGTTTGGGTGTGGTTATTCAAAATGGGATGACTGTTAAACACTGCCCATGAAGGTTGAAGACTGATCTACAACTTGATAAATGTTTCTCAGAGGTTTTCACCTTATTTGGAAGATTCCAACTACTCTATGTTGTTCAAGGGGGATGTTCATGATTCTTCAAAGGTATAACGATTGCTCTTTATGCTTGTATGATTTTTCATGTCTGAACGGTAAACATAAATGAGTTATTATCGAACAACCCTAAATTCAAACCCCAAGGGACATGGTAATTTGTTCAAATATGAGTAGAAATTGCATCCAACATGCTTGTGCAACACAACCCAATATATGAAGCCAAGGAAACATATTGAAATTGATTATGTACTGCATCCAATATGTAAAGTGCAAAAAACCAAGTTAATGAGGTAAGGTTCAAGTAAGACAAGGTTATCCAAAAAGGAGGGATTTCACTCAGTTGAAGGTATTTTTTTTGTCAAATACCAGACTTGAAAGAAATAAAAGCTTAAAAACTTAAGGATGTCAAAAATAATTAAATTGGTATGTAACGGTAATTTAAAAATAAAACACTAAGAAAAAGACTTAGCAATTTTGATAACAGTAATATTGCATGCACATTCAATAATGGACCGAAAAAAACACACCTGAAATTGGAGGCCAATCTATATTTGTTAACCTTGTCCTATCTTCATTTGCAAATCCATATGTTCAAACCTGCAATATGAAAAATGATCAACCATAAACAATCATTTATGGAAAGATCTATTACAATAGTAAGTTTGATCTGTATATAAAGTTTAATTAAGCTTGCAAAGAATCCACCCTCTGATATGAATGTGAAGAATAAACAATTATTTTTATGACCCTCAAAATGTTTAAGGGAAAAAGAGAACTTGCAACAAAAATTAAGGCATGAATAAAATACTTCAAATGCTAACCAAATAAAAGTTCATCATATATAAACCAAATAATATAATATGGCTTTTGGACAATGGCTTATGGCATATGCAGCTATTGCTTGCTTTGATATTAGAAATGCAAGTTTCAACATTTGGTTTTTCTTTTGCAGTGCTTGAGGTTGGAGATGGTGTCTTTGAGGTTCTCTCCACATCAGGAGATACTCATCTAGGAGGAGATGACTTTGACAAGGTTTGACTATTTTCTTGAATTTAGCATGCTGAAATCAACCAGTTTTATTTGAACTCAAGGTCATAATATAGTTGATTTTTTGTATAGAGAATTGTTGACTAGCTGGCTGCAAGCTTTAAAAGAGATGAGGGAATTGATTTGTTAAAAGACAAACAAGAACTTCAATGGTTAACAAAAACAACAGAAAAGGAAAATATGGAATTATCATCACTCACACAAACAAACATTAGGTGAGTTAAGAATTTTAAAAGTCCCTGGAGGTTAATTGACATGACTTAAGATACTAAAATGATGGTAGGACTCATCATTTACATTGTTGTGGTAGGCTTTGAAGATTATTTCTACCATTTTTTGATGGCTAAAATGTTTGAATCTTTTCGAGTGTGTAAGATGCTAACTGAATTCCATTCAATTTTTCTCTAACTTCTTAACAGCATTTTGAGAATTAAGTGATTATAATGTTCAACTATCAATCTTTGCCACAGTTTACCATTCATAACTGCAATTGCAGATGGTCCTAAGCATATTGAGACAAACCTTACAAGGGCTAAATTCGAAGAGTTGTGTTCATATCTACTTGACTGCAAAGGAATTTAAGTTTCATGACAATTGGACTTTGGTAAAGACTGCATAGCTTAGTCTCCAAGTGTGTATTTCTATAAGCAAAGAAGTATTTGTTATATCAATTATCCCATACACAGTTCATTCAAGAACTAAGGTTTTGTATCTTGTAGAAAATATTTGTACAACTGACACAAAAGTTTGTGAACTATAATGAAATTTAAGTGCAAAAATAAGATTAGTTGTGCAGTTAGGAATTCAAATTAAAGAAAGGAAACCAAACTATGTTTCTCCATTTTCCTTGGCTATTCATTTTGGTTTTAACTGTATTATATTGAAATGCAAGATCATTAACATGATCTACAAAAACTGCAAGAGTCAAGACACATGCAGTTTCTCAAGCTTGATCACAGTTATTTATCCAAGTTTTAAGATAATCATAATATTGAAAAATCTATGTGAAACCTAATGCTATTTTGAATTTTATATATTGTAAGTTAATTTCATTTCAAAGATAAACCTCTATTGTTTGCAAAACTTTCTCTAAAGGCATAAAAGGAGACAAAAGAAAGCATGTAGCTATTTTATGTGCTCAGACTTAAACCAAGATATCATTAGAGCCATAACAATGGAATAATATTATAAAACTTTGTAACACCACTGGAAAATACACACCATCAACGTAGTAAGCAAGGTATTATGAAAGATCACCGTGTCAGGATGGCCTTAAGGATATCTTCAGTAAGCCAAATATAGAGGATAATAACCAATTGAGCTATTATGTGTTAGGGAAGTTAGCACCGACAATTTACCTATAATGTTAGTTCATCATAATAATCAGAAGAGACAAGCAACAGTCAACTAAGACCAACTTAAAAAACTCCCTTGAAACATAGATTCTAAACTAGGAAAAAAAAATTATAAGTCATCCAGGAAACCATTTGTGATTTCCTCAAAACATTGGGCTTCCAAGAGCAGAAACATGTAGATGCAACTAACCAAATAGAAAAACTAAATAACCTAAACTTTAAGAAGCCCAAAATATGGATGGTTTCCTACTTAACATGGGAATCTATGATCTTGAGAATCATACCCTTACAAGGGTTATGAAACAACTTCATGAAGCTTACTAAAGTAGCTCAACATGGATTGTTGTCCAATGGTTTGGGGGATCTGTGATTCAGTGGTTCGAGGTGGTAATCTAGAAACTCAAGAATTTAGCTCAAGAGCTACACTTTATGAAGATTCAAGGCACCTTGACAGAGTTCTACCTAGTGTATGGTCTGATTTCAAAGGAAATTTTCTCAAGAATGGCATACTCATGGTTCAAAGTATTTTTAGTTTTTTATGTTTTAAAATAACTCTCTTTCCTATTGTGCCTCCTATCTATATTTTTATCTTAAGTACTCCACTGTATAACTACATCACATATCAATAACCGACACTGATAGAACTTTCATAATGATTTTTCTTTCAAAATTATACCTATAATTTTCCCTTTGCATTCATCATTAAATCATCAAGATGCAATCATGATATATTCCTTATCTTGTTATATGGTTTTATCAATATTCATCCATTAATTTACAACTTTATGCAATAGATTATTTAATTTGTGAATAAATCATTTATGCTTCCTCTGTCTTTTATCTTTTCTTCTCCTCTCTTATACCTCTTTACTTTTTAGTCCTTTTAAAAGTTTTGTTTGCAATACATACATTTCCTCTCCTCTTCTTGATAATGGATCACCTCATGTGATTCAAACCATTTTTTTCATAATAAAAAATACAGATCAAGAAGCACTCAATACTTAATTGGACTGTAGAAAATTGGTGCCTAATATAGCTACCATAATAATTATAAGAAATCAAAATCAAAATATTAGATCAATCAAACCAACAGCTAATAGGCATGAAATCCTTGTAAAGTTTTAAACATTCAAAGCATGGAAGTGAATGAAGCTGGCATCCCAAATTTGAAATCAAGCCTTAAAATGCAAACCCATTATCACCTTGAGAAGAGAGGCCTTGCATAGACTGAAACCATGACCTCCAGGATTTAAACATCAGGGGTGCTTAATGAAAATTTTAATTACAGGCACCCCAATCTCATGGTCCCTGATCCACAAATGTTCAAATCTCATGGTCCCTGATCCACACATGTATATCGGATGCAACTTGATATTATAGCTCCAGGGTTGAACATACTTACAGCATGGTCAAGAGAAGCATCCCCAAATGGCCTTGATTTTGATAATAGGAAGACTGCTTACAATGTAATATCGAGCACATCTATGGCATGCCCTCATGTAGCTAGTATTGCAACATTACTGAAAGCAGCATATCCTCATTGGAGCTCAGCAGCCATAAGTTTGGCCATTATGACTTTAGGTATATACTAGAACTTCATTGTACATTTCACTCAATATATTCAAATTCCTGTCATTCTAGATGTTCTGAATCCCTTTTCATGGAACCTATTGAACAAGGTTTGTCCTGATGTGAATTTATTTTTTTATTTTTTTAAATTATCAATAGATTTGAAATTGTACCATGGGTTGTATTCCTTTTTGAATCACAACTACTGTACTGGATGACATCAAGGGAGTTGAGAATATATTGTGGAGCCCAGGTCCTTTCACTTTTGGTGCAGGTCATATTAACCCAAATAGAGCTGGAGATCCTGGCCAGATTTATGATTTATCATTGAATGACTACTATACAGTCTTATGAAGCTACTATTTATTCTGATGGATTTTATGAATAGGTGATATATAGCACATAAATAATAGACTAAACAAGAACCTGGATCCCTATATGCCACATGGTGTAGCTATAGCCTATGCCTTGTCAAAAAGCACTTATGAAAGAACTTTATTAAAAAGATTGGATACCTAAATATCTAACCCTTGGATCTTTCAAAATATAAATTGATGCACAGTCTCTCTCAGACTTGTGATTTTAGGGTAAGTCAAATGAAAATCAAACAAATCATAGTCAATCCCAATCAGATAAGAGATGTGAACACATATACTATATACAACTATAATTTGGAAGATACTCCTAGGCAAGTCACTACCAACTACAAAGACAACCAGAGTGTAAAGTGTTGTCAACTAGATTACACAAATTTTAATACATTGGGATAAAAATTTATAGAGTATGCCCCAAGCTTTGGGCTTAATCAAAAATCAATTTATATGACCAATGTTTTGAAATGTCGAGAATAGAAAAGCTATTAAACAAGTATGAATCTAACAAATAAACAAATAGGAAACAAACACATAGCAATCCCATAGCAAATAAACACATTAAAATCCCATTTTCCAGAGCATACTAAAAGTTACAGGCGTTATTGCAAATTATAACAGTAAAGAAGATGGGAAGAATAATTAATAGTACCTGGTTGAAGAGATGGTATAATCGAACACAATACTGCAAGATAGCATGAAGGAAAGTGAAAAAGATATGTATCTAGTGTTTGACATGAAAAAGATGGCCTATTAAATTTCCCCTTGAAATGGAATCCCCCACCAATTTAGTTCAAAATTTACACAAAAAACACATAATGAAAAGAATATAGAATTTCTCACTAAGTACTTGTAAATTTACATCCTGCACAACTTGCAAATTCTTGTGGGAGATGTAACCCTTAGGTGAGCCGATTGTTGCGACATTACCCTTGGCAATATATACTATAGAATTTGCAAGCTTCTCCCTTTGAGTGAAAATCATAGAATATTTCTACAATAACCTACTATTTCCTTGCATTCGTAGGCTTTCTCAAATATTTCCTTTTCTCCTTTGGTTTTGGCGAACTATGGAAACTCTTGAAAAAAATTAAATGTGACTAGTTGTGATTTTATTTTATTTATTTATTTTCACCTCCTTCTAAAATACAAGAGGGGCTTAACTAGATTTTCCATGAGCTATTAGCAAAAGATGAAAAAAAATTAAAATAGGGATTTTTTAAACATTACAACTTAAATTAAGGGGCTCTATTCTAGAAAATTTTAATGAAAAGTTGAAGTCATGGTTTATAATTGTGATTTTATTTTATTTATTTATTTTCAAAATACAAGAGGACCTTAACTAGATTTTCCATGAGCTATTAGCAAGAGATGAAAAAAATTTAAATGAGGGATTTTTTAAACATTAGAACTTAAATTAAGGAGCTCTATTTTAGAAAATTTTAATGAAAAGTTGAAGTCATGGAAAGACATGGAAAAAAAGACCCTTATCATGATGAACGTAAGACTCGGATGTAAGGATATTTTGACCTAGAGGGAAAACTAGATAATATGAATACTTTTAAACACTTCACCTCCTATAACTATGAACATGCACCTCCATAATGCTTGTAAAACACTTAAATGAATTTCAAAACCCTCTAAAGGGTACCTAAGATACATACATAGTTTTTTTATGCTTTAAAGCAAAAAATAGGTAACATGTTTAAGGGTTAAATATTTCACGCATGCAACCAAAATCTGATTTGATTTGAAGAATATCTAATATTAGATGAAATTCATATTCATTTTTAGGCATGAGATGAGAAACCTATTCAAAACAGTAAGCCATGAATGAAAATTTGTTTAATAGAAACTATTCTTTGCAATTATATATATTAAAGTTGTTTATGAATCGATTTTGAAATCACCTGAATCACCTAAAAGCCAAATGGATCGCTTAAGTAGGGGTCCCATGAGGGGGGATTAAGCGCCTCTATGGATTATGATCAAATTTGAAAGAAAAATAATAGAGGAGAAATAGTTATTAATTTAGTCATTTGGTAAATTATTTAGTTATGATTTATTCATACGACCAAATTAGTCATTTATTTATCCATTTATACTTGTGAATTACAAAAAATTAGTAGAATTTAGTCATTTTAGTCAAGTAGCTAGAAGTTTTAGTCATGTGACTAAAATTTTTAGTCACGTAGTCACATATTTGTCAGATTCTACTAGTGGATACAAACAAAATAATGAAACATCTAAAAATTATAGAGCACATAGAATAGTTAATGTGAAATGCAACAATAAGTCTATTGGTGAGCATAATATTAGAGCACACAGAATAATGTTCGCATAATAAGTCTATTGGCAAACACACATTATTGCTAAAATGCAACTTCTAAGAATATAAGTATATGATATTATCAAATGTTAATGTGTAAAGGAGTATTAATCATTCATTTAGTGATTTTTATTATTAGGGTGACTAATTATTTAGTCATTTATTTGGTCATTTATTTAGTCATTTATTTGGTCATTTTACCTGATGACCAAATTGGTCATTTTACCCGACGACTAAATTGGTCATTTATTTAGTCATTTTACCCGATGACCAAATTGGTCATTTATTTAGTCATTTTACCCGATGACCAAATTGGTCATTTATTTAGTCATTTTACTTGTGATTTTACCTGATGACCAAATTGGTCATTTATTTAGTCATTTATATTTGTGAATTGCAAAAAATAGGTAGAACATGATCAGTTTTAGTCACGTGACTAAAATTTTTAGTCACCTAGTCATTTATTGCCCAAATTCTACTAGTGCAAATAGCTTCTAACATTCTCTAAATGTAGAACTCTGTCTGGTACGGATGATAAAGCCAATTTAGGGTCTTCTTCCAAGGGTTCTACTAGTTCCCTTTTAGTCTTAGGTCTGATCTTATCTCTTACATTGTGAATCAATGAAACATTCATATCTTCTACAAATTCTCTAACTGGCAGATAGATCTTCTTAGTAAAATACCTCAATTCCGTGATTTAGGGTTTGCGTAGATCCGACATGAAATTCTTTCACCAAATCCTTGCAAACTGCTTCCAATCACTGCTCCTTTAATCTCCTTAACACTTTTATTCGCTTTAATGATCAAATAATACCAATCATAACCTTTTAACCTTTCAATCTCATTATATTCTAACATTGCATTCAATTCTTTTGTCGCTTCTTTCCAAAAAGTTGTTCCTGCTTACCTGCAAAACTTAAAACTTCTTGTGATCTTGCATAACATCATATTATCTTATGCCCTCTTAACCATAGTATCACTACATCATATACTACCTTGCATCAACTACGCAAGACTCAATTCATCTTATACTAACTTCTACACTATCCTAAGTTCTTATTCTACTACATTTTTCATGAATTAAGTACTTTGAGTTGGGTTAGGTAGAGATTCACTCTTACCATTAGATACTTCACCTTTCTGATTACCTTTAGTGCTAAATGTGTCTCCTTGATCTATGGCTTTAATAAACTTCACTTCTTCTGAATTACTACAGCAACCTCCATGACCGTTTCTTGAATTTTCATTTCTCCTTGCATGACTTCTAGGGTTAGGGTTTCTCATGTTATTCATCCAAAAAAACCTTGCTGTATGAGCAAATTTGTTGCATTTTTGACAAACTACTCCATTGTTTCCATATCTTGGTCCAGTTTGGTTGATTTGTGATCTGCAATTCCTGGTAATATGTCCAACCTTGTTGCATCTATAACATACCACTGCATTTCTTCTGTTCATATCATCAGTAGGTTTCTTATTTGCATGGTTAGTATCTCTAAACATTCTACTACTATTATTATTTTCATTAAATTTAGGCTTCCTACATTTAGTAGCTCTATGTCCAAAACCATGACAATTATAATAATAACCATTAAGAGGTTTAAATTGCTTACCTGTACAGTCTTTCTTCATATGACCAAAAGTATTACATCCAAAACATCTACCTTTAAATTTTCTCTGCATACCTTTAGGTGATTCTTCTTCTTTAGGTGGTTCTTCTTCTTTAGGTGTATCTTCAGATTTGGCAACTTTATCAAATTTATTTTCTTTTATTTTTTTAGAAACTTTCAGATCCGGTTCCTTTCTTTCTTCACTCACTTTAGATGAGTAAAAATCAAGACCAGTTTTATCATAGAATGGCTTTTGATTAGACATTTGTTCATCAATCTTCTCACTAGTAGAATATAGCTTCTCAAGTTGTTGCTTAGACTGAGTCAATTCACCTTTCACAATAGTATTGTACTTTTCAAGTTCAGCATACTGCCATTTGGTTTTCTCAAGTTCATATGTCACTTTACAAAGTTTAGATTTCAAATCTTCTTTCTCAAATTTCAGATTTTCATTCTCAGATTTCAGATTTGCTTTATTCTTGCTATTTCCATCTTTCAAACTCAACTTCAGATTTACTATCTTTAGTTCATGCTTAAGGATCTCATTTTCTTTTTCCAGATTATCATCACAATTTTCAACTTGAATTGTAGATTCTTTTTCTAATTTTAATTCCTCCAGCTTATTCTTCAGCTTTTCAATGAGGTTCTTTGCATCATCATATTTTCCTTTTAGAGTATCTCTTCCTTTAGTAAGTAAATCAATCTATTCAAGAGCTTCTTCAAGATTCTTTTGTAGCTAATCCATATCCATAGAGATCTTACTCAAGCTGCTAGGCTTTCTCTGAATAATTTTTTTCCGAGTAACTAAGCTCTGATACCAATTGTTAGAAATAGGGAATACTGAGAGGGGGGGTGAATCAGTATTCTGCAAAAATTTTCTTTTTCCCAATTATGGATATAACAGATTATCTTAATACATGCATAACATAATAAACTAAATAACATGCATAGCAATAAAGTAAATGAACTCATAACACATTATTTATTCTTAAGGAAACCCTGGTCAAGGGAAAACCCTGATGGGGATGGTACCCACAAAGATCCACTAATCAAAAGTATCATGTTAAGGATGTTGACCCTGTTAGGAGCCTGTTACATGCATATAGTGTCTCAATCCTGATTAAGAGACTATAGGCCTTGTTAGAAGCCTCAACCCTACTAAGAGTTGGTAGTACAGATTACAAATGATTACAAGATGATTCCACTGCCCAAACAAGTAATGTAAAATGATTACTGATTATAAAAGGGTAAGGTACATAACCTTATACTACTTTCTTGTCTTTCACAACTTCGCATCAATATCTTTTGCTATATCATTACACTTGCATTATCATCTCATCATCTATATCTTCACATTTCATATGCCTTACATTTATACAAGTTATTAGGAATAATAACTTTTACAGTTAGCTTTACATAACATAAAGCTTTACATAAAATACATATTTACCCAAGGGTTAACATTTAGGATGTCGTCCCTTTATATTATTAAGACATTATTTTGATAAATAAAATAATCCCTTAACTCTTTACCAATTCTGTCTTCATATTCTGTCTTGTCGGCTTAACATTGTCTTTGGTAAAATTGCCATAACTTCTTCGATATATGCCATACAGACTTGCGCTCTTAGATGAGTCTTCAATATTCATCATGGTATCTATGTTCAAGTGCACAAGAACTGAACTTAATCCAATTGACATCGCCAATCAAAACTGTCTCCTAGGTACACTGGGAAAATATTGCACATACTTAGATAATTTTGCTTTACGCTCTATCATACTTTCTCTCTGTCATATGCAGTATTCATGTAGATTATATGTTTCCATAATGACAACATCTAGATATCTAACTCAGCCAAATTTCCAATAGGTATCTCTCTCAAAAATGGGCCACAAAAGACTCCCAAGTGAGTGTGTCAATATCAATGCCACCCATGGCCTCCTCTTGCTACCACCAAGTAGAGGCTCCCTCACAAAGGAGGTATATAGAAATTATTTCCCTTAGATTGCTCCTATAGGAACATAATCCAATGCACCGTTGTAAGCTCAGAAGCCATGCCTCTGCTCTGACACCATCAGTAGCTCCTAAAAATAGAGGTGGCTGGAGTCGCAATAACCCCCTGATCTAATCCCCGACGTCACGGGTCTCTCTCTCAACTGCAAGAGCACCCAAGTCACATGGGCACTCTATCTATTGTACAAACTCAGCCTCAAAATCTGCATGGCCCTCAGACTATCTAGGTGGAGGACTCCTACTCCTCTCTCTAGTAGTTGTCACATGGCCCTCTGAGGGTGGCCGCTCTACCTATTGCACCATGAGTGGTAATCTCTTTTGGATGATGCCTACTAGATTTTGTAATGTAGCTACAATATCCTGGTTTGGGTTAGGAGGTGGCTCGGGTGGGGGAATTTGAGATTCCCTAGGGCCCTCAGCCTCTTGCACCCTATCTATATGTACTAAGGGGTACACCTACACCCTCATCCATGCCTACGACCATTGCCCATGACGGAAGGCATCCTACACAATAGGAAAAGTTATAAGTGAAACGTGATGGGCTTAAGGTCCTAGTGTTGAAAACTGGGCTATGATACCAAATGTCATGCCCAAAAAAAATAACACGCAAAAATGTAACAATTGTTTTTTTAAAGAGGGAGAATCAAAAGACTAGAAAGGAGGGCACATAGGTTTACTAAGTTAGTTGGAGTCACAAGTTGAATAGTTCAACTAAGTTCATAAACATATGTCATAAAAAAGGAATGCACAAACGCGACTTTTATGAGGGTATGACTTCATCTACGCAGCATGTTTGACCATGTGAATCAACGTTCAGAAAAGTACAACTTGATTTCATAAGAAAATTAAATCCATTAGATTAGTTCATTGTAAACCTATTATTTAAAATTCATTAACCTATAAGTTTAATATTACATTCATTTCATATTTAGAATCTTAATATAGAAACCTTTATTAATAATCGATCAAATTGTGTTCCTTCAAAATCCTAGAGGTGCTACATAAGACTATATATTTAAGAAATGTTCCCAAAGATTATTTATTAAATTGTTTAAAATCATACCTCCATATGGGAAGATGTAGTTCGCATCACGAGCTAAAACCCAATCTACTTTATAATTGAATAGAATAGAATAAAACTTTTTGTTCATAGTTAAGCTTAACTTAATTTAACTAATTTTACCAATTAACAAAACCTAATGATAAAATTACAACTAAATTAAGCTTAACTAAACATTTCATTAAAATATTAAACTATAAATAAATTAAACTATACTAACCATTTATTTAGGCATAATAATAACACCATATATAAATTGAACTAATTTAAATCATTTATTAAAACATTAACTAATTAACTAATTAAATTAAACTAAATAATTATTATAAATGAATTTAATTAAACTAATTAACAAACCAAAAATAAAATAAAATATTAATTAATAAATAAAAAGAAAAAAAACAAAATAAATATATGTTTAAAGTCCCAATGGGACTAGCATGGACCCCCACGCTGTTGTGCGTAGGGAGTACCCTATTGCGGCAGGTACCGCCTGACATGGCAGCTTGTAGCACACAAGGCCATGGCCCACTAGGAGTGGGGACCATGTCCCCCCCCAACCGCATTAAATTTTTTTTAAACAACTTAATTTATATAATATCAATGCAAAAAGGTAACGCCTTTTTGTAAAGGGTGATTTTATTTTTATATACAAATGTTAATTATTTATATTTTTTTTTCTTACATATAATAATAATATTTTTTTTAGAAGGCCTTTAAGAGGCCCTTTTGGAGTGGCGACCCAGGTGGGTCCCACCTCCTATTGCATTCCAAGGCTTAGGTTATCTGTAGCTTTTATATTATATTTGTCTTATTGGAGGCAAGTGGTGATTAAATTGATTATTTTAATCACTGTGGTAAAGGAAAATGTATGGAATTTGTTTTCCCATACATTTTTCAGACACCTGTAGGTCTCTTTTGTTCAAATAGTGGCTCTAACACTTAGATTTTTTTTTTTGTTTTCTTCTTCTCTTCTATTGAAGCATAAAGTCTCAATTTTTATTTAATAGGAATCAAGATTTAATAGGAAACTTAGATGAATGAGATGAATCTCAAGATGAATTTTATCATCATGAATTAAATTAACTAAACCATTTGAACATACTAATTTTCTTCTAGTTTTCCACATAAACGTCAATTCTACTAATCTTTCAATTGAAATGAAATGAGAGGTTACTTTCCAATAAAACTTGAAATCTACATTACACTATATCCAACCCATACTACAACATTGTTTTCAATATCCAAAATCAATATCTACATGTTCCATTATGATGAAGAAATGCTTTGTATTATTCAGCCAACAAAGAAATCTAATGAGCACAATTTCACTTCTTAACATCATAATGAGACTTACAAAAACTACAATTGCATCCTCCTTAACTTGATCTCAACTTACAACATTGCAATAGTGAAATGACTAGTTTGAAGCATTTCCCAATGGATACAAAAGACATGGAAAAAAGATCCCCCCTTTTTTTAACATCATGGTAAACTTACAATATTACAAACACATGTTTTCACAATGGAGAGAACTTTACATTCCAAGATTACAACAATGCAACACCAAAATGGTTTCCACAATAACAACAAAATGAGAACTCCTTCAAGGCTTTCTTCACAAGGGACATGGCTCCCAAAAACCTACAAATAAAGAGAAGACACCATGGAGAGCTCACCTCCCATCCAAGGTCTCAAGGAGACCACCCTCAAGCTTGGATAACCAAGGGCTAAATGGTTGCATACAACAAAAAATGCTCACACACATACATAAGGAAAAAAACCTACATTAAACTCCCAAACCGTGGCTTCACAAATGGATTCATACAACCCATTGATAGAGGGTGAAGGTGGGATTTTCCAAGGAGGAGAATGCCATACAAATACAAATTTCCAACAAGAGTTTTTTTCATGCCTTTTGAAGGCTATATTGACATTCCGTCCATATACAATTTTTTGTCATTTCCATTCTCAAATACAAAGATTTACAACATGGCTTCATGGAGACCATACCCCATTGATTCTCCATCTTTTCCAAGAGAAGAGACTCTCACTAAAATGGAGAGCCCAACTAACCCCTTCACCCAAGGCCACTACTTCCCTTCCCAAAGGGTGAGTGATGCCTTAAACTCCCATGAACAACTGTATCGTCTTAAAATGGAAGCACTTCCATGTTAAGAGAATTTAGCCCTTCGAGTGAGTGGTCTAGGTCATGTCAAGAACCTTGAATCAACTCTTTTTTCAGATCATACTTGTTCCCCTCATTCTGCTTCTATCTGTCCCTGATTTTCACTTCAATATGCATTTCCTAGCATTCTGGGTCAAGATCCAAAGGTTTTTTACCACGAGGTTAAAGTCAACCTTATGGGTCAAAGTCAACCTTGACCCTAACCTAGGTTAGATTCGAGCTCTTCCTTGACCTCCAGTCTAGATTTCAAATTTTCTTGATTTTTGGGTGTCGGGTTTCGAAGATATTTGTTTTCCTGCCTTCGGGTCAGCCATTTCGGGTTTCAGAATGGTAAATCTTCAAATTAAATTTAATCTAGGTATATTTTCTAAAGGTTAGGACCTAATTGGGATTTAATTCTCCAAGGTGGCCCCTCTAGAGGATTGTGCCCTAGTTCACTATAAAAGGAGGCCTTCCTCCCTCATTTTCTCAATCAAGTTTTGCAATCTCCTCTCTCAAGCTCTCAAGGTGATCAAGCAAGCATTTTATCAAGCATTTTCAAGGAAGCATTCAAGTCCTCTTTTCCATCCAAGTTCTCCATTGAAGATCAAGGATTCAAGCATTCAAGCCTTTGAAGGGATTTGGTTCAAGCATTCAAGATTCATCATTCAAACCCTAAATCTAGCCATCATGGTGGTGTGATCTTCCTTCAAGATCCTTCGTTCATCTTCTAGATTTATTCATCAAGGTGGATTCAAAGCATACAAGCATGGAGGTTTTGTATTTACTTTCATGGTTTTGATTTACATTTACCATTGTTGTATTCAAGCTTTCATATCAATATACTTGTTTACATTCGAAATACAATTGCATATCTATTGAATTGCATTGTAATACCTCTCCTATGGTGATACTTGGACTTTCTGACTTGGACATTTTATTATGATGGTTAGAACTATACATTTACATTAATGTTTTGTGGATGATGATATGATGGATATGCTCATTTATGGTTATCATTTATATGTTTATGAGATTAGAAAACCATCTATTTTTATATGTTTTATGGATCTAACTCAAGGATTTGAATCTAACCATTATCATGATGTTTTATGTTTCATGAATATGTGTCTGATGTGTTTTCATGACTCAGGATAAAGTCGTAGTTGTTGGAAATATAGATGGAGTAACTGAGAGGGGGCGTGAATTAGTTAACCACAAAAATATTACCACAGATCCCTTAGATGTTTTATTAAATCATTTACTACTGTTATACTGAAAACTTGGTTATTGCAGTGAGTATTAATTATAAGTGTTCTTAAGAATTCATCAGTGATTAAACATACATGAATAAAAAAAGTATCATGAACACAAGAGACACCAGATTTAACGTGGAAACCCAATATGAGAAAAACCACCAATGTAACTAGTTACTATTTTTCACTCTTCTGAAGTGAGCCCTGTTAGGAGCCAACCTGGTTAAAGGTTACAAAACACACTATTAGGTGTGACCTTGTTAGAGGATTTAATCACCCTATTAGGAGTGGCCTTGTAAGAGGTCTTGAAACAATTCAGTAGAACTGTCACCTTGTTAGAGGATTTACAAAATGGCTGTTAAACCAACTCAGTTAGGAGATTTTGAAATCACTGCTACAATGGTAAGAAAGTAACAATGAAGTGACCTAAATAATGATGCAACTGAATTGCTGATTATAGATCTCTATTCTGCTTCACTAGATCCTTCCTGATCAAATATATCTTTGCTGCTCTTAGAGGATATCTAATCATCCTTCAAAATTCGCTCACACTTTTCTTCTTTTCACTTGCACACACTTTTTAATTCACAACTTGACCTTCTATATATACCATTCGGATTGTCCATTCAAATTGTCAAGTCAGCACTAATAACATTACTAATCATTACAACAGTCAGCTGGAATAAACAAACTTTATTTCTCAAAATAATAAATTCCTTCACTGGGCTGACCTTGCTCGGTAAACACTAATCCGAAGAGATTTCCTTTGGTGACTGAGAGAACTCGGTAAGCACTGCAAATTCTGTAACATCCTTTGGAGACCGAGTGAACTCAGTAAACACTAACTTTCCTTTGATAACCATGGAAGCTCGGTTAACACTATTTTCTACCATATTTTTCTTTGACGCCCGAAATATCTCGGTAGATACTAAAAACTGCCTGCAGATCGACTGAGCTCGGTAAATACTGGGAACTGCTTTGCTGACCGATTGAGCTCAGTAAATGATATGACATTTGTGTGACATCAAAGACAACACACAATTAATCCAACAATCTCCTTTAGACAATTGTATCCAACAGTAGTTACTCACTTAGTTGAGGTCCACACGATGTATCGATCCTGGTCATCTACTTGTATATATCTAATTTGTATATCCATATGTATATATATGTATCTCTTCTTGGTGATGCAGGATTGTAGGTACCACGTATCATCTTCACCTAGCTTCACAGGTTTGAGCGATCCCTCAAAATCCTCGATCATTGTTGTTGTTACAGAGATATCACCAAGTTCCATAGGAAGAAACTTCACCTTTGATCCTTTTATCCTTAGGTGGGAAGTGCTGAGTCAGTCCCTTGTGTGGATGTATTATGTGATCTCTCAGTTTACTGGTTTTGTGGATCTTGTAGCTAGTTTCTTGTCTTTTGTTTTCATTGAGAATGAGGTTTTGAGTATGGTAGTTTTTACTTCATGGTATGCTCA
Organism: Chamaecyparis obtusa; assembly: GCA_027943335.1. NCBI lineage: Eukaryota > Viridiplantae > Streptophyta > Pinopsida > Cupressales > Cupressaceae > Chamaecyparis > Chamaecyparis obtusa. The sequence goes on along the minus strand of BSBK01000213.1, from coordinate 2,636,148 downwards.
ACTTTGTTAGTAGATTATTGATGTGAGTCATTGTTTATTTGAAGGTATGATTTAGTAATTTATCTTTAGTAGTAGCTACTATTATACTAGCATATCCCGCTAAGAACGAGTGGGCATGTGATTAAATCATGTGATTCTAATATCAATAATAATGAATAATTTTATGGTATTATTTTATAATACTCATAATAACAAAGTGTCTATGGCAATAGTAATAATAAAATGTTTTAAATAAATAGTGGTAAAATCTAACTTATGTTAGTAGCTACCTAATATATATGTGGATTAGTGTATGAATAAATAATATATTTTATAATAATGTTATTCTTAATATTTAATATTTGTAATAATATGTCTTATTCATGGTATATGTACCATAAGCATATGGGTGCACACATATGCCTATGAATACATATATATATTAATATTATTAAATTAATTGTGTGAAGGAAAAATTATTTTAGATAAATATAAATCTATGTTATCCTTATAAATGGTAAATAGGATTAGTAAATTCTATTACCATAGTTAAATAAATTAATAAATTATTTTTAAGATTATATTTTGACATCCTTAAATTTAGGAATCATAGATTATAGTTTTATTTAAAGTTTATTTCTCCTTTATGGGAATGGTTTTGCAAAGCATCTCATTAACTAATAACGGATGGATAGTTGAGATGGTTGCATTGGTTAGATTACCCATGCAACCACCATCTCCATTTTGGGTGAACCCACAATAGTGGGTTACACTTTCTTGCTTGAACGGACACTGAACTCTACATTTTGAAAAAAAAATTCAGATTCGAATGCATATTCTCGTTAAACCATTTGGAATCAAAAGATGAAGTAAATTAGAGTCTTTTAGGATTTTTTGTCCAGATTTTAAATATATTTTTTTTTAATTTTTGAATTGATTTGATTGGTTTTTTCTTTCTCCCATGAAAATTGGTATGTTGCTGAAAATGTCATTTTCAAAGAGTTACAGTGTTTTCATAAAGCATAACTTTTTTTCTAAAATAGATATCAATGCAATTTTTTTGAATTTAGTTTTTTAAAATCCATATGGAGGGCATGAAATTGGTTTGATGAAGTTATCATTATTATTTCATATTTTATTAACGTTTGAAGTTGACTAAACCATAATTTTGACATACCTTGACTACATAGCTTATAACTTGTTGTGTATTTTTCCAATTTCATTTTTCTTTATTTGGATAGAAAGAGAACTTCAATACCTAGGGCATAGATATTTTTTAGAATTTTTTTTCTCTCATTTACTATTTTTTCATAAGTGTCAAACATAGAGGTAGACATATGGCGAAATGTCTATGTTTAGTAAAACTAAAAATACAAAGTCATAATAAACTTAATATATATTAACATTATAATCATTGGAAAGAGTTTTCTTAGTAGTACCTTACTACATAGATAAGTTTTTTAAATGGATTCATTTTATCTGCCAAAAGATAAAGTCGAAGTGATTTTTTGTCAGCATTTTAATAGGTGCGAAGGAGACTCCATTTTAGGTATGAATGAGGAGTATAGATGTTATATCAATGTTTTTTTTATCTAAGATGCTTTGAGTTAACCATTTGTAATTAATTCCTTCAAATGGAACTTCTCAAGGCTTAAATAATCATATTTTATTAAAAATATGTTATTTCAGCAAAAATTAGCATGTCTAAAAAAATGTAACCCACTATTGTGGGGTCACCCTTTTATTTACAGGAAGACTTTCCCGTGTGTGGGAGTTGGAGAGGAAATCTTGATTTGAGAAGAGGATTTAATTTTAATAAGATATTTCTATAGTTTAGAGAAGGGAGAGAATTGATTTTATCTGAGAGGAGGTGAAGGGTTGGAGCTTGCCTATAGGAGGAATTCAAAGGAGTTCTGGAGGAGATTTAGAAGCTTGATTTCTTCTTCATCAACTGATCTTCGTAGGATTTTAGGTTGGAATCCATCCTGAGAAATAGATGTCTTTTTATAGTATGAAAGTTGTTTTAGATTTATTTGAATGCTTTAGTATTGTGTATTATTATGACAGAACATTTGAGCACTATTGTATTATTATTGTATTGTGTATTATTAATACATTAATGTATTTTGTAATAATGTATTATTGTGGAAAGGATTAATACATTAATGTATTATGTAATAATGTATTATTATAGAATGTTGATACATTATTATATTATTTTTCCAGCCATCCATACATTATACAAATGCTCTATTATTGTATTAGGAATGCTATATTATCGTAGTATCCTGTCATTCATTTATTGTAATATTCTGGCAATACAAACATTCTGTCATTTTAATGAAAATTTATTCTATATCGTTATACTTTAAGTTATACTTGTATAAAGGGATTAGGTACCTTTCAGATTGATTGGGATAGGTTTTAGCTTCCTAAGAGTTAAGCTGTAACTTCTAAATTTTAGATTTTATAATAAAATCAGACTTAGTTAAATTTTAGGCTTAGTCAAATTTTAGGTTTAGAATGAAATTTAGGGAGCATTATCTTTTGGTATATGGAATTTTGTGTAAACCTTAATTTTGTCCATTACTTGGTTGGTGGAGGTTATGTTCAGTGCGGTTAGATTCCTTAATAGAGTTAGGATGTGTGTAGGAAACAGTGTAGGGTTTAGAGTTCTCTAAGAGGATCAGGACATTCTAAACATCCTTAAACGTTCCTAATTTCCCTAAACATCCATAAGCTATCTTATTATTTTCTATTCTTTGTAGCAGTTCTCAATGTGTTTATAATATGTTTTTACTACATGTATGATGTAATTGTGATATGTGGGTTAAGGGTAGAAAACCTAACGACACCTAGTGAGTGGCTCTCAGTGCGGGGTCGCGGCCCTAAGTGGCTAGAACCAGGATAACCGACTGAAGAGTTATTTAACAAGTGAAAACTTAATTAAACTTATGGGAATGGGTTCAAACATTAAAAAATATTAAATGTGCTTCACCCATGCCATTAGTGCTAGTAAAGGCTATGGATGGGAGTGGGAGAAGGTACCTACGAGTAGGTACGATCAAATGGCGCTTGTCTGTACGAAAGGCATTCGATCCCGCATGTGCTTACTTGGGGGTCGGGGCCCGGAGTGGCTAGTACTAGGACAACCCAAGGGGTGAGGGCTATGTGATGACACTCACTTAGGTTGTTGCTTAGGGTTTCTACCAAGCCTTAGAACCTTTTTGGGGAAAGGATTATACTTTGATCTTCTTTTATTTGCTATTTGGGAAAAGTTACTCAACCCTAGGTATGGCCTAGCTATTCCTTCTTTGTGGACCTTGGTGTTTATCTCCTAGCACGGGGGAGTGGAAATTTTAGGTATCCACGTGGTTGGGTGGTAAATATTTTTATCGAGGTATCTTTTGCGGATGTAGTGTTTGAAGATCCATGCTTGCTTATGTACCAGTTTGAAGAATAAAGACTTTGTAATTATATTTCATGATGTAAAATTATTGTTACCTCCCAAGAGGAGATGAATGTAATGTAATCATTAATGTATTTCAAATGATGTATTTGGAATGGGTAGACTTAGGAAAAAGGAAAAAGGAGAAAGTATGAACTTTATGTATATGATCTATGTTGGAAAAGAAAAAAGATTTTGTAAGATTTCAAGTTAAGTAGTATGATTTTCATTATTGATGATTAAAGGAAAACTAGTGAAACAAATGTAGTATCTTTGCAATGTATCAAATGTTTAAGATGATTCTAATGTTTAAAAGTTATATTGTTCATAAAGGATACTTAGGAATATAGATGGTGTTAGATGGAAAATTGAAATGAAAGTACTTTGTATTTCTTAAAGAATCTAATAACGTTATGATGTAGTTTGCTTTGAGAAGTAAATCTTGTTGTTAGATTACTTAATGGACTTAAATGAATCATGCATTTAATAAGAAGGGAACCTTGGAGGAATCTAAGTTAATCTATGTTTTGTTTATTTAATTCTTTTTAAAATTCAAAATTTTTCATAAGTTATCACTTAGGTTTTCTTTTACAAAGAGAATCTTTGTTCTCTTCCTCGGTTCCCTTGTGGGGCATGACATGCATAGCTTCATTGTTAGATCTACTTCTACTACTTGCTAGCATTCCTATTTTAATTTCAATATTAAGGTTGATTCCAAACCGGGGTTTGACCAAGGCAAACCCCTCAAACAAACAACAAAAATCATCTTTTTCTTGTAGGTGTAGGTGCAGAATTTTAGATTTGATAGTGGATTTGGATACCCTTTTCGGTGAACTTCTGAGATCTACAAAAAAAGTCAGAATCGACTTTCAAATAAAGAATGTAGCCTTTGACCTTTTATGAGGGTCAAAGACTACCTACTATCAGAAAGATAAAAGATTTATGGTTTTTCTTCATCTCGGCATTTCCAATCTGAAACAGGTTGCAGAATTTCCTGAAAGTACACAAACATCAAAAATTGGCATTTTTCAGATTTGCCCTAATTTGAGGTTAGTACTTGTATTTCAATTATTTCAGATTTCAAGCACAATTCTACCATAGGGAAATATAGGGTTTTTCTCTCTCTTTCATATTCTCCATAGATTGATTTGATTGTGTATTAACCTTTAGGTTGATCAAATCAGATCTCTCCTTTGGGAATTTAGATTTAGGAGTGGATCTGATATCTGTATACACCTAAAAATGGTCACCTAGACTATTGGCCCCTTTTGCTAAATCTTAAATTGCTTGCTCTTGATCAAATCCTAGTCCTATCATTTATTTGATTATTTTCTATGGGCTAACCATCTTATCCTAAGTCTTTATTTATTTAAAAGGAATATTTCCTCCCCTTTTAATAAATAAAAAGCCCCCACTTTTCCTCTTATCCTAAGTTGCACAAATAAAACATTATTCTTATTTTATAAAAAGGGAAAAAACACTTTTTGTCTCATATGGACACAAAATTTAACTCTTATTTTCTCATTGGAGGATATTTGTGCACATGGATTGCTCCTCTTTCAAGCTCCACCCTTGATTAAATCTTTTGCCTCTTAATCTCCATGGTCCATTCCTTCTCATTTCCTTTAAAAGGAGAGCTCTCTTCTTCATTCTAGATCCCCAACTTTTTATGCTAACTTTATGTTGGAGGATTTCTAGGTCACTTTGGAGCTTTTGAAGATTTGGAGCATTCTTAGCATCTACATCTCATTCTTGCATTCTTAGCTTAGCTTCATATTTATGCTTTCTTAGATTAACTTCATTTCTATGCTCTAGATTAGCTCACATAGATTAATTAGCTTGGGTTGTAACACTTGCATATTTCCTTTCATAGCTTAGCTTGCATTTCCATTTCTAGCATAGCATTGCATTGCATTTTCATTCTTGATTCTTGAGGATATTGGCATTCTTGCCCTTGTCTTCATTGAATCTCTTATTGCATGGTTTACTAGCAAGGTTATAGGCTAAATAGCTCTAGCTGAGAGCATTCTTAAAAACTCTTGCACTCCATGCCTAGGGAGCTATGGATCGATTTGTGAGGGCTCATTCTTGAGTTTCCTTGCATGTAATGATCCATAGAAGTGTGACACAATTATAGCACACATTTTTGGCACCCACCATGGGGCAGAGTAGACTAGCTTTGTCCCTTCTTTTTCTGCATTTTCATCATTTTCCATCAATTTTTCAGCAAGTTTTTAGCTTAATTTTCGGTCTCTATTTTTTTTTCTCCGACTATCGTACGATACTTTCCAGAAGTATCACGCAATACTTCTCTGTATGCATGCACGATACATCGCCTGTCAGAAGTATCACCTGGCTATTGTGAATTCTATCGTCTGGTGTCGGGCGAAGTATTGCTTGGCATAAGGTGAAATATCGCGCAGACTAAAAAGTATCGCCCCAGTATACTGCGAAGTATTGCGTGATACTGGTGTCTGTATTGTGTCTGTACCTGACAGCGAGCTATTTTTGGGCTATTTTATCTATCTTGCAAGTTTCAGGTTGTTAGCTATCTTTTTGAAATTTTTTGAAATTTCCAGCGTTTTCAAATCTGTGCCACTCTGGAAAACGGGTGCCCATTTTTTTTTGAAATTTTGCAAATGGTATCAAAAGTTTAAGTGTGATATATCATTGGAAAGGTCTTTCCGAGCCTAATCCAACCATGATAGTTTCATTTTTAGATTTTATCATTTGATTAGTTATTTTTGCAGATTATCTGATTTTTCATGTACTAATCATTGTTAGATTTTGGATTTTGATTCTCCTAACTCTTGTTGGTCTAACAAGTTGTGGTTGTAGGTGCTTCTTGCTTGAAATTTGCTAAAATCGCATGTCAATGAGGGCTACTAATGGTTTTTGCAGGGCTGCCCTAAGCATAAAAACTAAATCAAGTGCTTGTTTAATTGCTTTCTTTATTAAGTGCGGCATATACTAGTTGTTTTCTTTCATAGGCACTTAATACCTTGTTGTAGAAATTTTGAGGTGGTAGGAGAGTATGCTCTTCACCCTTGTGGTGAAACAGAAATCTTGACCCATTTTGGGATTTTGAAAGCAAGGGGGTAATTGAATCTTTGCTTGGTGTGTTTGGGAGAGATTCTTGAGACAGGGGAGTATGCTTTTCACCCTTATGGTGAATCAAAAACCTTGAACCTCAAGAGTTAATCCACTTTTTGTTTAGTATAAAGATCCTTTAGCGGGCCTTCTCTTGAGCAATCAAGAGGAACGACCCAAGTGGGGACAACCTTGTCATCATTTTCCTTGGTGGCAAGTGATTCCAACTCACTATAATCTCAAGGCTATCGAGGACACAAAACCTTGGTAGACATAACACTTGTCTTCACTTGATGTTAGTAGCTCATGGGATTGTGACCATGGGGAAAGCATTGAGCAAGAATGCTTAAGGTACTCTTGAGGCCGCGAGGTCCTAGTCCTTTATGAGGAGCAAGAGGGGTGTTATGAATGGAAATCCTTACTACAAACCATTGGTTAGAGGCCACCCTATTTTAGCCGCTTAGCTTCTTGGTGCAAGGATTGATCCAAGTGGACTTACCCGGATCACCCCAAGACACTTACCATATGTGTTCCTTTGGTTGTGTTTTTTGACACTTCCATGACAACGCCAATATCTCTTGTGGGCAACCACTTGGTGTGAGGCAAGAGAGCATCAAGTTGTGGGCCATGTTGCTAAGTAATGAGCCTTGTCCTTCTAGGTAGTAATTGCTTGAATTATCTTTGATTGTGCTATACCAATGTAAACGTCCTCAACATTCAAACAAATGGTAGCATTCATAAGGTTCTCTATTTTGATATCACACGTGCTTGTCTTGGCAAGGTTGTTTTTGCCCTTGTTTCAAGTGTTCTATGACATGTTTGATCCTATATTGTTTTCAAACCTATCTTTTATCTACTGTTACTACTTGTCAAACTGAGAAATTGCACTATCCAACCTTCGAACTTGATCAAAACGCTTCAAAACTGAGATTTTTATGTTCACTGGTCAAAGAATCGCCCAAGTCTGCAACAGTATCGCACGCCTTATTGAGAAATATCGCGCGATAGTTCATGCCTACTATCTATCGCTTGCTTTGTCTGAAGTCTGTCGCTCTAGTATATTGAGGTCTATTGCCTAGTTTAAGGTGAAGTATCACCCGACTGAGAAATATCGCCTTGTCTACCTGGAAAGTGTCACCCAGAATCTTTTTGCTATCTTGTTGTTGCTGCAATCCAGAGTTGCTAAACTTGCACTTTAACCTATCGTAGAATGTCTTTTTTTGTTCTTACCTAAAGCTAGCTTGTTATCTACATGCTTAGATTTGTTCTAGACTAAAACAAATGAGCTAAAACTATTGGATTTGAGTTTAACGAATGCTACTCTTGATCACTTGTCGCATCACGGTTACCTCTCTAGCTACTTGCTTATTGAGCTTCTTTCTCTTTTCTCAGCTTTAGTCAATTGATTGTTGTAAGTGCTTGAGCACTTTTGATGAGCCATCTCTTTCTATTGTTCTACTTTGACAAGTGATCTTTATTAGCTTTGCTTATCTCAAATCTGAGAAACTTTGTCTCATTCTATTAGTCAACCAACATCTCTTTTCATGCTGGTTACAACTCGGTCTCAATTTGAGTAGGAGAGTCATCCTCCATTCAATTATACACAGTTACCTTCTCCAACTAGATGCTCATGAGTGCCCATTAGCAATAATAGTTCTAGTTCTAACCAATCTGAGGATTCTAAGGCTACCCCATGGTACAAAGGAGGTTTCCTCTTTTCTACATTCAAGACCCCCAAAAACACAGATAGTGTCTCACTCACTTTGACTGAACAAGAAAAATTTCAAAGCTTGCAAGAACATTTTGAGCATAAAGATAACCAAGCGCGCTTAAACAAAGAACATAATCAACAAAGGATGGATGCTGCTAGGCGCATGGCTTATAGAGGGACATTTCATGAGCAACCTGAGACTAGTAATCATGAGCATAGACCTCTTTTTATCAATGGCAACAATGGCAAAAACACACCACCAAGATCTCCTCCAAGACCTACTTTTGGTATGCCTTCTTCACCTCCTAGGCCTCCTCCCTCTCAACATGAGGCAGAGGCTGATGATGAGATTTCTAGTGAGGATCTTATGCAATTTGAACAAGATGTGGTCTCCCAACGAATGATGCATAAGCTTTTAGAGTGTAATGGCGATCAATATTTTCAATATATGACTTCTAGAGGATACAAGCTTCCTCCTGGCTATGATGTCAGACAAATTGTCCAACAAAGAGTACCAACTGGATTGGAAGTCCTTCAGGAAGAACTGCGTTGGACAAATCAATGCCTTACCCAAATGGCAATAGAAAGAGAGCCTCCAAAGGTCTCTTTTGTAGAATCAATTTGTGCTCTTCCTTTTGATAGGAGTCTATACATGGTCCCATTTCCTAGGGATATTGAGGTTCCCAAATACGACAAGTATGATGGAAATGGTGACCCCCATGACCATGTGCGTCACTTTTACGCTCTTAGCATGGACTTTCTTCATGAAGACACATTTCTTCTACGACTGTTCCCTCAAAGCTTAAGAGGCAAAGCTTTAGAATGGTTTGTGAAATTGACACCACCTCTTAAGATTTTTGATGAGTTGGCTCAATGATTTACCAAGCATTATTCTTACAACATCCAACAACCTGTCACCATGATAGATCTCGGTAATCTAAGACAACATCAAGGTGAGCCATTTTCAACTTACTTACAATGTTGGAGGTCATTGTATTCTAGATATCCTCGTCCGCTACCTAAAAGATTGACATTTTCATCAACACACTTGTGCCTGAGCTACTTTATGATCTAAGGAAGAAACTGTTCTCCTCTCTCAATGACATGGTTGAAAGTGCATATCAAATTGAGGATGTAGCTATAAGAAAAGGGGATATTGTTATTAATAAAGATGCTAAAGGCAATGGAAAAGACAAGAACAAACCTTGGAATAAAAATAAGTATGTTGTTAATGATGGGGTTGTTGATGCTCCTAAAGTTAAAGAGCCCGCTTTCAATCTCTCCAACACTATCTATGCAGTAAAACAAAAAGAAGCTGGCAACGCTCACAATGCTCCTAAACCTCAATATGCAGATAAGCCTAAGAATTCATTTCGAAAGTGAGTCTATACCAAGTTGGCAGAACCTTATGATGTGATCCTTAAGACTTTGGTTGACAATGGATATCTTACGCTTCCTGATAAACCTGGTAACTAGGATCCAATAAATAAGCCAGATTGGTGGAGAGTGGATCATTACTGCCATTATCACAGAAACAAGGGACATCCGACAGATAATTTTTTTAGGCTTAAGGATGATATTCAAGACCTCATTGATAACAACACAATCTCCACTGATGGCTTAACTAAAAATTCTGATCACATAGCTTTCAAAGATCCTCTACCTAAGCATGATAAGGGGGAAACCTCTCGAACACATAAGAAGAATCATGATGCAAAGATCAATTACATGTATCCTTCTAATACGCTTGTGATTAACATGGTAGAGCCTGTTGAGAGTGTTCTAATGATGAGGTCTCAAGATGATAATAAAGCCAATTATGGTAAGCGAAAGTTAGTCTTGCAAACACATGGTAGTTCATCTTCCTGAAGTGAGACACTGAATGCTGTTACTAGGGGGCAAGCCAAGATTGTCCTTAAAACTGTGCAAGATCCCAAGCAAGCTTTTCCTTCCAAACAAGTGGCTCCTTTAGCCACCCCTAGCTATGATCTTGTCCAACATTTGCAAAAGACACTAGCTCAGATATCTATCCTTGAGTTGCTTCGGTTATCCCCTTCGCATAGAGAGATTCTTGATGAGACTCTACCTACAAAATGTGTTCCCAATGACATTGATCCAGATCAATTTCAGGCTATGGTCAACCACATTTCATCTCCGCTATCTCTCTCCTTTTCTACAGAAGATGACATATCTATTGCTCACCCTCATAATCTAGCTTTACACATTGAAGTTCTAGTCTATAATACCCGAGTCCGCCGAGTCCTGATAGACAATGGTGCAGGGTTAAATATTGTTTCTTTCAATGTCATACAACAATTGAGTTTGTCAGAATTTGTTGTGGATTCTAAGAAGAAGATTACTATAAAAGCTTACGATGAAGTGGAAAGATCTTCCAAAGGTCTTGTCACACTACCTATCTGAGTGGGTCCTGTCACGAAAGATATTAGCTTCCAAGTATTGGACATCCCACTTGCATATAACATTCTTTTGGCTCATCCTTGGATCCATGACATGCAGGCTGTTCCTTCCACCTATCATCAGTGCGTCAAATTTCCATACAATGGCACTGAAGTTGTGATTCCTAGCGACCATACTATTGCTATCAATGCTCTTGCTGCTACTGAAAAATTTGTTCCTCACAATGAACCTTCTATTGATCCTCGTATGTCTCTAGTTGCTGCTAAGAAATCACTTAAGATGATGAGCCTTGGTATGGGTGAATATACGCTGAATTCCTTTGCTTCTATACCTGTTTCTCCTAGGTCATATGGGAGACCTTCTGATCAGCTGAAGCCTTCCACTTTTGCTATGATGATCTTTGATACTTTTGTTCCTTCATCTGTTTCTTTAGAAGCAGAAAGAGAAGAACAAGCTATTCAAGAGTGGATCTATAGAGAGGATTCTCGAAATACTCCCATGCTTAGTAATTCAGACATAGATACAGATGAGTCACCACTACACACTATGGCTCACATGGGAGATGATCTTCCTTCTACTTCACTTCTTTGGGGAGAAGAATGTATATCTACTGATGATATAGCTGAGGCCTCTGTTGGGAATATTCTTAAAATTCTGAGGTTTTTTGTCCATTCTGATGGGTTAATCCTCTGGTCTGTAAAGTTTCCTAGGTCCAGGTGTCGGAGTTCTTCAAAAAATTGACATAACCTTTTTTCAAAATCTTTACTCTAGGTCCTGTCCTTGAAAAATGTTGAATTCATGCAAAAATCCTCATGTTTGGCCTCTTATTTTTCTTTTATTGTTACCTTTTTAAGTCACTTGAGTGGATTAAGTTGTGCATGTGCTTAAATTTTGTGTTCACTGAATCGGAAAAGGTCATAGCGTGTCTCATGTATTATTCGGCGATTCAGCGAACAAGTCAATCCTATGTTAAGCGCCAGTTTGTTCGCGTGGTCTCCAAGTATCCCGACGATTATCAGAAAACATCTGGCGATTCAGCGAATGTATTATCTCCAATTTGCATATTCCTTGGCAGTTCTTTGCAAATGTTTCAGCGACTTGGCGACAATGGTTATCGCTCATTCTCTGAATCTAGCGGTTAAAGGCAAAATAACTGAGCGACTTGGCGAATACCGTAGATCATTGTCAGGATCGACGGTAGTAATTTAATCTCAGGTATTTTTGGGTCCTACATGTTTCATTTGGCGAATAAGCGAATATATGAAGACTTCAAAGTTTGGCGGCCCCGACAATTTGATATGAAGAATTTCGTGGAATGGATGTTTTAAAGTGTTCGCTTGTTCTCGGAATAAGTTAGTCAGAAGCTAAATGATTTAGCGATTCAACGAGTCATGTGGTCGCGGGTTCTCTAAAAGGAAAAGGTAAAGGGCATAATCATTTGGCGAATGCGCGAATAAAGGGATTGGCTAAGTTTTTGAGTTTTCAATCGCTTAATCGCGGATTGAGATATTCAGTGTTTAATATAATCTGGCAATTCAACGCGCCCTTTGTTCGCTGAATCTCGTAATCAAATGACCAATGATCAAATGTTTCAGTGAACTGGCGACGGTCGTAGATCATCAACAAGATCAACGGTTCATTCAAAATCTTAGAGTTAAAGGTGATGGTTAAGAAAGATTTAGCGATTCAGAGATTGAAGGTTTCGCCAGTTCTCCAAGTATTTTAGTGGTTAGGTGATCCATTTAGCGAATGTGCGAACCCTTTGTTCACTGAATCTCCAAAAGATTTAACAGTTAGCCGCGACATTAAGAGAATGCGAGATGGTTTTGTTCGCTGGTTCACTGAATAATAACTGCAGTCAAGTGCTCGAAGGGTGTTGTTGTGTTCGCTGATTCACGAAAAGTATCATGAGTTAAGGGTTGCATTTCGAGAACCCGCGAAGGCTTTGGTCTCTAGTTCTTTGAATATATGCTAGGGTTAGCATTGCATTCAGCGATCATGAGAAGCTTTCAGTCGCGGATTCGCTAAATGGGCCCAGTTGGAAAAGGTAATAAAAAAAGGGAAAGGGACCATTGCCTGTGTGGATAAAGTACAACATCAAGCTGGAAAGTGAACTAATGAGCCATCCAATCAGTTTCGAAGGAAGATTGTATGACGTAAACAGGTCTAAAGTACAGGATCTTAATCATTTGCCTCTTTGCCTTGTTTTCAAGTTTTTTTTTAAATCTATCTGTCAACATCTGTACATCGGCTAGCTCCATTTTAAAAACTGGTGACATGCGAAATTGAATGTGGGAGCAGTTAAGGAGATTTACAATGATTGTGGTAGTTGTACAAGCTTGTCTGCGTTGATAAATAAGTTAAGCCTCATTGTTTCCTATGTCCAAAATCATTCGAAGAGAATTGTGTCATTCTGAAGTGATTTTTGAAGGCCAAGTGAATCCATTTTGTAGAGATTGAAGGTAATTCTGAAGCCAGGATGAGTCAACTTGAGAGAAGCGCATCATCTTCCAACAGTGAAGCAAAGGCTAAAAGTGGTGAAGATAAGAGAAAGCCTAATTATTCAGATGATTTTTTGAAGTTGCTACCTGGTTCCAATCAAAACAAAAGAGCTCCTGATGATGTTTTTGAAGATGTTCTAGGGTTTTGCAGAGATCCTATCACACCAAACACAACAGGTTATACTATCTTCAATTTCTTTTATAAAAATAGAGATAGTCATATACCTATATGTAATGGTTGGGCTTTGGGGTTAGGGAAATTAGTAGTGCCTGATGTATTCCTAGATGCGGATTTAATTGTTGCTCTAGCTAGGTGCTACGACCCTATTTCTAAGACTATTAGGAAAGAGGACCAGTCAGCTTTGGTTACTCTTGATAGGGGTTCGTTCATGAAGGCTTTTAATGTTTATACATCCACGTCTACTGAAATTGATTTGAGCAAAGAAAAGGAGAGGTATAAGAAGAATATAGGTATAGTGAAGGACCAAATAACGAAGCATATCCTGAAACAGGATAAGTATATAGCTCCCCTCCCTGCTCACATGAATGCCCCTTACCAATTTAAGTCCCTTCAGCATTACATGAAACAAACTTGTTATGGGTTGTGTAGGGTTTTGGGAATTGATGGAGATGTAGAGTTTTTACCAGCTGACCTTTTGATGATTATCCTAGACATCCAGAATTCCCTGGTTAACACTGACTATGATTATATCCAGTACATCATTGATAGAATGCATGAGGGTCTGATTTCTGTCAAGGACAGTAAGAGCCCAATCAAGTTCATGCATTATTCTTTGCTAATGCATTTAATTTTGTTCTTCAATATTAGTAGTTTTGATTCGAACATGCTAAAGCCAAGGTTCAACTTTGAAGGCCAGTATAATCCAGTGCAGTTATGGGTGAGGATGTGGAATTCTACTTCCAATGAGGGGAATTTTTGTCTCTTTCGGAATTTCATTGAGTATCCTCTCGTAAGGATGTTAGGGATCAACACTACAAGGATATCCCCAAGGGTCCTCAGGCTCCTATGACCAGTGCAGTTTGTAAACAATTGGGAGGGAGATCACAATTGGGGTGATTTTTACTTAGGGGAGAATGCTACAATTTTGAGAGTCTACGGTTGCTCCCAGCCCCCACATCTATTACCAAAGTATGTGCCTCCAAGGGTTGCTTGTTTGGAATTTGTGTGGCAGTTAATGTGGACAGATAGGGAAATTCTAGCCCCTGACAGGAAGGGTACATTCACACCTAGGCAATTCAAGATAGGTGACTTCCTGGTAGGAAAGAGGGCATTTCCTCAAATTACTGCATGGTTAAATCAGTTCAAAATGGCTATTGGTGCTTGTAGGCATGTAGTTCTTGAGGGCTTTATCAAAATTGCCAGGATGCTGTATATCCCAAACATTGGTGTGAACAGAGAACATGAAGGCTTGGACGAGGAAGATGTAGTCAGAAATATCATCGATGATGATGAGGTCAAGAGGAGATGGAACAGGTACTTTGATTTAATAGACTTGTCAAAACAAGTAAAGGCAGCCCAGCTTCCTTTTGAGGGTTTCTTCCCTGACCTTCTATATTTGAAAAGAATTGACAGGATGATAGAGATGCATGACACTCTATCAAATCAGTTGGAGAAGTTGATTGACCAGAGTCAACCAAAGAAAACAAAAGAGTATTCATCTTCTGATCAAGAGGAGTTTTCTGATGAATCATAGGAAGGAGACAGCCCGCCACAAATGGAAGATGTACAAAGTGTTAGGCCTTTTGAAGACCAACCAAAAACAGGGGATATTCCAGAGCCACCCTTGAAGAGACAGAGGCTTGAGGTGGGAGAGCCTTCAAGGTAGGAAAAATAGAGGAGAACAATTGATAGAGAATCTCCTCTAGTGCCAGGTGACAGGGTTTACCATCACCAATTGAGAAAGACAATAAGAGAAGGAAAGAAGGTGGCCTCTGATGAAGCAGATAAGGAATAGTCCTTGTGGTCAGAAAGGGATATCAGAGAGGTCTACCAAGAGGAATTTTTGAGTGATGACCAGTTTATTAAAACTGATGAATTCAAGAGTTTTCTTATTTGGAATAAGCAGCAAGAAGTGAGGAAACTTCTGCCTGAAGGTATGGAGCCAAGTGAAGAGACTTTGAGAGCATTAAATTCATATGATCCTAGCCTTGATCCTATAATTGCAGATGAGGCTAGACAATTGGTCAAGTCAAGTGAAATGCTATTGACTCCAGGATGGGATCTGACCTCTGCTTTCATCATAGATCAAATAAGAAAGCAACCGCTGGGCAGCCTGTCATATGAGGTTCACATTGGTGATATGATAAGAGGAAGTGGCTATGACCCTAAATCTCAAGCTGTTGCAATGTGGTCCATGGCCCCTAGGACTCAAAAGCCATCCCTATTAAGTATTGAAGATAAAATGGAAGGGAATCAAATTATTTGGACTGTGCAGAATACAACAGACCTTGAAGTTTCTAAGGCAGTGACTCATTGGGCTAACCTGAATGAGGCAAAAATAGTTCAATTATCTGAAAGGTACTCAAAGTTGTTTGAAAGTGCAAACCTGGTAGCCAAGGATAGAGATTTAAAGATGATGAAGATCAAGCAGTTGGAAGATGAATTGGCAGAGATTAGAGTTAAGCTAGAGGAAGCTTGGAAGGTGGTTGTTGTTCCCCCTGTGCAGATTGAGGTCCCAATTCAAATTGATGAAGAAGTACTTGAGGGACCTAATGAAGATTCAGATAAGGTAAGGATAGAGGCATCTTTGGACACCATGTCAAAGATTATACAATACAGGCGAGATAAAATAATAGACAAAATGGATACAGTTTATCAGTCAGTCAGCCAATTACACCAGACAAATAGAAAGATAAATGAATCATTGGCTGCTTTGGAGCCACTTCATAGTGTTTGGTTTGGAAAAAATTTGTTGTTTGATAAACTTGATAGCTTACAAGAGCATAAGCCTGAGATCCCTGGAGTAGTTACAGAAGTTTTTGAGAAGATTGGCTTAATCAATGTTGTTTCAAAGTTTTTTAAAGGTAAGTCTAACCAGGTGAGGGTTAAGTTGTTAATGTTTGATAAACATTATAGCAAGTATTTGCCTGCGGTATGTGATGACAATGGAAACCTGATCAAGTTGGAAGAATGGAAGCTGTCAATGGATCAATTGGTGATTACACAAGATGTTTTCCTTAATAATGACAATACTCTGGATTTTGAAAGGTGTAATAACATCATTGATAGTTTATTTAAAATTGAAAATGATTGCATACGATTTGTGGCAGAAGCCAAGAATGTAACTGATTCCATGTGGGACAAGCAAGTCAGCTTGTTACAAGAATTGCAAACTTACAACTGGCCAGCAGATGATGAAGTAGTGGCTTGGGAGAAGCTTACAGTAAAGAAGAAAAAGAGGCCAGTTGTCCAACTTATCGAGGAAGAGGAGGAATAGAATTGTAGATGGCATCTGATCCGGTAAATGAGGGAGAGCAAGCTTCAAACAAAGGATGATGTAAATTAGTCGGATGGCGGTCATCATTCATGCAGCGAATTCAGCAACTGCTCCGAAATATCTTTGGACAAAGATGCCACCTGTGGATTTGTTTGAAAAAAGATCTTTGTAATGTGTTGTTACAATCTGTTTGTCAGTTTGTAATCTTGTCTCTAGTATAGGATCTTTTCTAGCCATCCCAAGCTTGTTGCATCCTTTCGAGGATTCCAAGATGGCTATGTTATAAATAGTAAGTCTTTTGTTCATTCAGAGGAGGTTGAGAAATATACTGTAGAGGTTTAATGCCATTGTTGAAATCTTAGAATATTTTATCAGATTTTGAAGTGTATTAATGCAGTGAGATTTTATTGGAATATAAAAGAATTCCCTTGCATGATTTCAATTGTCTTCTTGTTTGAATTATATGGCTTTTGTGTATTGAATCTATAAGGTAGTTTTGATATAGCATTTACAAGGTATCTATGATTTTAATCTCTAGCTCCTTTCAAGGAAAGGGTAATGTCTTTAGGTTAATTTCTGAGAGCTTAGGAATTTAGCAAGAATTTGATGATCAAACGTGTTTAAGAGAAGATGAATTGTAAGACACTTCATCTGGGATTTATTTGTGTTTCATTTAGAAGATTTCTGTAGGTATACATTTCACTGTTTGACTCTATAACCCGAAGATAAGGCACTGGTCTATCCTCGATTTGCAGAGATCTCACCCTCAACAATTTTCAAATAATAATTTACTTTCGTGTATATTTTGAGTGACTGAGAAGATAAAGTTTATATCAAGAATATAAACTATTGTTGTGATCCTTTCAAGAAGTAGATCTAAAAGGGGTTAACCTGCCCGAGTTCAAAGCTCGAAAAGAAGAAGGAGTTTATCCTTGTCACACTTGCCATTTTCTACAAATAAATGTCTGCTTCCATTAATATATCATCATGGAGCATTAAGTCTGAATATAGGTACACCCGCCTGGGTCTGTGGAGCCCGAAGTAGAAGAAGGACGTGGTCCTTATCAATTAGCCTTTTCCCTGTGAGAATCCAGAGTTGAGAACCCGTGAGTCAAGTTTGAAAACTGTATTGGCAATTCTACATGAAAATGAGCTAACAAATTGGCGACTCTGCTGGGGAATAACTTTCTGAATAGCGTGCAAAAGGTTAGTGCAAATCCTATCTTTTGTGCATTTGTAGACCAGTATAAAATATTTTCATTCCTGCATAAAAGTGGGTGGCGACTCTAAACTCTGTGCTACTAGTTGCTAAATTGTTGTAAACTTTGCTAATATTGCTATACCATGAGTCGACCAAAGTACACTAGGTCTTACTACAAGGATCACCCCGAAGAGAATATGGGTGATGAGCTCCATACGCCAAGTAGAAAACAATGGTCTAGGAAAGGTCAACATACTGCTAGTTCCCAAGGCCCTTCTCGAGAAAGATCTTATGTCCCACTCCCTCATGAATCTTCATCTTCTTTTGATGATCCTGAACATGTTAAGAGGGTTACACCAGGGGTGCACATGCAGAAAGAAGTAATCACAGAGGGCATAGAAGCAGGCTTTTTCCCTTCAAGAGAAATTCTAGAACAACTAGAAGAAACCTCTGCTACTGAGGCCACCTCCTATGATTCTGACAAGTTGAGAGAAGAGGTGGTTGCTTTAAGAAAAAAGGAGAGTGAACAACTGGCTGAGATTGCCAATAGGTTGAAAGCAAGAGAACAACAAATCTGTGATTTACTCATAGAGAGGCATGAACTTCTCAAGAGAACCAAGAAAAATGAAACCCAAGTTAGTGATTTAAACCAAGATGTTCAAGGTTTAAATAGGGACTTATTTGGTGACATGGAAGACTTGAGAAAGCAGGCCCAGGATAATAAACCAAAGCAGGGTGAATTTGAAGGAACAGGCCATGTCTTAAGGCAATTGAATCCCTCTGAAATTTAGAGAAATAAGGAGATTATAAATGCTCACAAAGAAATCCCTGATAAGGGAAAACAGAAATTGGTGGGTA
Source organism: Chamaecyparis obtusa (assembly GCA_027943335.1). Lineage (NCBI taxonomy): Eukaryota > Viridiplantae > Streptophyta > Pinopsida > Cupressales > Cupressaceae > Chamaecyparis > Chamaecyparis obtusa. The sequence goes on along the minus strand of BSBK01000213.1, from coordinate 2,617,484 downwards.
TACATATTAATGAGCCCAAGAAAATTGTAGTCCCTCCTAATATACATTCTCACACAAGTATAGACTTGGAGAAGGCTAGAAAAGCAAAAGAAGAATTGGCTATTCAACTGGAGAAACTTGAGTTGGAGGCTGCTGCTGATGAAATGAAGAGGAAGATTGCCTTCCTACATGCTAACATGAACACATCCGCTAGTACCTTTGTCCCTATCACTATAGGAACAACTCCTTCCAGTCAGCCCAATACTTCGCTTCCAAATACTCAAGCCTTTCACCCTGGACAAACTTTACCTAGACCGGTTCCCAATCAAGTTCCCATCATAGCTAGTGGTACAGTGGGAACTATAGCCTGTCAAAATGTTGCAACTACCCCTTTGAATCAACCAACTAGCCAAAGATGACTAGTTCATTTGGATAGATATAGGCCTTTGTTTTTTGATGGTATTCCTAGCCAACCTAATGCTATCCCCAATGAAATTAGAAAGAAGATCCCATTATTTACTGGGAATAATGTTATTACTTGTGAAGAGCATCTGAAGTTTTTTACAGATAAAGTCAATGATTATGAAATTGAACATGAAGATGTCATAATGAAGCTCTTTGTTCAATCATTGATTGAGGATGCCAGGGATTGGTATAGGGGGTTACCTGAGAACAGTATTGCATCTTGGGAAGAATTTGTCAGATGTTTAAAGGAGCAATATGCAGAACATGTGAACTCTAGTTACATGCTCAATGAGTTCAATAATATCAAGAAACATTACAATGAGAGCATGTCAGAGTTTAATAGCTGATTCCAAAAAGATATGTATAAACTATTCCAAGTATTGAGGCTAGATGATGCAGTCTGCATGACAACTTATTTCAATTCTATGGATGGTAAGATGTCTTACCTTTTGAGAGATAAGAATCCCCGTACCCTTAGAGATGCTTTCAAGTTAGCTATAAATATTGAAAGTAACCGAAAGGCATCTGGCCAAATGTATAAAAGGGATGAAAGTAGATTGTGGAAAGAAACCAGGCCACAACCTGTAAGGCCATCCAAGGAGGAGGATAGAATGGACAAAGGGCCTGGTAACAATAAAGATTTCCTAGCAAGGTTTGATAAAGGTGGTAGAAACTTTCAAGATGTGAGACCTCCTTATCAAAGGCAGGACAAAGCCCCTAATCTGAGAGATATGCCTTACAAAACAAACTGGAAAGAGGGGAGGCCTGTTCCTGACAACAATGAACCCCAAAAGGGAAGGGATACACCAGATCTTTTAAAGAAAAATATAGCACATAATGTGGAAAGTACCCCTTGGTGTGTGGCCTGTAGTATGCCTCACTCACCGTTCCAGTGTGCTGTTGCTCAGGCTCTGGGAGAAGAGGCCATTGACTCATATGCAGGAGATTATGAAGGATCTGAAAAGCCTGCTAGTAACATGTTTACTACTGAACTAATGGAGGATCTTGAGTCCTCAAATGATGAATTTATTTGCCCTGATGTTGATCATAAGAGGAAGACTTTCTCTGATTATGAACAACAAATATTTACTCAGTCTGATCAGGAAGAGTTTGATAATGATGACTATAAGACTCATATGGTAGAATCCGGATCAGATAAAAGACAATGGAGAAAGCCCAGTGAAGAAGAAATTAAGAGTTTAACTGTGGCTGCTATTACACAAGCAAAATCCTCATACAATTTGAGGAACAGAAAGGTAGGTGGTGATCAGGGAGTCCCTAGATCAGTGTTTGTCAAAAGTAATCCTCAGAATAAGGACTCCCCAAAGCCCAATATTGTGAACAATAAAGATGAAGGGTTTGAAGCTGAAAAGAAAGGGAAACAAGAAGTTACTGCCGACAAGGTGAAAAAGAAATTTGGTAAGTCAAAAGATCACCCTGATTTTGGTACTGATTCCCCTACTTTTGATATGAGACATGCTTTGTCCCAAATGAAGGTTTCCATTCCTCTGCTTGAAATGTTGAAAATAGAAGAGCACAAAGTAGCAGCCCTGGCTCTCATAAGTGAGCAGAGAACTACTCCTATTCTACAAGATGAAGGGAAATCCCTAGACAAGCCAATAGCAATTGATGACATCTCTGATGTATGTGTTGGGACAATTGTGACACAGGAACCCTCTTCTATCAATCCTTTCTATGTCACTTTGCTTGTAAATAATTTTTTGCTAAAAAATTGTATGATTGACTCTGGTGCTGCTACAACTGTAATGCCTTACCAAATAATGAAGGAGTTAGGATTGCAAGTTGATACATCCAAGGGAAGGTGTTATGCCATGGACAACAGGGCAGTGCCTATTGTAGGGAGCCTGATTGGAATAGAGGTGAAAATTGCTGCATTCCTAGAAGCCACATATAAAATGGATGTGGTGGTTGTTGATACAAAACCTCACTATGACATGTTATTGTCAAGACAATGGGCTGCAGTAGTGGGTGGAAAATTGCAACTGGATTTATCTTATGCTACCATCCCAATAAATGGAACTGAGGTAAAGTTGTACAGGGAGCCCCGTTCTTCAGTCATGATTGAAGTGGTTGCTCCGGAGGATCTAAATTGCTTTATAGATATTGACATGAGCAATTTTGTGATTGAAAAAATAGTACCTCAGTTAAAAAACACAGACCCAATTGTGGATGAGTTGTTTTTGCAGCAAGATGGGCTTTGGCAAATGTTCTTTGATGGTGGGTGCTCTAAGGAAGGATCAGGAGCTGGTGTGGTGTTCATTTCCCCATCAGGTATTACATTTAAATACTCTTTCTTGTTAACTTTTGAGTGTACAAATAACACTGCTGAGTATGAAGCTTTGATACTGGGGTTAGATGTGGCCATAAAACATGGTATTAAATCTTTAAAGGTTCATGGTGATTCCCAGTTGATTATCCCCAAATTTAGGCCCTTAGTCCCCTCCTCCTCAAAACTCATCCCTGTGTCCCCTAGTCCTCCCATCAAGAAATTTGATGAACTATGCTTGAAACCTTTTCTATTCTTTACATTTAGATATGCAATTTCGTGTTTAAATAATGTTGACATCAATTAATAAATACCAAAAGTTTCACTTAAAACCTTTGATATTTACATTTAGACATACAATTTATGAAGTTGGTGTTTATTAATAGAGTACCCATGAGATTTATAAGTTTTTTCTCCACCCACGGAGTTAAAATTGCCTACAATTAGAGAGCTATGCCGAGAATTAGAGATCTAATTTTAAAGAGTGGGCTCTCTTTCAAATTTGTATATTCTCTATGACTACTAATTGCACTTATAGTTTATGATGTTGGTGTTTATGGTGTTAGTCTCTATTAATAAAATACCTTAAGTTTCACTTGAATGGGGATGACTCATTTTTTAAAAAAAAAGGCTTTCATCTTCTATGGGGATGTTTTTGAGACTTAGAGATTTGGGAAAATGTCCTCTATAATACTGACACTTTTGTTACTTTTATTAGAAACATTGCTAAGTTGCTTGCTATACGGCACATGCCATTGCATACTAATTGTAACCTTTAGCTTTGTAAAAACTAGTTTGTCTTTCATGGGACACTCACATAGATGTTATATTACAAAATTTGCCTTGAAGATTTCATGTCATCTCAATTTGTACATCAAGGCCACCGTAACCGACTCCACCCCACTACACCCTAGCATCATCATCTGCTCCACATCCATCAATGACACATGGAATCACACATTTCCCAAGTACAGCTGTGGCTTCTACAGTTCATGTTAACAATGCAAATATGGATACTTCAAAGGGGGTTGTGGGAAGTGGTAAACAGTCAAATAGTGAACAAAAATCTAGAAAGAGAAAGAAGAAGAGCGGGTCAGAGGAAATTGCTGCATCTAGTGGTTTGACCTCATCTGGGCCAAAAGCAAAATCTGTGACTGGTGTTTCTAAACATGCTGCTCGTTCTATTCCGGTATCATCGCAGGGCCCATCAATGACAGTCACAACTAGTTCAAATGCTCTCTATACACCAAGAACAAATGTGCCACCTGTTTTGAATTATCAGATAATAGCTAGAGGAGAAACAGGATAGAGAGTTATATTTTCAGAAGAAACAGCCAGTCGTATAGAGCAGGCTAGATTGCATGCTGAGGAAGCTGCTTCGAGTGCAGCTTCTGCAGTTAGGCACAGCCAAGGTATTTGGAGTCAGCTAGCTGTGCAAAAAAGTTCTAGATTAGTATCTAAGTGTGAAGCTAAGCTTGCATCAGCAGCATCAGTTGCTAAAGCAGCAGCAGCTGCAGCAAAGGTTGCATCTGATGCAGCTGTGCAAGCAAAACTTATGGCAACTAAGGCACTTAATTCTGATGGCAACCCAGATTCTAGCCACTCCACTGAAGCCAAATTGCTTGAAGGGAGCCAGGGCCACTCTCGTTCAATAATTTCAGTGGCCAGGGAGACTGCCAAGAGGAGGGTTGAAGCTGCTTCAGCTGCTACAAAGCGTGCGAAAAATCTGGATGTCGTTGTACGGGCAGCTGAATTGGCTGCACAAGCTGTGACTCAAGCAGGAGCAGTTGTGGCAATGGGTGATCCCGTCCCATTAACTCTGAATGCTCTATTGGAAGCTGGCCCTGAGACTTATTGGAAGCTTGTGACAGAACAGGCAGGTACTCAAAAAGATGATAATGTTCTCAGTGAGATGCCACCTCATGAATTTGTCACATCTATTGAAAAAAATACTAAACAATCCAAGTCAAAGAACAAGAGAGATGCACCTAAGAATGAATCCACAAGGAATCAGGAAGGTGTGAAAAGTTTTTCAACAGATATGTTAAATTTGGTGGAGCAGGGTTGCAGACTGATACCAACTACCCCACTTAATAATATTTCAACTGAAAAGGACAGTATCAGTCAAAAGGAGAATCAGTTAAAGGGTATAGCTCAATCTTCTGTACTCATTTCAGATGCAGAGGGTGTTTCAAACACTAGTACATTTCACGCGACCAATATGTTGGTCAAAATTTCGACCAAAACGGGATTAAGAGTTTTAAAAAAAAGAAATGAGACTTCATTTCAGATCTCATTCTCCCGCTCGCGGCTCTGCAAGCACTTCATTTCACGCGGGCTCTGCATCGTATCTGGTTACGAGAAGCGGAAATCTGGTTAAAATTCAAGTGAGGTTGTGAGTGCGGGAAAACCATCAAGGTTTCATTTGTGGCTGCTCCTTGCCTGCGTTGAGCTCATTCTAAGTTAGTAAGCCGAGTTTAGGTTTTTGTTTGTTCTTCTTTTTCTGTTTGGTTGGGCTTTAGTTGTTACTGCTATATTTATGTTCACGTTTACTGGAAAAGTCATCTTTAAAATTGTCAAACGGTATGCATTTTAAAGAAATGGGGACTCTACTGTCAAAATCCGCTAAACAGTATGCATTTTAAAGAAACGGGCACTTGATATCGTCTGTAGATAAACAGATCTGAATGATTTTTGGATTTTTCCCAATCTGTCTCTGCTTTGTTGATTCTCTAATGAGGATTGTATTTATTCCAAGAATCATCTGGATATCTTTGGTGAATCTCATAAAAAAATAATGCATCAATTTCGCTTGTTTTCTGTTGTTAGTTCTGGTTGGACTTATTGGCTGAAGGCAAGTGGGACATCACTGTGCCCAGATTGGTCACAATGGCAAAAAGGGTTCCAACCACTGGGGCAAATTACATTAACATGAGTGACGATAATGTCTGTTTCGTGTTGTCCTCCAGGTTGTAGGCAACCGTAACCCTGTGTGGGAATCTGAACTTCGGATCTCCTGCATATGATTGTACCTAGTTTACCATTACTTCTTAATCTATGTGCAGGACATGGTGGATAGTACGTTGATGAATTTTTATTTCTTCTTGCCCGTACTCACTTCATATTCATAGCTTTAGGGTGTACTATGTTCATGATCAATTGCATCAAAATCTCCTTTGTTCATGTACCATAACCGTTTCTTCTAATAGGACTATTTTTTTTCTTTCATCTACGTGTTGCTACTTGTTTTAAGTGAGGGTGTTATCTCTTGTTTCGACCACTAAGGAGAGCAATATGCTTCTTGTAATATAGCACTCAACATGATTTTTCTGGAGTAAAATCTATGGGCTTTCTTGCTTCATATTCCGAGGAACTTACTTATTTAGTGTGTAAATTGATAATTCGTACCTTTCCTCACAAGGATACATATTATATTGACTACTCTGTTATGATATGCATGCTTCACTTGCAGTAAGTCTACTCATCTAATGTGTACATTGTTAATTGAATTTCCACACAAGTCTAGGGTACGTTATTTATTCAATGAGATAAAGTTAGTCTGTATTGCCTCCTGCTTGCTAATGTGATCTCAATTTAATATATTTGTTTTTTAATTAGGGGGTAAAGAAGTCAGGGTCTTGAGGGAGGTAGGACTCTGTAACAACTGTCTATTACAGTCTTTTCAGTGCATTCAGGTATCCTGTTAAGCTTTTTGGCATATGTATAATAAATAACTTTTAGGAGGGCAAAGGGACTGGTTTAAGGAAATTAGTTTCAGGTAGAATTTGATATCTAATGTGTTTCAGCAATACTCTTCAAAACTGTTGGTGGTAACATTCACACTTCTAACAGTGAGAGGTAGAACATTTGTGTGCCATAACTCATAAGGCCATTTCTTTTGTATTCCATAACGTGATATAAACTTTTATATAGAGTATTCAAAGGAAGCTCCACAATAGTGTCTTTATTAGTGTCAGCTTGGCAGGAGATATTGTGTATTCATATCCTTTTGAATTATGCTTTTTGACTAGGTGAACAATTTTTTGTTTGTTGGAGGGTTGATTAGTGTTGAAATGCATTTTTGGGCACTTGGGTGGAATCAAAAACCATTGAAGTGAGTTGGCAATTAAACCTGGTCCAAATGGGATGCAATTTCCAACAAGTTAACACTGTTATACCACTGCAATTTCTATAAGCTTTTGTCTCATCCTATTATGACTTTTTGGGTTGCAGCATGGGTTTGGGCTTTTTTGCTTTTTAAATTTTTTGTGAGACTGTTTTTGTTGTTGGGGAAGGAAACGTGAAATCTCTATTTCTATTATGTAATGCCCTTTTCCGGCTAGATCACAGTGCAAAGTTTATAAGCCTTTTCCCTATTAGGCTTTTTAAGGGTCTCTTTTCTCTTGTTATCTGTAATGCGCTTGCATTTTTCATGTCAGTAGCTGCTCAACTCAAAATAGTTTTTGTTCTTGGCTCAAAAGAATTTTAGTTCTTGGCGTTCAGTGATATTTAGTTTTCTTTGTGCTAGTTTGAATAGGACTGTGAGGTTACATCCAACATAACTGCTCAGTGTGGCAGTGCATTGGATTGGTTGTTGCAAACATGATGCGGACATTGACTAAGTTTCCTACATTTCTGGATATTTGCTAAATAGAACAAGCACATGTAAACTGGATAATCTGAAGTGATCACTTTGGGCTGACTTTAGCATGGTGAATGATTATAACGATTTCTGTCTAGTACACAGTTTGTTCAAGTTCTATTTAGTGGCTTATACACTATAATGTATTATATAGTGCATTTAATAGACTTTGTTCAGCTTTCTCTAAACTGTATGGATAAGGTGAGGGGGGCCAATTGTTATGTAGCATAATAATAAATTTCTATATAATGTCATAATGATGCAAGTGTCAGTCAAGGACCAGTGGATGTCATGATCAATTGCTTTTTGTGGGCATAGTATGAAGGATTGTAAAAAGTTTTCAATACAGTCATGTCTCCAATTATATTAGTTCATTTATTTTGAAAGTGGAGCTTCCAGTTTTATATTTAAAAAGATAAAATCAGTCATTATATTTTCTTGAGGATAGTACAATATTATAAAGGAAGGCTAATTTATGATATTATTCTTTTTGTGTGCTATAATTGTATTTTATTTTGAGGTTTGGGTGGCTTTTTGTGATTGTGGTGCAATTTTTGTCATAGGTACACAGTCCTTGTTATGAATGATTTCAGTAGTCATTTGAGTATAGTGTTGACTTTTTACAGGCATCCAACTTGCATACAAGGAGCCTTCGTCTCCTATTATCTTTTTCCTTCACATCAACCTGTCATGTCATAAGGGTAAATTACAAGAGTTAGGCCCTATATGAGTGCGATGGGCCATAATTTGCATTAAATATAATTTATACAAGGATATCTTCCATGATAGCTGAAGAATTCAATTAATTATCTCTATATCTGTCAGGTAGGAGGATAAAAGAAGTTGACGACTTCTAGCTTTCTTCACAAAACTGTTGTTGTATACTGAAAGCCTCTTTTGCAACCTTTGTGGTAAAAAACTTCAAAATTTTTATGTAAAACTGAGCCAAATCTAATAAAAATACCTTGATCAGATTGCAACCTATTTTTAAGCAAGTCAAGCTTCCAAGCTTGCAATGTTTTTCAACTTGTGAGTTAAAGTAAGTGCCTCGAAGTTTTTTATGGCATACTCATGAATGATTCTATTGGAGTTATCTCATCGGATTCTTGAGACCAAGGGTAAATTCAGTCAATAATCCAATTCATCAGGAGTCAAATAATCTAAGGGACCATTTTATAACCCCAAAAGGGGGTTAATATTTTGCAAAGAATGTTTATGTTTGCATTCAGTTTATCTGATTTTATTTTCTTCATGGATCTGAACGTATTGAGCATCAGTTTAAACTGATTTTCTTGGAATGTGATTAGTGAACTCATCTCAAGGAGAATATGGATCTGGATCTTCATACCATCAAGTCAACGAAGAGGAGCTTTAGGGTCACGCTGTGAGGATTTACTGTGAAGCTAATCCAGAGTTTTTCATGGCTGCCAGAGGCCATCTTGCAGTACTTGCTCTAGGAAATCCACATGATCCCCACCAGGTATCTTCTATTTGGGGTCTCTAAATGCCTGTGAAGGAATCTAAAACTAGTTTCCCTGAATGTGGCTCCTTGTTTACTCATTTATTAAATTTCTCTTGGAGTAGCAATGGATCAAAGTGGATTCATGGGGTCTTAAAGTGAAGGACGCAGTTGGATTCCCAGCCTTTTCCTTGGTGAATAAGGCAGGCTCTCAACCATGGAGACAAGGAGTGCGACCAGGTAAGAGCCTTCACATTCATGCACATATGTTTTATTCACTTACATGGGTTTGCTAGTCCCTCTTGTTGGTACACTTGCAAGTGGGAAAATTGAAAGAACTGATACTTTGCATGCGGATTGTGTTCTGACTTCTCTCCCAAATGGTAAGGATGGCATCTAGGCTTATTATGGGAAGAATCCGAATACAAGATTAGTTTCAATGGTATTCATCACTTCTCTCTTCTGAAGCGTCTCCACTACAATAGATGGTGTAGAATAAAATAAGTCTTTATTATTATTCCCTTGATATAAATCAGATAAGTAGTAAGTACTCCAACTATTTCTATCCTTCACTTTTTTCCTCTTTTGTGGCTGGCCAAATTTGTGTGCCAATCCTAGAAAAGAGTGGAGTAGAGTAACAAAAACGTGTTCTAAACATTTGATACAAATGAGAGCTTTGAGTTGTACCCATGATATTTACAAGTTTTTTCTCCACCCATGGACTTAAAATTGCCCAAATTAGAGAGCTATGCCGAGAATTAGAGATCTACTTTTAAAGGGTGGGCTCTCTTTCAAATTTGTATATTCTCTCTATGATTGCTAATTACACTTCTAGTTTATGACGTTAGTCTCTATTAATAAAATAGCATAAGTTTCATTCGAACGGGGATGTTTTTTTTTTAAAAGCTTGTATCTTCTATGGGATGTTTTTGAGACTTGAGATTTGGGAAAACGTCCTCTATAACACTCACACCTTTCTTACTTTTATTAGAGATATTGTTAAGTTGCTTGTTATATGGCACATGCCAGTGTAAACTGATTGTAACCTTTAGCTTGTAAAAACTAGTTTGTTTTTCAGGAGACAGTTGTATACACTTAAAAATGGTCACCTAGACTATTAGCCCCTTTTGCTAAATCATAAATTGCTTATTCTTGATCAAATCCTTGTGCTATCATTTATTCGATTATTTTTTATGGGCTAACCATTTTATCCTAAGTTTTTATTTATTTAAAAGGAATATTTCCTCCTTTTTTAATAAATAAAAAGCCCACCTTTTCTTCTTATCCTATGTTGCACAAATAAAGCATTTAATTCTTATTTATAAAGAAAAATAAAAATAAAATAAAAGAAAAAGTACTTTTTGTCTCACATGGACATAAATTAAATGCTCAACATAAAGTAAATGCTTCTAATTTTTTTATTGGAGGATATTTGTGCACAAGGATCAAGTTTCTTTTTTTTCTCCACCGTTGATTAAATCTTTTGCCTCTTAATCTCCATGGCCCATTCCTTTTTCATTCCCTATAAAAGGAGAGCTCTCTTCCTCATTTGCACACACAATTTTTATGTTATTGTTATGCTACAGGTTTTTCTAGGTCATCTTGAGCTTTTGGAGATATTCTTGTATCTAGAATTTGAAGATTTGGAGCATTGTTGGCATTCATCTTGGATCTTCATCAACACTCTATCTTCTTGTCTTCATTCTTGCATCATCATGGCTTTCTTGCTTCATAGTTAGATTTCATTTCTTGCATCTTTCATTTTCATAGCTTAGCTTGCATTGTACTTTCATTTCCATAGCTTAGCTTGCATCTTCATTCTTAGCTAGCTTGCATTGCATTGCATTTCATTTGATTCTTGGGGATATTGGCATTCTTGCCCTTGTCTTCATTGAATCTCCCATTGCATGGTTTACTAGCAAGGTTATTGGCTAAATAGCTCTAGCTGAGAGCATTCTTAAAACCCTTGCACTCCATGCCTAGGGAGCTATGGATCGATTTGTGAGGCCTCATTCTTGAGTTCCCTTGCATGTAATGATTCATAGAAGTGTGGTCACATTTTTACCATACATTTTTGGCGCCCACCGTGGGGCAACCCACCTCTTGCATGCTGGTTTTGATTATTTTTGGAGCTAACCCTTGTGCAGATTTGTTTGGAGATGAAAAAAATCCTAGATTTGAAATATTTGACCATATCTCCCAAACGGCTTGGTGTTCTGGTCTGAAAATTTTTTTGTAGGTTGGCGACATATTAGAAAAGCTCCAAAATAATTTTCAGAATTTTCGGAGGTAATTTGTATTTTTTATGATTTTTTCTTTATTTTTCATAAAAAATTAATTTTTGGCGCAAATCAGCATATTTTTCAAAAAATTTTATATTTCTGGAAAGGTCTTCAAATTCTACAGGGGGTCCATTCACTGTGTTTTTAATTTAGAAATCATATCATAGCTCATTTGGTTGATTTATAAAATCTGGTCTGTTTTGGTAAAATAGCTCTCTAGGGCACAAATGAAGAGATTTTTCTGAAATTTTTATATTTTTGGAAAGCTCTCTATTTTTTGACAGAGGTCTCTTTTCTGCATTTTGAGTTTAGGGTCCGAATTCATGTAGTAAAAATCAGATCTTGTTGACTAGGTCAAATGCAAAAAAAATAAAATTTTGTGATGGGTATGCACTTATTTTTCATTGTTCATTGCATGATATGAGTTATCATTTGGATTATTTGCTGGTTATCATTGCTCCTAACAATTGATTTTCAGATCTAACCTTAGGGTTTGCATAAATTGGATATATATTGCATATCTTGTGTGCTTGTTCTCTTGTCTTGTTCATTTGAAGGTGCTCTTGCTTTCATGGAAAATGCTTAAAATCTACTAAGCGCGTTGCATTGGACTTGAGGTAGTTTGTTATATCTCTACAACATTTGGATTTTGAGATTAAAATTGAACCTCTCATGTGTTTGGCTTGAGTGTTTACATGCTTTCATAGAACACATTTCAATTGATGCTCTTAATGGGAAATGAATGAACATAGATTTGCTTTCATACAAGTTTGTGTAAGTGAATGCTTGTGTTTAAACCTTAAGTAATTCTTGGTTCCAATATCAAATATCTCATTGAGTGATTGGGGGCATGGATTCATTCCTTGTTTACATAGAGAGTTAAATGCACCACCTTGTGGACTCACTCTATGTTTGCTTGGAAAGTTAAATATTCCATTGGTACACCCCTTTTTCATTTGTGAGTAGTATTGATAAGCAACTTTAGAGTACTTGTGATTGATCTAGATTGCTATCTTGGGTTATTAGACTTGCTAATCCGCCGGCCCCTCGTTTCCGCCCTGTGGTTGCAATTCCAGCACCATATTAAAGGGGAGGGGTCAACAGGAAAGAAGCGTTAAGTGCTCCACTTGGCAACCCTTTTGTGCTTTTTGGAACTCACTTGTTTTCTAAGGTGTGGACTCACTTTGAGTTTGTGTGAGGAGTTAAATATTCCACTTTTTTGGACTCATCTCATGCTTACTTGAAGGGTTAAATGTACCACCTCTAGTGCTCTAAATACTTTTGATAGTGAATTACTTAGTTGTTATTTCTAGAAGGCCTGCTTGGGGACACACCACCTCAAGGGATGACCTTAACTCCTGTGTTCTGGCGGAGTATAAATAGCGGGAGGTGAATTGAAAGACACCTCTCTTGGGAATTGAGTTTGATATCACTCTTGGCTAAGCCTCAAAGAACTTTATACCTTTGAGAAGTGAAGGAGGAGATTTGGGTTACCGTCTCCCCCCGGCTGTGTGATTTTGGATTCTTCTCATCTACAGATTTGGGCCTCACGTACTTTGATGCAAAAAACTCACAAACACAATCAATTCCAGAAACGAGATACTATTCTTCATGGATTGTGGAAATCTAATGACATTAAGCTTGAAAAGAGATAAACCAATAGATCTTTTTTTTTATAAAAAATTTACCATTGGTTGAAATTTCGACCAATGCATGGTCTCAATTTCGACCAAAACTGTCGTCAGTCTTTTTTCGTCAATTTTTCCACCTTAATCTTTGCATATTTTCTATAGAGATATATCTGAAAGAAATCAAACAAAAAAGATCTTCCAAGGGATCTAAAACAGAAGCTCACAGTTTTCTGTAACAATTCACAAGTTATTGTTCACTGTAGGGGTGATTCCAATCCTAAATATATCAGCTGGTCTGTTTGGATATTTCTTCATCAGGCTCTGGACATCCTTGCTGTCCAGCCTTGGAATTCACAGTAAGTCATTCACTAGATAGGAAAATACTGTTATACAGACATGCATGGTCTCATGTGCTAGTATTACATTCAAAGGTAAGCAATCTCATTGATTCATGTTTCATTAGTGGTTCACAAGAACCCATCTCTCATGAGAATGAATGAAACACTTATCAAATGGCATTGTTCTCATATAGATGTATTAATTGTTATTTTTAAGTTAGATTTGATCCTGTGGAAATGCAGCAACAGTTTCTTAAATTGATTGTCTGTAGAAGATAGTCTACAACAATAAATTGGAAAAACTTCAGTCTATGGACATGGCTTTGGGCAACATACATGGAGAGTTTTTGTCAGGAGACAAATTATGAACGGCATTTTGCATTCTTCCAAAAAAAAACACTTTTCTATTTTATTTAGTTTCCACAAAAACAGTGAAAGCTAGAAGTTCCTGTGTAAATGGTTGATATAGGATTGAATAACTAAGAGAGTTAACAAGTATCCAAAAGTAATAGAAATATTGCAGTACAAAATACTCCTGTAATAAGTCAGATAGATTTACAAAAATGAAATATAAATACAATTTGTCAATCAATATAATTTGTAAATTTTTCCTTCGATCATACCATCATGTTATAGGCCAAAAACTGCAATGCTTCAAAAAGATGGACAAAGTTTAAATTACCTTTCCATCAGGAAGTTATGCTCTCTAACCTCGACCCAAAGAACCTTCTCCAATTAGATTTTCCTAAAGATTCCATCATGGGAATAAAACTCCAATTTGTCAAGCCATCCATTGAAGATTCCATCATGGGAATAAAACTCTTCAGTGGCTTAAGGTGCCACATTGATACATGATTGTTTACTTGTAGTAACCATGCACCCTGTCACCTAAATGATTCGTGTAACAGTGATGAAGTAATATGAAACACTGAATAGAAATGATCCATCTAAAGGAAGCAAGAAGAAAAAGAGGAAACAATGAATGACTTTGTATAAACTTCAAGAGTTGATCAAAGGGACAACGGGGTTCATAAAAGGAAACATGGAGACATGCATATCACATATTGAAAATTTATCTATACCACAACATGGCAATTCAAAAAAGATAAAGCTAAAAAATGTTGATTCCAAACCAAGAAGTAGGCTATTCAAGTTTTGTGCAAAGATTGGCAGAGAACAAAACTTACATGAACCTTTGCATTGGACACAAGCAAACATACCACTAGAAAATGTATGCACTAGAACAATACATGCTAGAAATATGATCCTCTTATTTTCCCTCCTTGAAAGAATGTGTGACATACCTGCAACTGACAGTTGGGTGATGTCGATTGCCCCAACACAAATCCACTTTGCGGTTTCAACTCCAAATGCAACTGGAAGTGACTGCCACAAGAAATAAAAATAAATCAAATAAATCTAAATTGAAGTGACTGCCACAAGCAAAAACAAGGAAACCTGCACATGAAACTAAAGCTCTTAGTCCAATATTATTAAGTCAATGAAAATTCAACATTTCAAACATGAGAAATACCTGCAGTCCCATGGCTCGGTCGCTTTCAATACTCTTGAAATCGTTTACAACAGCTATACCCAACTGAAATGAAGCAAAGTAAAGAAAGATATAATGTTTTAGTTTAAATCTTCAATGAGCTTAATACCAATAAAAGCTAAGAATCGTAAATGGACTAAAACATGACATACCCCTGCTATACTGTACAAAACAGTTAACACCATTATGTCAGGTTTAAGTGTCCCAAACAACGCTTGACCGACCCACCTAATCATTGAATTAATAGAAAATTTCTTGATATGAGGCTTGTTTCCATTTCCAAACAATGAAGCAAAAGCTGTTAGCTCTGATACAAAAATGAAGAAACCTAATTGCATTTCACATACCAAGAACTTGTCCTTCTTGACATTGACTATGTACAATACGTATGGAATAGTTCCTCCCCACTTTTCTAGAGAAAACTACTCAAAAACAAATTCTCTGAACTAGTGATGAGGAAAACATATTGCAAAACATCAACATAAGACTACATAAGACTACTATAAGAAAAACATCAATGTTCCCATTCTACCACCCTGTGGTTTTCCACCACCACCACTCATTGTACCAGACTCCTCAAAAACTGCACCATCCAATGTGACCACACGTCTGAACTCTTTGTCTAGACCATAGGCAATTCGAGTGGCCTAACAGAATATGCTAAATAAAATTAAAAAGATTAAACAGCCAAGTTTATGCCAAATATACAAAATATTCAAGAAAGAGGTGCTGAAAATAGCATTTATTACTGTCATCAATGGATATAGGAAATCAGAATATGCATAATATGGTAATGGCCTCCAAATGTGTGGACCTATAAAACTTATTCCATAATAAATATAAAACTAACCTCAGTTTTTTAACTAGCTGTTCTTTCATTTCAAATCCAAACAATGGTATGATTACTACCGTAGAATAAGGGGCAAGGAAGTAGAGCCATTAAACAATAAACAAAGACTGCAATCTACCTGGTCCAGATCTTTTGCTACAACAGTGTTTCCTAGTGCAACATAAAATGCCAATTTAATGCGCTCATCCTGAACAGTGATTAAGTCAAATAAGTGTGGGACACCTTCCAGTGTTCTAACTTTCTCCTTTATTTGTTGAAGATGGTTCTCTTGCTTCTCCTGAATCACATAAACGAAAGAAAATAATAAGTTATTAAATTTTCTTCAGTTTTTCTTTGAGTTTAATAGCTACAAATATTTATTTGGTCTTCAAGGCGAAGCCTTTTCCGTAATACACAAATACTTTGGAAGTAGCCCAAGATACAGTTATGGAACCTTTTCATATCCCAGAAACAGAATTTTATGGCCAACGATTGGCAGATGGATGAAGAATGCCCAAATGTAAAAATTCATATAAGCAGTGTTCTTGTCTCTTTTCTTTATCAAGGACCTTTAAAACAGCAAGGCCACCAGCAGTACAGACTGGATTTCCTCCAAAAGTGTTAAAGTGACATCGTTGTGTCAGCACTCGAGCAATTTTTGGAGTCGTTACAACTGCTCCAAGAGGAAGGCCATTCCCAATTCCCTGTCAGTGAGAAAAAACTTATAGCATCATTCACAAGAGTCTTAAAGATTATCAATCTACTACAATGGAAACTTTAACTTATAGATCACCTTAGCCATTGTAACTATGTCAGGGACAACTCCCTGTGTTTCAAAGCCCCAATAATGACTTCCCAAGTGACCAAAACTAGTCTGTCAGATATGCAAACACCTCCAGCTTTCCTAACACTCTCCTAAACAGGCTTCAAGTAGCCAGGTGCCATTTCTACTGCTCCACCAACACCCTGAATAAAGAACCCCATAACAAGAATATTATTTCATTTCACATGAAGGGTAAACATTAATAAACACAATCTGTTGTTGTTGTGAACAGCCTTCATTCTTGCCCATATATCTATTGGATACATATTTTCTTTTGGAAAAGAAAGTTGTGCAATAAGGATACCAAAACATGCCTGTATAGGCTCTGCAATAAAGCCAGCAACACGAGC
The DNA here is from genome assembly GCA_027943335.1 of Chamaecyparis obtusa. Classification (NCBI taxonomy): domain Eukaryota; kingdom Viridiplantae; phylum Streptophyta; class Pinopsida; order Cupressales; family Cupressaceae; genus Chamaecyparis; species Chamaecyparis obtusa. Next base: position 2,600,847 of record BSBK01000213.1, on the reverse strand, counting down.
AGAGGTTCCAAATTCAATTATGTCTTGAACATCTTTAGCATACTTTGCACCATCAGAACCAAATGGACCACGATATGGATTTGGGTCAAGGGCATGATGAACTCCGGTCTGCAAAAATATTAATTGCTTAGGATTTAGTTATTTATAATCCTGAACTGTATGCATATACCTTCCAGTAACTTAAAGTTTCTTCTAATGCAGCTTCAACTTTGAAGGGGTTCTACTCATGCAAAACTGACCCCAACAACAAGCTTGTGATATTGCTATCAGGATTTAACTGTGTAGTTTTTGAGTCAAACTCATTGACTCATTGAACATGCATTCCACTAAAAACAGTACTTATTGCTAATATATTTTAGTATATTCATGCTAAAATATATTTCCTCTAACTTTGGAAAAAATGAAGTGTAAAATACTAAAATGACATTATTGAAATTATGAATATGGCAACTTGTGTTGAAATTATGAATATGGTACTCTGCAAGTTGAAATCTAACCTGTAGAGCTTCTGGCAAGCGTCCATCTTTAGTTCCTTTTACAAATTGGCATAAGTACCACACCCCAGCATTTGCAAAATCCTGAGTATTTTGTTTACAATTTATAAAATTAGAGCAAAGAAAACAAATGGTATACATTAGCACCATTAAATCCACTTGCTTGACACAATCCAGCGGAAATCTTAAACATGCAAACATGGTAACACAAACAATAATCAAGGAAAATTAAAACTAAAAATTCTAAACAACATTCTGGCAAACACACAGTTTTCCTTGTTGGCATAATTTCTTAGCACAAAAAATTGAAGCCTGTATGCAATCCTAGAGAATGAAAACAAATTGCTGAATGCAAATGCTTTTATGTAGATTTATTTGTTTACTTGCTTATCCTCCAGTGAGCCAATCTTTCCTTCCTGTTGAAGATATAGAATTGCAAACATCAGCCTGATTCTGTTTAAACAAAATGATCACTATAACACAAATACTTAATAATTGATCAAACAACATTGCATTAATTAGATGATTACCAGACCAGCAAGCATTTTCTGAATTGCATCAATATCAAATCCTATCTGTGAAATATCTTCACAGACTTCAATAACCTGCACAGATACATTACATTCCCATATTCACAATTGAAAATAATCTTCAATTCTTAGCTTGTGTATAATGAAATTTCATGGCAAATAATGGAAAATGTAGGAACTAGATTAGCACACAACAAACCTCATTCTTTATTAATTTAGATATTTCCTTCTGCTCATCCATTTTACCATCCAAATTCTCAATCCTTTGAGTCAAGTGCCTCTTTGTGGCCTGAAAAATATAAACACTATTAATGACAATGACAAAATTCCAAAACTCAAAGTTTATAGTGGCCAACATTTGACAACTAAAGTATATTCAGAAAAGGCCTTCAGGAAACAAGTTGGAAACCTACAGCAAGGGCTGATGAAACTTGATCCAATTGTTTGGTCACACATTCAACAGCATTGGCCATGTTACGTTTGGTAACAAACATGACATCGGAAAAGGACCATCCTTGACAATTTGAAAAGGCAAGAGATAAATGGCAATTATTAACATATGATTATAAATTTTGGTCCTCTATATGACCCGGGCATGGTGTATAACGGATTTAGCATTAAAAAATATTGTCAATTATATTTGTATTGTAATTATATTTACCTTGCTTTGTTTTTCATGCATACAAAGTTCTGTTGTAGACTGAAAGGCTATTCACCTTTAATTTAGATTTACAGTGAATTTAGAGGCAGTTTATTACTTACATGGCCTATTACATTTTGCACTATTTGTTTCCCAGAAATCCACAGTTAGGTTTTTTCGTACTAATTTTAATTTCTTTTTCAACCAGTCCATTCTTACTTCTTGTTAAATTAAGGTCTATTGGTTTATCTCTTTTTAGGCTTAATGTCATTAGATTTCCACACTCCATGAAGAATAGTATCTCGTTTTTGGATTTGATTGTGTTTGAGTTTTTTCCATCAATGTTTCAGATCACACTCTGTGATCCATCATCAGGATGAAAGAGAGCACAAAGAGCATGAAAGATCATGGAGTGTGATCCGAAACTTTGATGCAAAAAACTCACAAACACAATCAATTCCAGAAATGAGATACTATTCTTCATGGATTGTGGAAATCTAATGACATTAAGCTTGAAAAGAGATAAACCAATAGATCTTTTTTTTAATAAAAAATTTACCATTGGTCAAAATTTCGACCAATGCATGGTCTCAATTTCGACCAAAACTGTTGTCAGTCTTTTTTCGTCAATTTTTCCACCTTTTTTTTGTCGAAAATTTCCACCAATGCGTTGGTCGAAATTTCGACCAATGCATTGGTGGAAATTTCCATCAATGCATTGGTGGAAATTTCCACCAACGCATTGGTCGAAATTTTGACGAACAAAAAAAAGGTAGAAAAATCGATGAAAAAAAATCGACGACAACTTTGGTCAAAATTGAGACCAATTATTGTCGAAATTTCGACCAATTCTCGTCGAAATTTGAGTTAAAATTTACTAGTGTAATGAAAGTATCATTCACTTCATTATGTTGATGACCCTTCACTTTTCTCTTGCCTATGCTTTTGTGAAGTTGACCGACACTAGTCTACCTACATTCAAAACCTTCATTAAAAATTTATGTGGTAGCCTTATTCATCTTTTGGCTTATGTGAAGAATTTGGTAGATGATACACCATCTCCTAATCATCGTAATCCTAATCCTAATCCTATCAATCCTAATCCGAATCTTATCAATCCTAATCTGATACCTAATTCTCCATCTGTTCATCCTCACTCTTCCCATACTTATGATGGGATTCAAGCTATAGTCCAGGATGCAGATGTGCAAGATTTATTTGATTTACCTTCTCCTCCGATTCATGATGATATTAAAGGAAAGGGTAAAGAAACTTCTTCCAAACCTATTATCCCACCTTATGCAACTTTTACTCATGAACATGATAAACAATCACCTCTTGTAGAAGCTTTACATAATATGTACACTACCAGATATAATATGGTGACTCAACAAGGTTATAAAGGTTTAGGGCTTGGGGTTAATGAGCATGGTATTAGGTTTCCAGTTCATATACCCCCTAAACCAAATATGTATGGTGTTGGTTATTCAAGATCTCAAGCCAAGGTAGGTGGTGTTGATCATCGTCCTCCTCTTCACATTCTTCTCCCCACACCTATCTTAGATAACCCTAATACTCGTCAAGAAGTGGCTAAGAAGTTATATGTTGAGCTAATGAATTCCAAGAAGGAAATCTTTAGACCTATGCTGATAGATTCTTTATACAAATACAAATGTCCTTTTCATTATAGTAACAAACATCTACTTGCTGATTGTAAACATTTCAAGTTATATGTTAGAGAAAAAGCTGCTTTAGGAATTATATCTCACTCTCATGTAGTTTTACAATCCCTTCATAATTTTGATATAGGGGATTCCCCTCCTTTAGATATAATGTAGACGTTCTTCCCCTTTTGTCTTATGATTGGGGGGCAAGAGGTGTATCTTCATCCAGTCTCCTAGGATCCATTAGGTCTTTTTATTGGGGCTTAATTGCTATTCTTTCTCTCCTATTTTTCTTTGGTTTTGCATTATGTTAATCATTCATAGACTCTATTTTCTTTTCAAGATATCTTTTCTAAGACATTTGTTTTGCAAAGGTATCCCTTGTCTTTATCTCTGGGGGGCAAGGTACCTCTTTCTTTCTCTTTGTCTAGGGAGCTGCTTTCCTTAGCTTAGTGGTATTTGTTTATCTTGCAATATTATTTCAACATATTGATAGATGTTTTGACTACAAATAACCTTCTTATATGAGAAGTTATTTTCCTAAGTCGTCACTTCTTCTCTATTTTGCAAATTATGTTCTTTATAAACTCTCACCCTTGCTTTGGTGTTAGAGTTGTTTCCCTCATTTCAAAGATTCCTCTTCCTCTTTGTAGGGGGCTTGATGGTTGAATCTTTGTTCCCACTATTGAAAGATGATATTTTATCTAAAGCACTCCTCTTTGGTGGGGGTATTCTTGATAAGATATCTTTTCAGTGGAGGATCCTATTCCATGAGAGATATATCTTTTTCACGATTATCTATATTCTTGGATGTAGGGGTCAATATCCCTCACTAAGGATATGGTGTACATTGTTGTAAAAAAGATATCTCCTTGCATTGTGAAGTAGGTATCCTCTTCCATCTTTTTTCCTACACTTTGGGGGAAAGGATGTCATCTCCTTCTATCTTTCTGGGATTCATCTCTTTCCTTGGTTATGCAGTATTTATCTATTATGTGATATCCAATCATACATGAAAATTTTGGTTTGCATTGAGGATATATGTCCTTGATAACAACCTCTTTTGTTGTTTGACATTGGGTTTCCATGGTGGATATATCTCTCACCTTGGAAATTGAACAGTGTGCTATCCCTCATAAGGGTTACTTTCTTTTCACTTCTTGCATGATATCTCTTTGCATTCATCCCTTCCATGGCCTCATAGGAGCTGTGAACTTCTTGGCTTGGACTGGGTGTTGTTTGTGGATATTGTCTTGATGTTGAAGAAGGCTTTATCTTGGTTCTTTCTTTTCCTTAACATGTCAAAATAGTATGTTTTTTCCATATTAAGGAGGGGGGCATATATAGGGTCTCCCTTGTACTATAGTTTTTTATTTTTATTTTTACATGCTAAATCTTGGAAGGTAATGCACATAAGTTGCTAAATCCTGAAAAGCCACACATCTATATGCTAAATCTTTCGATGGTAACACACATAAGTTTCTAAATCCTAAGGAGACACGTATTTTTAAAATTTTTTTAATATGCTAAATCTTGGAAGGTAACACACATAAGTTGCTAAATCATGAAGGGAAGCACATTTCCAATTTAAAATATGCTAAATCTTGGAACGTAACACACATAAGTTGCTAAATCCTAAAAAGACATGCATTCATATGCTAAATCTTCTGAAGGTAACACACATAAGTTGCTAAATCCTGAGGAGACACACATTTCATATTCATAGTGATACAAGAAGGTGGATCTATGGGTATTCCAGAAGCTATCAGAAGATGCATTACAATTGCAAGAACAGTTTATGGGTGAACCTATTGGGCTCTCCCTCCAAGGTAATTCATGGTAAGGTGGGCATCTTACTAGGCGAGGTAATCACTCTTTTTCTCTTTCTCTCTTTTTGCTTTCATGCTAGTAAGACAGGATCATGAAGCTATGTTATTTATAGTGTTTCTCTTGTCTTTCTTATGTAAGCATTTATGCTTTTATGATAGCTTTCCAAATATGATATTAGTATGAGAAGTGTTTCTTAGTAAGGTTTCTTGTACTAGTTGATTTGGGTTTGTTTTACTACTAACCCCTCTTCTTGTGTATTTGTTTTCATACCCTCGTGCACGTATGCTGAGTTAGAATCCTTATCCTAGGGGCTTGTATCCCTAACTAAGTGTCATTCTATTTCATTTCAAATCCACTGGGATCTCTTCTTCTTCTCCTTTACCAAGAGTTTGCATTGAATCCATACTCTTGCTAAATTGGGGGCTTAATGTATCATCTTAAAATGGAAGCACTTCCATGTTAAGAGCATTTATCCCTCTAAGTGAGTGGTCTGGGCATGTCAAGCACCTTGAATCAGCTCTTTTCTTGGATCATATTTATTCTCTTCATTCTGCTTCTATCTGCCCTTGATTTTTACTTCAATCTACATTTCCTAGAATTCTGGGTTAGGATCCAGAGGTTTTTGACCACAAGGTCAAAGTCCAACTTATGGATCAAATTCGACCTCGACCCTGACCTAGGTTAGAGTCAAGCTCATCCTTGACCCCCAGTCTAGATTTCAAATTTCCTTGATTTTCAAGTGTCAAGTTTCAAGGATATTTGTTTTCCTGCCTCCGGGTCGGCCATGTTGAGTTTCAGAATGGTAAATCTTCAAATTGAATTTAATCTAGGTATATTTTTTAAAGGTTAGGACCTAATTGGGATTTAATTCTCCAAGGTGGTCCCTCTAGAGGATTGTGCCCTAGTTCACTATAAAAGGAGGCCTTCCTCATTTTCTCAATCAAGTTTTGCAATCTCCTCTCTCAAGCTCTCAAGGTGATCAAGAAAGAATTTCATCAAGCATTTTAAAGGAAGCATTCAAGTCCTCTTTTACATCCAAGTTATCCATTTAAGATCAAGGATTCAAGCATTCAAGCCTTTGAAGGGATTTGGTTCAAGCATTCAAGATTCATCATTCAAACCCTAGATCTAGTCATCATGGTGGTGTGATCTTCCTTCAAGATCCTTTGTTCATGTTCTAGATATATTCATCAAGGTGGATTCCAAGCATACAAGCATGAAGGTTTTGTATTTACTTTCATGGTTTTGATTTACATTTACCATTGTTGTATTCAAGCTTTCATATCAATATACTTGTTTACATTCAAAATACAATTGCATATCTATCGAATTTCATAGCTTCATTGTTAGATCTACTTCTACTACTTGATAGCATTCTTATTTCAATTTCAATATTAAGGTTGATTCTAAACTGGGGTTTGGCCAAGGCAAACCACTTAAACAAATAATAAAAAACCTATTTTTCTTGCAGGTGTAGGTGCAAAATTTTGGATCTAAGAACATATTTGGATACCCTTTTCAGTGAACTTTCGAGATCTGCAAACAAATTCAGAATCGACCTTCAAATAAAGAATGTAGCCTTTGACCTTTTATGAGGGTCAAAGACTACCTGCCGTTGGAAAGATAAAAGATTTCTGAGTTTTCTTCATCTCGGCATTTCTAATCTGAAATAGGTTGCAAAATTGCCTGAAAGTACACAGACATCAAAAATTGGCATTTTCTAGATTTGCCCTAATTTGAGGTTAGTACTTGTATTTCAATTATTTCAGATTTCAAGCACAATTCTACCATAGGGAAATATAGGATTTTTCTCTCTTTCATATTCTCCATAGATTGATTCGATTCTGTATTAACCTTTAGGTTGATCAAATTGGATCTCTCCTTTGGTAATTTGGATTTAGGAGTGGATCTGATATTTCCCCCATACATTACATTGAACAGAGGTGATTCCATTTTACCGCTATCCAACAACAACCCAAAATCAATGAACAAAGAATGAATCAAAATCCAAATACATCCAACCAAACACAATAGTAACAAGATTAACAATAAACATTACATACAAGATTTCACATATATATTCTACACTACAAAACATCAACAATGCAATGCAAAAAGCATTCCTTCATAGCCAGAATCACCAACCTTTGTCAAAAGCAAATGGTTAGAAGGTAGTTGAGAAGAGCCCTTATCCTTTCTCCCTTGAATTTTTCCTTTCTCCAACCCTAAGTGTCTCTAAAATTAGAGAGTGGGTGAACACCCACTAAGTCTCTCTAATCCCTCTAAAAAGACCTTTAAAAATGTACTCAAGATCTAGCAATTAATGAGACATGCCCTCTAGTCCTTTGGTCTTACCTCTTGTCCCCCCTCTTAATGGTGATTTTAGCAAAGAGTGTGGGACAAGTCAAATGCATGTGGCCATCTCCATTTTCGCCACTTTTGAAAAGTAGCCTTTTTGGAGCGCCATAATGGTGATTTAGACTTTCCCATAGGTAAAAACTAGCCCCCAACTCAAGGTACCCCCCTAGGGTTAGCTATTTTTGGCCAAAAATGCACTCTAGGGTCACTTTTGACCCCTCTAAAGTACCTCTAAAGTCCAAATCCGAGTTCCAACTTGATGTGATCCCTACAAGACATCTACATGAAAGTGGGATTAAAATAATACCCTATAAGATTAGGTGATTCTTGTCCAAACCCTAATTGACATGTCACCATCCACATGGACAATACAAGTGTCAAGTGACACCATAAAGTACACATCACATTCAAAAATGACATGTCCAATAAACAATATGAATTTAAACTATTAACACTCATACAAATTACTTTTACAACAAGATCACATTACAACAAGGTTTCAATCTCTTAATTAGATTAAACCTTGGCTTACTCAATTCACATGTGTTTAGCTATGATTCTTTGAATAATTCCATGGTTTCCTTTCCTACACACTAAACTCGAGCATCAGTAGTCCAAGGTAATCAAATCATATGTAAATATATATATACAACTCATAATTAGCAACATTAATCAATATGCAGAATTCAATTCCTAATTACAATTTTCATTCAGTAATGTTTTAACATAGTATCTTCATAAATCATCATGACATATTATCCATGCTACTTTCTAACGTAGAGAATAATCCATGAAATAATCAAATCTATTCGTGATTAAATGTTTCTCATCAAATCATATATCTAAGCATGTATAACCAAAATTAACCATATTTTCTAGGTTCTAATCCACATCAAAATATAGTCCGCATAATGTAATCATCATCATAAAACATAATATCATGAGTCTCTGTTAGAATGATCAAAAAGTATATCAAAGTATCAAATCATAAAGTCTCAAAATGCGAATGGATCAATAATGCTATGATGGCTCAGGATGAGGGCTCACATGAATGTAGGTGATATATCCATGTCCTCTAGTAATTCCACTTCATAAGCATTTCCACTGTCAAAATTCTTCAGAATCTTACAAGGACCAAATTTCTTCATTTTCAGCTTGTTGTAGGTACCAACTGGAAATCTATTCTTCTTCAAATGAATCATAACCTCATCTCCAACTTCAAAAGATTTATGTCTCCTTCTCTTATCTGCTCTTTGTTTGTATTTCAGATTACTGTCCTCCAAATTCTTTTTAATTTCATCATGATAAGTTCTCATGAATACTGTAAAATCCTCACCTTTAGCACTTCTTCTGGTCTAAGTAGGTAAATCTCTCAACTCTGTGGTTCCCTTAGGATGAAATCTAGTAACAATCTCAAATGATGTCCTCTTAGTTCTTCTATTCATAGAATTATTATATGCAAACTCTGCTTGTGCAAAAACTAAATCCCAATTAGCAGGCTTATCTCCAACTAAACATCTCAACAAGTTTCCCAAACTTTTGTTCACAACTTCAGTCTATCCATCTATCTGAAGGTGAAATGTAGAACTAAAATTCAATTCAGTATTCATCTTTTTTCAAAGTGTTCTCCAAAAGTAACCAGTAAACTTAGTATCTCTTTCTGAAACAATAGACTTAGGCAAAGCATGCAAGCTTACCACTTCCTTGAAAAATAATTCAGCTACATGCAATGCATCATATGTCTTATTACAAGGTATGAAATGAGCCATCTTAGAAAATATGTCAACCACTACCAAAATAGAATCATTACCTCTCTAAGTTCTAGGCAATCCAAGAACAAAGTCCATACTCACATCTTCCCAAGGTCTATTAGGTACAACCAAAGGTGTATACAATCCCACATTCTGACTAGTTCCTTTTCCTACTTGACAAACTTTGCAACTTATTACCATTCTCTATACATATCTATAGATCTGCGACCAAAAGTATCTCTCTAAAATCAATTTTATAGTCTTATCAACCCCAAAATGTCTAGCAAGTCCACCACTATGTTTCTGCTTTATTATGTTCTCTCTCATAGATCCTCTAGGTATGCACAACTAAACTCCTTTAAACAACATGTCTTCTTGAATGAAATAATCATTCCACTTATCACTCAATGTGTGTTCCTTACAAGCTTTCCAACATTCTACAAAATTAATGTCAGTCTCATACAAACACTTCAAATCATCAAAACCAAGTACCTTAACTCTCATCTCTGTCAGCAAACTTGTTCTTTGGCTCAAGGCATTAGAAAATTTATTTGACTGTCCACTCTTATGCTTCAATGAAAAGGAAAAATTTTGTAAGAACTCAACCCACTTCATATGTCTATGATTCAACTTATTTTAACTTCCCAAATACTGCAAAGATTTATGGTCAGTATACAACACAAAATCTTTAGGCATCAAATAGTGTCTCTATTTCTTGAAAGCTTGAACAATAGCATAGAATTCCTGGTCATAAACTAAATATTTTCTCTTAGCATCATTCAACTTCTCACTAAAGAAAGCTACAGGTCTTCCTTCTTGACTCAAAATAGATCCAATTGCACTTCCACTAGCATCACATTCAACTTGAAAAACTTTACTAAAATCAGGCAAAACAAGTGTAGGTAATTCTGTAATTCTTTGTTTCAATGTTTCAAAACTCTTTTGTGCTCAATGTGTCCATTTGAAATCCCTTTTATCTCCTCTCATAGTTTTAGTCATAGCATTACAAATAGAGCTAAAATTTCTGATAAACTTCCCAAAAAAACTTTCCAATCGATGAAATGATCTTACCTCTCTAATATTCTCTGGTGTAGGCCAATCAAGTATAGCTCTCACTTTCTCAGGGTCCATCTTTAATCCATCAGCTGAAATTAAAAAACCAAGGTACACAATCTCCTCTTTCATAAATGAATATTTCTTCAAATTAATCAATGAATTTTCTTCCTTCAATCTCCACAATACTTGTCTAATATGTTCAAGATGTTCTTCATTACTCTTACTGAATATCAAAATGTCATCAAGATATACATTTAAAAATTTACCCAAGAATTCTTTCAGAACTTCATTCATCAGCCTCATGAAAGTACTAGGTGCATTAGTTAAACCAAAAGGCATAACCAACCATTCATACAAACCTTCATTAGTCTTAAAAGCAGTTTTCCATTCATCCCCTTCTCTGATCCTAATATGATGATATCCACTTTTCAAATCAATCTTTGTGAAATACTTCACTCCACTCAAACTATCCATTATGTCATCCATCCTAGGCAAAAGAAATTTGTACTTTACTGTTATCTTGTTTATAGCTCTAGAATCAGTGCACATTCTCCATTCTTTTTAGGTGCTAACATAGTAGGTACTACACAAGGACTCAAACTTTCCCCAATCAAACCTCTTTCAAGCAATTCTTGCACTTGTCTATTCAGCTCAATCTTTTCATCAGGTGTCAACCTATGTGGTGCTTTGTTAGAAAAAATAGCTCCATGTATCAAATCCATACAATGACTTATACTTCTCATAGGTGGTAAACCATCAGGTACATTATCAGAAATGATGTCATGAAATTCAGTCAACAAAAGTTTAACCTAAGGTGCATGTTCTAACTCATCTTGTTTCTTAGTTTTCCTTGGAATTAAAGAAAAACAAATATTATTTCTTTCATTTCTCTTGAAAACTTTTTACCATCAACCAAGCATACTTTGACTGTAGTACAGTGAACTTCATCAAACTTCTCTACCAAAGGCAATAATACTTGTTTCTTTCCATCCATCCAATTAGTATATTGATTCAATCTACCATCATGCAAATCTTTCCTATCAAACTGCCAAGGTCTACCCAAAAGAATATGACAACAATCCATAGGCATAATATCACACAAGACTTCATCATGATAATTCCCAATTTTGAATTTAACAAGGCATTGTTCACTTACAAGTAGTTTATGTTCCTCCTGGATCCAATAAATATGGTAAGGCTTAGGATGTTTCAATCTTTGTAACTACAATTTGTTAACCAACTCTTTGGATGCCAAATTATCAGAACTTCCACTATCAATGATTACCTTGCAACATTTGTCAACGATCTTACATCTAGTTCTAAACAAACTTTTCCTCAAAATAGGTTCCTCATCAAGTTCTTCATTCCACAATATCCTTCTTAGCATCAAATTCTCACCATGTTCAGGCTCATTAGATATTTTCTCAATTTCTTCACAAGCCAAATTATTTATGCCGTTACTTCCAATCTTCTTTCTAGAGTTAGTATATTCAAAAGCTCTATGTCCTTCTTCACCACATTTGTAACAAGTACCTTTAAACCAGTATTTCTCTTCTCTTTTGCCACTATTTTTATTCCTAGAGTAACCAGTATAGTTACCTCTAGAGTAGTTACCTCTTCTACTAACAGGTTCATCTTTCCAAGCTTTATCTTGCACTGCATTGTCAAATCTACTACTTTCTCCATAAGATCTACCTCTACTCCTTTGAAATCTGCCACCTCTTCCTCTGTGTCTTTGTTCATGTCTTTTTGTCAATCTTTCTTCTACCTTCAAAGAAAATTGGTATGCTTATTCCACACTTACTATCTTAATATAACTGATCTCATCTTGAATAGATGTCCTCAAACCATTTAGGTATCTAGCCACTTTCTCAACTTCATCATCGACATGTCCAGATCTAATATCCAGTTTGTAAAATTCCTTAGTATATTCTTTCACACTCATGTCCTTTTGTCTCAAATTTTGCATTTTCCTCATCAGAATCACTTGGTAGTTAGATGGAAGAAACTTCTTCTTCATCTTTCCAAGTATTTGCATCCATGTCTTGATCTTTTCTTTTCCTCTCTTTTGTCTCTCAGTTTACAAATGATCCCACCAAAGAGATGCATGACCTTTCAACTTTGTGACTGCTATCTTAACCTTCTTGTTATCAGGAGTACCTTCATACTCAAAGTATTTATCCATCTCAAAGATCCAATCCAAAAGTGTATCGGTCTCAAGTCTTCCATCATAGCAAGCAACTTCAACTCTAGGTCTAGAGTTAGCCTTAGACAAAACTCTCAAGAGTCGTTCCTCATCTTGTTCAACTTCAGGTTTAGGATTAGGTGTTGCTTCTTCTTCATCACTAACATCTTCAAGATGTGTGACTCTTCTATAGGCTATCTCTATAGCTTCAAGCCTAGTTGCAATCTGCCTCAACATATCCATGATAGCATTATCATTTCCTCTACCACAAACCATCTTGACAATCAGGTTCCAGCAAGATCGCAACCTTCTACAAGTTAGAGGTCAGATCTCAGATATGCCACCCTACAACCAATCCAACAAGGTTCTCAATGATCCAATCCACAAGAAAGAACTTCACTCTGATACCACTTGATGCAAGGGCAAGGAAGGTATAGGAAGAATCAGGGTTAATTGAGATTGCTTAAACCCACAAACAAGCCCTGTGAAGAGTTACACATGGAAGTAATATGAAAACCACATAAAATCATTGAAAACACAATGGATATGAGACATGCAACTAGTAGCAACAACACTAGTGCAATTATATTATATCTTTCAACATGCCCAATTGTGAGGCCTTTCAGGTTTCGGCCTTATACAATGAGAATTATGAATTCAGAGACTCGGCTCCCACATTATTATCTTTGTTTACTATCCTCTAACTAGGACTACCTCTGGAAATACCTAATCATCAACCTAAGCTCCAAATATATAGCCAGCAAAGCCACAAGTCAGCCACTTAGGCATTTAATTACAATATAGGTCCACTTAGGAGGAGAAACCAAAACTAAAGATAAAAATAACAAAACATAATGTGAAGATGTATTTAGGTCCACACAAGATCCAAGAATGGATTCCCAACCACCCAAGATCCAATTTCCCTACACGAAACCATGCAAGCTAAAATACCACATGTTTCATGAGCAAACTTGGTGTAAAATCGATGCCAAAGGAGAATTGCAATAAATTCCAGATCCAAATGAATTAGGACGTGCATCCTTAGGAGAATGCTCAAGATTAGGTCCACATCACTGCATTAACTTCACAAGGCAAGAAACCAATTGCAACAAAAACACTAAAACAAACAATAGACAAGTACAGGAAACAAGAAATATTTTTGGTGATGCATGATTGTTCAAGTCCCAAGATGCTCTTGCATCCAATAAATATTACAGAATAGATCATCAACAAATATAGTTAGAATCTAGTGATCATAAAGACATAACAATTGTTCTCAAAACCAACTAATAGAAGATCAGAACTTAGTTCTTACCAACTTAGGAGAGGAATCCTTATATGGTTAAAAAACTTTGGCTTATTTTATAATCCTTAATTTCATCTGGCATTGGTGAATTGGATATTTTATTGTTAATTATGATACTTGATATATATATATATATATATATATATATATATATATATATATATATATATATATATATATATATATATATATATATATATATATATATATATATATCCCTCTTCCTAAATTTGATTGTCTGCAAATGATAATTGAGATTTTCCCCACTTTCATGGTAGAGCCATCTAACAGGTTATACCATTCAAATATTAAAAATATTTGTAAATTCTCTTTGTATGCATTACCATGTCTTAAATTATTTTTTCACAAGTAATAGTTCAACACTAAGTTATCGATTTGGGTGCGGGTGGAGAATGCGGAGCAAAATCACCTTTCATATAAAGCATTTTCATTCATGTCTTAATTTGAGAATTAAGTCCCTCACATCCTTGCTATCTCTAATTCAAACGATCTATAAACATCGACTCAATTCTACCTTCAAGTTCAAAGATCAAATAATTGGAATTGATTGGAAAATGCCTATCTCAAAAATCTGATTTTAATCAACTTCATCATTCATTTGTCAAAAATAATATTGTGATTCATAAATTTAAAGCTTGATTTCTAACTTTTGATCATATTTTTTAGTTTTAATCATTTATTTTGGTTGAGCTTTGATGTTTTTTTTTTAGATCTGATTCTCAATGTTTTCTCCAAAATCAATTTGCAATGAGATATTTGTTGCTTTACCTTTGACCTACTCTTCCTATGTTTGTTCAATCAGATTGAGTTGGGTGTTGAAATGAATTTCAACATCCAAACTCTATAGGAATTGAGGGCTAAGGGTTGTGTCCTTTGTGCTAGGATGACTTGGCCTTTCAATAACAAATTGAATTAAAATTTAATTCATTTATCCTTCTAATCTAGTTGGCCCCAACTACACACCAACTTAAAATTAATAAATGATTTTTATTGCATTTAATGGATCATATCTTTTCATAGTCAACTTAGTTTAACCCTTTTTCTATCAAATTGCAATAGCAATTAAGCATGGGGGAATATCCTCATGTCTTGGGCTCGTGGATCATCCTGATTTTTGGAAATGGAACAATTGTGGGGCTCATAATCCTGGCAGAAAAAAAGACTCTATGTTGGGCTCCATGCCTAGTGTTCTAGTAGAAAACATTTGGTTCTTGGGCCCCATGTGTTGGAGTAGAAATTACACTCCTCACAAGCTCCATAAACTAGCATTCAGATTTTTTCAGAGCCTTGGGCTCAACTACGAGTTGAGTGGAATTTGGTTATGAGTTGGATGTAGCCACTTAGCACCCAATGTTAGCCTTTTAGAGATTAAAGGGAAGAGAAAAAGAGGTGGGAAAAGTATTTTTATTTTTATTAGGTTTTAATCTCTTGGGAGTGGTAAGATCATTACTATTCATCATAGGCGACAAATTTCTCATATAGAAAAGAAACCCTCGGGAAACAAAGGTATAGTGAAATGCACATATTTTTGTGAACTTTTCTAGGTTATTAACAATATTCAAGAGAATACAAAAATCTGCACACAAACAGAGCTCAAGAAAGGAATTTGTAACTCTAAAATAAATACCAAGTCCAGAATCAGAACCAAATTTAAGCTCAAGTAGAAAAAAATGAGAACATACCTATGTTTACATAGAGTCTCCACGCACTATTACATTTGAGGCTCCGACAGCTTCCCAAGAATGGGGTGGGCTTCCGCAGAGTAGTGACTTCTTTTGCGCAATAAACTCAAAATGAATTTGATTTGTCTTTTTTTTTTATAATCATGCGAGTGTCAAAATAATAACGGCACCATTGATACTACAACAGTGTCGGGGGCACTTGCAAAAAAAAACACAAAAATCACACTCGACTGGTAGTGACATCACAAATTGGCATCAAAATTTGACCCCAAATATTGTAGTGCATGTTGCAAGTACAATAATTCTTTTCCATATAATGTTTCTTAGGTGACTTATTTAGCTTTGATCTACACTCATGTCCTTGATGTCCATACTTGTTGCAACTATAACAATAACCATCAAATTTAGGAGTGGATTTATGAATACCTTTTGCTTCACTTCTATAAACATTTGATGTGTGGCATGGTTTTCCACAATGATAGCATGAGAGCTTCTTTGGCCTTGGATTTTCATAGGCACTCTTTTGTTCAGTTTGTTTTGATGACTCTCCCTGGTCAGTATAACCTAAACTAGTAGTTTTGTCAAGTCCTCTTTGACTGTTTAGAAATCCATCCATTCCTTTATTACATTCTTCATATTTCCTTATCATCTCATTATGCTATTATTGAATCTTCACTTCATTCTTCAGTCTTTCATTCTTTTCTCTCAATTCACCAATGTCTTCCAATTTTCTTGTAAGCTCACTATTCACTAAGTTGACGTCCTGACTCATGAGAACCATCTAATTGGAGATTTCAAAATGATGCTCGGTAAGTATCAGTATTTTAGATTTATTTTCTTGTAGCTTATCAATCATTTTTCTTCTATCTTCAATAGCCAAATTCCTTTCTTGTTCATCCTACCTTGCATTGTTCATGACATCAATTATTCTAACCATTTGTGTCTCTTGACTGCTCTGTAGTTCTTGCACTTGTTCAGTAATTTGTTGATTCTTTTTATATAGATATGATATGGTTCCTTCAAATGCATCAGATATTCTACCAGATCTAGATCCAGATCCTTAAAATGGATCCTTTATCTCTTCTTCATGATAATTAGTCTCATTGTATCAAAATGCCATATCCTTCCTCTTGATCAATAACTCTCAGGTTTTCTTTAGCTTCCTTGAATTTTTCAATATAGATCTACATCTGCAATTTCTGATTCTCAATAGTCTTTTCAAGCTTATACCTTTACATCCTTATATATTTTCTCTTTAGTGTGTAAACTTCCTCAACAAGAGAACTAGCTTTGATGCCAATTGTTGGAATTATGGAAATGTGTGTACTGAGAGGGGAGAGGTGAATTAGTACACTTAATAAGATAACTAAAATGTAAATTCATGTAAACAAATCAATAAAGAATAGATGAAACTTCAATACACATGACACATGTATTTTGGTATCGCAAAAACCCTTGTTAGAAGTAAAAACTATGGTGGGGATGATACCCACAAAGATTCACTTATGCATAAATAAAGTTTTCAGTTAAGGCTTACAAAGATTGATCACTTTTGGTGATCTTACCCTGTTACGAGTAACAAAAAGATCAGCTAGATATACTTGGTTAGAGGATTTTAGCAATACTATGTAAGTGTACACTTGGTTAGGAGATTTTATAAAGAGCTATTAAGTGCACTTTGTTAGGAGATTTTGAATCTGCTACAATTGTTAGAGAGTAACAATGATATATGATATATATGAAATACAACTCAAATTGTTGATATTAGATCCATTAAGTATAATAATGATATCACCTTGTTGTGATGAATATGTCCTTCCGTATTACTTGGTATCCTTATATCTATTCTGATAAATTGTATGCTTTGTCAAAATCCTTTAGTCAAAACCCTGTCTAATCTTCAGATGTCCTTGAGTGTAGCTACTTCTTGATGATACATTATCAAAATTAAATCTTAACAATACTTATATAAAACTAATTTGACCTAATTAGGGTTTAATATTATCTTAGAAAACCTAAGATCAATGGTTCATAAGATTAACCTAGATCATCATTACATAAGGATCATCATTCATTAAATGATTACGTCCACAATAAATATTCACCTCAATCTTGGTAAACTATTTTCTTTCTCGACAAAAATTTGTTCACCTTGAACTATGTGTCATTCCAAAATTTTATGTGATCTTTGGATTACTCAGTAAATGTTGTCTCTTGGTCTCAGTATACACTGGTGCTCGGTAATCCTGTGTACTCGATGACTATTGCATAGTTATAACCGACTGAACTATCTTTCTTTGTTTACCAATGTACAAATGAATACTAATGACAACACATGTATTTTGGTCTTTGTTTTTATGGTTTGTTTATCCTTTATTCAAGCTACATTCCTTATTTCATATTCAAATCTTGATACTTTTAATTACAGGTCTTTGTTTGTGTCCTTATTCTTTTGCCAAAAATTGGTAAAGTCTAGGTTTTCCTTTCAAAACAAAAGATCTCGGGTACTTGCATAGAATCACTTTTGTATTTGCATGCTTGTCTAGGTATTGTGAATTATTAGTATCTTCAATCATTCATGTTGATTCAATTGAAGTTTCATACCAATTATTGGTGTATCACCTTATTTAGTCTTAGTATTTATTTACATTATTCATTTCTCATCCCTTTTCCCGCATATAATTTCATTTTAGGTGAGCACTATGTAGGAACCGGCCAGATTTGAAGATTCATCTCTCATTTTAGGACAACCCACCACCCGAGAGAGTTTCCATATTTCAATAGGATAGTTAGATATTTCATCTTTCTAAGGGCACAATTTTGATTGACAACAATAAAATTTTAGTATATTATAGGTCCATGGAGGACAATGCGAGCTATTTGTAGTAGGTATTAGAGTGTCTCTAAGGTAATCAATTGTACACTAATTTGGTGAAGTGTTAGTTCTTCTAGACTGAAGTGTGATATATGGGGCATATTATCTCTAGAGAGGGTATTGTAGTAGATCCCTCCAAGATTCAAGCTATTGTAGAATGACCAACACCAACCAATGTGGTAGGGATTCACACTTTATGGTTTTGGTAGGATATTATCATTGTTTTATGAAAGACTTTTATAGCTTAACACACCCCATCACTTCTATTAAAAGGAAAGGGAATAAGCTTTTGTGGTCAAAGTAGTGTGAGTCAACATTATAGACTCTTAAGGAGCATTTGAACAATTCATGTGATTTAGCACTATTAGATTCTTTGGGAAATTTTGTAGTGTGCATATGAGATGCTTCCTTAGAGGGTAATAGAGTAGGTTTTATGCAATAGGAACAAGTTGTAGCATATGAGTCCTGTAAGCTCAAGGATCATGAGTTGAACTACCCCACCTAGGATTTGGAGATAGTAGTAGTGGTGCATGCTCTTACACACTAGAGACATTTCTTGTTGGGTCATTGGTTTGAGTTGCACAATGACCATTGTATCTTACATTATATTTTGACTCAACCAAACTTGAATGCCTGACAACACCATTGTATGGAGTTATTATGTGAGTATGAATTTGATGTTCATTACATCAAAACAGAGAATAATGTAGTTTTTGATGCCCTGAGTAGGAGGAGGCATGGCATTTCATCCCTAAATTTTGGTGTGGATTTACATGAATGAATCCTTGAGGCCCTTTATAGTGACCCTTTGTACTAGAAGGTTAGAGAAAAGTTGGATTCAAATAGGACTCTAGTGGGTCGATTCATGGGTTATTTCCTTGAGGTAGAAAAACCTTTGCAATTTCATGGTTTGATTTATGTACCTTCAATAGGTGATTTGAGTACTTTGATTCTTTTTGAAGTAAATTATGCACCTTATTCATCACATCATGGTGTCAATAAGATTTACATCAACCTCATACAATTGTACTTTTGGGCCAGTATGAGGTGAGATATAGAAGATTTCAAGGCCAAATGCCTAAAGTTTTAAAGATTTAAGGTCGAGCATTAGCATCATGTAGGTATTTTACAACTGCATGCCATCCTAGAGTGGAAGTGGGACACAATCTTCTTTTTTTTTTGTCGGAATGTCCATTTCATTGTGACATCATGATGCTATTATAGTTACAATGGACAAATTATCCAAGGTATTCTACTTTTCTCCTATGAGATCTACATATATTGCATCGGCTATTGATCGAGTGATCATTAAGGATATGGTTAGATGGCATGGAATCCATCAAAAAATCATCTCTAATATACACCTAGTGTTCACTTTAGTATTATGGAAATCGCTTTAGCATGTATTGAGTACACAGCTCAACTTTAGTTCCACTTATCACTGTTAGGAATGAATGTGTTAGAAAGGAAATTCCACCAAGATAACTGAGAGGGGGGGGGTGAATAATTTATTAGATAATAATTTTTTTTATATCCATTATCATATTTCAACCATGCAATCAATATAAGAAACAACCATAGAAAGAAAAACATACACATCAACATAATAACACAAGATATGTTGACGAGGGAACCTCTTGATCAAAGAGTAAACCCCGGTGGGAATGATGCCCACAAAAGTTATACTAAAATGAAAATTCCTTGTGAGAGAATGGACTTTGTTAGGAGCCTTATGAAATACATTCAGTACATATGAGTCCCTATTAGGAGACTTTGAATCCCTGTTAAAAGAATCTAACCTAGTTAAGAGTTATGGAAGACAGAAGGACCCACTGTCCAAACACCTTCAAGGGAAAGATCATTGAACACACTATCCAACTAATATTTCTATTATCTAAACAAAATAATACCAACAATTACTGATCTTAGCAACTTATCTTTTCTCCCCTGTCTGTGCCAAACCACACCAATTGCTTCACTAGATCTTTGCATTTCGCATATCCTCTTACAACATATATTGCTTAATTTTGCAATTCACATCTATATCTCATCATCATTAAGGAAAAAAATCCTTCCTTTATACCACACTCAAATAATTATAAATGAGTCATCCAAAAAGGCTTAACCAATTACAAAATGTAAACCTTCACATGTTACATAATATTCCATAATTACATAAAAAATATCGGCTTAAAAAAAAAATAACTCTTCACATGTGTGACCTCCAACCATGTTGTATCATCCAGTTCACCCCCAAAATGTCTTCATCAACTACATAACTTCACATGCCTAGATTCTATCCCGATTAGGAGATATCATCCAGTTACCACAAGCCACTTCTTAGGAACACTGTCTGAATACTGCTTACACTAAATTACACATAACTATCATGAATAATTGAATTTTTGTATGCTCTCTTGACCACAATCTCAAGACACAATGTATAATAAATCCTCAACTTTGCATATCTTGATCTGTAATAGTCCACATGCGCTAATTCAAACACTGTTTGCTTCTTTGCTAATCTTCAGTAGATCACTATGTTGACATCAATGACAATCACTGTCATGAATGCAACATAAAACTACTACAGGATGACTTGGAATACTCCTCCATAGGACATATTCAACATTCATTCCTAAAAATCTCCCCATTTGGCATTGATGGAAACATAGATGAAAAAGAATCCAAGTTCCATAAATACCAAACTGCAACACTACTACTCTGAAATATTTTCAAAACCTCTTTATCAATCAAATCTTACAGGTTTTTCATTTTATATTGCTTCTTCTCCTCCAACAGATGTTTTTCATGTATCCTTCTCCCCCATTGACATCAATGACAAATAAAGCATCACTATGTCAATCCATTTCAAAAATAGCAATGTCAAAAGACACTTTTCAGAAAATACATTCACAAGAGTCCTTTATGACTCAGCTCAAAACACACATACTCCCCCATAGAGGAAGTACCAACATACAATCCAGAAAAGATAGAACTCATATACCACTGGACTGGTGTAACTATTTGCATCACTTCTCAAAAGTAGGCTGGGGCATAACCCCAAGCATACCTCTTAAATACTCAAATGTATCTTTAGGTAAGGGCTTTGTAAATATATTTACTGCTCTTTTGTACTTATATACGCAAGTCTGACTTCTTTTTTTGCAACTTTATCTCTTACAACATGATACTTAATTTCTATATGCTTTGTCTTAGAATGCAACATAGGATTCTTCGACATACTTACCGTACTGGTGTTATCACAGTGTATAACAACAGGTTCATCGAATTTGATTATGATATCCTTCAACATTTGTTTCATCCAACCTATCTGTTTACAATAATTTGTTGCTGCTACATATTCTACTTTTGTTGTGCTCTGTGAAATACAATTTTGTTTCTTGCTTAGCCAAGAAACCAATCTTCCTCCAAGAAAAAATGCTCCACCACTTGTACTCTTTTTGTCATCAACACTACCTCCCCAATCTGCATCTGTAAATGCACATAGGGTAAAGTCATTAGATTTTTCAAACCATAACCCATAGTCAATTGTGCCTTTCAAATATCTAAATATTCTTTTTATTGCGAATAATGTGACTCTTTAAGATTAGCTTGAAATCTTGCAACAATTCCAACTGCATGTGATATATATGGTCTTGGTATGAGCTAGATACTACAATCCTCCAATCATGATTCTGTACTTCTTTTTCTCAACTATAGGAGTTTCATCTGTGCTAGATAAATTATGACCAGTTACCATGGGTGTACCAACCAGCTTACAATTCTCCATTCCAAATCTCTACAAGTCTTTCAGATATTTTCCCTGACATAAGAAAATACCATCACTGTTCTGTGCTATTTGTAATCCTAAAAAATATTTCATCTCACCAATCATGCTCATTTCAAATCATGTCTTCATTTCATCAGGAAATTTATTGTTAGAGTGAAGTATTAATTATGTTAATTAAATTTACTCCCTTCTTAGGATGTCACCTCTTTTTCTTTAGTTGTTTATATTTAAACACTCATGCACTAGTTGTTTTAAATATAAACTTGCATGCATTAGTCATGTAATAACTAAACTAATTATTACATGCACTAGGGTTTGCCTTTAAAGGCTTTTGATCTCCTTTATAAGGATGATCTATTGTATATTTTATTCATTCATTATTTAAGGATATTTTCTTCTTACTATTTTTGAGTCAAACCCTTTCCCTCTTCTTATCTCTACTTCCTTGTAATAGGTTTTTGTATGCAAGTGATCTTTAGGTTTTGTGGATTTGTATTGCTCAAATCCTACATGGTATCTAGCACTGGTAGTTAACTGCCAGCACCAGCAGTGGAGCCCTCATGTGTCTAGCCACTAAGGCTAGGGGCTAGCGCTAGCACTTTAAAAAAAAAATTGGGGGATTTTTTTCTCTTTTGAAGGGCCTTTCTCTCAAATTGGCATACCGGGAGCTCCAGGCATAATTTTTTGACAAATGAGATATCGTCAGAAATATGGTTCTGAGCCCAATGCTCTCATTCATGTTAATCTGATTTTTACTATCATATAGCTTTCTATTTCTATTGTCAAAGCTAGATTATCCTTTTTGCATTCTAGGGGGGCTAATTTGCTCAAATTAGCTCTATTTTTTGATCCAGAAGAAGCATCAGAAAGCTCTTCTTGAGAACCATCTAGATTTCTCTCTATTTTCATCATAATTTTTTCAAGGTACACAAGATTCAGATCTAAAGCTTTTTTTTCCTTTTCTTGATAAAGCATATCATTCTAGCCTTAGAGGTTTGATATTTGGATCGTGGGGGGGTTTTTTTCTAGTTTTTATTAGTTAAACTAGATATTTATCAAAATAAAACCCCTTCTAAAAATATGGCTGAGACCTCTTCTTGTCTAGAACTTCTGACCCCACATAATTATCACACATGGAAAACCCTAATGACACAGCTTCTCCATTCAAAAGGGCTATGGTCTTGTCTAGATGCAGTGTAGCCAGTATTACAGAGGCCCTTTGAGGTCATGCAACATAGAAACAAGATGGATGAGGATATGGGGTTGATTTCTTTACAGGTGTCTGACAGATTGTAGTTTCATCTTGATGGGTGTAATACCCCTCTAGAGATGTGGGCTAAATTTGAAACATTATTCGGTACCATCAATGAGTTCAGAGAACTTCATATTGAGGAAAAGCTTTCCTCTCTTGTACCTAATTCTTTTCCCTCTATTGAGGACTTTTTGATGAAGTTCAAATAGCAAAGATCTTTGTTACATGGATGTGAAAAGCAAAAGACTAATAAAGAGTGCATTTATCTGATTCTATCTAAGCTTTGGGGAAACTTTTAGATCTTCTCTTCTACCTTTCATTCTACCATGGATGCTTTGGGACCTAGATTCACCATGCCCACTTTTGAGGTGTTCTATGATTGTTTGACTAGAGAGTGACCAAACTTACTCAGTTGGACTCTCTAACAGGATCAAAGAACTATGCATTGGTTTCCCAACCATCCAAGGGAAAGAAAAAGCAGAAGCCCAAGCCCAAAATAGATTCAGTAGGCAATGAGAATTCCTCCAAGCCACCTCCAAAATCAGATCCAAAGAAATCTACTCCGAAAGGAAAACCTTCTAATTCTGGTGAGTTTTACTCCAAGACTACGAAGTACACAGGTGATCCTTGTAGTTTTTGTGGCAAGGAAGGGCATCCAGTTTCCAGGTGTTGGAAACAACTTGAGGCACTATAAGAAGCCATGTAGAAGCATAGTCTTGCTCCTCCAAAGCCTCTACCTTTTCCCATAGGGAAAGGTCATGCTCTTTCTGCTCAAGCTTTGTCTTCCACTTCTTCATGGATCATTGATTCAGGTGCTTCACACCATATGTCACACTCACCTGGATCAGTTACCTCACTTGCTCAGAGTGTTACTACATAGATTGTAGTTGGTGACTTAGCACTACTTTCAGTTATAGGTTCTGGAATTTTTTCTTTAGATGGTGGTTTTCTACAGGATGTTCTTTTGGTTCCGACCATTTCTACAAACCTCCTATTTGTTTATTAGATTTGTCATTCTAGCTCTGGTAAAATAGTTGATTTCTCACCACATGATGTGGTTATTCGAGACCTCCATGATCTTGACTTGGTTATTGCTACCGGGAGTGTTGATTTAGAGACTCACTTATACCAGTTTGATGGCTTTGAGAGCTCTGATTCTACAGGTGTTTCTCTTTTTTCTCATGAAGACACAATGAGAAAGCTTTGGCATGAGCGTTTTGGCCATGTCAACTATAGATATTTATAGAAGATGAATACATAGGAGCTAGTGATTGGGCTACCTCATATCTCTTGTACTGATAGTGTTTGTCGAGTTTGTGTGCTTGGAAAACATCATAGAGATCCCTTTCCATCTGGTATATCCTCACATGCTCTTGCACCTTTGGAGTTGATACACAATGATCTTTATATGTCATTTCCCACTCCTTTTTTTGGTGCTAAATATGTACTCACCTTCATTGATGATTTCTTTAGACACACATGGGTGTACTTCTTGAAGTACAAGTCTGATGTCTTTGATTCATTTCAAATCTTTAAGACATTTGTTGAGAAACAATCTGGTCTTTCTATCAACCATATATGCATTGAAAATGGGAGGGAATATGTGAATCCATCTTTCAAAGATTATTGCACTGAGCATGGTTTACAACATCAGTTCATAGTTCCTCATACCCCTCAACAGAATGGCATTACAAAGAGAAAGAATAGAACATTATGGGAGATGGCCAATTGTATGCTACAGTCTCAATCTATGAGTGCTTCCTTTTGGGTTGAGGCTATCAATTGCACCAACTATATTTAGAATCAGATGCCTCAAAAAGCATTATGACATTTGAATCCTGAGGAGGCTTGGACTCATGTTAAGCCTGATGTTTCTATATTCCAAGTTTTTGGTAGTGAGGCTTGGGAATTTATTCCATATGCTCTGAGGAAAGCCATGGAGAGGAAAATCTGACCACTCATATTTTTTGGCTACTATGAGGATGTGAAGGTGTACAAGTTATTTGATCCTAATTCCAGAGAAGTCCATTTTCGATGAGATGTTCAATTTGATGAGCGCTATCCTTAGATGGATCCTCCATCATCATGTTCTTCTTCACTACCTAGTTCTTCATCTTCACCTCTACAAGATTCTATCTCCTTTGAGGACAATACAGATGATGCTCCACCTTCCCCACCTCCATCAAATGTTCCACATGTGCCCAAGTGGGCTCACGATACTATTGATGCAGCTGGATCTTTGGTAGCTGATCCTTGAGATACTCATCACACTCATGCTCAGACATCTGGTATTAGTTTACTAAGTCATGTTATTTTAGATGATCCACAACAATTTTTAGAGGTGACTGGTTAGCCTGAGTGGGATAGGGCTATGGATGAGGAGTATTCTTCCTTGATGAAGAATCAGACTTGGAATATTTGTCCTCTTCTGAAAGGAAGGAAGTTGGTTTGGTGCAAGTGGGTCTATCATACCAAGTATGTTGTTGATGGTTCTATTGATAGGTATAAGGCACGTCTTGTAGCGAAGGTTTTTTCACAGGTGGAGGGTATTGATTATTTTGAAACCTTTTCTCCTATCGCTAAGATGAATTCTATACACCTTGTACTTTCGCTTGCAGCTTCTCAAGGATGGACAGTATATCAAATGGATGTAAATAGTTCCTTTTGCATGGAGACCTACAGGAGGAAATCTACATGGAGCAGCCTCAAGGTCTTGTGTAGGACTCTTCTATTGTGTACAGACTTCAGAGATCTCTATATGGTCTCAAACAAGCCCCTAGGGCTTGGTATGAGAAGATGGATTCTTTTCTACTTGCTTCACACTTCACACGCTGTCATTCTAATCCAACCATGTAAATTCAGTGTCATGGGGCTGATCTATTGATACTTGTGCTATATTTTGATGATCTCATCATTATAGGTAGCTCATCATCTATGATTCAATGTTCAGTGTGCATTGAGAGAGTAGTTTGAGATGACTGATCTTGGACTTCTACACTATTTTTTGGGCCTACAGGTTATTCAGTCTTTAGATGGGATTTCCATACTTCAGGAGAAGTATGCTCTTGATATGCTTCAGTGGTTTAATATGCTTGATTGCAAACCTGCTTCCACACCTTTTCAGTCAGGTGTTGTTTTATCTACCACTTTCTCTACTCCTACCGTGGATCCCACATTATATAGAGTGCTAGTGGGTAGTTTTTTGTACTTGACACATACTCGTCTTGATATTTCCTTTGCAGTTGGCCTTGTCTCTATATTGTCACACAATCCTCATGAGATTCATTAGCAAGTGGCCAAACATATCTTAAGGTACATATGGGGTACTACTTCTTATGGCATTCACTATACATCAGGGGATCCTCACATTGTTGGTTTCATAGACTCAGATTGGGTTGGTGATACTACTGATCAAAGGTCTACTTATAGCTTTGTCTTCTGTCTTGGTTCTGGTCCTATCACATGGTCTTGCAAGAAGTAGATAACTCATGCATTATCATCTATAGAGGTAGAGTACCGAGCAACTGTAAAAACTAGTTAGGAGGTTTTATGGCTTTGGCAGTTGATGACAGAGTTTGGATTTTCTCCTGATAGTCCCACTATTCTTTGGTGTGACAATCAAAGTGCTATACATATTTCCTACAATCTAGTTGAGCATCAGAGGACCAAGAACATTGAGCTTAATATGCATTTCATTAGACATTTGATTCAGGATGGCTCTCTAAGTTTGGAGTATATTCCCACTATTGAGAAGGTTGTTGACATTTTCACTAAACCTTTTGCATCCCCACGATATCTTCAGCTGTGTTCTATGCTTGGGGTGAAGAAAGTTGTCCTTGGGGGGTCTTAGTGATGAGGTCTTCCTTCCTTCTATTTCTATCTCTTTTTGGATAGGGTTTTTTCCCATTAGGTTTTCTCTATTTCTCTGTTTTACAGAGATTTGGTTGTGTTGGGTACCTCATCAGGCCATGTTTCTAGGACCCATTTTATGCTTTTAGTACTGTAGTTTCCTTTGATTTCTTCTTGCATTATTTGTAGCTGCATTATTTCTCATCTTAAGGGGGGGTGTTAGAGTAAAGTATTAATTATGTTAATTAACTTTACTCCCTTCTTAAGATGTCACCTCTTTTTCTTTAGTTGTTTAGTTTTTAATATTTAAACACTCATGCACTAGTTGTTTTAAATATAAACTTGCATGCATTAGTCATGTAATAATTAAACTAATTATTACATGCACTAAGGTTTTCTTTTCAAGGCTTTCAATCTCCTTTATAAGGATGATCCATTGTATATTTTATTCATTCATTATTTGAGGATATTTTCTTCTTCATATTTTTGAGTCAAACCCTTTCCCTCTTCTTGTCTCTACTTCCTTGTAACAGGTTTTTATATGCAGGTGATCTTCGGGTCTTGTGGATTTGTATTTCTCAAATCCTACATTTATCACTAGCTTCATCTTCACCTCCAAAGATAATATCATCAAAAAATATAACTACAATCAACAAACCATTCTCAATCTCTTTTAGATATAAATTACTATCTTTTGTGCCTTTAGTAAATTCCAATTTTATCAAATATTTATCTAGTCTTGCATACCATGTTCTAGGTTCTTGGTTCAGTCCATATAAAGCTTTGTTCAGTTTAAATACCATATCTCCTTCATGATTCAATGGAAAAAATTCAAGCTACTCAATGTAGACTTCTTCTTCCAATTCTCCATTCAGAAATGTTGACTTCACATCCATTTGATACACTTTGAATTTTTATAAGCTGCATAAGCCAAAAACATTCTTACCGCTTCAATTCTTGCAACATATGCAAAAGTCTCTTCATAATCAATTCCTTCTTATTGTGAGTATCCTTTACATACCAATCTTTCTTTTTTCCTTACAACTTCTCCTTGTTCATTCATCTTGTTTCTGAATACCCATTTAGTTCCTATAACATTTTTATCTTTAGGTCTAGGGACCAAATTCCAAGTCTTGTTTTTTTCAATTTTATCTAGTTCTTCCTTCATTTCTTTAATCCAAATTTCATCTTTACAAGCTTCATTAGTATTTTTAGGTTCAATTTGAGAAATAAAACATAGTTCTTCTTGTACCTTATTCCTTGTCAGAACTCCTTTTTCTATGATTCCAATAATCTGATCAGCATGATGATTTCTTGCTAGATTCCTATTAGATGTCACTATCTCAGTTCTTGCTTCAACTACATGTTCTACTCTAGGTTCTCTTCTCTTATCTCCTTAACGTGACTCTCATTCTGCAAATCACTGTCAGTTTCATAAAATAATTCAAAATTTGCTTGATCAATTCTAAGACAAAATTCTTCATCAGATCCATAATCACGCATTCTTTCCTGAATTTTGAACTTTTCATCAATTTTAACATTTGTGCTCTCAACAATAGTCTTAGTTATTTTATTTAAACATTTATAAGCTTTTCTTTTCAATGATTAACCAATAAATACACCTTCATCACTTTTGGGATCAAACTTACCAATGTCATCGTCTCTCTTAATATAACACTTACTTCCAAATTTTTTGAAATACTTAACTGATGGCGCATGTCCAAACCATGATTCATAAGGTGTCTTGTTTGTGTCTACTCTTATTTGTACTTTGTTCATTGTATATATTGATGTATTCACTACTCTCCATAATTTATTTTCCAAATCATTTTCAAATAAAATAGCTCTTGCTTCTTCAGTTACTAATATGTTCCTTCTTTCTGCAATACCATTTTGTTCAGGTGTTCTAGGGGCTGAAAGTTGTCTCTTAATGCCATTCATTTCACAAAAAGTATTAAATTCCTTCAAAGTAAATTCTCCACCTCTATTAGACGTTAAACATTTAATCTTCAATCCAGATTCATTCTCAACTTTTTTCTTAATCAATTTAAATTTATCAAATGCTTCATATTTTTCTTTAAGAAATGCAATCCACATCATTCTTGTAAACTTATCAACAAGAATCACAAAATACCTTTCACCATATAATCCTCTAATCCTTGTGGGACTGCTAAAGTCTGTATGAAAAATTTCCAACTTCTTTGTTGTAAACTTCTTACTAGGAAATGAACTTCTCTTCTTCTTAGCCATAACACATTCTTTGCAAATCATGTTAGTAGGTTTCATAATCTTAGGAAAATCTCTTACTACAAATGTAGTACTTACTTTCACAATGTTATCAAAGTTTGTTTATGTGACAAAACCTTCTGTGTCATAACCAACTATCATCAATTTTAGTAATCAAACATGTCATCTTAGCAGGATTCAACTGAAATACATTACCTCTGGTTCTTGATCCAATTCCAATCAAATTACCATCATTATCTTTGATCACACAAGTTTTCTCATTAAACCAAACTTGATATCCCTTATCAACTAACTGTCCAACACTCAAAAGATTATGTTTCAATCCATCCACAAAATAAACATCATCAGTATTAGTCTTTCCATCAAGAGTAATGGATCCTATTCCTTTTATCAAACAAGGTGCATTGTTTCCAACTCTAACAATTCCTCCATCATAATTGTTAAACTTTATAAATTTCTTCATATCTCTAGTCATATGATATGAACAACCATTGTCTATGATCCAATCAGTTTTCTTTTCTACTTGGGAAACTAAAGCTTTTTCTTCTATAACTTCAGTTTCAGAGTTTTCTTCTTTTATTGCTACAAATCATATATCATCATTCTCATTATCACTTTCACTTAAGAATTTCTCAACACTAGCCTCAAGTTCCTCATCATTAGCATAGTAACACTCTTTAGATCTTTTACGTTTAAAGTTCTTCTTATATTTCTTTAATCTCTTAGGGAATTTAGATGCAAAATGACCATATTCTTGACAAGTCCAACATTTAAAGATTTTCTTACCTTCAGGTTCTCTTTTTACAAGCAAGGAAATTCCTTCCTCAATCTTTTTATCTTCTTTGGTCTTAGATCTACTACAACTAGCATAATCTCCACTGACACTAATACTTCTTGACAAAGTAGGGTGAACAATAAGTGCACAAAATGTTGTCTCAATTCTAGGTCGATCTCTTGACTGTCTCAAGCCTATCTCTATTCCTTCTAATCTTCCAAGAAGAGTTTCTCTGGTAAACTTCTCAATGCATAGTATAACCTATTCAATCATCTGTGATGTCTACTTAAATACAAGTGTCAATGCCTTTAAGATCATCCATATCACTTCATCCTCAGTCTTGTTTCCTTCACAAGATTTGATACTTGCAACAATCTCTGATATCCTACCAATATAACTTCTCACAGATTCATCTTCCATCATTTTTATATATTCAAATGAACATATCCAATCCTATAATTTGACTATCTTTGCATGCACATCACCTTCAAAAGTAGATAGTAAAGCTAACCAAATTTCATGAGATGTTCTTAGAGTTTTTACCTGATTGTATTCATTCTCTGGAAGTGCTGACAAAAGTGCTTCTCTAGCAAGTATGTTACACATGAATAGATCTCTCTCCGTATTAGTACATTCTTCAATTTTATCTTCTTCAATGATAGTCTTCTCATTCTTTGTGATTAACTAGTATCTTGGTCCTAAACATAGAAAATGTGTTTTCATCTTCTCTTTCTAGTTGTGATAGTTTATGTGAGGCCTCACCCCGACCCATCATAGAATTTTTTATCATTCACATTTTGATACTTCATGATTTGATACATTGATACACTTTTTGATTATCCTAACAGAGACTCGAGATATTATGTTTGATGATGATGATTATATTGTATGGATTACATTTTGATGTGGACTAGGACTTAGGATATAATGTTGATTTTGATTATACATGCTTAGATATGTGAATTGATGATTAGATTTAATTATTTCATGGATTATGCTCTACATTAGGAAGTAGCATGGATATTATGTTATGATGATTTATGAAAATACTATGTTTAAACATCACTAAATGGAAATTGTGATTTAAGAATTGAATTTTGCATATGGAATTATGTTGCTAATTATGAATTGTATATGTAAATATATGTATTCATGTGATTTTATTACCTTGGACTACTAATATTTCATTTTAGTGTGTAGGAAATTACCATGGATATTATTGGAGAATCAGTAACCAACCATATGTGCAAACTATAAAGCCAAGGTTGAATCTAATGAAGAGATTCAAATCTCATTGTTAAGTGATTTAATTCGTCACCGTAAATTGTATGTATGTATTAGGTGTTTTCACTGTGTAATTAGTGACATGTCAATGTTGTATTATGTCATTTTATAGTGTCACTTGACACTTGTTATGTGTTTATGTAATGACATGTCTACTAAGATTGGCAATGTAAACCTAAGCCTAACTGACTCATTAGGAACCTAATTAAACCCCCTTTTGTTTGGTGATACTTTCAAAGTCCCACCAATTTGATTATTTAAATTTAATTCTTTCTAGCCACTTCTAGAGGCCAAAAAGTGGTCCTAAAGATCAATTTTAGCAAAATCCAAGTACCTTAGTGATAGGGGTATGGGTTAGGAATATTTCTAACACATCTAGAACCCCCTAGTGGCCTTGGTGACCCTCTTGATGACCCATTTTTTACATGTTACGAAAATGGAGCGAGTCTTGACCTTTACCCAAACCCACACTCTTTTCCAATCTTTCATTTATGATAGGGGACAAGGAAAAGCCAAAGGACTTAAGGGTCAATTTTGAATTTAATGTTGGTGGGTGGGTAGGATTTGGAGGCCTTTTTAGAGGCCCTTTGTAGAGTTAGTGGGTGTTCACCCACTCTCTACTTTTAGAGACATTAGGGTTTTTGGATTGAAAGAAGAAAAAAGGATTGGGCTCTTCTCAAACTTCATTTTACCATAACACATTGTGAAGGTTGGTCTCCATTTTCATGAAATTTTTTTATTTTTGGTTGTAAGTAGATTAGTATGTATTTCATTCTCTTTCATATGTGATATGTATTTGTGTTGTTGTTATGTAAGGGAATGGGATTTTGGGTTTGATTTCATGCTTAATGTGTTTATCTTTGCTCTAATGAGGGAGTTTTGTGAAGGGTGTAATGGCATTACTCACCCTTGGATAGGGAAGAAGTGGCCATGTATGGGGTAAGGGGTTAGTTGGACTCCATGATAGTGTAGAGTCTCTTCTCATGGAGAGAAGAGAGAAAAAAATGCAAGGTGTATGGGCCCTTGCATGCCATTGTTATTGATCTTAATTTGGGGGAGATAAGGAGAAGAATGGATGGAAAAATGTATGTGGTTTTAGCCTTGAAGAGGCATGGTTATTGTATGTATTATTTTGGCAATCTCATACATGGAAGTCCACCTTCACCCCTTATTATGGGTTCAAGGTGAATCCCATTGTGCAAGCCTTGGATGGGTGTTTTCTTTTTGTGTTTTGTATTGTGAAAATGGTGTGGATGTCACCCGTTGGTTACCGATTCTCCTAGCTCGAGGGTGGTCTCCTTGAGACCTAGGATGGGAGGTGAGCTCTCCATGGTTGGTTTTTATGTTTCTGATGTAGCACAACACTCTCTGTTAACAATAAAACTCAATCACAAGACAAATAAACACAACTTTGAAACCTTCAATATTTTTCCATTCATCACTAACTGCTTCTACAATTCACTGCAAACTCTTAAGTAACCAAAAAACTTAGAAAATCAAGAAATCTAAAAATTACCCTCTTTGGTAGTTTTTTTCCATAATTGTTTTTTGCCATTTTTGGTAATTTTTGAAAAAAACAACTAAAAAGCTAAGTTTCTCCCTAAACATGCCCTCGACTAAGTTAGAAAGAATTGCCAACTAATATCTGAGATTTAGAAACATAAATTCGGATTTATTACAAAATAGAACTTTCTAAAAACTAGAGAAAAAACACTAAAAGTTGATTTCAGAGCCCTAGATGAAACTTTGAGCTCCCAAAAATGTGCTAAAATGGACCCCAATCAATCTAAGATCATTGAAAAAATGAATGCCACATCCTGAGGCACGCACCTGAAAAATTTCAGCAAAAACCCAGACCTGAGTCAAAAGTTATGACCTTCGGAAGTTTTTGTATTGGTTTATGACCTACAGAAGGTCCTACATCATTCTCCCCTTCTTTAAAGGAACACAGATCCTACAAGTGGGTGTCTGTGAACTGCTGCAACTTTGTGGGGTCCAATTTCATCACTTCCCATTATGAGATCTAGGTGCTATTTGTTGCTCCAGTAATCCCTTCCACTGAATCAAGTACCTATTGTAATGACCATTTCGGGTGACTGTAGACTGCCTGTCCAAAATGTGGGCAATCTTTTTCTTCTTTTTACTTGGAAGTTGGTGATGCCAATCCACCTCATGTTTACTATTTGGCTTAGATAGTTCTCCATGAAATACATATAAATCAGAAACATTAAAGATAGGAGAAATATCTAGATCATCTGGTAGACAAAACTCATAAGCATTAGCATTGTTCTTCTTCAAAATTTGGCAAGGACCTATCTTTTTGTATTTCAGCTTATGATATGTGCCAGTGGGAAATCTCTCACACCTCAAGTACACCACCAAATCACCTGCATTAAATATCTATCTCCTTCTACTGACATCTGCAACAGCCTTATATCGCTCATTGCTATCCTGCAATTTACTCCTCACATCTTGTTGAAGTTGTTGAAGGTGTTCAGTAAATGCTTCCCCTCATTGCTAATTCTATCTTGAACAGGGAGTTGTACAAGGTCCAAAACACCCTAAGGATTCTTACGATATACGATCTAAGAAGGAGATTTTCCAGTTGATCTATTAACAGAACTATTGTAAGAAAACTCTACTTGAGGCAATGCCAAGCCCCACTACTTGGGCTTTTCACCAACAATACAACGTAATAGGTTTCCCAAACGTTGATTGACTACCTTAGTTTTCCCATCAGTTAGGGGATGATAGGCACTGCTAAACTACAACTGTGTTCCCATCTTCTTCCATAAGGTCCTCCAGAAATGACTCAAAAATTTAGTATCCCTGTCAAAAGTGATAGTCTTTAGAACGCCATGGAGTCTAACAACTTCTAAGAAAAACAAGTTGGCTATCCTTGTGGCATCATTAGTTTTTTTACATGCAATAAAATGAGCCATCTTAGAGAATCTATCAACAACTACAAAGATAGAATATGTACCTCGCTAGGTGTGGGGAAGCCCCAATACAAAATCCATACTCACATCTATCCATGGCTCGATGGGTACAGGTAGAGGTGTATATAATCCTATGTTTTGGGAGTGACCCTTAGCCACTTGACAGATTCTGTACCTTGCCACATACTTGGTAATGTCCCATTTTAGTTTTGGCCAGTAGTATTTGTCTTCAACCAAGGCTATTGTCTTGTCCTTCCCAAAGTGACCAGCCAAACCACCACTATGAAATTATCGGATAATATTTTCCCTCATGGAACCAGCTGGTATACAAAGTTGTTTTCCTCTAAAGAGGTAACCATCTTGCATAAATTATTCTCCTCTCATGTGATCTAAAATATTAGTTCCTGGTTCTTTAATCTTCTCTATAATTTCCCAAAAATCATCATCAGCCTCATACATAACTTTAATAGCATCAAAACCAATGACCTTTGTTTCCATTGTAGTTATGAGTGTAACACGCCGACTTAGGGCATCAAAAACCTGATTCTGCTTTCTAGAATTATGCTTCAAAACAAAATTATACCCTTGCAAGAAAGACACCCATTTAGCATGCCTACTATTCAATTTCTTTTGTGTGTTCACATATTTCAGGGCCAAATGATCTATAAATAGTACAAATTCCTGTGGGACCAGATAATGCCTCCAATGCCTTAAGGCTTGAACAATAGCATAAAATTCTAAATCATAATTAGAATAGTTCTTCCTCACATCATTCAATTTTTCACTGAAAAAGGCTATGGGTTTACCTGTCTGGCTAAGAAAAGCACCTATCCCAACATGGGAAGCATCAGACTCTACTTCAAATACTTTATCAAAATTTGGAAGTGCCAATATAGGAGCTTCAGTTACCTTTTTCTTCAAGAATTGGAAACTCTGTTCAGCATCTGTTGTCCATGTGAATTCCCTTCCTTTCGTACAATTTGTTATGTGCGCTACAATACTGCTAAAATTCTGAATGAACTTTCTATAGAAGGTTGCCAATCCATGAAAACTCCTTACCCCTGTTATGCTGGATGGACTAGACCATTCTAGGATTTCCTTGACCTTTTCTGGGTCCATCTGAACACCATCTCCAGAAATGATGAATCCCATAAAAGTCAAATTATTTTGCATGAATTTGCACTTCTTTAAATTTGCACACAACTTCTCTTTCCTCAGTACACTTAGGATGATCCTCAAGTGTTGTAGGTGTTCTCCTTTGTGTTTGCTGTAAATTAGGATATCATCAAAATAAACTACAACAAACTTACCAATGTAGGGTCGTAAGATAGTATTCATCAATCTCATGAATGTACTTGGTGCATTAGAAAGCCCAAATGGTATAACCATCCATTCATACAAGCCATCCCTAGTCTTAAAATTTGTGTTCCACTCATCTCTTTCACGAATTCGAATCTGGTGGTATCCACTTCATAGATCAATCTTGCTGAAGTATTTGTTAATTCATCCATCATATCCTCTATACGAGGAATAGGAAACTGATACTTGATAGTAATCTTATTAATTGCTTTGTTGTCAGTACACATCCTCCATGTTCCATCCTTCTTCAAGGTCAACAATGCAGGCACAACACATGGGCTCATGCTTTCTCTAATGAGGCCTTTCTCAACTAGTTTTGTTACTTGTTTGTTGAGCTCTGCATGTTGTGTTGGGTTTAGTCAATAAGCTACTTGATTAGGAAGAGTTGCTCTAGGAATCAGATCAATATGGTGTTGTATATCCCTTTTTGGTGGAGTCCATCAGGTAGCTCATTTGGAATAACATCAGAAAATTCTTCTAGTATCTTTACTACATCATGTGGTATTATGTCTTCTTATTCTTCTCCTCTTTTTACTATCAATCCGTAGCAGCAACCTGTCACCTTCATTTCTTTGACAACATCCTTGGCAGACAACATGGTCTCATTCTTCTTTTCATGCTTAAGTGGTAAGAGAGTCACTTTAGAGCCATCCTTCCAGAAGTTATATGTATTTTTCTCTCCATCGTGCATGATCTTCCTATCATACTACCATGGTCTTCCCAACAAAATATGATAGACATCCATAGGAATAACATCACACCATATCTCATCCTTATAGATTTTTCCTATAGTAAACTGAACCAAACATCTTTTATCAACAGTAACCTCATTTCCTTTCTTAAACCATGCAATACAATAAGGACGAGGATGTTTCTCACATTGCAAATTTAGTTTCTCTACCATTTCCTTAGCTACCATATTCTCACAACTACCCCCATCAATAATAACTTGGCATACCTTTTCACCTGAAGTGCATCTAGTTCTGAAGATGTTGGTTCAAAGCCACGAATCATCAAAGCTCTTTACAGGGACTTCTTCCTTCTTTGGAATGATCATCAATCTCCTCATCATGAGAGTTTCTCACACATCTGGTAGGACTTCTTGTTCTGTTCCTGCTTCTATAAATTTTGGCTGAACTAGATTCACTCTAGGCTTTCCTCCTTGGTTTCTTTCTGGCATGTTATAATTTGAACATTCAAAGGCTCTATGTCCTTCTCCACACCTAAAACAAGTGAAAGGCCTTCTTTGATTTTCCCAGCCTCTTCCGCTTCCATAGCCTCATCCTCTCTGAAACCCCCTTCCTCTTTCTTGATTTGGAGGATCTTGCCTAGTGTCCATATTTTTTTCAAATCCTTGAAAAAAATCTCCCCGACCATTATTAGAACCTCCCTGAAATGGAGTTGAGGTACCCCTTCAACCACCTCTATTCCTTTGGATATATTGCCTATTCTTATTTTCTTCATCCTTTAGGGCTAATTGGTAGGCTTCCTCCATATTGCTAACACTATGCATGCTCAACTAATCTTGGATGGAGAATTTTAGGCCATTCATATATCTAGCAACCATTTGCTCATTATTTTCTCAATGTTCTATGCGCATGGATAGTTTGTAGAATTCATTTGTATAGTCTTGCACTGAAGACAAGTTTTGTTTCAGATTTTGGAACCTGGGAAAGAGGGTTTGTGAATAATCCATGGGTAAGAATTTTTCTTTGAGCTTGTTCTCCATCTTGCTCCACGTCTTAATCTTTTCTTTTCCCTTTCTAGTTCATTCTTTTTGGAGATGATCCCACCATATCATTGCATGTCTTTTTAATTTTGTGCTTTCAAACTTCATCTTCTTTTCTTATGTCATAGGCTTCCATTCAAAAAATTTCCCCATCTCGTTTAGCCAATCTACTAATTCTTCTAGCTTAAGACTACCAGCATAGTCTGAAACATCAATCTTGATTTTTTCACTCCTTCCTTCCAAAGCCTTGAGAACTCTATCTTCATAGCTCATTTCTTCCAGCCTCTCTTTTGTATTTTCTTCATTTTGGTTTCCCTCTTCATCAGATTCATTTCCTCCTTGTATTCCTTGATTATCCATTCACTCACTGAGTCATTCAATCTACCTCTGCATATCCATCATCAATCTTTGCATCGGTGTGACACCTCCTCTTCCTCTTCCTCTCCCAACCATCTTCCTGCTCTGATAGCAAATGATGTAGCACAACACTCTCTGTTAACAATAAAACTCAATCACAAGACAAATAAACACAACTTTGAAACCTTCAATATTTTTCCATTCATCACTAACTACTTCTACAATTCGCTGCAAACTCTTAAGTAACCAAAAAACCTAAAAAATCAAGAAATCTAAAAAGTACCCTTTTTGGCAATTTTTTCCATAGTTATTTTTTGCCATTTTTGGTAATTTTTGAAACAACACCCAAAAAGCTGAGTTTTTCCCTAAACATGGCCTCGACTAAGTTAGAAAGAATTGCCAACTAATATCCGAGATTTAGAAACATAAATTTGGATTTATTACAAAACATAACTTTCTAAAAACTAGAGAAAAAACACTAAAAGATGATTTCAGAGCCCTAGATGAAACTTTGAGCTCCCAAAAATGTGCTAAAATGGACCCCAATTGATCTGAGATTATTGGCAAAATGAATGCCGCCTCCTGAGGCACGCACCCAAAAAATTTCAGCAAAAACCCAGACCTGAGTCAAAAGTTATGACCTCTTGAAGTTTCTGTATTAGTTTATGACCTACAGAAGGTCCTGCATCATTTTTCATTTTGCAGATTTTGATGGAGCCATTATGATTTTTAGAGCTTGGAAGGTGCTCTTGATGTCATGGTGTTGGAGTCTTCTCCATTGTTGTATCACCCATTGTCTTGTGTTCATGTTGAAGATAAATCTTGTAAAGGAACGAGTCAAATGTGTGGACTCCAATGTTGTAAATATAAATTTAGTCATTGAAAATTATGCGTTCAAGATTATATTGAAATGCAAATTATATCTCAAATGTATTTCTTGCAAAATTTCAAAGTGTGATACTATCTTCTTCTTTCTTTTAGATTTGGATTTGTATAACAATGTGATCAAAGTATTATACCTCAATTCATATGGCATCTTTAAATCTTCTTGAAGAAATCTTGATAACAATGGATTACTAATTAAGTTTTAACACTAAATAATAAACTACCTAGTTTCAATACCTTATAAACATTCCATTATTTGATTGCATAAATAAAAAAAACTTGACATATACATTTAACTCTACAAATGAAAAAAAAACAAAAAAAACATGGACAAAGCAAAAAAAAAATGTAGGAGGGAAGAATTAATTCTCTTTTCCCACAGAGAATATTCCCCCCCAAGATTCCATTTCTAAGGAGGGGTTAGCATATTAATTCTTAATATAACCCAGATTAAACAATCTCCTAAATTAACTCCTCCTCCACTTGTATGCATGTGGACCCCACTTCTTCATCCTCCCTTAAATGGGAAGAGAAAGTACTGTAAAAAAAAAATCATACAAAAAAAATAAAATTAAAATATAATTTTATGCCTTGCTACATTTGGAAAGGGGAAAACCTTGTGGTGGGCCCAAGTCCTTTGTCTTTAACCTGTACCATATCTTCCCCCCTTGACTTGTGTAAATTCATGCATTGGGATTAAGGTGAATGGGTTGGTGGGCCCAAACCCCATGTCACCATTATTTGCACCTTCTTTGGAGTATTTCGAAAACCTCCATATGCTTGGGTTAAGACTTGTTTTAAGTGGGACCCACAACTTTTGTGCCTTGGTAATTACACTCATTCCCCTCCTTTTTCCCATCGTACCATACTTACTTGTCATAGCTTAATATTTGCTGCTGACAAAAAAATTAATACTTGCCCTCTTGACAAGTCACCTACCCCCTTAGCATGCAAAATATTCTTGCAAAAGGAATGAGGAAGATACTTAGGTGGGCCCCCCAAAATCTTTGGTCTTCACTTCCTTTTGGGCACGTGGGGCCATGGGAAGAGAGGGGTGATGGGGTTAGTGGGTTAGGATTAGTAGGTTAGTAGGTTAGGACTAATTCTTTTTGGGTTTTGATTTGTTCTTATTAGTTGTTAATTTTGTTTATTAGTTATTAATTTTATTTTGTGATTAAATTTATTGTTAATAAAATTAATTACTAATTAATAGATTTATGGTTAATGTGTTTTAGATTTATCTATTAATAAATCAACTTGTTAATTTAATAGTTTATTTTATGCAATTGTGAATTTGTTATGGATTCATAGGATAATGATCTAATAAATTGATTTGTCTTAATTAAATCATTTTATAAGAAGGTGATTAGCATGTATTAGAAGATGGGTAGTATAACCGTTATTTTTCTTAAATGTTTAGATAACACTTGTTCTAGTTAACACTATTAAGTTATTGTCAGATTAAAATTTGATTGTTAATGTAGTTATCTCGTGAACTAATATTGTAGGATAAATTATCGATTATGTTGGATAAGTCACATTCGAAAGTCATAACCTAGGTATATAAACATTTTGGGATATTGTTTAATTGGAATAGATTGGATAAGTAATTAATGCCCTAGGTTATGAGGAATTGGAAGGTTAAACATTATTGAGTAGGTTTTAGTAGAATTGGAATTATTCTGACAAAGTTTATTTTGGCAAAGGAAATTTTAGGACAGGACCTACATCTCTTTTAAAGTCATTGAATGGGTTCTTACTTTATAAACCTATCCCATCGAAACTAAAGGGGAATTAGAAGCACCTAGATATCTATGGATTCATCATGAACATAAGTTTTAAAATGGTATTGTATGCTTTAGGGTCCATCTTATCCGAACTCAAATTTTCACGGTAATGGTTATGAGTTTAAACCTGCCAGACCCACAGTGGAACATTGATACTTATAGGGCTTAACGCTCTGAAATTTAATCCTAGGATAGGGTTGGCTTAAATATAGTCGAACCATCCTTTGAACCCATGTACTTTATCTTCAAAACTTCTAGTTTTAAAAAAAAATTATTGCATTTTTATTGGTAAATTTTTGGGCATGACAGTTTACTCCATCAAACTTAGGGCTTTCCTTCTTAAAATGAGATGCTATAGATCTCCTTAAGTTGTTAAACTTTTTCTTCAAGGACCTACCGCTCTAATACCAATTGTATAAAGTAAAGTCCAGAAAGATAACTGAGAGGGCGAGGATGAATCAATTATCAGATAATAAATTTTTTTATTACCATTATCAAATTTCAACCATGTCATCAATATAAGAAACAACCATAGAAAGATAAATATACACAACAACACAATAACACAATATATGTTGACTAGGGAACCTCTTGATCAGAGAGTAAACCCCGGTAGGAATGATGCCCACAAAAGATGTACTAATATGAAAATTCCTTGTGAGAGGATGGACTCTATTAGGAGCCTTATGAAATACATTCAGTACATATGAGTCCCTATTAGGAGACTTTGAATCCCTATTAAAAGATTCTAACCTAGTTAAGAGTTATGGAAGACAGAAGGACCCATTGTCCAAATAGCTTCAAGGGAAAGATCACTAAACACACTTTCCAACTAATCTTTGTATTATTTGAATAGAATAATACCAAAAATTACTAATCTTAGCAACTTGTCTTTGCTCCTCTATATGTGCCAAACTGCACCAACTACTTCACCAAATCTCTGTAATTCACATATCCTCTTAAAATATATTGCTCAATTTTATAATTCACATCTGTATCTCATCATCATCATTAAAGAAAAAATTCCTTCCTTTATACCACACTCAAATAATTACAAATGAGTCAGCCAACAAGGCTTAACCAGTTAAAAAATATAAACCTTCACACGTTACATAATATTCCATAATTACATAAAAACTATTAGCTTCAAAACAAAATAACTCTTCACACGTGCAACCTCTAACCATGATGTCTCATTCAGGTCACCACCAAAATGTCTTCATCAACTATATAACTTTGCATGCCCATATTCTATCTCGATTAGGAGATATCATCCAATTACCACAAGCTGCATCTTAGGAACACTATCTGAATACTGCTTCCACTAAATTACACATAACTATCATGAATAATTGAATTTCTATACATGCTCTTGACCAAAATCTCATGACACAATGTAGATTAAATCTTCAAATTTTCATAGCTTGATCTGCAATACTCCACGTGCGCTAATTCAAACATTGTTTGCTTCTCTACTAATCTCCAGTAGATCACTGTGTTGACATCAATGACAATCATAGTGATGAATGTAATATACAACTGCTAAAGAATGACTCTGAATACTCCCCCATATGACATATTTAGCATTCATTCCTAACAGAATGTTGAAGATGTCCTATGGGGGAGTATTCGAGTAGTTCTATAGCAGTTGTATGTTGCATTCATGACTGTGTTTGTCATTGATGTCAACACATTGATCTACTAGAGATTAGCAAAGAAGAAGATAGTGTTTGTATTAGTGCACATAGAGAATTGTAGATCAAACTATGTGGCATTAAGGACCTGTTCTATACCATGTCCTAAGATCATGGTTAAGAGCGCATACGGAAATTCAATTATTCATAACAGTTATGTGTAATCTAGTGGAAACTATATTCTGACAGTGTTTCTGAGAAGCGGCTTGTGATAATCAAATTATATCTCCTAATCAGAATAGAATCTGGACATGTGAAGTTGTATAGAGGTTGAAGAAACTTTAGAGGTGACCTGGATGAGACATCACAGTCAGAGGTCACACATGTGAAGATTTATTAAGTTTGGAAACTGACATTTTTTATGTGGTTATGAAATATTATGTATCGTGTGATGATTTATATTTTGTAATTGGTTAAGCCTAGTTGGCCGACTCAATTGTAAGTTATTTGAGTGCGGTATAGATGAAGGACTTTTTTTGTTGATTTTATATAGAAGTGTGTAATAAAAATGATATTTTAATAGGATATTCAAATTGAGAAGATCTAGTATTGAGATTTGGTAAAGTAGTTGGTACAGTTGTGGCACAGACAGAGGAGTGAAGATCAGATTGCTAAGACCAGAAATTATTGGTATTACTCTATTTGGATAATACAAAGATTTGTTGGATAGTGAGTTCATTGATCTTTCCCCTGAAGCTATTTGGATGGTGGGTCCTTCTACCTTCCTTAACTCTTAACAGGGTTAGAATATTTTAACAAGGATTCAAAGTCTCATAATAGGGACTGATATGTATTGAATGTATCTCATAAGACTCCTAAGAGATTCCATCCTCTCACAAGGAATTTTTATAACAATACATCTTTTGTGGGTACCATCCCCGCTGAGGTTTACTCTCTGATCAAGAGGTTCCCTAGTTAACATATCTTGTGTCCTTGTGTATGTTTACCTTTCTATGATTTTTTTTTTATATTGGTAACATATTTGAGATCTAATAATGTTATTGAAAGTTTCTTTCATCTGATAACTAATTCAGCCCCCCTCTCAGTTAAACATTATTGAGTAATTAGAAGGTTATGAGGAATTGGAAGGTTAAACATTATTGAGTAGGTTTTAGTAGAATTCGAATTATTCTGACAAAGTTTATTTTGGCAAAGGAATTTTTAGGACAGGACCTACATCTCTTTTAAAGTCATTGAACGGGTTCTTACTTTATAAACCTATCCCATCTAAACTAAAGGGGAATTAGAAGCACCTAGATATCTATGGATTCATCATGAACATAAGTTTTAAAATGGTATTGTATGCTTTAGGGTCCATCTTATCCGAACTCAAATTTTCACGGTAATGGTTATGAGTTTAAACCTGCCAGACCCACAGTGGAACATTGATACTTATAGGGCTTAACACTCTGAAATTTAATCCTAGGATAGGGTTGGCTTAACTATAGTCAAACCATCCTTTGAACCCATGTACTTTATCTTCAAAACTTTTAGTTTAAAAAAAAAATTGTTGCATTTTTATTGGTAAATTTTTGGGCATGACAGTTTACTCCATCAAACTTAGGGCTTTCCTTCTTAAAATGAGATGCTATAGATCTCCTCAAGTTGTTAAACTTTTCCTTCAAGGACCTACCGCTCTAATACCAATTGTATAAAGTAAAGTCCACAAAGGTAACTGAGAGGGTGAGGATGAATCAATTATCAGATAATAAATTTTTTTATTACCATTATCAAATTTCAACCATGTCATCAATATAAGAAACAACCATAGAAAGATAAATATACACAACAACACAATAACACAATATATGTTGACTAGGGAACCTCTTGATCAGAGAGTAAACCCCGGTAGGAATGATGCCCACAAAAGATGTACTAATATGAAAATTCCTTGTGAGAGGATGGACTCTATTAGGAGCCTTATGAAATACATTCAGTACATATGAGTCCCTGTTAGGAGACTTTGAATCCCTATTAAAAGATTCTAACCCAGTTAAGAGTTATGGAAGACCGAAGGACCCATTGTCCAAATAGCTTCAAGGGAAAGATCACTAAATACACTTTCCAACTAATCTTTGTATTATTTGAATAGAATAATACCAAAAATTACTAATCTTAGCAACTTGTCTTTGCTCCTCTGTATGTGCCAAATTGCACCAACTACTTCACCAAATCTCTGTAATTCACATATCCTCTTACAATATATTGCTCAATTTTATAATTCACATCTGTATCTCATCATCATCATTAAGGAAAAAATTCCTTTCTTTATACCACACTCAAATAATTACAAATGATTCAGCCAACAAGGCTTAACCAATTAAAAAATATAAACCTTCACACGTTACATAATATTCCATAATTACATAAAAACTGTTAGCTTCAAAACAAAATAACTCTTCACACGTGCAACCTCTAACCATGATGTCTCATTCAGGTCACCACCAAAATGTCTTCATC
This sequence comes from Chamaecyparis obtusa, assembly GCA_027943335.1. Lineage (NCBI taxonomy): Eukaryota > Viridiplantae > Streptophyta > Pinopsida > Cupressales > Cupressaceae > Chamaecyparis > Chamaecyparis obtusa. Next base: position 2,556,045 of record BSBK01000213.1, on the reverse strand, counting down.
AACTATATAACTTCGCATGCCCATATTCTATCTCGATTAGGAGATATCATTCAATTACCACAAGCTACATCTTAGGAACACTATCTGAATACTGCTTCCACTAAATTACACATAACTATCATGAATAATTGAATTTCTATACATGCTCTTGATCAAAATCTCATGACACAATGTAGATTAAATCCTCAAATTTTCATAGCTTGATCTGCAATACTCCACGTGCGCTAATTCAAACATTGTCTGCTTCTCTGCTAATCTCCAGTAGATCACTGTGTTGACATCAATGAAAATCATAGTGATGAATGTAATATACAACTGCTAAAGAATGACTCTGAATACTCCCCCATATGACATATTTAGCATTCATTCCTAACAGAATGTTGAAGATGTCCTATGGGGGAGTATTCGAGTAGTTCTATAGCAGTTGTATGTTACATTCATGACTGTGTTTGTCATTGATGTCAACACATTGATCTACTAGAGATTAGCAAAGAAGAAGATAGTGTCTGTATTAGTGCACATAGAGAATTGTAGATCAAACTATGTGGCATTAAGGACCTGTTCTATACCATGTCCTAAGATCATGGTTAAGAGCGCGTACAAAAATTCAATTATTCATAACAGTTATGTGTAATCTAGTGGAAACTATATTCTGACAGTGTTTCTGAGAAGCGGCTTGTGATAATCAAATTATATCTCCTAATCAAAATAGAATCTGGACATGTGAAGTTGTATAGAGGTTGAAGAAACTTTAGAGGTGACCTGGATGAGACATCACAGTCAGAGGTCACACATGTGAAGATTTATTAAGTTTGGAAACTGACATTTTTTATGTGGTTATGAAATATTATGTATCGTGTGATGATTTATAGTTTGTAATTGGTTAAGCCTAGTTGGCCGACTCAATTGTAAGTTATTTGAGTGTGGTATAAATGAAGGATTTTTTTTTTTGATTTTATATAGAAGTGTGTAATAAAAATGATATTTTAATAGGATATTCAAATTGAGAAGATCTAGTATTGAGATCTGGTAAAGTAGTTGGTACAGTTGTGGCACAGACAGAGGAGTGAAGATCAAATTGCTAAGATAAAAAATTATTGGTATTACTCTATTTGGATAATACAAAGATTTGTTGGATAGTGAGTTCATTGATCTTTCCCCTGAAGCTATTTGGATGGTGGGTCCTTCTACCTTCCTTAACTCTTAACAGGGTTAGAATATTTTAACAAGGATTCAAAGTCTCATAATAGGGACTGATATGTATTGAATGTATCTCATAAGAATCCTAAGAGATTCCATCCTCTCACAAGGAATTTTTATAACAATACATCTTTTGTGGGTACCATCCCTACTGAGGTTTACTCTCTGATCAAGAGGTTCCCTAGTTAACATATCTTGTGTCCTTGTGTATGTTTACCTTTCTATGATTTTTTTTTATATTGGTAACATATTTGAGATCTAATAATGTTATTAAAAGTTTCTTTCATCTGATAACTAATTCAGCCCCCCTCTCAGTTATCTTGGTGGACTTTACTTTCTAACAATTGGTATCGGAATGAAAGGTCCTTGAAAGAAAATTTTAACAACTTAAGGAGATCTATGGAAAATCATTTGAGGAAAGAAAGTCCTAATATTTATGGAGTGAACTATAACAGATGGAAAGAAAAGATGAAGACACATCTACTATGTTTAGGACTAGGATATGATGAACTACAACTGATTTGAATACATTGTATAACTTGAAGATCTATGATTTAAGATCACCGAGTTGCTAATTAGATATGTAAGATGGTTAAATCAGTAATATGTTGTCATTGATGTCAACTAGTTTTGGCAATACTTATATTGTAAGTTACTATACCCAAACATCTATAGAAGAAGAAGAAAAGAGATAAAGAATAGAATATATCTACATGAGGAAGATGGAGATGATAGATAAGGATAAGGAATACATAGGGTAACTTATGGATGATTCTATGACCTTATGTTATTGGCTTGATTATGTTGCATTCATCTATGATGAAAGATAGAGAAAAATGCACAAAGTAGTGTTGTCGGTTAAAGAACCATTTTATTATACATCGACATAGTGTAGTGTATACCGATCATATTATAAACCGAGCCTATGTTCACTGACACATTTCTTTGTTAACCGAGCAGAAGAAAAGAACTAAATTACTAGTTTAGTCGATGGAAGTTGATGAGCTATAAAGTACCTCGAAATCAGAGATGAAGATAATGTTTGTTATGAATATCGAAAGATAACATAATTCAAAGAAGATCTAATGGATTGAAACAAAATGTTTTACTGACATGCCAGCCGAGGAAGGTTTAAACGACAAAAACAACAAAGGAGATTAAGTGGCAAAAATTGATGAATGGAATTAAAATGGTTTACTCATCTATTTAAGAGATTGGGATTTCATGATGAAATCATGCCAGAAGGAGACTGCAGAAGATTTCGCATGAAAAAGCTTCATGCATGCCTGATCAGACTGACTAAGGAGAACCAAACTGTAGAGATTACCAAGCGTTAGAAAGCTATTACCAAGTGACAATAAGTTACTGAATATTGATTAAAATAGAATTGAAATATTGATCAGAGGATTTGAATGAGCTTAACATAGATCTGATAATCTAAAATTGAAGTTGTGTGGTAATTAGATCAATTGCTGTTAAATTTTAACCATTGTAAATAGAGAAATCTCTTAACAAAGTAGACTAGAAAGTCTTGTAATGTCATTCATAGAGTGTACATTTGTTATCTTGTCAACCCCATACTAAATTTTGGTTGGATGATAACAGTTGGTCTAAAATCCTCTAACAAGGTCACACCTCACAGTGTGTTTGTAACCTTTAATAGGGTTGGGTCTTCACCGACCTCACTTTAGAAGAGTGAACAATTTTTGGGTTGTTGGTCCCAGGTGGTTTTTCCCATCACAGGGTTTCCACATTAAATCTCTTGTGTTGTGTTGATTGTGATGATTGTTTGTTATCATACTTTACATGTTTCATATTGGATTTGATTGGTAATCATTACATGTTATTAACTAGTAATTGGTAAAAGCACATACAAAATACTATTTTAGTTTACTGAGCTGCAGAAGTTTTAGCAAATGCTTTTTGAATATACATTTTGTGATTGGGACTATGGATAACTGATTCAACCCCCTCTCAGTTATTATAACAATTGGTATCAGAGAGTTGGTTGCTTGGAAAAGAGTTTTAAGGACTTTAGCACAAATATTTCAAAATGTATAAGAGGGAAGTGCCAAAGCTAAACAAAGATAACTTCATAGTATGGCAAAGCCGAATGAAGCTGCATGTATCTGGAATTGGGAATTTTTCCCTTACACTAATGGAGAATGGCTACATTGGACCACCCACTGGTCTCTTGACCCTTGAACAAATGAGAGACAGACATGAACATAATTTTACTATGATGGAGATTGTTGCTGCCTGTACCAATGCCGAATTTGAAGATATTAAGAATTGCACTACTACTAAAGGTATGTGGGATAAAATTTCTCAAGTTTATAGTGGTGATGTGAATGTCAAAAGAGCCAGAGTTGAAAGCTTAAGGGGTAGATTTGATGACATGAAAATGAAGGAAGGTGAAAATATTGTGCAGTATACAAATAGACTGAAAGAGGTATTACATGATATTAGAGCATTTGATGGTGTTATTGATGAAGAGACATTGGTAAGAAAAGTTCTCAGAACCTTATTGTTAGTTTATGCAATCAGAATATCTGCAATTCATGAAACAAGGTCTACATCTGGTAACAACCTTACTCTTGATAATCTGATTGGTAAGCTTACAACCTTTGAACTGAATAACTTTGACAATAGTGTTGTACCATCTGTTGAATTTTCTTTTATGTCTTCTCTGAAGATTGGTAAGTCTAGTAGCAGAAATAAGAATGATGATAGTGATAGCAATACTAATGATGAGCTTAATGAACTTGAAGCTCTTATGGCTAGAAGATTACCTAAAGGTAAAGAAAGGTGTAGAGGTGAATTAACTTTAGCATGCTTTAATTGTAAAGAGGTTGGTCATATTGCTACTAGATGTCCACACAGGAAAGATGATGACAAAAATAAAGACCGATTTGGTGAAGGAATCTATGGGAGAAGAGGCAACAAAAGTTACCGACACTACAACAGAGGCAACCAAGATAATAATGATAAAGGAAAGAAGGTGTGCTACATTACAGAAGAAGATGTCACTGATACCGACACTGATGAAGATGTGGAGGTAGTATTTGTTGCAATGAAGGATGACTCAGAGGAAGATGAGAGGTATGTAGAGAGAAAAATTATCTCTAAGGTTAATAAGAATGATACATGGATTATAGATAGTGGTTGTACACATCACATGACTGGTGATGAAGAGAAATTTGATCATCTTGAAGAACACAATGGAGGATCTGTTAGAATGGGTAATGATCCACCGTGTATGGTTAGAGGAAAAGGATCCCTGATGATAAATGATAAAATTAGATGTGATAATGCTTATTGGGTAAAAGGTCTAAACTATAATTTGCTAAGTGTGGCACAGCTGAAAAATTCAAGCCACCGAGTTTATTTTGAGTGCAAGAAAGTGAAGATATATGATGATGGAGGAAGACTTATTGGATCTGGAACATAGTCGAGAGGTAAATTGTTTTATCTTGATAATGATTAGTCTTCTTGTTTAATGATGAAAGATGAAGATGCATGGTTGTGGCATAAGAGGTTATGTCATGTGAATTTTGATAACATGATTAAGATCAGTAAAAAGAAAAAGGCTAGAGGTCTGCATAACTTATCTAAGCCTGATCATGTTATGTGTCATGAATGTCAAAAAGGTAAAATGACAAAATCTAGTTTCAAAAGAAAAGATTATTCCATAAAGAAATTACTTGAGTTAGTGCATACCGACCTATGTGGTCATATGAGAACTCAAAGTTACTATGGAGACAAATATTTTATTATTTTTCTTGATGATTATACTAGATTAATGATAGTCATGTTCTTGAAGGAAAAATCAGAGGCATTTCAGATGTTCAAGTGGTATAAAGCAAAATTTGAGAAAGAGACTGGTAAAGAATTGAAATGCTTAAGATCTGACCGAGGTGGTGAATTTATTTCTAATGAATTTACTAAATTTTGTAATGAGCATGGTATTAAAAGATAGGTCTCTGCACCGAGGACACCACAACAAAATGGAATAGCTAAAAGGAGGAATAGGTTAATTGTTGACTGTGCAAGGACACTGATGTTACAAAAGAATGTTGCTCAGACATATTGGAGGGAAGTTGTCAGCATAGGTGTTTATGTTCTGAACCAAGTACAACTAAAGAAGGACACTAATAAGACACCCTATGAGTTATGGTTTGGTCACAAACCCACTGTAAGTTATTTCAAGATTTTTGGAAGTAAATGCTTTATTCTAAAAGATGAAATAAATGGGAAGTTTGACTCAAAAGGTGATGAAGGGATATTTTGGGGATATTCCACTAAAAGTAAAGCATACAAGTGTCTTAACAAAGTAACTAATAAAATGATTGAAAGTACTAATGTTCAAGTTGATGATTTTGACGATAAGAATACAGAGAAAAGCACAAAAGAACCAAAAAAATATAGTAGATTTAGTTACATTGAACAACCAAAGTACCTACCAATGTAGCAGACAGTGACAACCAGTCCGTAAGAAAACAATACTGAGGAATAGGAAAAAGAAACCGACCAGCAGGAAGCACCCACCAAGCAAGAAAATGAACCAGCATAGGATGAACAAGAAAGAAGAGATTGGATACTGGTGAAATTTGTCAAAAGACATCATCCTAAGACACAAATCATTAGAAACAGACAAGCTGGCATGCAAACAACAAGTAAAGAAAGACAAGGTACATGTCTAGTTTGTGAATATGAACCAAAGAATGTAAAAGTTGCATTAGAAAATGGTGAATGGGTTAATGCAATGAAAGAGGAAATAGAACATATAGAGAAGAAAAAAACTTCAAGTTTAGTACCCAGACCTAAGGACAAGAATGTTATCAGTACTAAGTGGATATTCAAAAACAAGCTTAATGAGAATGGAGAGGTAACAAGGAAAAAAGCTAGGTTATTATGCAAGGGATATGCACAAGAGGAAGGAATAGATTATGGTGAGACATTTGCACTTGTTGCTAGATTAGAAGGAGTCAAAATGTTACTTGCATATGCTGCACACAAAAAGTTCAAAGTTTACCAAATAGATGTCAAATCAGCTTTTCTGAATGAGATACTTGAAGAAGAAGTCTACATAGAACAACCTGAAGGGTTCGTTAATACAAAAACAAAGATATGGTATGTAGATTACATAAAGCTTTATATGGTTTGAAGCAAGCACCGAGAGCCTGGTATGAGAGGCTGCATAACTATTTGTTGAGTATTGGATTTTTTAGAACAAGTGAGAATAGTAATCTGTACATGAAAGGAAATTCCTATGATACTATCTTGATTGTTGAGATATTTGTGGATGACATAATATTTGGAGGACAAGATCAAATTTGTAAGTCATTTGCTGATGAAATGAAAAGTGAATTTTAAATGTCTATGTTTGGAGAGATTAAGTTCTTTCTAGGCTTACAAGTGATTCAAAAAAATGATGGTATATTCATCACACAATCTAAATATATAAAGGAAGTCTTGAAGACATTTGGCATGGAAGATGCTAAACTTGTGAGAACATTGATGGCTACTGGATGTAAATTGACTAAACAAGATGGAACTACTGAGGTAAATCAGACACTATACTAATCCATGATTGGTAGGTTAATGTATGTAGTTCACAATAGACCTGATATAGTGCATGTTGTTGGAATAGTTGCAAGATTTTCTGTAAACCCTAGAGAGTCACACATGGTTGCTACAAAGAGAATCTTAAGATACCTAAAGAAAACTAAAGATTATGGACTGTGGTATCCTAAGAAAGGAAAGTTTGAATTGAAGGTATACATCGATGCTGATTGGGCTGGAAATGTGGATGATAGAAAGAGTTCCACCGGAGGAGCATTCTTCTTTGGTGAAAGACTTGTTACATGGACAAGTAAGAAATAGACTTGCATTTCTCAGTCTATAGCTGAAGTAGAGTATGTTGCTACTACTACTAACTATTCAAATATTGCATATATCAAGCAAGTGTTAGAAGGAATGAATGAGGTAATCACTGAGCCGGTGATTATATATTGTGATAACACTAGTGCTATTAATATTTGAAAGAATCCTATGATGCACTCTAAAACAAAGCATATATCAATTAAGTATCACTACTTAAGGGAACAAGCACAAGAGAAGCAAGTTAAGCTAGAATTTGTTACATCAAAAGAACAACTTACTGACATATTTACAAAGCCTCTACCAAAGGATACATATGAATACTTGAGGACTAGACTTGGGGTCCGTCCCCTGTCTACCGGTCACTAAGGCGATCTGAAGGTTACATTAGCCTAATCTTATCAGAAGATCATACATGTTGATGCAGTAGAGTTCACACTTTGGATTTCTATCTAAAGTTTTGAAAAGTTGAAGTATTGGAACCGATTTGCATAATAGTATACCGAGATATAGAGAATGCAATGGACAACAGAGAGTTACATGGCTACTACAGAGCTGTATGTTTGTATTGTTCTTTGGCATTGCTGTCAAAGGAAGAGAGATCAATATGAAGAATATGGAGCCAAAGAGAAAAGGAGAGAGATACAGAAAAGGGAGCTGAAAAGATCATATCTGCAAAACTTAGTCTGCACTTGCAAATGCTTTTATGTAATGTAGTGATTAAACATATTAAGCTAGGGAGAGCTTGTACCATTACAACATTTGTTGACAGAGTTGTAGAATACATGTTTGGTATGTGTATGGCATATTTCATATTGCTTCTATTGCCATCAATGCCAAAGGGAGAGATTGATGAACTACAACTGATTTGAATGCATTGTATAACTTGAAGATCTGTGATTTAAGATCACTGAGTTGCCGATTAGATATGTAAGATGGTTAAATCAATAATATGTTGTCATTGATATCAACTAGTTTTGACAGTACTTTTCTTGTAACTTACTATACCCAAACATTTGTAGAAGAAGAAGAAAAGAGATGAAGAATAGAATATATCTACATGAGGAAGATGGAGATGATAGATAAGGATAAGGAATACATTGGGTAACTTATGGATGATTCTATGACCTTATGTTATTGACTTGATTATGTTGCATTCATCTATGATGAAGGATAGAGAAAAATGCACAAAGCAATGTTGTCGGTTAAAGAACCATTTCAGTATACACCGATCTAGTGTAGTGTATACCAATCACAGTATAAACTGAGCCTATGTTCACTGACACATTTATTTGTTAACCGAGCAGAAGAAAAGAACTAAATGACTAGTTTAGCCGATGGATGTTGATGAGTTGTAAAGTATGTCAAAATCAGAGATGAAGATAATGTTTGTTATGAAGATCGACGACTAACATAATTTGAAGAAGATCTAATGGATTGAAACAAAATGTGTTATTGACACATTAGACGAGGAAGGTTTAAGTGAAAAAATCAACAAAGGAGATTAAGTGGAAAAATTTGATAGATGGAATTAAAATGGTTTACTCATCTATTTAAGAGACTAGGATTTCATGATGAAATCATGCTGGAAGAAGGAGACTGCAAAAGATTTTGCATGAACAAGCTTCATGCATTGGTGCAGGAGCACCCTGTTAAGGGTCCCCACCAGTCCTAAATTTTGGTGTGTGGAAGTGCCTAATGAAGGCTTGTTTATAGAATAAGATTTTTTAAGCTCACTAGTGTGTGAAGGCCTAGTGGAGGTCTTAGTTTTGTAGTGTGTTCTTCCTACTTTGTTGTATAGTGACTCAGGGTAGGTTGTCATCCTGAGGTCACTTCTAATTTAGAGATGTCAAAGTCTTAAGATAGGGATTAGGAGAATTTTTTCACAAGAGTGGCATGTAATAGACCTTAGTATGGTCTTAGGATTTTCAGTGAGCAAAAGTTGCTCGAGCAAGAAAAAGTTGCTCTAAAAGTTGCTAGCAACTTTTCAAAGTTTCTTAACAAATTTTCCTAATAGAGGTCTAAACCTTACCAAGGAGGTTCTAAACACTAACCAAGCTCTAACCTCGAGGAGAAGACTATATTTGATATGAGAAACCCTAATTCAAGGGTTGGCAATTATTGTGTATGACTATTGTACGGAAGAACTAGACTGTGATTAAGAAACAGTGTGTGCTAGTCAGATTTATGGCATGAAATGTTGAATTAATGGATTGCATGTGATATATTTGATTGTGTATTAGTGTATAGTTGTGTTTTTCTTCATTTTTTAGTACTTAGACTAGGTTCTTATTTCATTTGTTTGTATATACATTTGTGTTTTAACTCTGCCAGCCCCCTATCTAGTTTGAACGGGTTTGTAATGTAGGGCCTATAGCTCCTATCCCCACCATGGAAACACCATGGCTCTTTGGGATATGGTATTACAGACCCTACCCTATAAATATGTGCAAGTAGGGCCCAAGATAGTAGGTGCAAACAATTGTTTGATCAAGCCCTAGGCGAGACTAAGTAGTGCCCAACTAGGAGCGGTCAGCAAAGAGTAAGCTCTAGAAGACAAGGGAGTGGGTTTCAAGATTATAAATTTGGAGGGAGACAAGTGAAATGTATGAAGGCTCATTTTTTTGAAGGAGAGAGCCTGAGAAATCTAGGAGTGGTGCTATTGCAGACAGTTTAGCCCTGTGACCCTGAGAGGCCTAAAAAGCCCTAAAAACCCTCATTCTTGGAGGAAGCATTGTACGGATAGATGGAGGCCCAAAAACCCAAAAATATTTGAGGGTTATGCAATTTAATAGAAGTTATTTTGGAACAAGAGCTTTGGTTATGTGGAGGAAAAGGGTCAAAAGTCCTACAAACCCAGAAGGAGGCCTAATTGGGGCTCTCTCTAGTAGCCCTGTTTTGTGAAGGAACTATACAATCGGGTATCAACCCATCTTTGATATCACCTTGGAGTTTCTTAACATGTTACAAGAACACCTTAAAACTCACCTGTACCCGTATTAGAGCTTGTGGTGTTGATTAAGCTTTGAGAACCCTTATAGGCCAAAGTAAGGGAATGAAGCTAGGAAGAATGCTAGCAAAGCTTACATAGGAGAAGTACTATACTTGGTGGAAGGATTGGGCTAGGTCAGGGTATCCTAGAGTTATTAGGAGTCCTATAGACCATAGTATGTTTCTAAAGTACACTGGGATCCTAGCTAAGGATCTGGGAGCATAGACTAGCTAGTCTATCCCAATCTCCCCATCAGATTAGTATTAGAGCCTCTTAAGGCTTGGGAAGTGGATGGTGAATGTTTCAACCTTTAGAGGAATCAGTTGGATCATCTCACAAGAATAAAATGGTGACCAATGCAGAGCTTTCTAAGAAGGTGGAAGATTAGGAGGAAGCCAATAAACTCTTGCAAGAAAGATTGGTCCAGATGGAACAACTCTTGGATGATGTCCAATCAAAGGTAGATAAAGTGAATGATAGGATGGAGGAACAAGATGCCAAAGAGAAAGAGAAGACTATTGATGATGATGTGCCCACACCTGACCCTACAACCCAAGATGAGCAATTTCTAAAATCTTTGAAGGCCATCACCGTCAAGGCACTTGAAGGTGTCCCATTACTTACTGGCAGAATGGATACAAAGCTTGTGATGCAATGGATTGAGGGCATGGAGAATCACTTTGAATGTGAAGAGATCTTTGATGCACAAAAGGTCAAAGTGGCCAAGTCTAGGTTGAGGGTCCAAGCTTTAACCTGGTGGAACTACCTGCAAGAAGAAAGGGAGAAAGAGGGAAAGAACCCTATCTCTAATTGGAAGGCTATGGTGAATAAGGTAAGAGAAGCATACTTACCTATAGACTATGAGATTCAATAGCATAGAAGAAGATTGAACCTCAAACAAAAGGAGATGGATGTGTCCACCTATACTGAAGAGTTTCATAAATTGAGCTTAAGATCCAAGGTTAAGGAAGAGGAGAGCATCAAGGTGGCAAGGTACTTAAGTGGATTGAAGTGGAGCATAGCAGAAGGGATGAGTTTTTTTACTCCCACCATAGTACTTGGGTGTCAGCATATGGCACAAAAATTAGAAGATAAACAAAGAAGGAAGCAGGAGCCTAACTCAAAGAATAGAGGAAGAGGTAGAGACTATAAAGGGGGTCAAAGAGGAAGTTCTAGTGGCAGAGGAGGTGAACAAGAAGCCAAGGGGAGAGAAGACTTCTAGAACAAGTGGCAGAGACCAGCACAAGAGGATCTTTTAGTAGAGGAAGAGGATCTCAGGGAAATAGAGGAAGAGGTGCAGGAAGAAGTAGCTCCTACTTTGCCACAATGAAATGCTATCAATGTAGATAGCTTGGACACCCTGCCTATAGGTGTCCTGACAAGCCATCAAAATCAAGTAGTGAGAAGAGGGTAGCCTATGCCCATGAAGATAGTAGTATCTCATGTGCTAATGAGGTCAGCAAACTAGAGTCCAAAATGGGGGAGAACCTAATGCTTAGAAGAGTGCTCATAAGGCAACCTAACCAAGGAGAACCCAAGAAAAGGAGGGCTCTTTTTAGAGTAAGATGTAAGATTTAAGGCAAAGTTTGCAAGGTTATAGTGGATTCAGGGTCAACAAACAACATCATCTTAGATGAAGCAGCAAAGAAGCTTAAACTCACAAAGATTCCCCATGCAAATCGTTACATGGTGATTTGGTTGAATCAGGAGCAGAGTGTGTTAGTGAATGAGCAGACATGGGTGGAGTTTTCCATTGGAGGTTATTAAAGACAAGGTTCTTTGTGATGTCCTGCCCATGGATGCATGTCATCTCTTATTGGGAAGACAATAGAAATTTGATAGGAAGGTGCTCTATGATGGAGAAGAGAACTCCATTGCCTTCAAGAAAGATGGAAGGACATTCAAGATTCATTCTTTAATAGAGAATGAAGAAGGAACTTCTAAGACACCTAGTGTGTTGCTTAGTAGTGCTAAAGAGTTCCTACATGCATTGCATGATGATGAGATAGTGAGATGTGCCATTATGGTGAAGCCAAAGGAGGCTGAAAAGAAGTTGCAGGAAGAGACACCTTTAGAGGTGAAGCAAATGTTAGAAGAGTTTAGGGACATTGTGAGTGATGGAGCACTTGCAACACTTCCTCAAAGAAGGGCCATAATTCATCAAATAGACTTTGTACCTGGTGCATCTCTACCTAACAAAGCAGCCTACAAGCTTACCCCTAACCAAAACAAAGAAGTGGCAAGACAAGTACAAGAGTTATTGGATCAAGGACTGATCAAGAAGAGTATTAGTCCATGTGCAATCTTGGTGGTCTTGGCATCTAAGAAGGGAGGAAAATGGAGACTTTGCACTGATTCAAGGGCCATCAACAGGATCACTATCAGGTATAGGTTCCCAATCCAAAGAATAGAAGACTTGATGGATTTCTTAGGAGGTGCTATGTACTTTACTAAATTGGATCTCAAAAGTGGTTTTCACCAAATTAGGATTAAGGAGGGTGATGAGTGGAAGACTACTTTCAAAACCATAGATGGATTGTATGAATGGCTTGTGATGCCATTTGGGCTTACCAATGCCCCAAGCACCTTCATGAGGTTGATGAATGAGGTCTTGAAGGACTTCATAGGAAGATTTGTAGTGGTGTATCTAGATGATATACTCATCTATAGAAAAACTAAAGCAGAGCATTTTGAGCACTTAAGGTTGGTCTTGAAGAGACTACATGAGGAACAATTGGCTATCAACCTAGAGAAATGTGAGTTCATGCAGCAAGAACTAGTTTACTTTGGATTTGTGGTGTCCAAGGGTACTTTGAAAATGGACCTAAGCAAGGTGGAGGCAATCTTGAATTGGCCTGCCCCTAAAACAGGGACTGAAGTTAGGAGTTTCCATGGGTTGGCCCAATTCTATAGGAAATTTGTGAGAAATTTCAGTGGTATATGTGCACCAGTTCTTGATACCATCAAGGGAGGACTCAAGACTAAGTTCAAATGGATTGAGGTAGCTAATAAGGCATTCCAAACATTAAAGCAAGAGGTAGTTGCCAAACCTATCTTACTCTTAGCTACTTTTGACAAGTTGTTCACTATTGAATGTGATGCAAGTGGTGTAGCAATAGGGGGTGTATTGAGCCAAGAAGGAAGGCCTGTGGTATTTTTCAATGAGAAACTCAATGAAGCAAAGAAAAGGTATTCAGCTTATGACTTAGAATTGTATGCATTAGTACAATCCCTCAAGAAGTGGAGGCATTACCTCCTGCCAAAAGAATTTGTTGTATTCATAAATAATTAGGCCTTGAGCTATATTAATACTTAGGAAAAGCTTAGCAATAGACAATTGAAGTGGATGGAGTATCTCCAATCCTTTACCTTCACAATCAAACACAAGAAGGGGCAGCTCAACAAGGTAGCAGATGCCTTAAGTAGGAAGTTATTAACTGTCAAAGAAGTTCAGATGCAAAGCATTGGAGTGGTAGGTTTCAAAGAGTTATATGAGGAGGATGAGGACTTCTCACAAGCCTACAAGGTGTGCCAAGAGTTTGAGAACCACTTCCATGGTGAGTATGTAGACTATACCCTTCAAAATGGATTATTGTTCAAAGGCAATTAGTTATGTGTGCCTAGAGGATCCATGAGGGAAAATCTAATTCAAGAGAAGCATAATGGTAGTCTAAGTGGATATTTTGGCATAAACAAAACCATGGAGTTAGTACAAAGGTACTATTTTTTCCCTAAGCTAGCAAGGGATGTGAGGAAATATGTGGAGCAATATGGAGTGTGTCAAAGAGCTAAAGGAGGTTCAAGCAATGCAAGAATCTATCAACCTTTTCCAATTCCAAATAGGGCTTGGGAGTGTGTGAGCATGGACTTTGTGGTTAGACTACCTAAAACCAAATCAGGTATGGATAGAATCTATGTTGTAGTAGACAAGTTCTCTAAAATGATTCATTTCATTCCATGTAGAACTACTCATGATGCAAGCTATGTAGCACATCTCTTTTTCAATGAGATAGTAAGGATTCATGGACTCCCATTGAGCATTGTGTCAGATAGGGATAGCAAGTTCATGGGTCATTTTTGGAAAACCTTATGGAAAAGGTTAGGAACTAAAATCTCATTTAGTTTAGCATACCATGCTCAAACTAATGGTCAAAATGAGGTTATAAACATAGTGTTAGGCAACTTTCTAAGGTGTTTGACCAAGGAGTATGAACAAACTTGGGATCTTGTCATTACTCAAGTAGAGCATGCCTACAATGATAGTGTGAATAGGACCATAGGAAGGAGTCCATTTGAGATTGTATATGGAAGACACCCTAGAGGAGTATGTGAACTAAGAGACTTAGGTTCTATGGAGATGAAAAGTGGACAAGCAGAAGACTTCACTCAAACAATCAAGGAAGTCCAAGAGCAGGTCAAGAAAACTATCATGGAGTCCACTCAAAAACTCAAAGCCAAAGTAGATGAAAGGAGGAAAGAAGTTCAATTTTAGATAGGAGACTATGTGATGGTTCACCTAAGAAAAGAAAGGATGCAGAAAGGCATGCCTACCAAGCTTCAAATGAGAAGAGTAGGGCCTTGCAAAATTCTAGCCAAGTATGGAGAAAATGCATATATAGTGGACTTGCCATTAGAGTTGGCTATGTCACTGGTGTTTAATGTTGCAGACCTAGTCCTGTTCAAAGGGGACATCACACAGCAAGATGTGGATCAACTAGGAGTGCTACAGGCTCTAGACACCAATGCCATGCCAAAGAAGACACAACCCAAAGCAGAGAAGATCTTGGAATCCTGAGTGAAGAAGACTACCAGACATCAAGTGTACATGGAACACTTAATTAAGTGGGCAGGTCTACCTGATTCTAAAGCCACTTGGATAGAGGAAAGTTAGATCAAGAAGATAGGCATAGACCTAGCCCTTCTTGACCCCAAAGTGCCTTAGTTTGTGCTGAGGGGGAGTATGGTGTAGGAGCACCCTGTTAAGGGTCCCCACCAGTCTTGAATTTTGGTCTGTGGAAGTACCTAATGAAGGCTTGTTTATAGAATAAGAGTTTTTAAGCTCACTAGTGTGTGAAGGCCTAGTGGAGTTCTTAGTTTTGTAGTGTGTTCTTCCTACTTTGTTGTATAGTGACTCAGGGTAGGTTTTCATCCTGAGGTCACTTCTAATTTAGAGATGTCAAAGTCTTGAGATAGGGATTAGGAGAGTTTTTTCACAAGAGTACCATGTAATAGACCTTAGTATGGTCTTAGGAGTTTGAGTGAGCAAAAGCTGCTCGAGCAAGAAAAAGTTGCTCTAAAAGTTGCTAGCAACTTTTCAAAGTTACTTAGCAACTTTTCCTAATAGAGGTCTAAACCTTACCAAGGAGATTCTAAACCCTAACAAGCTCTAATCCTAAGGAGAAGACTATATTTGATATGAGAAACCCTAATTCAAGGGTTGGCAATTATTGTGTACGACTATTGTATGGAAGAACCAGACTGTGACTGAGAAACAGTGTGTGCTAGTCAGATTTATGGCATGAAATGTTGAATTAATGTATTGCATGTGATATATTTGATTGTGTATCAGTGTTTAGTTATGTTTTGCTTCATTTTTTAGTACTTAGACTAGGTTCTTATTTCATTTGTTTGAATATACATTTGTGTTTTAACTCTGCCAGTCCCCTGTCTAGTTTGAAGGGGTTTGTAATGTAGGGCCTGTAGCTCCTATCCCCACCATGGAAACACCATGGATATTTGGGATATGGTAGTATGGATCCTACCCTATAAATATGTGCAAGAAGGGCCCAAGATAGTAGGTGCAAACAATTGTTTGATCAATCCCTAGGCAAGACTAAGCAGTGCCCGGCTAGGAGCAGTCAACAAAGAGTAAGCTCTAGAAGAAAAGGGAGTGAGTTTCAAGATTATCCCTTTGGAGGGAGGAAAGTGAAATGTATGAAGGATAATTTTTGTTAAGGAGAGATCCTGAGAAATCTAGGAGTGGTGCTGTTATAGATAGTTTAGCCCTGTGACCCTGAGAGGCCTAAAAAGCCCTAAAAACCCTCATTCTTGGAGGAAGCATTGTACGGACAGATGGAGGCCCAAAACCCCCAAAATATTTGAGGGTTATGTAATTGAATATAATTTATTTTGGAATAAGATCTTTGGTTCTATGGAGGAAAAGGGCCAAAAGTTCTACAAACCCGGAAGGAGGCCTAATTGGGGCTCTCTCTAGTAGCCCTATTTTATGAAGGAACTATACAATCGGGTATCAAACCATCTTTTCTATCACCTTGGAGTTTCTTAAAATGTTACAAGAACACCTTAAAACTCACCTATACCCCTGTTAGAGCTTGTGGTGTTGATTGAGCTTTGCGAACCCTTATAGGCCAAAGTAAGGGAATGAAGCTAGGAAGAATGCTAGCAAAGCTTACATAGGAGAAGTACTATACTTGGTGGAAGGATTGGGCTAGGTCAGGGGATCCTAGAGTGATTAGGAGTCCTATAGACCATAGTAGGTGTCCAAAGTACACTGGGATCCTATCTAAGGATCAGGGAGCATAGACTAGCTAGTCTATCCCAATCTCCCCATCATGCATGCCTGATCAGACTAGTTAAGGAGAACCGAACTACAAAGATTATCGAGCGTTAGAAAGCTATTCTTGAGCGACAGTAAGTTACTAAATATTGATTGAAATAGAATTGAAATATTGATCAAAGGATTTGAATGAGCTTAACATAGATCTGATAATTTGCAATTGAAGTTGTGTTGTAATCAGAGTAAATGCTGTTACATTTTAACCATTGTAAATAGAGAAATCTCTTAATAGAGTGGACTAGAAAGTCTTGTAATGTCATTCATAGAGTGTACATTTGTTATCATGTCAACCCCATAGTGAATTTTGGTTGGACAATAACGGTTGGTGTAAAATCCTCTAACAAGTTCACACCTCATAGTGTGTTTGTAAACTTTAACAAGGTTGGGTCTTCACCTACCTCACTTCAGAAGAGTGAACAATTTTGGGGTTGTTGGTCCCAGATGGTTTTTCCCCTCACAGGGTTTCCACATTAAATCTCTTGTGTTATGTGTTGATTGTGATGATTGTTTGTTATCATACTTTACATGTTGCATATTGGATTTGATCAGTAATCATTACATCTTATTAACTGGTAATCGGTAAAAGCACAGACATAATACTATTTTAGTTTACCGAGCTGCAGAAGCTTGTGTATTATTTTTGGATATACATTTTCTGATTGGGACTATGGATAACTAATTCACCCCCCTCTTAGTTATTCTAATAGGATATTGGTTGATTAAAAAGAATTTCAAAGCTATCATTGAAGAAGACAAAATTGAAGACTGCACTGATAAGGAGAGAGATCTATTTATGTGTAACATACTTGCCAGAGAAACACTTTTGTCAACTCTTCCTGAGAATGCATACAGTCAGATAAAAACTCTAAGGACATCTCATGAAATTTGGTTAGCTTTACAATCTACTTTTGAAGGTGATGTACATGCTAAGAGAGTCAAATTACATAATTGGATATGTTTATTTGAAGATGCAAGAATGATGGAAGATGGATATGTTAGAAGTTATATTGGTAGGATAACAAAGATTGTTGTATATATCAAATCTTGTGAAGGAAAAAAAACTGAAGATGAAATCATATGGTAGATCTTAAAGACATTGACCCCTATATTTAAGTAGACAGCAGAGATGATTGAACGAGTTATACCTTTTACTGAAAAGTTTACTATAGAAACTCTTCTTGGAAGATTAGAAGCAATAGAGATAGGCCTGAGACACTCTGGAGATTTGGCTAGAATTGAAGTAGCATCCAGGGAACTTAGTGTTCGCCCTACTTTATCAAGAAGTACTAGTGTCAGTGTAGATTATGCCATTAGTGGCAGATCTAAGATTGAAGAAGATAGAAAGATTAAAGAAGGAATTGTCTTTCTTGTGAAAAGAGAACTAGAAGGTAAGAAAATATCTAAATGTTGGACATGTCAAGAATATGGTCATTTTGCATCTAAATGCCCTAAAATAGTGAAGAAATATAAGAAGAAATTTAAACCTAGAAGGTCTAAGGAATGTTATTATGCTAATGATGAATAATTTGAGGCTAGCATTCAAAAAATCTTAAGTGAAAGTGATAATGAAAGTGATGACATATGATTTATAAAAATAAAAGAAGAAAAATCTAAAATTGAAGTTAGAGAAGAAAAAGCTCTAGTTTCTCAAGTTGAAAAGAAAATTGATTGGATTATAGATAGTTGTTGTTCACATCATTTGACTAGAGATATGAAAAAAATTATAAAGTTTAAAAACTATGATGGAGGAATTGTTAGAGTTGGAAACAATGCACCTTGCTTGATAAAATGAATAGGATCTATTTCTCTTGATAGAAAGACTAACACTGATGATGTTTACTTTGTGAATGGATTGAAACATAATCTTCTAAGTGTTAAAAAGTTGGTTGACAAGGGATATCAAGTTTGGTTTACTGAGAAGACTTGTGTGATCAAGGATAAGAAGGGTAAGATGATTGGAAGAGGATCAAGAACTAGAGGTAATGTATTTTAGTTGAATCCTACTGAGAAGACATGTTTGGTTACTAAAGTTGATGACACTTGGTTATGTCACAAAAGGTTTTGTCACATAAACTTTGATAACATTGTGAAAGAAAGCACTATATTTGCAGTAAGAGATTTGCCTAAGATTATGAAACCTACTAACATGATATGCAAAGAATGTGTTATGGCTAAGCAGAAAAGAAGCTCTTTTCCCAGTAAGAAATTCACCATAGCAGCAAAATTGGAAATTGTTCATACAGATCTAAGTGGTCCCATAAGGACTAGAGGATTATATGGTGAAAGGTATTTTATGATTTTTGTTGATGACTTTACTAGAATGATGTGGATAGCATTTCTTACAGAAAAATTAGAAGTATTTGACAAGTTCAGATTGATTAAGAACAAATTTGAGAATGAATCAGGAATGAAGATTAAATATTTAAGGTCTGATAGAGGTGGAGAATTTACTTCAAAGGAATTTGATACTTTTTTTGAAATGAATGGAATTAAGAGATAAATTTCATCCCCTAGAACACCTGAACAAAATGGTATTGTAGAAAGAAGGAACATATCAGTAACTGAGGCAGCAAGATCTATGTTATTTGAGAATCATATGGTGAAAACATTCTAGAGAGAAGTAGTGAATACAATAGTATATCCAATGAATAGAGTAAAAATCAGAACAGAGACAGACAAAACACCTTATTAATTATGGTTTGGACATGCACCATCAGTTAAGTAAATTTCAAAATTTTTGGAAGTAAATGTTATATTAAGAGTGATGATGACATTTGTAAGTTTGATCCAAGAAGTGATGAAGGTATATTTATTGGTTATTAATTGAAAATAAAATCTTATAGATGTTTCAATAAAAGAACTAAGACCATTGTTGAGAGCACAAATGTTAAAGTAGATGAGAAATTCAGAATTTAGGAAAGAATACTTGATTATGATTTAGATGAAGTTCGCCCGAGAATTGATCAAGGAAATGTTGAATTGTTTTATGAAACTGACAGTGATTTGCAGAATGAGAATTACATTGAGAAAATTAGAGAAGAATTGAGACCATAATAGAGAATTCAAGCAAGATAGTGACACCTAATAAGTGTCTAATGAGGAATCACCCCACTGATTAGATTATTGGGAGCAAAGAAAAAGGAGTTATGACAAGAAGTAAGGTACCAGAAGAAATATGCTTGATTTCTCAAATTGAACCTAAATCTACTGATGAATCTTATAAAGATGATAATTGCATTCAAGCAATTAAGGAAGAACTAGATTAAATTGAAAAGAACAAAACTTGGGAATTGGTCCCTAGACCTAAAGATAAAAATGTTATAGGAACTAAATGGGTATTCAAAAATAAGATGAATGAACAATGTGAAGTTGTAAGAAAAAAAGAAATATTGGTATGTAAAGGTTACTCATATCAAGAAGGAATTGATTATGAAGAAACAATTGTACCTATTGCAAGAATTGAAGTGGTAAGAATGTTTTTGGCTTATGCAACTTATAAGAAATTCAAAGTATATCAGATGGATGTGAAATCAAAATTTCTAAATGGAGAATTGGAAGAAGAAGTCTACATTGAGTAGCTTGAAGGGTTTCCTTTGACTCAAGATGGAGACATGGTATGTAAACTAAAAAAATCTCTATGTGGATTAAAACAAGCACCTAGAACATGGTATGCAAGATTGGAAAAATATTTGGTAAAACTGGGATTTACTTAAGGCATTGCCGATAGCAATTTGTATCTAAAAGAAATTCATAATGGTTTATTGATCATGGTTATTTTTGTTGATGATATTATCTTTGGAAGTGAAGATGAAGCTAATGATAAATTTGTTGATGAAATGAAGACACAATTTGAAATGAGCATGATTGGTGAAATGAAATTTTTTCTAGGATTACAGATAGTGCAAAATAATGATGGTATTTTTTTATCTCAAAAAAAATATATGAAAGACTTATTGCAGAGATTTGGTATGGAAAATTGTAATCTTGTTGGTACACCTATGGTAACTGGCCATAATTTATCTAGCACTGATGAAACTCCTGCAGTTAAACAAAATAAATATAGATCCATGATTGGAGGTTTGCAGTATTTAACTCATACAAGACCAGATATATCACATGTAGATGACATTGTTGCAAGATTTCAAGCTGATCCTAAAGAGTCACATTATGCAGTAGTAAAAAGAATACTTCAGTATGTGAAAGGCACAACTAACTATGGGTTATGGTATGACAAATATGATGACTTTACCCTATGTACATATATAGATGCAGATTGGGGAGGTAGTGTTGATGAAAAAAAGAGTACAAGTGGTGGAGCATTTTTTCTTGGAGGAAGATTAGTCTCTTGGCTAAGCAAGAAATAGAATTGTATCTCACAAAACACAACAAAAGTAGAATGTGCAACAGCAGTGAACAATTGCAATCACATAAATGTATGAAAAAAATGTTGAAGTATATTGGAATTAAGTTCAATGAGATTTTTATCATACACTATGATAACACAAATATAGTAAGTATGTCTAAGAACCCTATGTTGCATTCTAAAACAAAACATATAGAAATCAAATATCATGTTATCAGAGAAAAAGTTGCAGAAAAAGAAGTTAGACTTGAGTATATCAGTATGAAAGAGTAGATTGTAGATATATTTACAAAGCCCTTACCTAAAGATACATTTGATTATTTGAGAGGTATGCTTGGGGTTATGCCCTACCTACTTTTGAGTAGTGATGCAAAATGTTGCATCAGTCCAGTTGTATAAGAACACTATCCATTCTGGACTGTATGCTGATACTTCCTCTATGGGGGAGTATGTGTGTTTTTGAGTTGAGTCATGAAGGACTCTTGTGAAAGTATTTTCTAAATAGTGTCTTTTGACATTCAAGTTTCTATTGATTGACATATCATGATGTTTACTTTGTCATTGATGTCAATGAGGGAGAAGGATACATGAAAAACATTTGATGATTAATGAAGAGGGCTAAAAAAAAAGTAAATTACTAAGGACAAGGATACATCCGGATAATGATTGATTTTATTGATGAAGAGGATTTGAAAAGATAATGTAGAGAAAAAGTGTTGCAATTTGGTATTCATGGAACTTGGATGTTTTTTCATTTATGTTTCCATTAATGCCAATGGGGGAGATTGTTAGGAATGAATGCTGAATATCTCCAATGGGGGATTATTCGAGTAGTTTTGTAGTAGTTGTATGTTACATTCATGACTATGTTTTTCATTGATGTCAATACATTGATCTACTAGAGATTAGCAGAGAAGCAGATAGTGTTTGTATTAGCGCACATGGAGAATTGTAGATCAAGCTATGTGGCATTAAGGAATTGTTCTATACTCTATCCTAAGATCATGGTTAAGAGAACATATAGAAATTCAATTATTCATAACATTTATGTGTAATCTAATAGAAACTATATTCTGACAGTGTTCCTGGAAGAGGCTTGTGATAACTAGATTATATCTATTAATAATATCGGATTTCCACAATCCATTTTTAAATGCATGTGTTTTTTTGGATTAGATTGTGTGTGTTTTTAGCATCAATGTTTCAGATCACACTCTGTGATCTC
Source organism: Chamaecyparis obtusa (assembly GCA_027943335.1). Taxonomy (NCBI): domain Eukaryota; kingdom Viridiplantae; phylum Streptophyta; class Pinopsida; order Cupressales; family Cupressaceae; genus Chamaecyparis; species Chamaecyparis obtusa. Next base: position 2,533,805 of record BSBK01000213.1, on the reverse strand, counting down.
TCTTTTCTTGATGATGGATCATGGAGTGTGATCCGAAACATTGATGCTAAAAACACACACAATCTAATCCAAAAAAACACATGCATTTAGATTATATCTCCTAATCAGAATAGAATCTAGACATGCAAAGTTGTACATAGGTTGAAGAAACTTTAGAGGTGACCTAGATGAGACAACATAGTCAGAGGTTGCATGTGTGAAGATTTATTAAGTTTGGAAGTTGACAGTTTTTATGTGGTTATTAAATATTATGTAACGTGTGATGATTTATATTTTGTAATTTGTTAAGCCTAGTTGGCCGACTCAATTGTAAGTTATTTGAGTGTAGTATAAAGGAAGGATTATTTTCATTGATTTTATATATAAGTGTGGAATAAAAATGATATTGTAAGAGGATATGCAAATTGAGAAGATCTAGTATTAAGATCTAGTAAAGCAATTGGTGCGGTTGTGGCATAGATAGGGGGGTGAAGATCAAATTTCTGAGATAAAAAATTGTTGGTATTATTCTATTTGGATAATACAAAGATCAGTTGGACAGTGAGTTTAGTGATCTTGCCCCTGAAGCTGTTTGGATAGTGGGTCCTTCTGCCTTCCTTAACTCTTAACAAGGTTAGAATCTTTTAACAGGGATTCAAAGTCTCCTAATAGGGATTGATATGTACTAAATATATCTCATAAGACTCCTAATAGAGTCCATCCTCTCACAAGGAATTTTCATATTAGTACATCTTTTGTGGGTACCATCCCCATCGGGGTTTACTCTCTAATCAAGAGGTTCCCTAGTTAACATATCATGTGTCATTGTGTATGTTTACCTTTCTATGGTTGTTTTTTATATTGGTTACATATTTGAGATATGATAATGTTATTAAAAGTTTCTTTCATCTGATAACTAATTCACCCCCCTCTCTCAGTTATCTTGGTGGACTTTACTTTCTAACAATCACTATGAGATAGATGATTAGAAAAAGAGGGTAAATTAGGTATTAGAGGATATTTTATGCATGTGTGTTATGGATCAATAGTCTTATTGGGAGGACTATCTACACTTGGTAGAGATTGCATATAATAATGGGTACCACAATTCTCTTTGCATGTCACCACTCCAATCCATGTATGGGAGACCATGTCACACTCCTTTGAGTTGGGATCATTTGGAGGACCATATTGTGTTGGGTCTTGAGATGCTCCATGCTATGGAGTAGAAGGTTGTCCATATTTGAGAGCACCTTATAGAGACTCAGGATTGACGAAACAAGTATGCCAACACTCATTGAGTAGACTATCACTTTTCCATTGGTGATCGGGTGTTTTTGAGAGTGCAATCATGGAAGAGCCCTATCAATTATGGAAAAGGAACTAATATTGATCCATATTTTGTGAGAGTATTTGATATTTTAGAAAGGATTGGTCTATTTTCTTACTGCTTGGCATTCCACTTATCCTATCTTGCATCCACCATGTATTTCATATTAGTGTGCTTAAGTAGTATATCGCTTATGTGACCCATGTTCTTGATTAGGGTTCCTTGCAAGTCAAGGATGAATAAATTTATATGGAGCATGTTAACATCATTTTGCACCAAAGGATAACATTTAGGGATCAGGACGTAGAGAAGGCAAGGATCTAGTGGGACCCAAATGATGAGGCATTTTTCACTTGTTAGGAAGTTGCACGGTTTAGATAGTTACACCCTTGTATTTTTGTGGGCTTCCAAGACTAGTATTCCTAGTCCTTTAGGGGGAGTATGTATTTCCTAATGTGCCCACATTTTTCTTTGTTTTTATTCTTTTGATCTAAGATATATTCTTGGATGGTAGTACATGATACATTTAACTACTGATAAATTATTTTGTTCATATTATGTCATTGTTGATGTGAGCAGTTGATTATTCAAGAAATTTAGTAGTGATCATATATGCATGATGTGTATATCAATAGTTTCCATGATTGTATATGGTGATTGGATGTATTCATATATTTATGATGATGTTTTGATTTCCAAACCAAAAATGCTCTTGTGTTGTTATGATCTGGTATATTATCTTTGGCACTATGTTGATGGATTAATTGGTTTATGTGTATTATGTTTCATGGGACTAATTATATTGTTCTAATTATTTATTTAATAATTTTATGTTTAAATTATGTGATAGACATGTTTATATAATATGACGAGTGTATGAGTCTCCTTGTGAGTTATGATAGTGATTACTTACCTATTACAAACTAATTATGTTTTAGTCCCTATTGTTCTTATGTATTTCTCTTATGGACATTGTTTGATATGTTTTTATGAAGAGGGATGAAGTCGTAGTTACTCACTCATGAGGTCCACATGATGTATCGATATTCTTCATTTTTTTCTACTATTTGATATTATATATGTATATGTGCTTTTCTCATTGGCCTAACATGGGTAGGTACCGTGCATTAACTTCACCTGAATTAGGAGGTCTAAGTGTGCCCAAAGATATATACATAGCCCCAATGGTGGTTGAATAAGGAGGTATTCACGTGGCCAACCATCTCATCCATAATTGTCATTCTATCTTTTGGACAATAGTTTTTCCCAATATGCTTATACACTCATTGATTATATTGAGGCAATGCTCAACTCTATTTAGGTATGCATGGTTTGGATGTATGTTTTGGTGTGTCTTTGTGTTATAATATAATTATTTTCCTTGTTTGTATGCCCATGTCACTCAATATAGCTAGTTTATGAGTTGGACATAATTGTTGTTGTCAATTAGTATATGAGAGAATGTTGTTATCTTGTGGCTTTAATACTTTAATTGGAGGGATTTTGTATTTATTTAATTATTGATGAAATAATACTATTATTGAGGTTTTATATTATTATTTTTGAGTTAATTCATCTTGGAGATTTGATAAAAGTGACTTTAAATTGATTTTTCACAACTTGTTTTGTAAGATTTTTGGGGTTTTTTTTCCCTTCAAAACTATATAAGAAATTTGAATTTACTTGAGAAGGTTAGATTTTGAGGAAGGATTTTTTTGGGCAGTTCTTCATTAAAATCTTTGGGTTGAGTTTTACCATTCCTCCAAATTTCATTAACTTTGGTGGATTGTTCTTCACTCTCCAATGGTTTTGAGGGTTTTTTGGGTGATTGAAAGATATGTTGCATTTTTCTCCTTAAATTATTGTTTAAATCCACTTTTATTGCTTGAAATTTCTCTTAATGTTTAAAACTATGAATGTTGTGAATGTATTCACCTATTTGTGGAAGAAATTTGAATATTCTTGATTGTTTTGGATGCATTACTTTACCATGAGGGTTATTGAACATTTTGGGGACTTTGAATTTCATGTTAGAGTTTCTTGATGAGTTAGTCACATTTTTGGAATGTGTATGGTCTAAGAACAAATGGGATTTTTTATTTTCTTGATATTTGAAAGTTTAATTTTTGATGAATTTTGGCTTGGGTATGCCCAAATATGAGTTTTATGTCTCTATGAGGCTTGAATGATTCCTTCATTACAAATTTGTATTATTTTAGTTGTGTGAAAGAAATGGAAATCCCTTGGATATTTTGTGGTCATGAACTCCACCCTTGTGAGGTCTCAATTATGATATGGGCATGCTTGATTTGTGAAAATAGGCCTTTTGTGGGAATGTGGATGTCCTTGAGACCCTACATGGTTGGACTGAGTATAAAATTATTGAGGAAAATGATAGAGATTCTCCCATGTGTATTTGGATTTAAGATACCTCATCATATTTCAATGTGTGGGTCTGTACATGAGTGGAGGTAAAGCCAATTGTGGGAGTGGCTCTCAGGGAGGGACTGAGGCACAAAAGAGCCACTAGGGTAACCCATTATTGAGCCCTTAATTAAGAGATAAAATAATCAAAACTAATGGGGTAAAAAAATTAATCAAGATAAGTAAGGAAATGTATACCTAGGTGTGCGAGTCACTCAAATTCCTCCTACATTCCTTGTGGGCTCCCATTAGCCAAGGATGTAGTGGAGAAATTTTAGGATGTTCTAGCACATCAATAACCTCATCTCTATTAGAGTATTTCTTGGTGTTGCATAGGCTAGATGGACATGCAATTATCTTACTGAGTTTAATGACAGTTAAAGTTTTTAAGGTTTAAAGAATCACTGATTACTGATTCACCCCCCTCTTGGTCATCCAACAATTGGTATCAAAGCCAAGGTAATCTAAAGGGATAATTTTAAAGGACTTGAGTAAAAGACTCAAAGATGTATAAGAGGGAGGAACCAAAGTTGAATAGGGACAACTTCTGTACATGGAAAAGTAGGACGAGGTTGCACATATCTAGAATTGGAGAGTATGCATTATCATATCATGACAATGAGTATTCACCGCCATCATTTGGTGCTATGACAGTTGAACAAATAAGAGAAAGGAAGGATCACACACAAGTTATGATTGAGATATCTTCTTCTCTCACCAACCTAGAGTTTAATGATCTTAAAATATGTGATACAACAAAATGGATGTGGGACAAGCTTGCATTGGTATATGATGGAGATCAACATGTTCAAAAGGAAAAAGCTAAAAGTCTGAAAGGCAAATTTGATTCTATGAGAATGAGAGAAGATGAAGATGTAACACAATATAGTACAATATTGAAGGAATTCGTGAGTGCTATTAGAGGTTTTGAAGGACATATTGAAGAAGAATATGTAACAAGAAAAATACTGAGGATATTGTTTCCTATATATTCCATTTGAGGGTCTGTAATACAAGAATTGATATCCATTCCTCAGATGTTTGTTTCACTGGATTCTACAATTAGTAATTTGATTACTTTTGAGCTAAATTATTTTGACAATAGTTTACCTACCACTACTATAATTGAGTCTACATTCAAGTCATCTGTGAACATTTGAAATTCTAGAGAGTCTAGATCAAGTGATGATTATGTAAGTAGTGCAAGTGAAAGGTTTCACAGTTGCAAGAGTGATCTAGAAAATTTGTTTGAAGAGGAAAGAAAACAAGAAGAGTTTGAAGCCTTACTAGCTAAGAGACTACTGAGAGGAAAAGGAAAATACCGAGGTAAAATACCTTTGAAATTTTTCAATTACAACAATATTGGTCATATTTCATCTATATGTCCTAACAACAATAGTGATGAGAATAAAGACAACTGATATAATAACAAAAGAGAGAAAAGATTCAAGAGATACTGAGATTTCAAGAACAAAGGTAAGAAGTCATGCTTCATTAATGAAGAGGGACTAACCGATGATGATTTAGATAATGATGAAGGTGAAGAGGTTGTGTATATTTCTATCAAGGATGATCTTGATGAAGAAAGGTATGAAGAAGAAAAATCCCTAATTTATCATGTTAGTAAGAATAATACATGGATAATAGATAGTGGATGCTTACCTCATATGACTGGTGACACACACAAGTTCATTACTATGGAATATCATGATGGAGGTTATGTTATATTTGGTAATGATGCTCCATATCCTATGAAAGGTAAAGGTTCTATAATTCTAATGGATAATACACAATGTGATGATGTCTATTGGGTTGAAGGACCAAAGTATAATCTATTAAGTGTGGCATAGCTGAACAACACATGTCACCAATTGGAATTTCATAATGGAAAGGTAAGAGTATTTGATTAGAATGGAGGTTTTATTGCCACTCATGAATAAGTAAAATGTAACTTATTCTACCTTGATACTACTACAAAAGAGTTGCTTATTTTCTAAAGTTGAGGATGTATGGTTATGGCATAAGAGATTTTGTCATGTGAATTTTGACAACTAAATTAAGGCGAGCAAAAATAATAGAGTAAGAGGTCTACCAAGACTAGACAAACCTGAAAAATTTCATGTGCAAAGGATGTCAAGTTGGTAAGATGATAAAGTCAAGTTTTACAAGAAAATATTGCACTACACAAGGAATTTTAGAGTTAGTGCACACTGACCTATTTGGACCTATGAGAACACAAAGTTATTATGGTGACAGATATTTCATTCTATTTGTTGATGATTATTCAAGAATGATGTTTATCATGTTTTTGAAGGATAAATCTAAATATTTTCAAATGTTTAAGTGGTACAAGGCAAGAGTTAAAAATGAGACTAGAAGAAAATTGAAGTGTATAAGATCTGATAGAGGAGGTGAGTTTACATTGACAAATTTACACTTTTCTACAATGAACATGGAATAAAAAGACAAATGTCTGCACTAAGGACACCAAATCAAAATGGTATAGTAGAGAGAAGAAATAGATCCATTATTGATTGTGTAAGAACATTGATGATTGAGAAGGGTGTATCTAAAACATTTTGGAGAGAAGAAGTCAGTACTATATCTTATACATTAAACTAAGTACAACTAAATAAAGGTTCAAACAAGACTCCATATGAAATCTGGTATGGTCACAAACTGAATGTAAGTTATTTTAAAGTATTTGGAAGTAGATGTTACATTCTAAAGGATGCTAGAGATGGAAATTTTGATCATAAAGGTGATGATGGAATATTATTATGATAATATACAAAGAGAAAGGCATACAAGTTTGTAAACAACCCTAGTAATAAAATTATAGAAAGTGCAAATGTAAGGATTGATGAATTTGTAGAGAAAAATGGTGAAGATAGAAAAAAGGAACCCGAGGACTATTAAAGATTTATATATTTTCAACTTGAAGTTCCTGATACCTTACCTATAGTACAAACTAAGGAGGAATCTAAACAAAGAGAGCCACCACTGACTGCTGAAATTGAAGAACTTCCATAGCCTATCAAGCCTGTCCTAGCAAATTTTGTGAGAAGACACCATTCAAGAAGCAAGATTATTGGAGACAAGAATGCTAGAGTTATGACAAGAAGTAAGATAAGAGATAATACATGTTTAATTTTTGAATTTGAGCGAAGAATAGTAAAAGATGCACTAGATAGTGAAGATTGGTTTAAAGCTATGAAAGAAGAGATAGATCAAATTGAAAAGAACAACACATGGACTTTGGTACCAAGACCTAAAGATAAAAATGTTATTGGTACTAAGTGGATTTTTATAAACAAACTAAATGAATATGGAGATGTGATCAGAGATAAAGCTAGACTAGTTTGTAAAGGGTATGCACAAGAGGAAGGTATTGGTTATAGCGAGACTTTTTCATATGTTTCTAGATTAGGAGTTAGGATTCTAATAGCATATGCAACTTATAAAGGATTTAAATTTTATCAAATGGATGTTAAGTCTTCATTTATTAATGATATTCTTGAAGAAGAAGTCTATGTTGAACATCCTGGAGGATTTCTTGAGAATACTAACAAGGACATGGTATGTAAACTACATAAGGAAGTGTATGGTTTGAAACAAGCACCTTGAGCATGGTATGAAACGTTACATTCATATTTAATTGAGATTGGATTTCAAAGAAGTGGTAACAACAATGTGTATCTGAAATGTGATAGTAATCATAGGATTTTGATTACTGAACTATTTGTTGATGACATTATTTTTAGAGGAAATAACACATTGTGCAGATCTTTTGCCAAGGAGATGAGAAAGGAATTTTAGATGTCCATGATAGGAGAAATAAAATTCTTTATTGGACTATATATTCAACAAGTCAAAGATGGGATCTACATCACATAGTCAAAGTACACCAAGGAGATCCTAAATACATTTGGTATGGAAGATTCAAGACTAGTTGGAACACTGATGACTACTGGTTGTAAATTGTCAAAAGAAGATGAGTCAAAGGAAGTGAATGAGACACTCTACCAATCAATGATTGGTAAGATATAATATGTTGTACATAGAAGATCTGATATTTCTCATGTAGTAGGTATTGTTGCAAGATTTTTTGCCAATCCAAAGGAATCACACATGTCTATAGTCAAAAGAATATTTAGATATCTGAAAGGTACTGAAGACTTCGGTCTACTATACAAGAAAGGAGGAGATTTTGATCTGAAGGTTTACACTGATGCTAATTGGGCTAGAAACATTGATGATAGGAAAAGTACAAGTGGAAGAGATGTCTTTTTAGGATACACATTAGTGACATGGATGAGTAAGAAAAAAAGTTGTATATCACAATCTATAGCCGAGGAAGAGTATGTAGAAGTAGCTATGAATTTTGTAAACATTGTATGGATCAAACAACTACTTGAAGGTATGCAAGAGGAGATTACAGATCCAGTTAGTATTTATTGTGATAATATAAGTGTTATCAACATATCAAAGAACCCAGAGATGCATTCCAAGACCAAGCACATTTCTATCAAGTATCATTGGTTGAGAGAATAAGTTCAAGACAAGAATGTGATATTGGAGTATGCGAATTCAAAGGAGTGGATAGAAGATATATTGACCAAGACACTACCAAAGGATTCTTTTGAGTATCTCAGAGGTAAATTAGGGGTCCTTCCCCTATCCAATATTCACTAAAGCAATATGCATGCTGCATCAATTCAAGGATTCATTAGAATGTCTATTTTGTGAGTTGATGCTAGTATTCACTCTTTAGGTGATGCCTAAAGTTGTGAAAAATGACTATGTATGCAATGAGATATCAATACATGCTAGGTATGATCCACTTCCTGAACAAGTTTTTAGGAGTATGTATCTTTTGCATTTTTATCAAAGAGAGAGAATAATCTATTGATGATTACAAAGAAATGAAGATTGTTGATGAACACAAAGAGGGAGAGAATGGAGAATTGATGATCAGAAGCAAAGAAAGATGGAAAGTAAGAATAAGAAGATAAGAGGGAGAATATAGATTAAAGAACAGATGCTAAGAAGATAAATTTTCAAACAAGCATAGATGATAAAGTTTAGAGGGAGCAAAGGATAGAACATAGTGACTGAGAAGACGGAAAAATAGAGAACTATAGAAAGAACAAAATAGAGATATCATACTATTACCGTCATCAATTGATAGTGTTTCCATCAATGCCAAAGAGGGAGATTGTTAATTCCAATTATTGGTGATGATAATGAATACTGAGATCAGAGGTATACAAGATTGTAGAAGGATTAGATCAGTTTTTATTTTGTCATTGATGACAAGAAATTGATTTCTAGTTTATATTGAGTTGCCATATCATTAGGAGTATGATATAAGTTGAGTGAGTCAAGGAAAAAGAGGAACTGAAAACTTGTGAAGGAGTTAGTGAATTTGAAGAACTTAATTGGGAAGCTAATACAGATCAGACAATAATAAGGTAATAATGGTTTAGTTGTTTTCTACTTTACATTTGATGATATCAAGTCGGTAAAGGAGATTAGACAAGTGAGAAAGTTTAGAAAGCTGACAATGAAAATACAATAGTTTAGTTATTGAATAGGAATAAGTCATTCGGTAAAAGGAAATTAATTTTGGTAAAGATAAAGGAATCCAAGACATTGAGTGCAAGGAGTTAGTTACCAAGTGAAGCAAACAATTTTAGTTCAAGGAAAAGGAAGGAAATTGAGCACAGAACAAAAATTAAATACAAGGATCATAACGATATTTAATGAAGAGCCATAGTGATCTGGAAGATTCCAAGGATGAAGAAGAGTTAGTTAAAGAGATATATGATTACAAAAATTTAAGGTGATGATCTTTGGTAAATATTTAAGTGACAAAAAGTGAAGGTATAAGTTCCAAGAAAAGTTCAAGTCTTGAGGTGATGATAACAAGTTTTACCTAGTACTAAATTCATTGAATCAATTCAAGAGGATGATTTGATAGTTTAGAATAAATAAAGTAAAACCTAATCAAGAAGATTAAGAGGAAAAATAGATTCTATATAAGGGATGAAATTGAATGAAAAACAAGCTGGCTAGTTGAAGTGTTGATGTATTGTCGAGTGATGCAGCGAAGAAGAAAAAGGTGTAAATCTGAGTCTACAGTAGAGATTGATGAAGCGTTGAGGCTAGCAAATAGTGAAGGAATGAAGTGAAGAAAAAGAGGGCACAAGGGATCTGACTAAGAAAGATGTAGTTATAGATTTATAGATCAAATTTTATATTGTTGCTTATGAACATTTGTAGTAGGGAAATCTCTTAACTAAGTGGACTTAATAGTCTTATTGTAAATCCTTGAGAGAGGTGACATTCTAAAAGAGTGTTCAAAGCCCTTTAACTAGGCCACTCCTAACAAGGTGAAGATCCTAACAGATCTGAGGAAAATTCCCTAATAGGGTCATATTTAACAATGTGCATTGTAATATTTAACAGGATTGGCTCTTAACCAAGCATACTTCAAAATAGTATTTTGATTAGCAGGTGACAAATCCCATAGCAGTTTTTCCCAAATTGGGTTTCAACGTTAAATATTGGTGTCAAATGTGTTGAATGTTTATTGTGCATGTTTTTTTTTTATTACTTAAATTTTTTGATTGAAAAAGTTAATTTACTATTGTTATCAGTTACTACTGAAGTTTATTTTACCAATTTGAATCAGAGTTGAAGTTTTTAAGGTTTAAAGAATCATTGAGTACTGATTCAACCCCCCTCTCAATAATCCAACACTAGTACAATGTTGGAGACCCACTCAAGATAATTTATGTGACTGATTATCTTGTTTAATTTTTTTTTATAGAAAAATGGTTTATTTTTGTGGATGCATCTTGCGTAATTTTTGTTTTATAGGTTTGATTTTTGGATCCACAACAAGATTATGTACAAATAGATTAGTATCTAGTCTAGGCATATCTCTGTAAGACCATGAAAATTTGATTTTTACCTTCTTCAAAAATGGAGTCATTACTTCTTTTTCTTGTTCATTGAGGGAAGCTACAATGCATGTGATCTTTGGATTCTCTTTAGTGCCAAGATTAACTGCTATAGTATCTACCATGAGAATAGAATATTTTTTTGGAAGCAATGACATAAATGGGAAGTCAAATTCCTCCTCCTCTAGTACCCTAAAAATATTTTCACTATAGGAAATGTCCTTTATTTTATCTTTTTCTTCATCTAGAAATGCCTCAAAAAGGTTTTTACCTAAGAATGTTTTAACTTTTTTTGGATTTTTATCTTTTTTTTCACTTTTTCAACTAAGGGAGTTGAGTTGGATACTAAAGTATGCTTCCTCATTGTAATGGATCTGATTTTCATTATCTTGGAGATTCCTTACGTGCTAGAACTACCTCATCCAAATCACATATCTCTAAGGCAAGTGGTGAATCTTGTTGGTCCTAGTCAATTAGCTCAGGGTTGGTAAGGGGAAGATCAAGTGAGGATAGGTCCAATTTGTTGATATGGAGGACATGGGTATTGAGATCATATTCAATGCACTCAAAAGGTACTTCAAATAAATCTTCCTTGGTGTCTAAATCATATTCATTCACACAATAGTTCTTGGCAAAAGTTCTCTTAGTCTCTATGGAACCCACTCCTTTTCTGCAGGGATATCCTATTTCTTTGATGAGATTTTTCCTTCTAGTTTCTTTTTCTCCAAGGATAGTACCATAATATTCCATTCTCTCGACAATAGGAGTGGATTTAACATACTTCCCCTTAGGGATGTCTATGGGTTTATCTTATTCATCATTAAATAGCCAAGATAGGACATTATGTTCCATGTGCTCTTCTAAAAGGGATCCCCAATGTTCAAATGTGGTCTTCTTGCATTTCATGGTTTCCTTATCTCCCTTAGGGAAGATTTGTGAAGGTTTACCATAAGACTTAGGGGAAAGGGGAAGTTGACCAATGCACATGGAATTTTAAAATTTATACTCTCTCATACCTTGATTTATGAATTTGACCTTCTTTTCAAATTTAGTGTTCTTCTCTTGAGTAACTTTTTCCTTTCCTTTGGTTTGGTCAAACATATTTTCCTTATCTTCAAGAGTAGGATGGATAGGAATTTCTTGTTCAATGGGATAGACATATTCGTTCAGTGGAAAGTAGTTACATTTATTACCTTCCAGTCTCTTGTAATACTGGAAGGGTTCATGATCTCCAGGGATTGTTGCACCCATGGTGAAGGAACTTTAAACATTGATGAAACATGGATGGGACACTAGAGATAGCATGTGTCCATAGTTTACCCAAAATAATTTTATAGGGTAGATCTAGGTCTAGTACCTGATAGATTATTTCAATAAGGGATGGGCCCACTTGTAAGGGGAGCTCAATGAGATCTTTACTTGCCCTTTCTCTATTGTCATATGATTATATTATGATTCTCTTATTCACATCAATAAGGTCTTCATAAAGACAAATGTTGTAGATCATACTTAAAGTGCACAAATTTAGACCAGATCTATTGTCTATGAGGACCCTTTATTTTGGGTGCTATGAATTGTGACTTGGATATGCATGGGTTTATTGTGGTGAGGATCGAGACCTTGGAAATCTTTGTTAGTAAACATCGGGTGTTTTTGGGAAGCTAAATTTCTGATCATTGCTTAGAAATGGGGTGCATTGGTATTTTTTGGAACATGGGACTTAGTTAGCACATTCTCAAGGACCTCTTTGTGGATAGGGGATGTATGAAGAAGCTCTAGGATGGATATCTATGCAAGAATCAAGAGTCTCTTGGATATCTTGATTACAATCAACACTTTTTAGAGTCAACATATTTACATGAGTTTTGGATTGTTCAATGTGGCCACATAGTGAATCAAAGCCACAAGCATCATTTTCCTCTAGGCTACTACAAGTACATTCATCTCCTGAGATATTATTTGTGGAGTAATCATAAGCAAAGCCCTTAGATGATGAAGCATTATTTTGATTGTGTTTTGGAGAATGATTAGAATAAATTTTGAATTTGGCATTAGACGCAGAGGGATCTTGACCTTTTACCTTAATTTTTCCATCGTTGATCAAATCTTGGATAAAATGGAAGAATTTCATGCATTTTCTGATTTCATGTCCTTTAATGTGATGATAATTGTAATATCCATTATCCTTGTACCAGTTTGATTTTTCTTGGTTCTCATCATAAGGCCTTGTGTTAAGATAGAAAATCATTCCCTGATTGACTAAATGTCAAAAGATGGCATTGAGTGAGTCCTCTATCTATGTAAATTTCCATTGCTACAATGGACAACTATTGTTTTTATTGTTGTTATTTTTATTTCCATTGTAGAGTGAGAATAGGGAACCATGGTAACTAGATCCTTGATTCTGATTCTGATTGTTTAGATTGGTTTGATTACCTTGACTTATTTGGTTATTGTTTTGATTACATTTGTTATGATTATTTTTATTTTTATTGCCTTGGTTTTTATTGTTGGATGTTTGAACATGCTTAGCATCCATCACTCCATCATTAATAACTCCATTTTTGGACCAAAACTTGGGTTTTTCATTGGTGTTGCTAGATGAATTAGAGAGATAATGTTTAATGGCCCCTTTCATCAAAAGTCCATATTCGATACAATTTATCTTCTTAATGAGTGTCTCAAATGAGTCTAGGGTAGCCATTTTCATTTGGAATGACATTTTTGTAACTAGATTCTTAGTGAAGATATCGATGAGATGTGAATCCGGTATTGTCCAAGGTAGAAAATTTGCAAGATGTTTCCACCATTGAAGAAAGTTAGAAAATGTTTCCCTATTTCTTTTCTTTGTCTTGCATAAGTCACTAAGTGATGCTTGATGTTCAATTTTGTAAGAGTATTGTGTAACAAACTTCCTAGTGAGATCAAGAAATGTTGATAGAAAACCGTGAAAAAGATTCATTAACCACTCAAGAGAAGGGCCACCAAGACTCCTAGTGATGCAGGAGTATCTTGGGTGTAAGAGCAATCTTGCATCACCCAAAAAATATTTTTTTTTTTTTTTTTTATATTCAATAAGGGCTATTTTGTGCAGAGCTGCTATTTATGGAAAGTTACTATTTTTTTGGTAATTTTCGTATGTGCTCAGAATGATCTGATTTCTTTCTTGGAGGTTCATTTTGGTCATATAAGTCTGCCAGTAAAGTTTCATTGCCAGATCAAGTGTATATTGGAAGATATTGAAGATTTTTGGTATTGGCAGTAGGGTACAGAAACTTTGAACTTAGTTTTGAAGGCTTTAGAGGCCCCGGATGAGGTCAAAAATTTAGGTGACAAGCGCTTGCACCAATCAAGCCTGTAGGGCACTTCGTGGCGTTTCTGAAATGGGGTTATAATAGCCGATCGGGTCAACTGGTGATGACTTATGGTCTTCGGAAGTTGGGCCACTTGAAATGGCAGAAAATAATTTTCTTCAAAATTTCTGTTCGGGTTTCAAAGGTTATCTTGAGCCGACTATGATGTAATAAAATGTAAAATAAAATAATTCTAAGTTTGGTTGGCCTTATTGGCTAAAATTCTGAAACCTTCCCAGGCGGTGGAAAAATTGCCTATATAAGGAAGGCTGTATTATTGTCTTAGGCAGTTTAGAATAGTTCTAGGTAGTAGATCTGAGTAATAGTTCGAGGCTTTGTCCTACAGAATATTGTAAGGGAATGCCCATGTGGCTTTGCATATTATAATTCTGAAAGTTTGTAATTCCACATTTGTGGAGATAATAAGAAGCCAATTTTCTATTCTTGCATATTGTTGTTGTTTCTCTATTTCTGTTATGTGTTTGTGGTATTAAGGGAAGCACCCTTCATCAAGTGGTATTAGAGCGGGAGTTCTTGAGTGTGTAAACAGATCGCCGACTGTGAGGTAGTTTGCACTAGGACCGTGGTTAGGGTTTCAGCGTGCATCACGAAAATGCCTCCACGAAAAGAACGTGAAGGAAGAGCTGGTGCTGTGACACCTGAGGTTAGAGAGCTGCAGAGACAAGTGCGAGCATTGCAAGAAGAGATTCACAGAGGAATGAATCTTAATGTCAGAGACAAAAGCGAGGATGAAGCCGAAGAAGAATATCAAGAAGGAGAAGCTGAAATTGAGAACCAGAAGGAAGAAAGACTTTTTCGGGCAATTTTCAAGATTGGGAAAAGACCAAAGATTGAGGTTCCTACATTTTCTGGAAATCTTAACCCAAAGGAATTGATTGACTGGATCAATGAATGTGAGGAATATTTTGAGTATGAAGATGTTGAGGATCCTGATAGGGTCAAATTTGCGAAGGCCAAACTAAAATGTCATGTGAAGATCTGGTGGCAAGAAATTCAATTAGAGCGAAATAGAAGAGGGAAAGATAAAATCACAAGATGGGATCAGATGGTGGATAAATTGAAGCGACAGTTCATTCCTGTTGATTATGAGCTTGACCTACTGAAGAAAATGCAGAGTTTGAAGCAAGCAGGAAGATCTGTTCAGGAGTATACAAAGGAGTTCTATCGACTTCTCATCAGAACAGGCCATGCAGAAGCTGATAAGGAGAAAGTTTCCCGATACCTTAATGGGTTAAGGCCAAGCATTCAGGAGGAGCTGAATCTGGTTCAAATGAACAATATTGAAGAGGCATACCAGTTTGCCCTAAAAGTAGAGGAAAAGCTGAACAAGAAGTTTGAGAGTAGACAAAACGGAAGAGGTCACGGTGGACGATCTGGTGGATGGTCATATGGTGGCCGAAATGAAGATCCAAAAAAGAAGGATGAGGCCAGTAGCAGTCAAAATCAGTGAGGAAATAATTCCAATCACTTCCAGGATCATAATAATAGAGATCAGAGAGGAAGAGGAAGAGGACAAGGATCTGGAAGAGGTGGCTTCCGTGGAACATGTTTTCACTGTGGAGAAGAAGGTCATAGGGCATTTGAATGTCCTCAGCACCAAGGCAGAACAGACAGGAGAAATGAAGGCCAGGCTAGAGTTGCACATGTAGATGAAGATGCCAGATCATCAAATTTTGAAGATGTTGAAAGAGGAGAAACGTTGATTAACAGAAGAGTCCTGTTGAGTGGTGAGAATGAACCTGAGCAAAGGAGGAGCCTGTTTCGCACCAGGTGCAAGTGTGAAGGTAAATGTTGTGATGTGATTATTGATAGTGGAAGCACTGAAAATTTGGTGTCAGAAGAGATGGTGACAAAGTTGAAGCTCAAGAGATAGAAACACCCACATCCATATCGGATTGCCTGGGTACAGGATGACCACAAGGTCATGGTCAATGAACAATGCCTGGTGAAGTTCAAGATTGGCAGATACCAAGATGAGGTATTGTGTGATATCATATCTATGGATGCATGTCATATGTTGTTGGGTAGACCATGGTAGTTTGACAGATGTGTTGTACATGATGGTTGTGCGAATACCTATTCCTTGACAAAAGATGGAGTGCGACATAAGCTAAAACCATTGAAGGAGACTGAAGAAAAGGTATGTGGTAATGTAAGGATAACTTTTGTTGATGGAAGAAATTTCCTAGATGGTATGAGGCATGAGAATGTATGTTTTTCTTTAATTCCAAAAGCTGGTAAAGAGGAAGTAGAAGATGTCCCCATAGAAGTTGTAGATTTGTTGAATGAGTTTCAGGATATTGTATCCGATAATGTGCCTGATGGATTACCACCAGTCAGGAAGATTAGTCATCAGATGGACTTGATTCCAGGAGTGAGTTTTCTGAATAAGGCAACACACAGAATGACACCTGCAGAAAGTGAGGAGTTGAACAGACAAGTACATGAACTGTTACATAAAGGATTGATCTGTGAGAGTCTGAGTCCCTGTGCTGTACCAACGGTATTAGCACCAAAGAAGAATGGAGAATGGAGGATGTGTACAGATTCTAGGGCAATAAACAAGATCACAATCAAGTACAAGTTTCCATTGCCACGAATGGATGATATTATGGACTGTTTGAGTGGAGCTGTGTATTTGTCAAAGATAGATCTGAAGAGTGGATATCATTAGATTCGGATCAGAGAAGGAGATGAATGGAAGACTACCTTCAAGACAAAGGAAGGACTATATGAGTGGTTAGTCATGCCTTTTGGGCTAACCAATGCACCGAGCACTTTCATGCGGCTCATGAATGAGGTTCTGAAAGAATTTCTGGGTAAGTTTGTCATTGTTTACCTAGATGATATTTTGATCTTTAGTAAGACATTGGATGAGCATATGATGCATATTCGTATGGTATTTGAGAAGTTGAGAGAATAAAAATTGCTGATTAATTTGAAGAAGTGCAGTTTTGTGAAGAAAGAGTTGGTGTATTTGGGGTTTGTAGTTTCAGGAGAAGGTCTAAAAATGGACCCAGAGAAGGTACAGGCTATTCTTGAATGGCCTAGACCAAGGAGTGCTACTGAGGTAAGATCTTTTCATGGTCTAGCTAGCTTTTACAGAAAGTTTATCATAAATTTTAGCAGTATTTGTGGACCCTTGACTGAAACAATGAGAGGGGATAGAAAAGAGTTTAAGTGGACTAATGGGACAGAAAATTTTTTTCAATTGTTGAAACAAAAAGTTACAGAACAACCTATTTTAGCACTTCCAAATTTTAATAAGGTGTTTCAAGTAGATTGTGATGCTAGTGGTACTACAATAGGAGCTGTTATGAGCCAAGAAGGTAAACCTGTTGCTTATTTCAGTGAGAAGTTAAATGATGCCAAGAGGAAATATTATGTTTATGATCAGGAATTTTATGCTATAGTTTAGGCATTAAAGAAGTGGAGACATTATCTACTTCCTAAGGAGTTTGTTTTGTATACTGATCATCAAGCTTTGCAATATTTGAATAGTCAAGGAAAATTGAATCAAAGGCATTTGAAATGGGTTGAGTTTTTGCAGAGTTATACATTTTTTTTGAAACATAGGAGTGGGAAGTCTAATAGGGTTGTAGATAGTCTTAGCAGAAGGTAACTATTGCTAACAGAAATGTAGATTGAAGTGATTGGGTTCAAGAAACTCAAGAATTTGTATCTAGAGGATCCTGATTTTGGTGAAGCTTGGAAAGCTTGTACAGAACCTGTTACTCTAGATAGGATGAAATGGTTGGATTTCATCATCCAGGATGATATGCTATTCAGAGGGAGTCATTTGTGCATTCCATGAAGTTCTATGAGGGAGAATCTCATCAAGGAGAAGCATAGCAGAGGATTGGCTGGACATTTTGGTCGTGATAAAACCTTTGGTTTGGTTAGTGAGAATTATTATTGGCCACAGTTGCAGCAAGATGTGAAGAAGTTTGTACAGAGTTGCAGAGTATGTCAGATGGCGAAAGGAGTGAAGCAGAATATAGGGTTGTATTAGCCATTAACCGTACCAAAGAAGCCTTGGGAGGATATCAACATGGACTTTGTTCTTGGTTTACCGAGGACTCAGTGGGGACATGATTCAATTTTTTTGGTGGTTGATAGATTTTCAAAGATGGCACATTTCATTCCCTACAAGAAGACTAATGATGCTGTTCATGTAGCAGAATTGTTTTTCAGAGAAGTAGTGAGACTACATGGTTTGCCAAAGACCATAGTTTCAAATAGAGACACTAAGTTTGTTAGATATTTCTGACCTACATTGTGGAAGAAGTTGAAGATAGATTTGAAGTTCAGTTCATCACATCATCCACAGACTGATGGATAGACAGAGGTGGTGAATAGAAGTTTGAGAAATTTGCTGAGATGTTTGGTTGGAGATAAGCCAACAGGATGGGATTTGATTTTACCACAGGCGAAATTTGCATACAATAATTCTGTCAATAGGAGCACTGGTAAATCACCATTCCAGATTATATATGGAAGTAGTCCAAGAAATGCATCTGAATTGAGGAAGATAGATAAAGGAGAAATAAGTAGTGCTGAAGCTGAGGATTTTGCAGAACATTTGAAGAACATCCATGAGGAGGTGAGGAAGTATATTACCAAGATGAATGTGCAATATAAGACTAAAGCAGATGAGAAAAGGAGGCATAAGGAATTTCAAGTTGGAGATGAAGTCATGGTTCATTTGCGGAAGGAGCGGTTTCTAGTTGGTACATATAACAAGTTGAAAATGAAGAAGTTTGGGCCATGTAAGATACTGAAGAAGCATGATTCAGGAAATGCATATGAGGTAGAATTGCCTACTGAGCTAAATATTTCACCAGTGTTTAACATTTCAGATTTGACAGAGTATCATGAAGGAGGTGTTCAAGATGAGGTTGTAGCAGCACAGTGGAGTATTCCAGCAACTAGTTCAGATATCAAAGAGATTGAAGACATACTGGATAGTCGTGTTGGCAGAAGCACAAGGAATAGGACATATGAAGAGTATTTGGTCAAATGGAAAGGATGACCTATTGAAGATTCATCATGGCTAACAAAGGAGGAGGTTAACTATCTTGGTTTTCCTCTGCACACCTGAGTCGTGATAGAGTCACTTCTCAAATTACCCCGAGTGTCTGATGCAGGAGCATCCTGGGTGTAAGAGTAATCTTGCATCACCCCAAAAAAATAAAATATTTTTATTTTTATATTCAATAAGGGCTATTTTGTGCAGAGCTGCTATTTATGGAAAGTTACTATTTTTTTGGTAATTTTCGTATGTGCTCAGAATGATCTGATTTCTTTCTTGGAGGTTCATTTTGGTCATATAAGTCTGCCAGTAAAGTTTCATTGCCAGATCAAGTGTATATTGGAAGATATTGAAGATTTTTGGTATTGGCAGCAGGGTACAGAAACTTTGAACTCAGTTTTGAAGGCTTTAGAGGCCCCGGATGAGGTTGAAAATTTGGGTGACAAGCGCTTGCGCCAGTCAAGCCTATAGAGTGCTTCGTGGCATTTCTGAAATGGGGTTATAATAGCTGATCGGGTCAACTGGTGATGACTTATGGTCTTCGGAATTTGGGCCACCTGAAATGGCAGAAAATAATTTTCTTCAAAATTTCTGTTCGGGTTTCAAAGGTTATCTTGAGCCGACTATGATGTAATAAAATGTAAAATAAAATAATTCTAAGTTTGGTTGGCCTTATTGGCTAAAATTCTGGAACCTTCCCAGGCGGTGGAAAAATTGCCTATATAAGGAAGGCTGTATTATTGTCTTAGGCAGTTCAGAATAGTTCTGGGTAGTAGATCTGAGTAATAGTTTGAGGCTTTGTCCTACAGAATATTGTAAGGGAATGCTCATGTGGCTTTGCATATTGTAATTCTGAAAGTTTGTAATTCCACATTTGTGGAGATAATAAGAAGCCAATTTTCTGTTCTTGCATATTGTTGTTGTTTCTCTATTTCTGTTATGTGTTTGTGGTATTAAGGGGAGCACCTTTCATCACCTAGTGAAGAGTCTTTTAATGAAATTATCATTGTGGGTGACTTCTTGAGTAGCTACATATAATTCTTTAAGATTTTGTATAGGGCATGATTCTCCCTTGTATTTATCAAATTTAGGAATCTCAAAGTTGGCGGGGAATGGTTGAATACCGATTGATTTATCAAATGGATAAGGACATATCTCTTCAAAAGATAATTCCTTCTTCTTAGATTTTTGCATAGTTGTCACCATTCTCTTAAGCTCATTAATTTATTACACCAACTCAAGAGGATTGTTGTTGGTGATTGTATTGTGTTGATTTGTTTCTCCTCCAAAAGATGTATTATGTCCTCCTGGAGGTGGAGGATTCATGTTGTGTCCGTCGAGAGTGAGGTTGGTGCTATTTGTATGTGAATAATTTTGATGCTTCAAGACTCCACTAGGCTTTGATAAAATTAAAGTAGAACATCATCTTGATGACCTTGGTGGACATTCAGGTCCATGAACCAAGTTCAAGTCATTATTGTTTTCTCCATTGATATGTGTGTTGTCATTTTAGTTGGGCATGCCTAGGAGCTGCCAAATTGATTCAAGCATACTATTGGGAGGTTGATTCACATTATCAGATTTGAAGGCATAGAAAAAGTAGCCTTGACTTTGTTGGTTCAAATTAGATTGCTCTCAAGAAAGGTCTTATTGAAATTATTAGGGAGTGTGATACCCTTTTGGATTAGGTTTAGGAAAATATTAGACCTATTTTCTTGGATTAGATCTTACACTAAGCTCATTTTGTTAGGATCTTAGAATAAATCTTTAGCTTGTTTATTTGCATTGAAACTTTCACGTATGACCATTTTGGATTCCATGTGTGCTTCTTTTTCTTCTATAAAGTCATCTTGATAGATAATTTCTTGATCATTATTCATCATGATAGATTCTTGTGTTATCTTAGCTTGAGATCGAGTAAGTACCATGCAAGAGTGACCTTATAATGATTGGATTGAAGAACGTTGAAATATTGATGGAAGGTGATGAGAGGAAGAAAGGTGTTGATGAACTAGGATAAAATTGGACTAATATTTGGATTGTATTAAGAGGACTAAGACTCAAGGATTGATTGGATTTTATATGAGAAAAACTAAGCCTCAATGATTGATTTTATTTTATTTTGGATTGATTTGATCGATTGGATTAAAGAGGAACTTAGAATCAAAGATTGATTGGATTTGATTTGTGAGGAACTAAGCCTTAATGATTAATTTTATTTTATTTTAGATTGATATGATCAATTGCATTAAAGAAGAACTAAGCCTCTAAGATTGGATTTGGAGGTTTGGAACAAACCTAGGTGAAATAAGACCTTTTGATTGTACAAACAAAGGATTGGATTTGATTTAAAAATATTCTCTTATTTGGGTGATGGAATAATGATCCATAAACAAAATAGGATTGGATTAAAACTACTTGAGAAAGACTCATTTCTCAAAGTAGTGAGTGATTAATCTTTTCTTTTATTAATATTCTATATGACACTATTGGATTGTTTCTTTCAACCTATTGCTTGATTGATGTGTGGAAGATGGATTGATTTGATTTTGATATGAAGTCCAAGGTTTTGATTAATGATCCTAATGTTTTGGAAGGTGAGTGAAGAAAGATTTAATTAAAGATGAGGAAATGATGAGTGATTGAAGAATGATGAAGGTCAAAGGTACTTAATCATAGGATCCCCAAGTGACAAATGTCATTTTCACTTTGTTCTTGGCAACAAAATTAGCAACTGTAATCACTTGAAAATGGACAAGATTAATTCATGTGAGAAACCAAGGCAAAATCAAGGCAATAAAATCAAATCAAACTAAAATCAAAGAAAAATTGCAATCAAGTCATTATCCAAATTTAATTGAAAACCAAAAGCCATAAAATAAATTTAAATTAAATAAATCATGATAAATCAATTAATTGTGCAATTAATCTAATTAATTGTGCAATTAATCTAATTAATTATGCAATTAATCTAATTAATTGTCTAATTAATCTAATTAATTATGCAATTAATCTAATTAATTGAATAGTTCATTTAAATCAAATCAACCCATTAAAGGGGTACACATAGCTAAACATATTAAATAAATTCAATTAATAAATCCTAATTTTCTCTCAACCATGAAATGGGAGAAAATGCATCAACCAATAGGATTTGGGGATCAAGCTCACATGGATCAAGTGCACATTGAATCTTCATCACACATAAGGGGAAAGAATCTTGTCCACCCATTTTGTCCTCTTATCCCAAGCTTTGATGAAAAATTGTTTAAATGGTCTCCAAAGGTGGAACCATGGATTTAACCCTAATCAAACCATGATTAAATCAAATCTACCCCCTACCATTGCCAAAATCTATAAAAACAAGGCATAATTCAATCAATTATCATCCACAAATCTAAGAATAGCACAAAACCTCTTGCAATTTATAGCTAGAAAGGAAAATTTAGAGCTAAATAAGTGTAATTTCATTTGGAATTAATCTTTTAGAATTGTTTATCATTCTTTCTCATATTAGGGTTGTCACTAATGGAAGCTTGTTGAGAGCTTTGCAATAGCAAACCTAATTAGAGAGCTGTAGAGTGCTCAATTGTCATTTAATTTTCTTAATTAGATTGCTATTTGTGGTAATTTAGTTGTTATTTTGATTTATTGACAATACTAACCCTATGAAGATACTTCTTATGGCATACAAAATGGAGCCCACTGTGGGGCATTAGGCCTCATTAATTTTCAATTCAGAGATTTTGTTTTTTGCAAATCCTTGTGTTTTTCTCTATTTTTCAGGTTCTACAACGCGTTTAATAGTTTCTACAGTGCATACACTACTTCTTGCAATGCATTTGAGGTCTGGATCGATGCTTCCACGATAAATTTATGCGCATTTACATAGCAAAATTGCGCGTTTAAGCCTTCTATTATCCTGTCTTAATTTCTTCCAGCGCATGTACCCTGACTACCAAGTGCTTCCAATTTATTCTGCAGTGTGTTTAAAGTTTTCTTTACATGCCTTTTCCTATTAAAATAGTGCATTTAAATTCTTTCGCAGCGTGTTTAAATTCTATTCCTACACTTTTAATTTATTTTGTAGCACGTTTAATCTTTTTAACAACACTTTTAACAGGTTCTGTTGCGCTTTTGATTAAAGTTAAAATTTGTAGAATCTAACTTTCAGTAAATGGATTTTATGTGTTTGTAGGATGACTGGTCATAAAAGAATTAAAAATCTAGAGACTAGATTTAACAGTGAAGGAAAAGCATTGGCTAAACAAATAAAAAAGGAGAACATAGCCAACATCAAGCTGGTTTTGGAGAATTCACAACAAGAAACTGAGGTATATGAACAATATTTGAAAATTGTAGAATCCTACAAATCAAAATTTGCCTAATTAAATTGGATTTACTTGCCTTAATCAATTTGTTTCAAATTTGATAAATAAGGCTTAGATTTCAATTTTTCTTATTTTCTTCATTTTTTTTGTTTGTGTTGACTAACTTGCTGGAGAGGAGGCTAAGAAAAGGGAACAATCACCACTAGGTGAGTTCAAACATGACAAAATTCATAAAAAAATGCCCCTAGCCTTTGCTAGCTACAAATCGAGGTAAGCTTCAAACTTGGTCAATTTTTCTTTAAATTGCGGCCTTGTGATTTTGCTAAAATCTAGTAAGTAAAATAGCATAAAGGATAAAATCAAGCACTAAATCAAACAACCCCTTGTTTTTGGAGGAGAGTAGTAATACTCAATTCCCATTAGTTAGTGGGTTTTGGATAAATTGAACCTTGTTAATCATGCTTGGGAAATAACAATAGATAGGAATATGCTCTTCCCCTTTTGGTGAATTAAATTCCCACAACCTATCTCTTAAATCTATTTTATTGCTTTATATATGAACATGCTAGATCTTTAGTGGGCTCACCTCTCGAGATTTTCCTTAATGAGGCTGGTGAGAGGGACAACCCAAAGAGGGATACATTTGCCTTTGCCTCAAAAATCTAACCCACTCTAAAATGAAATGCATGGATCCTTAATGGGGTGTGTGACAAAAGGATATTAAGCTTTTGAACTTCCTCAATTAGTCCTTTGAGACTGTGCAAAATTCTGATATACCGATGGTGGGAAGCCTCCTAATTTTGCCTCGAGTAGTCCTTCAAGATTCCGCAAAACTTTGATATAGCGGTGGTGGGAAGCCTCCTAATTTTGAAGGATGAAACTTAATGTCCATTTTGAATGGAATCTTGATTAAATACCTTGTTAACTTAGAAAATCCTACCTTGGAAAGCCATGCATAAGAACCAATTTAACAACTAGGTAGATTGCTTGGAGTTACTTTTTGCGCAAAAAGCTGTGATAACATCCTTACATATTCAAACACTTTTTTTGTAGAGGGTTTAAAAAGAAAAAGTGTATTTGTGATTGCTTTGTTTGAAGAATACATAGAACAAGTGAGAGATATCCATTTTGAAAAATCATCTTATACTTTTAATATCTTCATAATACAAACAATCACCAAGTTTGGGGAAAACAATTCTAAATCAAACCTTTGTTGAATGTCAGTTTCTACATAATCTCATAAACTCAAATTATCTTTACAAGAAGATGGCACTTGCATTGCAAAAGAGGTCCCCGAATTTGAATCTCAAAACTTTTTCATAAATCACAACCAAGGGGATAGTCTCTCAAACCTT
This sequence comes from Chamaecyparis obtusa, assembly GCA_027943335.1. Taxonomy (NCBI): domain Eukaryota; kingdom Viridiplantae; phylum Streptophyta; class Pinopsida; order Cupressales; family Cupressaceae; genus Chamaecyparis; species Chamaecyparis obtusa. The sequence continues at coordinate 2,509,012 of BSBK01000213.1, read as the reverse complement.
TTTGAAAAGAGAATTGATCCAATGGATATAAACTCCGCATTTCATGATTACATCCATGTAGGAAATAATGAAAATCAAGGAAACATTAACAATTCCAATCAAGAGCCTAAAGAAACACTCGAAGATAAAGCCAATAGGATGGCTCAAGACATCGATTTCCTGAAGTTATGGACAAACTTATAGAGAGAGATAGGGAAAGATATTTCCTTAATTTAGCCCAAGAAGGGGTGAAACTTCCACATGATTACGATGTTGACCAACTTAAGAAAGATAAGGAATATGATAATCCAATAGGGGAAATGAATAAACAATTAAAAATATTTCAAGCACAGATTGACCTAATGAAGAAGGCAGTCAAATCTAAGCCATTTTCCATCGAGGCCTTGTGCGCATTTCCTTTTGATAAAATCTTAGTTATGGCACCGTTCCTAATAAATGTGGTCTTTCCAAAATATGACAAATATGCAGGTAAATCAGACCCACAAGATCACCTTAGAGAATTTTGTGCTCTAAGTATCGAATTCATGCATAACACAACCTCTCTAATGAGGCTTTTTCCAAGAAGTTTAGGAGGCCAGGCCATGGAAGGGTTCTCAAAACTTCCATAAGGGATAATGACATTTGAGGAATTAGCCTCCAAATTCATGACTCACTATTCCTACAATATTGAGCATGATATCACCATGATTAACCTATGCGATACTAAACAACGAGATGGTGAATCTTTTCTAGGATTTCTCCAAAGGTGGAGAACAGTCTTTGTACAATATCCACAAAGCATACCCGAAAAGGAAAAGATGGAGATATTTATGAATAACCTGAATGTAGAGATGAATTATAGGCTCCAACTTTAGTGTCCCCCTACTTTTGAAAAGCTCATCAAAAATGGGATAAAAATTGAAGAGGTGCTGGTTAAGAGAGGGGAAATCAATTTATTCAAAGATAATAAACCCTATACCAACACTAATAACAATCATACCTTATCTAATTATAACAATAATAAAGGATCCAACAATCACAATGATAAACCAAGACTATGGTTGAAAAATAACAATAAAAACCTTGTGAATGATGGAGTTGTGGTAGCCCACAACTTAAAGGCTACCCCCCTTTAACTTATCAAGTGGGTCAAATCCAAAATATAATGTCAACCAAACGACCAAAGCTCCTTATAATAATAAAAATCCAAACAACAACAAAAACAATTCCAACAATAAAAACAATCCCTTCAATAATTCCAATGTCAATAAACCAAAACCATTCTTTTCCACATATCAGAAAAGAAAATTCACCTTTTTAGGTGAACCTTTGGAAAATGCATTAAGGACTTTGGTGGCTAACAAAATCATTACCTTACCTGAATCGAGACCATATGAACCCCAAATCAACCCTAATTGGTGGAATGATTCTCATCATTACTAATATCATCACAACAAAGGACATAAAACAAATTTTTGCATCAAATTAAAACACCTTGTCCAAGATCTAATCAATGATGGAATTATAAAAGTGGAAGGCCCTCAAAATAAAGAGGACCATATGGCTTTCAAAAACCCTTTCTTAAACCATGAAAAGGGGGAATCATCAAATACCAATCATAACAATAAAAGAGGCAATGAGAAGGTTAAATTTGCACATACTTATGATAATACCATCAATACTCTAAGTGGTGATGAGCATGCCATAAATGTGATTGTGGTAAGAGGAAAGCTAAGGGAAGAAACATCTAATGTTGTAACTAGGGGGAAAGCATCAAAGATCACTTTATCAAGAGGTGCCCCAAGAATTATCTTACCAAACAAAACCTCATCTTCATCTTCTAAGCAATATAATTTGGTAGAATAATTGCAAAGAACCCCTTCTCAAATCTCTATTCTAGAATTACTCAAGCTTTCACGAACTCATAAGGAGATTCTAGAAAAAGCCCTAGTGGAGACCAATGTACCTTTAAATTTAGATGTGGATAAATTCCAAAACATGGTAGGTCATCTTATTGCACCCCATTTTATATCATTTTCAGAACAAGATGATATGTCTTTAAACCACCCACAAAATCTACCTTTGCATATAGAGGTCTTGATCCACAAGCATAGAGTGAAAAGAGTCCTCATTGATGGGGGAGCCAGCCTAAATATTTGTACCCTAAACTTGGTTAAAGCCTTATGATTTTCTAAGGAAGCTATTGACCCAAAGAAAAAGATAGCCATAAAAGCTTATGATGATGAAGAAAGAGCATACAAAGGTGTCATAGTACTTCCCATCCAAGTTGGTCCAATACAAAATGATACTATTTTCCAAGTCCTTGACCTAAAATTGACTTACAATATCCTATTAGGAAGGCCATGGATCCATGAAATGCAGGTCATGCCTTCAACCTACTGGTATCAATGCCTCAAATTTCCCTATATGGGACAAGAAGTCATGGTAAGTAGAGATTTGAACCCCTTCACATATTGTAATAACATGAAGCCTATTAATGAATCCTTATTCCCACATAATGTAGAAGGGTCTATTTCCTAAAGAATAGAACAAGGGAAAAGTTCAAAAGATCTTCCATCTTTGAAGGGAAAAGAAAAGGAAGAAAAATAAATTGTTGTTGGAAATAATCAAAGTCCCACTAACTTGACTACATCAAAAAAAGGAAAAGAAAAGGTTAGTGAGGAAAGGGTCATGAGGAACAAAAAGAAGACCAAGCAAGATCCATTCAAATTTACACCAAGGATACCCATTATCAAAATATGGATCACATAATGAAGAATTTTGAAAAATAATGTCAAATCAAATAGAAAGGTGTAGGTGAATACTCCTTGTCCATGATGGATCTATCTTTATCTCCAAAATCCCATGGAAGAAAATATAGTTTACCTCATAAATATAATGACCACTTTGTAAGGGTAAGTACTTCTTCATCCATGGATGAAGAAGATAATGAAATCTTAAATTGGCTATATAAGGATGAGGAATCAAGTTCACATGAAAAGCGCATTCAAAACATAAGCATTCCCACTCATCAATATGGCAAAGGATTTCAAATAATGTATAAGATGGGATATAAAGGACAAGGGCCTTTACGTACAAGAAATGAAGGACTAATAGAACCTATTGAAATGTCATGGAGTGATAGTAAGGAAAGACTAGATTAGTGTACCTAGAACAAGGGTACGCTCAAAAGAAGTATCCTAAGGTTTATGACCAAATCTTACAACTTGGTTCCAAAAGTGATGAGGATTAGAACAATTGGGAATGGGACTCATTGTCAAGTGAGTCATGTCAAGAGAGTCATGTCAAGATAAAGAGGTTGATGTAATTCATACCTACACTCCTAGCAAGGGAAAAGAACAAGCCTCATGATCAAATCAAAATCAAGCTTCAAGCTCTAGCCAAGATGTCTTAGATAATGTTCCAAATCAAGAAGCCAAAGAAAATCAATGGGTAGGAGAGCCTTACGTACCATCATGGATACCTACTATAGGAGGATCTAACCCTAGGTTTAACCCAAGAGAGTTTTACACTTTAGAAACCTAAGAGGATTCGAGTGAGGAAGATTTTGACCTTAGTTCTCTAGAGCATCTAGAAGAAGCACATATCATAGATTTAAGTGATACAATGTTAGAACCTTGAAATGAGGTCATTTTCTTAAGCCCTATCGAACCAACCCAAAACTTCAATCCCTTGTCCCTTATCTATCTAGACCTAATTGAGTGGGATCCCATCAAACCTACCATCCTCCCCACATTATTGAATGATAACTTGGTGACCCAATACCTTAATGCGGTTGAGCCTTCTTCTACCATGGAATATTAGGAAGAAGTGAAAAAGGGAAGTATTCAACCTTTCAATTTGGAAAAAAGTGAAAAAAAAAAAAATAATAAACAATGGAAAGAATCTAATGTTGAAAACCACATTGTGGCAACATTAAATCAAAAAGAAAAAGAAATAAAGAATGTTTCCGAAGGTGAAAACCCAAAAAAGGCATCTAAGGAAGAAAGGTTGGATAATTTGGCTGAGCACTACGAGGAAAGATCACCTATCCTGATTGAACCAATAGAGGAAGTGAACATTGGGTCAAAATCAGAGCCAAGAATCATACACCTAGCAGTGTCCTTATCTAATGAAGAAAGAAAGGATTTCATCAAATTATTCAAAGAAAAAATCAATTTTTCATGGTCATACGATGATATGCTCAGACTAGACCTGAATTTAATCATGCATCATTTGAATATTAAAGAAGGAGCGAGACCGGTGAAATAGAAACTGAGAAAGATGCACCCACACATAGCACTTCTTGTGAAAGTGGAGCTAGAGAAATTGTTGAAAGTAGGATTCATAAGAGCCATTTATTATGCTAAGTGGATTTCAAATATTGTACCTATTTCTAAAGTAGATAAGTCTATCAGAATTTGCACAGACATTAGGGATCTCAATATTGCATGTCCAAAAGATGATTTTCCTCTACCAAGCATAGACGCCATCGTAGATCTAACAACATGACACTCAATGTTCTCACTTATGGATGGGTTTAGTGGTTATAATAAAAGAAAGATAGAACTTGAGGATCAAGACAAAAAAACATTTACATGCACATGGGGAACATTCTACCAGAATGTTATGCCTTTTGGTCTCAAGAATGTAGAAGTGACCTATCAAAGAGCCATGACGACCATATTTCATGACATGATGCACAAGTTTCTTGAAGACTATGTAGATGATATACTTGCTAAATCCCACTCAAGGGAGGAACATTTACCCATCTTGGAAAGGATATTTACTAGATTGGAGCAATTCAAAGTAAGGTTAAATCCAAATAAATGTGCATTCGATGTACAATTAGGAAAACTATTATAATACATAGTTTCTGCCAAAGGAATAGAGGTAGACCCAGCCAAAGTAAAGGCAATCATGGAAATGGGGGCACCTCAAAACATAAGTCAAATGAGATCACTTCAAGGAAGGATTCAATCTATTAGAAGGTTCATCTCTCAATTAGTAGAAAAATGCTACAATTTTACTCAACTCCTTCACAAGGACACAAATTTCAAATGGGATGAGAAATGTGAAGAAGCATTCACCTTATTGAAGAAATATCTAATGAATCCTCCAACTTTGATGCCTCTAATTAGAGGCAAGCCCTTAATTTTATACATCTCTGTGACAGAACATGCATTAGGGGCACTCTTGGCTCAAGAGGATGAAGTTGGAAAGGAAAAGGCCATATTCTACATAAGCGAAACATTGGTGAAGTATGAGTTGAACTAAACCTTCATTGAAAGTGCATGTTTCTCCTTAGTTTTTTCTTCCCAAAAATTATGCCATTATATATTATCTCACAAAATTTGACTCATTGCAAAGATTGATCCTTTGAAATACCTTCTTAGCAAAGCATTATTAAATGGAAGATTGGCCAAATGGGTCAGGGTCTTAAGTGAGTTTGACATAGAGTATGTGGACCTAAAATCTATCAAGGGCCAAGTAATAGCTGATCAACTAGTAGAATCACCTTTACAAGATGAACATCCAATCCAAGTGGAATTCCCAGATTTTGAAATCATTAATGTTGAAGCAAAGACATGGCAATTGTATTTTGGTGGTTCCTATATACAACATGGATCGGGAGCAGGGATACTATTGATTACTCCTCAAGGGTCCATAATTCCAAAATCATACAAATTGCTATTCCCATGCACAAATAACATAGCTGAGTATGAAGCATTGGTCATCAGCATAAAATTGGCATTAGAATGGAAAGTGACAGAGCTACAAATCTATGGAGATTCCCAATTGGTTATTAATCAAATCAATGATGAGTATCAAACTAAAGATGATAAGTTGATACCATACAAGAACATGATTGAGAATCTCAAGAAATACTTCACTCTAATCACATTTGAGAAAGTACAAAGGGATAGGAATAAAGTAATAGATGCAATGGCTACATTGGTATAACTTCTCCAAATACCAGATCAAAGCGCCAGATATGAATTCTTGGTAGAAGAAGTTGAGAAAACTGCATTTGACCCTTCCCATCCTCACACCATTTTCTTACTAATAGGACATGACTCACCCTGGTATGGAGCCATTTACACATACTTAAAAGACCAAATCTTTCCCATAAACCAAACCAGAAATCAAAAGAAAATCTTTATACACCAAGCTTCTCACTATACCCTAGTATCTGACATGTTGTATCGCAAGAGTCTAGATGGAATGCTTCTAAGGTGTCTAGAGAAAGAGGAATCAACCATAGCCTTACAATAAATTCACAAGGGGATTTTTGGGTCACATTCGAATGGTTTAACCCTAGATAAGAAACTCCTTAGAATAGGATATTTTTGGCCTTCTATGGAGAAAGACACTTGTCACTTTGCAAAAACTTGTCATAAATGTCAATACCATAGGAACTTGATCCATGTTCCAACACAAGAGCTTCATCTTATGACTACATCATGGCCCTTTTATCAATGGGATTTGGATTTGATAGGTATGATTTATCCACCATCTTCAAATGGTCATAAATTCATCATTATCACAACAGAGTATTTTACCAAATGGGTGGAAGTTGTACCCTTATCCACTGCCATGGGAAAGAAAATATCCTTATTCATATTAAATCACATAATTTGTAGATATGGTGTTCCTCATGCCATCATAACAGATAATGTAAAACATTTCAAAAATAAGGATTTGAAAGAACTATGTACAAAATTTCACGTGGTACATCACTCATCTTCAATATATTACCCACAAGGTAATGGACAAGCAAGAAGCTACAAACAAGAATATCTTTAAAAAATTGAAGTGAACAGTGGATAATTTAGGTAGAGATTGGCACATTCAAATAAACCCTACTCTATGGACTTATAGGACAAGTATTAGAACACCAACAAGAGATACACCATTTTCCCTAGTCTATGGAGTAGAAGCAGTTTTACCTTTGGAGGTAGAAATCTCATCTTTAAGAGTCTCATTACATGCGTTATTAAGTGAAGAAGACTATAGAGTTTCTAGGTTGCATGAATTGGATCTACTAGATGAAAGACAACAACAAGCTTTTGACCAATTAAAAGTGTATCAGGATCAAATGTCAAGGAAATATAATAGACATATCAAACCGAGGACATTCCAAATAGGTGACCTAGTATTGCGAGAAAATCCCAAAAATCAAGAAGAAAGAGAAAATAAAGGAAAATGGGAAGCAAACTGGTTATGATCTTTTGCGATCACTTCATGTTTTGGACAAGTACCTATAAACTAGCTTATTGTGAAGGAGAAGAGTTGCAAGAACCTATCAATAGTATACACTTGAAGAGGTTCTACACATGAAGCAAATGAAAGGGATAAAGAAAAAGAGTATCAGATAAATCAGATGAAAGAGCATCCTATTTATTGTAAATAATCAAAAGAGATCCTAAAAATTCAAAAACATTGAAAAGAAGAAAAGAGAAAACAAATCAAAAATGCAAAAAAGACCAAAAATAGTGGAAAAATTAAGCATGAAGAAAGCAAAAAAAAATTATGAAATGATCCTAAAAAGATGGTGTCTTGGTGAAAACCTAGAAAATAGTGTTAGGAATGAATGTTGGATGTTGGCAGTCATTCTATAGTAGTTGTTGTTGCATTCATGACTATGATTGTCATTGATGTCAACACAATGATTTTCTGGAGACTAGCAGAGAAGCAGACATTGTTTTGATTAGTGCACGTGGGATATTGTAGTTGGAGCTATGCGATGTTGAGGTTATACTCTTTAATATGTTATATGTCTATGGTTAAGAGTGCAGATAGTAATTCATTGATTCATGAGAGTTATGAGCATTTTGGTAAGAGCAGTATTCAGATAGTGTTCCTGAGTAGCAGTTTGTGGAAATCGGATGATATCTCCTAATCGGGATGGAATCTAGTTTTGTATAGTTAAAGAGAAGTTTGAGACACATTGATGGTGATGTGGTTTATAGCACAAAATTTGAGGTCACACGAGTGAAGAGTTATTGCATTTGGAAGCTGACAATTTTGTGTAATTCTGATGTAGCGTATGGAAAATTTTATTTTGTAATTGAGTGCCGAATCATTTGTAATTATTTGAGTGTGGTATAAAGGAAGGAATGTTTTCCTTATTTTATATGAGTTTTAATATGAAATAAGTGTGATCATGTTTTGGTTTCATGTGAATGCAAGCATGAAGTGAAGAAAAGAGCCTAAGAGATTGTGAAAGCGAAATTGTGAAGGAAGACATGCGAAGTATAGAGATCTGGAATTGAGATCTGATGTAGCAGTGAGTGTGGTTTGGCATAGTAAGGAGGTAACACATTTCATATTATTTTGTTGAATAATATCAAGGTTATTTGGATAGTGTGTTCAATGATCTTACCCTGAAGCTGTTTGGGCAGTGGGTCCTTCTGTCTTCCATAACTCTTAACAGGGTTAGAATCTTTTAACAAAGATTCAAAATCTCCTAACAGGGATTTATATGTATTGAATGTATTTCATAAGACTCCTAACAAAGTCCATCCTCTCAGAGGGAATATTCATATTAGTGCATCTTTTGTGGGCATCATTCCCATCGGGGTTTACTCTTTGATCAAGAGGTTCCCTAGTCAACATATCTTGTGTTATTGTGTCATTGTGTATGAATATCTTTGTATGGTTAGTAATTACATTGCTTACATGGTTAAATGTTGTTGAAGATGATAAAAGTTATAATTATCTAATAACTAATTCAAACCCCCCCTCTCAGTTATCTTGGTGGACTTTACTTTCTAACAATTGGTATCAAAGCGGCAGGTCCTTGAAAGGAAAGTTTAACAGCTTAAGGAGATCCATGGTGAATTTTAGGAAAGAAAGCCCTAAGTTTGATGGAGTAAATTTTGATAGCTAGAAGGAAAAGATGAAGACACATCTATTGTGTTTAGGACCAGGCTATTGGTTGATTACAAAGAATGAAAGAACTATAATTGAAGAAGATAGTCTTGAAACAAGTTCTAAAGATGAGGTAGATCTATTCATGTGTAACATACTTGCAAGAGAAGCACTCTTGACAACACTTCCAGAGAATGAATATAGTCAGATAAAATGTTTTAAGAAATCTAATGAAATTTGGAAAGCTTTACACTCTACTTTTGAAGGTGATGAACATGCAAAAAGAGCTAGATTACATAATTGGATATGTGCATTTGAAGATATTAGAATGATGGAAGATGAATCTATTAGAAGCTATTGGTAGAATGTCAAAAATTGTTGTAGGGATAAAATCTTGTGGAGGATCAAAGATAGAGAATGAAGTGATATGGAAAATTCTGAGGACATTGACTCCTATATTTAAGCAGACAACACAAATGATTGAAAAAGTTATACCTTGTACTACAAAATTTACAAGAGAGACTCTTCTTGGAAGATTGGAAGTAGCAGAGATGAACCTGAGGTTATCAGGAGACTTACCTAGAATGGAGACAACATTTAGTGCTCTTAGTATTTATCCTACTTTTTCAAGAAGTACCAGTGTGAGTGGAGATTATGCTAGCAGCAGCAAATCTAGAAATGAAGAAGATAAGAAGGTTGAAGAAGGTATTGCCTTTCTTGTGAAAAGAGAACCAGACGGTAAGAAAATTTTTAAATGTTGGACTTGTCAAGAATATGGTCATTTTGCATCTAAATGTCCTAAGAGAGTTAAGAAGTACAGAAATAATTTCAAGCCTAGAAGATCTAAGGAATGTTATTATGCTAATGATGAAGATCTTGAAGCTAGTATAGAAAGAACTTTGAGTGAAAGTGATACTGAGAATAATGATGAAATAGGATTTGTAGCAATTAAAGAAGAAAATTTTGAATCTGATGTTAAAGAAGAAAAAGTATTAGTTTCCCAAGTTGAAAAGAAAGTTGATTGGATTATAGAAAGTGGTTGTTCACATCATATGATTGGAGATGTGAAGAAGTTCATAAAGTTTAACAATTATGATGAAGGAATTGTTAGAGTTGGTAACAATGCACCTTGTTTGATTAAAGGTATAGGATCTATTACTCTTGATGGAAAGACTAATACTGATGATGTTTACTTTGTTGATGGATTGAAACATAATCTTTTGAGTGTTGGACAGTTAGTGGATAAGGGATATCAAGTTTGGTTTACTGAGAAAACTTGTGTGATAAATGATAAAGATGGAAATCTAATTGGAACTGGATCTAGAACCAGAGGTAATGTATTTCAGTTGAATCCTACTGAGATGACATGCTTGATTACTAAAATTGATGACAATTGGTTATGGCATAGAAGGTTTTGTCATATAAAATTTGATAACATTGTGAAAGTGAGTACTACACTTGCAGTAAGGGATTTGCCTAAAATTATGAAGCCTACTAACATGATTTGCAAAGAATGTGTGATGGCTAAGCAGAAGAGAAGTTCATTTCCTAGTAAGAAGTTCACATCGGCAGAGAAGTTGGAGATTGTTCATACAGACTTGAGCGGTCCTACCAGGACTAGAGGATTCTATGGAGAAAGGTATTTTATGATTCTTGTTGATGATTTTACAAGAATGATGTGGATTGCATTTTTGAAAGAAAAATCTGAAGCATTTGATAACTTTAAGATCATTAAGAATAAAGTTGAGAATGAATCTAGAATGAAGATTAAATGTTTGAGTTTGATAGAGGTGGATAATTTACTTCTAGAGAGTTTAAAACTTTTTGTGAAGTGAATGGTATTAAGAGACAGTTTTCAGCCCCTAGAACACTTGAACAAAATGGTATTGTAGAAATAAGAAATAGGTCAGTAACTGAAGCAGCAAGAGCTATGTTATTTGAGAATAACTTGGCAAAGACATTTTGGAGAGAAGTAGTGAATAAAACACTATATACAATGAACAAAGTACAAATCAGAGTAGATACAGATAAGAAACCTTATGAATTATGGTTTGGACATGCACCCTCAGTTAAGTATTTTAGAATTTTTGAAGCAAATGTTATATAAAGAGAGATGATGATATTAGAAAGTTTGATCCTAGAAGTGATGAAGGTATTTTTCTTGGATATTCTTTGAAGAGAAAAGCATATAGATGTTACAATAAGAGAACTAAAACTATTGTTGAGAGCACAAATGTTAAAGTTGATGAGAAGTTTAAAATTCAGGAAAAAATGCTTGATTGTGAATCTGATGAAGAAGCTAATCCTCAGCCTAACATTGAAACTACTGAATTATTCTGTGAGACTAACAGTGAATTATTGAATGAGAATCATACTATAGAAGAAACCAGAGAAGAAACCAGAGAAGAAACTAGAGAAGAATCTAGAGAAGAATCTACAGTTGAAGCAAGATCTATGACTATGACACCGAATAGGTATCTATCCAGACATCATCCTGTTGAACAAGTTATTGGAAGTTTGGATGGAGGAGTTATGACTAGAAATAAGGTACATTTATGTTTGATTTCTCAAATTGAACCTAAATCTACTAATGAAGCTTGTGAAGATGAACATTGGATTAATGCTATGAAAGAAGAACTAGATCAAATTAAAAAGAACAAGACATGGGAATTGGTTCCTAGACCTAAAGACAAGAATGTGATTAGAACTAAATGAGTATTTAGAAACAAGATGAATGAACAAGGAGAAGTAGTAAGAAATAAAGCAAGATTAGTATGTAAAGGATACTCGCAGCAAGAAGGAATTGACTATGAAGAAACCTTTGCACCAGTAGCAAGACTTGAAGCAGTAAGAATGTTTTTGGCTTATGCAGCTTTTAAGAAATTCAAAGTGTATCAGATGGATGTGAAGTCTGCATTTCTGAATGGTGAATTAGAAGAAGAAGTCTACATTGAGCAGCCTGAAGGTTTTCCATTGACTCAAGAAGGAGATATGGTATGTAAACTGAAGAAAGCATTATATGGACACAAACTATCAAGCAAAGATGAAACACCAGCAGTTGAGCAAAAGAAATATAGATCCATGATTGGAGGATTGCAGTACTTAACACACACTAGACCGGATATACAATATTCAGTTGGAATGGTAGCAAGATTTCAAGCTGAACCTAGAGAATCACATTATGCAACAGTAAAGAGGATATTGAGATATTTAAGAGGCATAATGAACTATGGATTGTGGTATGAAAAATCTGATGATTTCACCCTATGTGCATATACAGATGCTGATTGGGGAGGTAGTGTTGATGATAAGAAAAGCACCAGTGGTGGATCCTTTTTTCTTGGAGGAAGATTGGTTTCATGGTTGAGCAAGAAGTAGAATTGTATTTCACAGAGTACAGTAGAAGTAGAATATGTAGCAGCAACAAACAATTGTAACTAGATAATTTGGATGAATCAGATGTTGAAGGATATTGGAATTAAATTTTTTGAACCTGTTGTCATACATTGTGACAACACCAGCATAGTCAGTATGTCTAAGAATCCTATATTGCATTCTAAAACTAAGCATATAGAGATCAAGTATCATGTTGTAAGAGAGAAAGTTGCTGAGAAAGAAGTCAAACTGGAGTACATAAGCACAAAGGAACAGATAGAAGACATATTTACAAAGCCTTTGCCTAAAGATACATTTGAGTATCTGAGAGGTATGCTTGGGGTTATGCCCTAGCCTACTTTTGAGTAATGATGCAGTTGATTGCATCCATCTAGTTGTATATGAGCCCTATCTTTTTCTAGATTGGATGTTGGTACTTCCTCTATGGGGGAGTATGTGTATCTAAGCTGAGTCATGAGGACTCTTGTGAATGTATTTTCTAAAACAGTGTCTTTTGACATTGAGTTGTTGTTGACATAGTGATGGAATTTTTGTCATTGATGTCAATGGGGGAGAAGTGTACATGAAAAACCTTATGTACCATCTATTGGAGAGAACTTAATAGGATAACAAAGCAAGATTTGATTGATGAAGAAGATTTGAAGAACTATCAGTGCAATAGTATTGGATTTTTGGAACATTGGATGTTTTTCATCTATGTTGCCATCCATGCCAATGGGGGAGATTGTTAGGAATGAATGCTAGATGTTGGCATTCATTCTATAGTAGTTGTTGTTGCATTCATGACTATGATTGTCATTGATGTCAACACACTAATTTTTTGGAGACTAGAAGAGAAGCAGATAGTGTTTTGATTAGCGCACGTGGGATATTGTAGTTGGAGCTATGTGATGTTGAGGTTATACTCTTTGATATGTTATATGTCTATGGTTAAGAGCACAGATAGTAATTCATTGATTCATGAGAGTTATGAGCATTTTGGTAAGAGCAGTATTCAGGCAGTGTTCCTGAGTAGCGGTTTGTGGAAATCGGATGATATCTCCTAATCGGGATGGACTTTGGTTTTGTGCAGTTAAAGGGAAGTTTGAGACACATTGATGGTGACATGGTTCATAGTGAAAACTTTGAGGTCGCACGAGTGAATAGTTATTGCATTTGGAAGTTGACAGTTTTGTGTAATTCTGATGTAGTGTATGGAAAATTTTATTTTGTAATTAAGTGCCGACTCATTTGTAATTATTTGAGTGTGGCATAAAGGAAGGAATGTTTTCCTTATTATTTATGAGTTGTAATATGAAAGAAGTGTGAGCATGGTTTGGTTGCATGTGAATGCAAGCATGAAGTGAAGAAAAGAGCCTAAGAGATTGTGAAAGAAAAATTGTGAAGGAAGACATGCAAAGTACAGAGATCTGGAATTGAGAGCTGATGTAGCAGTGAGTGTGGTTTGGCATAGTAAGGAGGTAACATATTTCATATTATTTTTCTGAATAATATCAAGGTTATTTGGACAGTGTGTTCAGTGATCTTACCTTGAAGCTGTTTGGGCAGTGGGTCCTTTTGTCTTCCATAACTCTTAACAGGGTTAGAATCTTTTAACAGGGATTCAAAATCTCCTAACAGGGATTTATATGTACTGAATGTATTTCATAAAACTCCTAACAAAGTCCATCCTCTCACAAGGAATGTTCATATTAGTTCATCTTTTGTGGGCATCATTCCCACCAGGGTTTACTCTTTGATCAAGAGGTTCCCTAGTCAACATATCTTTTGTTATTGTGTCATTGTCTATGAATATCTTTGTATGGTTAGTAATTGCATTGCTTACATGGTTAAATGTTGTTGAAGATGATAAAAGTTATAATTATCTGATAATTGATTCACCCCCCCCCCCACTCTCAGTTATCTTGGTGGACTTTACTTTCTAACAAATAGGCATCTTGATGATGTGGAAACAAAAAAATCAAAAAAGAGAAAATACAAAAAAATCAAGAAAAGAGAAAAAGTGCCTTTGGTGAAAACCTAGCAAATAGGCACGTTGGTAGGAAAAAAAGGAAAAAGCTTGAAAAACAAAAAAAAAAGAAAATTCATTCAATCGGTGAAAACATGGTAAACATGTGCCATTGAAAGTCCAAGTCAGTTTCATGCCTAGTCGTTATCCTTGTAAATATTGCATTTGCTAGCATTTGTGTATATTGCATAATAAAACCCCACAGTTGCATTTGCAAGTACCTAAAGATTTCATCACCAGTCTAATTTGAAAAATGTCCCAAGTCCAACAAATGCAATTACATCAAACTAGGGGCAAAAATATACTCTAAAGGAGGAAGGATTCATTAAAGAAAACATTAATCTGACACCAAATCAATTCATCAAAGCACAAGTGAAACACTTATCCAATCAATCTCAATCCTAATCTAAACATCAATTGAACAAATGCAAAATTTTGATCCGAGATCTCACAAAGACCTTATCTTTATCAGGATTAAAAATATGAAATGGGTAGAACTATACTTGAAATATGGATTTGAAAAATGATGCAAAATTTTTCTAAGTGTTGACTTGATTGATGAAATCACGTCTTTCTAGCGAATCGATGAAAGTTTTTAAACTAGACAAGCTATGATGAAAACATGATATTTTATTTGTTTTTGAATGAATATCTTAAGGTCAAAGTTTTAAAGTATGTATTATTTTTCTAAGGACATGATCATCAAATAATCATCGAGGACATGTACATATGGAAAAATTGAGATTTTTGTTTGTTTACGCAACATGATACCTTAGATATTTTGATGTTAAATATCATAATACCAAAATCCACTTGCAACATAGAATATGACAAAATCAGTATTCATAATCTCATGATTAATTTCAATCAGTGATAGTTGTACCAAGAATGGGAAAGCACCATGCAAAAGGAAAGAGGTATTCATATCATCATAGTTAAACTAGTGATGGTTGTACTAATTTCAGGATTCCAAATTGCTCAATGATGAATATAAGATCCCAATTTGTGAATAGTGATAGCTAGCTACATACATCCTAGATTAAATGCATTTAAGGTATTTTCCTTTATTATTTTGAAAATAGATTTGGAAAAGATAAACAGAAAGGGGGGTGGAGTTAAATCAAAAATTACATCAAACGTACATAAAAAACTATGTGTGATAGTGTGTTGGAAATCAAAAATTAAAATAAAAAACAAAGGTGCATTGCATTAGATTGATTGCATTTGTTAGATTCATCTCATTCATTGTAATCTTTCATCCATTTAGGACATTAACCTAAGTTTATTTAAATTGCATTGCATTCATTTTAGTTTGTTCCATTTAGCCACATTCATTGCATTCATTTTAAAAAATCAAATCTTCCATTATCATTTTCATCATACCATTAAGTTAATTTGAAATAGAAGTTACATTAGTTTGCATTCATTGATTAAATCTTATTTTGTAGTTGTATTAATTAACTCATAAGGACATTTTATGTAAGTGTTCCAAGGTGTTCTTGCATTGCTTCTCAAGAGACCTAGCTTGTCTCTTCTAGGTACCTACTCTCCCCTAGGTCCTATTTGGTTTATATAATTAACTAATCCCAATCCTAACTCCTCTCCAAGATTTTTTATCCTTTTTGCTTAACCTTAGAAGACTAACACCCTAGTTTTAGTACTTTTCTTCACACTCACTTAGAAGGCTCTAAGTGCTAAATATGCATAAACTTGATCCATCATTGTAGGGGTTTCCTCCATCATGAAAAAATTATTATTCTTTCCCATTTGATCCATTTTGGAAGGATCTTGAATCATCTTCTTATCGGCTTCAACAATTCATCAAGTAGAGACCTTAAAAATAGGCCTATTCTAGTAACCTTTACTAGTCACCTTTTGTTGTTTCTTGCAAAAATTTCCCAAACAACTTGTCAATCTAAAACTTGATTCGGATACCCTTTTGGAATTTTTAAAACATTCATAAGGGTTCTAGGTCTGATAGTGACCGTATAGGGGGTTCCTAAAAACTAGGACAATAGGCCTAATAGGCCTAATTTCTAGGACTGAACAGTGAAACTTGGTTAAAACTTGCTCAAAAAAAATCCTTGGTGATTGGTATGACCTCCATCTACACAAAATGATTAGATATGGTGATCACCCACTTGAAAAAGTGTTGGAGCAGTACGGTGTTGTACAACCCTGCATAAAGTCTTCAAATTTTCATCTCTAGACCTTTAACTGGGCTCCAAATGCTCACCTAGGTCCTAGAAAATAAAATAGCTCCTCATTCTTTCAAGACTCTTAATTCCTAAAAATATATACACTAATTAATCCTCTACCATTTCCATCTAACATGAACTATATTCCATGGCTAGATTTCATGGGAGAGCCATGACTTCTTAGATTGCTCAACACACTATCAAATTAGACACCCTGAACTATATTGCTAAAAATCAGAAGTTATATCACCTCAAAATGATTAACTCTCCAAATGAAAAAGACTTAGGATGGTATATAGAACACTAAATAAGCATTGGATTTGGTCTTTCAATCCATCCAATAGGACTGTCAACACAAAGTCTTGGGAATTTCACTGAAAATCACTTGCAGAGCTCTATTCACTTTCTTCAAAACTATTACAATGCATCAATGAACTTGAAGTTGGAGTCTTAGGTATCATTAGATGCCATTTCCTCCATTTTAGGGCCATTTGGCCAAGCACCATCCCCTAAACTTTAGGGAATCCAAAGATACCTGATTTGCATGCCATTTTTGCAATTAGTGCAAATCTTGATGACAACTTCTTTTGAACACTTGGCAATTTTCAAATATGCCTCAATCCTATATTCTAGGACTCCTAACCTCCTATGTTTCAAGGATCCAAGGCCATTTATGACTGTATGGCATGTTTACAATAACCAATATGTGTTTAGAACACATTTAAGACTCCAACCTTAGCTAAGCTCCTAATGCTAAGAAATTGAAATAACAACAAACAATGGTTAATTAGTGACCTTATTCCTAGTGACTAATTCACTTAACCAACAATTCAAATGACCTTATAAACTAATCTATCCTCTTGACTTGGCTAGAGTCAAGAACAAGCCAAAAACATTTGAACAATGGAGGCTAGCCTAGGTGCTCCTACACTATCCTCCCCAAAATAAGAAATTCAATCCGCCCTTGGATTGATGATGGTAGGATCAATTCCCATTTTTTTGAACTCTAATTCTTTTATCCAAACAGCATCAACATCATTATATCCATACTTCTTGATGAGATGTTCCTTGTACTCTGCTGTCCTTGTCTTTTTATAGACTCTTGTGTCCAGTATGTTGTCTAGGCCTGTGACTGTAACAATAGGTATTTGTAGATCCTCTACATCCCTGAACACTTCATGAAGAGTCTGATCAATGTCTTGTTGAGGTCATCTATAATATTAAAGATTGGTGGCAGTCCACTCTCTTCCGACAGTTCAACCTTGAATTCATTGTCACCATATTTAGCCAATATAGGACAGAGTCCTATTCTCCTCATTTGCAGCTTGTGAGGCACTCCCTTTTGCAATATGGACTTATTAAGATGCACAATGACTAAGTCCCCAACATTAAACTCAATTGTCCTTCTAGTTTCATCTACCTTAGCTTTGTGTTTCATGGTGTTCTCTGTCAAAGTCTTCCTCACTATTTCATGAACTTCTTTCATAGCATATGCAAAGTCATCAACATAGCCACTTTCTTTAACTCCATCTTTCAAAGCCCTTAGTTCATAGACACCTCTAGGATGTAGGCCATACAATATCTCAAATGGACTCTTCCATTTTGATCTATTTATGATGTCATTGTAGGCATATTCAGCTTGCCCAATCAATTGATCCCATTGCCAACAATACTCCTTAGTCAAACATCTTAGAAGATTCCCAAGGATTCTATTAACAACCTCAGCCTATCCATTAGTTTGGGGATGGTAGGCTGATCCAAAAGATAAGTTGGTGCCCAATCTTTTCCAAAGAGTCTTCCAAAAATGACTCATAAACTTAGTGTCCTTGTCTGACACAATGTTGATAGGTAACCCATGGATTCTCACAATTTCTTTGAAGAATAGAGAGGCTATTTGAGTAGCATCATTGGCGGTCTTGCATGGCACAAATTGAGCCATCTTGCTAAACCTATCCACAACCACATACACACTATCCATGCCTTGTCTAGTCTTGGGTAACCCAACTACAAAATCCATGCTTAAACATTCCCATAGCCTAGTAGGAATAGGTAGTGGTTGATAAAGACCAACATTTGTAGAAGTTCCCTTGGCCTTTTGACATACAACACAACTTTCCACATACCTCCTAACATTAAGATTCATTCTAGGCCAATAGTAAAACCTTGAAATAAGGTCTTGAGTTTTAGTGATCCCAAAGTGACCACTCAAAGCACCATTATGCTTTTCTTGAATCAAATTGTCTCTAATAGAGCCTCTAGGAACACATAATTGATTCCCCTTAAACAAGAGATCACTGTGCAAAGTATACTCAGTATATCTACTATGAAAATGATTCTTGTATTCAGCACATACCTTGTATATGTCAGCAAAGTCCTCATCATCTACATATAGATCTTTGAAATGATCTATCCCCATGCTTTTCAACTAAATTTCTTGGAGTGTGAGGTCTCTTCTTGAAAATGCATCTGCCACCTTGTTTAGAACACCCTTCTTGTGTTTGATATTAAAGGTGTATGCTTCTAGATACTCAACCCACTTCATGTGCTTGTGACTCAACTTCTCTTGTGAATTCAAGAAACTAAGTGCTTGATTGTCTGAATACACAATGAATTCCTTGGGAAGCAAGTAATGCCTCCACTTTCTTAGAGCTTGGACCAATGCATACATTTCTAGGTCATATGAGGAGTATTTCCTCTTAGCCTCACTCAACTTTTTGGAATGGAAAGCCATCGATCTGCCTTCTTGGCTTAGGACAGCCCCAATTGCTACATTGCTAGCATCACACTCAATGGTGAATAGCTTCTCAAAGCTTGGTAGAAGTAAAATAGGTTGGATAGCTATCTTCTCCTTCAACAACTCAAAGCTCTTGTTAGCATCTTCATTCCAAACAAACTTGGTTTTCATTCCTCCCTTGATAGTATCCAATATAGGAGCACAAATTTCACTAAATTTCCTTATAAACTTTCTATACTATTGTGCAAGACAATGAAAACTCATTACCTCTATTGCTGTCCTTCGAGTAGGCCAATTCATGATAGCCACCACTTTACTCTTCTCCATTTTCAAATTTCCATGTGATAAGACAAACCCAAGTTACACTAGCTATGTTTTGATGAACTCACACTTTTCCAAGTTGATCGTCAACTTCTCCTGTTGTAGCTTCTTGAAAAAAATATCAAGATGTTCTAGATGCTCACTCCTTGTCTTGCTAAAAATTAGTATATCATCTAGATATACAACTACAAACTTGCCTATGTAGTCTTTGAGGACTTCATTCATGAGCTTCATGAATGTGGAGGGGGCATTTGACAATCCAAATGGCATGACAAGCCATTCATACAACCCTTCATTGGTCTTGAAGGTTGTCTTGCACTCAACACCTTCATGGATTCTTATTTGGTGATAACCACTTTTCAAGTCTATCTTGCAGTCTATCTTGCTATAGTACTTGGCTTCACCTAGATAGTCCATTAAGTCTTCAATCCTATGGATAGGGAACCTCTACCTTATGGTTATCCTATTGATAGCCCTTGAGTTAGTACATAGCCTCCAAGTTCCTCCTTTCTTAGGTGAAAGTATGGTAGGTATAGCACATGGACTAATACTCTTCCTAATTAGGCCTTGGTCTAAGAGCTCTTGTATTTGCCTTGCTATTTCCTCATTTTGTTGAGGGGTCATCTTATAGGCTTCATTATTAGGTAGGGTAGCTCCTGGGATAAGGTCTATCCTATAGTTTATGGCTCTTTAAGGGGGTAAGGTTGATGGTTTTCCATCACTTACAATGCCTTGGTAAGTCTACAACATACCTTGAATCTCCTTTGGTAACTCTATCTTCTTAGTCACCTTGCCTTCATCTCCCTCTCTTGGTATTAACACCAATGCATAGCCTATACCTTCACTCTCTTCCATGGTTTGTAAGAACTATTTTTCACTCACCATAAGTACATTTGGACCTGTTGTCTTCACCTCGGCATCCTCTAACAATGACTATATTTTGAAGGTTACATTGTCTTTCTTAAAAGAATAAGAATTCTTTCCTCCATCATGTATGGCTTGGTGGTAAAATTGCCAAGGTCTACCTAGGAGAAAATGGCATGCATCCATAGGTAGTGCATCACATAAAACTTTGTCTTTTTACCTTTGAATGGGGAACTCTACCCATGCTTGCTCATTCACTAACACACGTTGACCTTTGTTAAGCCAAGTGACCTTGTAAGGATTGGTGTGGGATATTCTTGTCAACTTGAGCTTGCTGACTGCTTCCTTTGACACAATATTGTTTGTAGAGCCTAAATCAATGATGACCCTACATACTTTCCCCATTATCTTGCATTTGATCCTAAAAAAAGACCTTCTTTGGCTTGGCTCCTCCTTCACCAGTTCCTTGATTAGAGTCCTCCTCATCATAAGGTTCTCTCCTTATTTTGAATTCAATGGTACTTCAACATGCTTGTCTTCTACATTAGACTCATCTTGAACTAAGTTAGTCCTCTTATCACCTCCTTGTGATGATCCACCTTTCTCTGGGCATCTATAGGTAGAATGCCCCATTTGATTGCAATGGTAGCACTTCATATTGGAAAAGTAGTTGCCTCTTCCTCCTTTCAATGAACTACTCCTTCCCCTTGAGCTAGAACCTCTTCCTCTACCACCTCTACTTGAGCTTCCTTCTTGTTGCTCACTGAACTTTATCTCACCTTGAGCTCTTGAATCAGAAGTTCTTCCACCATAGCCACCTCTTTGACCTCTATTATCCTTGCTCTTAGCTTTACCTTTAGAGGTTTCTTGCTTCCTCTTACTTTTCTCCTGTATCTTTAAGGCCATTTAATGGATTTAAAGTTCACTAGGCTCATTTCTTTTTGAATTGACCATTTGAGGCCATTCAAGTATCTTGCAAGCTTGATGCTTTCCTCTTCAACTACCTTAGATCTCAAACATAGCTTTTGAAACTTCTCGGTGTAGGCTTGGACATCTAGTTCCTTTTGCCTAAGATTGTGTCTTCTCCTATGAAGTTGAACTTCATAATCATCAGGAAGGTAGGTTTTCTTTACTTTGGATACCATGCCCTTCCATGTCACAATAGGACCTTTTCCATCTTTTTCTCTCTCGGTTTGCAAAAACTTCCACCAAGTAAGAGCTGAACCTCTTAGTCTAGACTTGGCCACCACAACTTTTTGTGCCTCAGAGATACCATCACATTCAAAATGGTTCTCAATGCTATCTATCCAATCCACAACTGAATCTAGATCCATTTGTCCACTAAATAGTGGCACACCTTCCAAAGCTTTACCACTAAATGCTTTTAGTGTCTTTAAGAATGGCTCTTCTGGAAGAATAGGGTCAGATGTTGGTGCTTCCTCCTCCAACTCTAATTCCTTCTCCCTTTCTTCTTTTTCTTCCTCGAGGTCAATCTTCTCTTTGACCTTATCTACTTTATCTTGGACTTCACCCAAGAGCTGCTCCATTTGAACTAGTCTTTGCCTTACCAATTTGTTATCCTCCTCTTGTTCCTCGACCTTAGCTAATTCAGCATTAGTTACCATGGTTCTACCTAGTGTATTCTCTCCTACAGATTTAGGAGACTGCAACATCAACCACAAGCCTGATCAATTCAAGCTTTGATACCAATATGATGTAAGTGTTCCAAGGTGTGCTTGCATTGCTTCTCAAGAGACATAGCTTGTCTCTTCTAGGTACCTGGTCTCCCCTAGGTCCTGATTGGTTTAGATAATTAACTAATCCAAATCCTAACTCCTCTCCAAGATTTTTATCCTTTGTGCTTAACCTTAGAAGACTAACACCCTAGTTTTAGTACTTTTCTTCACACTCACTTAGAAGGCTCTAAGTTCTAAATCCTCATAAACTTGCTCCATCATTGTATGGGTCTTCTCCATCATGAAAAAAAAATTATTCTTTCCCATTTGATCCATTTTGGAAGGATCTTGAATCATCTTCTTATCGACTTCAACAATTCATCAAGTAGAGACCTTAAAAATAGGCCTATTCTAATAGCCTTTACCACTCACCTTTTGTTGTTTCTTGCAAAACTTTCCCAAACAACTTGTGAAACTAAAACTTGATTCGGATACCCTTTTGGAAGTTTTAAAACATTCATAAGGGTTCCAGGTCTAAAAGTGACCGTATAGGGGGTTCCTACAAACTAGGACAATAGGACTAATAGGCCTAATTTCTAGGACTAAACAGTGAAACTTGGTTGAAACTTGCTCAAACCAAATCCTTGGTGATTGGTATGACCTCCATATACACAAAATGATTAGATATGGTGATCACGTACTTGAAAAAGTCCTAGAGCAGTACGGTGTCATACAACCCTGCATAAAGTCTTCAAATTTTCATCTCTAGACCTTTAACCGGGTGATGAAGGGTGCTCCCCTTAATACCACAAACACTTAACAGAAATAGAGAAACAACAACGATAATATGCAAGAACAGAAAATTGGCTTCTTATTATCTCCACAAATGTGGAATTACAAACTTTCAGAATTACAATATGCAAAGCCACATGGGCATTCCCTTACAATATTCTGTAGGACAAAGCCTTGAATCAATACCCAGATCTACTACCCAGAATTGCCCTAGACAACACTACGGGCCTTCTTTATATAGGCAATTTCCACCGCCCGAGAAGGTTCTAGAAATTTAGCCCTTAGGGCTAACCAAACTTTGAATTATTTTATTTTACAATTTATTACATCAAAGTTGGCTCAAAATGAGTTTTGAAACCCAAACAAAAATTTTGAAGAAAAATTATTTTTCGCCATTTCAGGTGACCCAACTTCCGAAGACCATAAGTCATCACCCATTGACCCGATTGGCTATTATAACCCCATTCTGGAAATGCCACAAAGCGCTCTACAGGCTTGACCAATGCAAAGTGCCCATCACCCAAATTTTCAACCTCATCCGGGGCCTCTAAAGCCTTCAAAACTGAGTTCAAAGTTTCTGTACCATGCTGCCAATACCGAAAATCTTCAATATCTTCAAAACTAGACCTGATCTAGCCATGAAACTTTGCTGGCAAGCTGATATGACTAAGATGAACCTCCACATTTAAAATTAGAACATTCTGAGATTGTAAGACCAACTTAAGGGTGCTCCCCTAAACTCTAGCCATGAACTCCTGCTCTAATACCACTTGATGAAGGGTGCTCCCCTTAATAACATAAACACTTAACTAAAATAGAGAAACAACAACAATAATATGCAAGAACAAAAAATTGGCTTCTTATTATCTCCACAAATGTGGAATTACAAACTTTCAGAATTACAATATGCAAAGCCACATGGGCATTCCATTACAATATTCTGTAGGATAAAGCCTTGAATCAATACCCAGATCTACTACCCAGAACTGCCCTAGACAACACTACGGGCCTTCTTTATATAGGCAATTTCCACCGCCCGAGAAGGTTCTAGAAATTTAGCCCTTAGGGCCGACCAAACTTTGAATTATTTTATTTTACAATTTATTACATCAAAGTCGGCTCAAAATGAGTTTTGAAACCCAAACAGAAATTTTGAAGAAAAATTATTTTCTGCCATTTTAGGTGACCCAACTTCCGAAGACCATAAGTCATCACCTGTTGACCCGATTGGCTATTATAACCCCATTCTGGAAATGCCACGAAGCACTCTACAGGCTTGACCAACGCAAAGTTCCCATCACCCAAATTTTCAACCTCATCCGGGGCCTCTAAAGCCTTCAAAATTGAGTTCAAAGTTTTTGTACCCTGCTGCCAATACCGAAAATCTTCAATATCTTCAAAACTAGACCTGATCTAGCCATGAAACTTTGCTAGTAGGCTGATATGACTAAGATGAACCTCCACATGTAAAATTAGAACATTCCGAGATCGTAAGACCAACTTACTAAAAATAGCAAGTTTCCATAAATAGCAACTCTGCACAAGATAACCCTTATTGAATACAAAAATATAAATATTTTTGGGTGATGCAAGATTGCTCTTACACCCAAGATGCTCCTGCATCAGACACCCGGGGTAATTTGAGAAGTGACCCTGTCACGACTCAAGTGTGCAGAGGAAAACTAAGATGGTTAACCTCCTCCTTTGTTAGCCATGATGAATCTTCAACGGGTCATCCTTTCCATTTGACCAAATACTCTTCATATGTCCTGATCCTTGTGCTTCTGCCAACACGACTGTCCAGTATGTCTTCAATCTCCTTGAAATCTGAACTAGTTGCTGGAATACTCCACTGTGTTTCTGCAACCTCATCTTCAACACCTCCTTCATGATACTCTGTCAAATCTAAAATGTTAAACACTGGTGAAATATTCAGCTCACTAGGCAATTCTACCTCATATGCATTTCCTGAATCATGCTTCTTCAATATCTTACATGGTCCAAACTTCTTCATTTTCAGCTTGTTATATGTACCAACCGAAAATCGCTCCTTCCGTAAATGAACCATGACTTCATCCCCAACCTAAAATTCTTTATGCCTCCTTTTCTCATCTGCCTTAGCCTTATACTGCGCATTCATCTTGGTAATATGCTTCCTCACCTCCTCATGGATGTTCTTCAAGTGTTCTACAAAATCCTCAGCTTCAGCACTACTTATTTCTCCTTTATCTATCTTTCTCAATTCAGATGCATTTCTTGGACTACTTCCATATAAAATCTGGAATGGTGATTTACCAGTGCTCCTGTTGATAGAATTATTGTATGCAAATTCTGTCTGTGGTAAAATCAAATCCCATCTTGTTGGCTTATCTCCAACCAAACATCTCAGCAAATTTTTCAAACTTCTATTCACCACCTATGTCTGTCCATCAGTCTATGGATGATGTGATGAACTGAACTTCAAATCTATCTTCATCTTCTTCCACAATGTCCACCAGAAATATCCAACAAACTTAGTATCTCTATTTGACACTATGGTCTTTGGAAAACCATGTAGTCTCACCACTTCTCTGAAAAACAATTCTGCTACATGAACAACATCATTAGTCTTCCTGCAGGGAATGAAATGTGCCATCTTCAAAAATCTATCAACTACTACAAAAATTGAATCATGTCCCCGCTATGTCCTCAGTAAACCAAAAACAAAGTCCATACTGATATCCTCCCAAGGCTTCTCTGGTATAGGTAATGGCTGATACAACCATATATTTTGCTTCACTCCTTTCGCCATCTGACATACTCTGCAACTCTGTACAAACTTCTTCACATCTTGCTGCAATTGTGGCCAATAATAATTTTTACCAACCAAAGCAAGGGTTTTATCATGACCAAAATGTCCAGCCAATCCTCCAGTATACTTCTCCTTAATGAGATTCTCCCTCATAGAACTTTGTGGAATGCACAACTGACTCCCTCTGAATAGCATATCATCTTGGATGATAAAATCCAACCATTTCATCCTGTCTAGAGTAACAGGTTCTGTACAAGCTTTCCAAACTTCACCAAAATCAGAATCCTCTTGATACAAATTCTTGAGTTCCTTGAACCCAACCACCTCAATCTGCATCTATGTCAGCAATAGTTTCCTTCTGCTAAGAGCATCTACAACCCTGTTAGACTTTTCACTTCTGTGTTTCAAAACAAATGTATAACTCTGCAAAAACTCAACCCATTTCAAATGCCTTTGATTCAACTTTCCTTGACTATTCAAATATTGTAAAGCTTGATTATTAGTATACAAAACAAACTCCTTAGGAAGCAGATAATGTCTCCACTTCTTTAATGCCTGAACTATAGCATAAAATTCCTGATCATAGACAAAATATTTTCTCTTGGCATCATTTAACTTCTCACTGAAATAAGCAATAGGTTTACCTTCTTGGCTCATAACAGCTCCTGTTGCAGTACCACTAGCATCACAATCTACTTGAAACACCTTATTAAAATTTGGAAGTGCTAAAATAGGTTGTTCTGTAACTTTTTCTTTCAACAATTGAAAACTCTTTTCTGCCCCATTAGTCCACTTAAACGCTTTTCTATCCCCTCTCATTATTTCAGTCAAGGGTCCACAAATACTGCTAAATTTTTTGATAAACTTTCTATAAAAGCTAGCACAACCATGAAAAGATCTTACCTTAGTAGCACTCTTTGGAGTAGGCCATTCAAGGATAGCCTGTACCTTCTCTGGGTCCATTTTTAGACCTCCTGCTGAAACTACAAATCCCAAATACACTAACTCTTTCTTCACAAAACTGCACTTCTTCAAATTAATCAACAATTTTTCATCTCTCAATTTCTCAAACACCATACAAATATGCATCATATGTTCCTCTAATGTCTTGCTAAAAATCAAAGTATCATCTAGGTAAACAATGACAAATTTACCTAGAAATTCTTTCAGAACCTCGTTCATGAGCCGCATGAAAGTGCTCGGTGCATTGGTTAGCCCAAAAGGCATGACTAACCACTCATACAGTCCTTCCTTTGTCTTGAAGGCAGTCTTCCATTCATCTCCTTCTCTGATCCGAATCTGGTGATATCCACTCTTCAGATCTATCTTTGAGAAATACACAGCTCCACTCAAACAATCCATAATATCATCCATTCGTGGCAATGGAAACCTATACTTGATTGTGATCTTGTTTATTGCTCTGGAATCTGTACACATCCTCCACTCTCCATTCTTCTTTGGTGCTAATACTGCCGGTACAACACAGGGACTCAGACTCTCTCGAATCAACCCCTTCTGCAATAACTCATGTACTTGTCTGTTCAACTCTTCACTTTCTGCTGGTGTCATTCTGTGTGCTGCCTTGTTTGGCAAACTAGCTCCTGGAATCAAATTCATCTGATGACTCATCTTCCTTACCAGTGGTAATCCATCAGGTACATGATCAGATACAATATCCTGAAACCCATTCAACAAATCTGCAACCTCTACAGGTACATCCTCTACTTCTTCCTTACCAACTTTTGGAATTAAAGCAAAACAAACATGCTCATGCCTCATACCATCTAGGCATTTTCTTCCATCAACAAATGTTATTCTTGCATTACCACATACGTTTTCTTCGGTCTCCTTCAATAGCTTTAGCTTATGTCGCACTCCATCCTTTGTCAGGGAATAGATATTCGCATGACCATCGTGTACAGCACATCTGTCAAACTACCACGGTCTACCCAATAACATATGACATGCATCTATAGAGATGATATCACATAGTACCTCATCTTGGTACGCGTCGATCTTGAACTTTACCAGGCACTGTTCACTGACCATGACCTTGTGGTCATCCTGCACCCAGGCAATCCGATATGGATGTGGGTGTTTCTATCTTTTGAACTTCAACTTTGTCACCATCTATTCTGACACCAAATTGTTAGTGCTTCCACTATCGATAATCACATCACAACATTTACCCTCACACTTGCATCGAGTGCGAAACAGGCTCCTCCTTTGTTCAGGTTTGTTCTCACCACTCAGCAAGACTCTTCTGTTAATTAGCATTTCTCCTCTTTCAGCATCTTCAGAGTTTGATGATCTAGCATCTTCATCTACATGTGCAACTCTGGCCTGCCCTTCATTTCTCCTGTCTGTTCTGCCTTGGCACTGAGGACATTCAAATGCCCTATGACCTTCTTCTCCATAGTGAAAACATGTTCCACGAAAGCCTCCTCTTCCAGATCCTTGTCCTCTTCCTCTTCCTCTCTGATCTCTATTACTCTGATCGTGGAAATGATTGGAATTATTTCTTCTTTGATTCTGACTACTACTAGCCTCATCCTTCTTTTTTGAATCTTCATTTCGGCCACCATATGACCGTCCGCCAGATCTTCCACCATGACCTCTTCCATTTTGTCTGCTCTCAAACTTCTTGTTCATCTTTTCCTCTACTTTTAGGGAAAACTGCTATGCCTCCTCAATACTATTCATTCGAACTAGATTCAACTCCTCCTGAATGCTTGGCCTTAACCCATTAAGGTATCGAGTAAATTTCTCCTTATCAGCTTCTGCATGGCCTGTTCTGATGAGGAGTCGATAGAACTCCTCTGTATACTCCTAAATAGATCTTCCTGCTTGCTTCAAACTTTGCATTTTCTTTAGTAGGTCAAACTCATAATCAACAAGAATGAACTATCACTTCAATTTATCCACCATCTGATCCCATCTTGTGATTTTATCTTTCCCTCTTCTATTTCGCTCCAACTGAATTTCTTGCCACCAAATCTTCGCATGACCTTTCAATCTGGCCTTTGCAAATTTGACCCTATCAGGATCCTCAACATCTTCGTACTCAAAATATTCTTCACATTCATTGATCCAGTCAATCAATTCCTCTGGGTTAAGATTTCTAGAAAATGTAGGAACCTCAATCTTAGGTCTTTTCCCAATCTTGGAAATTGCCCAAAAAAGTCTTTCTTCCTCCTGGTTCACAATTTCAGCTTCTCCTTCTTGATATTCTTCCTCGTCTTCATCCTCGCTTTCATCTCTGACATTAAGATTCATTCCTCTATGAATCTCTTCTTGCAATGCTCGCACTTGTCTTTGCAGCTCTCTAACCTCAGGTGTCACAGCACCAGCTCTTCCGCCACGTTCTCTTCGTGGAGGTATTTTTCGCGATGCGCGCTGAAACCCTAACCATAGTCTTGGTGCAAACTACCTCATAGTCGGTGATCTATTTACACACTCAAGAACTCCTGCTCTGATACCACTTGATGAAGGGTGCTCCCCTTAATAACACAAATACTTAACTGAAATAGAGAAACAACAACAATAATATGCAAGAACAGAAAATTGGCTTCTTATTATCTCCACAAATGTGAAATTACAAACTTTCAGAATTACAATATGCAAAGCCACATGGGCATTCCATTAGAATATTCTGTAGGACAAAGCCTCGAATCAATACC
Organism: Chamaecyparis obtusa; assembly: GCA_027943335.1. Lineage (NCBI taxonomy): Eukaryota > Viridiplantae > Streptophyta > Pinopsida > Cupressales > Cupressaceae > Chamaecyparis > Chamaecyparis obtusa. The sequence goes on along the minus strand of BSBK01000213.1, from coordinate 2,479,699 downwards.
CAAATCTACTACCCAGAATTGCCCTAGACAACACTACGGGCCTTCTTTATGTAGGCAATTTCCACCGCCCGAGAAGGTTCTAAAAATTTAGCCCTTAGGGCTGACCAAACTTTGAATTATTTTATTTTACAATTTATTACATCAAAGTCGACTCAAAATGAGTTTTGAAACCCAAACAGAAATTTTGAAGAAAAATTATTTTTCTCCATTTCAGGTGACCCAACTTCCGAAGACCATAAGTCATCACCCGTTGACCCGATTGGCTATTATAACCCCATTCTGGAAATGCCACAAAGTGCTCTACAGGCTTAACCCATGCAAAGTGCCTGTCACCCAAATTTTCAACCTCATTCGGAGCCTCTAAAGCCTTCAAAACTGAGTTTGAAGTTTCTGTACCCTGCTGCCAATACCGAAAATCTTCAATATCTTCAAAACTAGACCTGATCTAGCCATGAAACTTTGCTGGCAAGCTGATATGACTGAGATGAACCTCCACATTTAAAATTAGAACATTATGAGATCGTAAGACCAACTTACTAAAAATAGCAAGTTTCCATAAATAGCAACTCTACACAAGATAACCCTTATTGAATACAAAAATAGAAATATTTTTGGGTGATGCAAGATTGATCTTACACCCAGGATGCTCCCGCATCACCGGGCTCCAAATGCTCGCTTAGGGCCTAGCAAATAAAATAGCTCCTCATTCCTTCAAGACTCCTAATTCATAAAACTATATACACTAATGACTCCTTTACCATTTCCATCTAACATGAACTATTTTCCATGGCTAGATTTCATGGGGGAGCCATGACTTCTTAGACTGGTCAACACACTAACAAATTAGACACCCTGAACTAGATTGCTGAAAATCAGAAGTTAGCTGACCTCAAAATGATTAACTCTCCAAATGAAAAAGACTTAGGATAGTATATAGAACACTAAATAAGCATTGGATTTGGTCTTTCAATCCATCCAATAGGACTGTCAACACAAAGTCTCAGGAATTTCACTGAAAATCACTTGCAGAGCTCTATTCACTTTCTTCAAAACTATTACAATGCATCAATGAACTTGAAGTTCGAGTCTTAGGTATCATTAGATTACATTTCCTTCATTGTAGGGCCCAATGGCTGAGCACCATCTCCTAAACTTTAGGGAATCCAAAGATACCTGATTTGCATGCCATTTTTGCAATTAGTGCAAATCTTGATGACTTCTTTTGAACACTTGGCAATTTTCAAATATGCCTCAATCCTATATTCTAGGACTCCTAACCTCCCATGTTTCAAGGATCCAAGGCCATTTATTACTGTATGACATCTTTACAATAACTACTATGTGTTTAGAACACATTTAAGACTCCAACCTTAGCTAAGCTCCTAACACTAAGAAATTGAAATAACAACAAATAATGGTTAATTAGTGACCTTAGTCCTAGTGACTAATTCACTTAACCAACAATGCAAATGACCTTCTAAGGTCTTCAAGAAAACTAATCTATCTTCTTGACTTATCTAGAGTCAAGTACAAGCCAAAAACATTTGAACAATGGAGGCTAGCCTATGTGCTCCTGCACCAACATTATTAATTGCATTCCATTAAGTTCATTAAAATATTGCATTTCATGTCATGATAAAATTGTATTTCTCATATAGGTGCATTTCATTAAGTACATAAGCATTCAATCTATATATCTATATATCATTGCATTTACAACTCATCATCACTAACATCATATATCATTTATACATCATTAATCATTTAAACATTAAAATCCATACATTACATCATATAAGTACATCCATTATGTAACGCCCTGCCAAGGAACCCATATAATCATGAATCAACTAAATCAAGCACTATAAGATCAAGCACAATAAAATCAAACAAACTAAAACCATGCATAGACTCAAGAATGAGATCCATGAGTTCATACCAACCAGGTGAATTCGGGTAAGGTAGTAAAATAGACACTTGTCCAATCCTAGGAAAATTAGGCTTGGGTTAGGGTTTTGTGTCTATGTATTATCTCCCCTCTTTACTATTGAGATGAATGTTTGTGGGCACGTTCACTCCTACCAATTCAGGGAAGATGATGCCCTATACCTGTAAACCTATCATCACAAGATGAAGCATGTACATGCAATATATAACAAACAATGATAGGGTACGGTCGGACATGTGGATCTCGACTATGCAAGTAACTATGCCTCCATCCTCTACCACACAAACATGTCAAACAAATACAAACACATAATCACCATACACATGCAAGTATGGGGTAAGTACATCATAATAAATATAAAACATATAATCTATCATGATAAAACATCATCATCTAATCTATGCATACACCTAATAAACATATGATAATAATTCAAAATCATCATTAATGAAACAATAACCGATCACAAGAAAAGTGACTTAAAAGAATTTGGTCACACAACTGAACATAAAGAAAACTAAAAGCAACCTATGGGCGGGTACTACATTCACCCCCCCCTAGGATTAGGCTTACTCCTAGAAGCCTGAAACAAGTAGGGATATAAGTCCCATAAAACTCACTGCACTGAAAAGAAAACTAAACTATGGAAGATCTCTGCCCTAAAAACTGTGTCGATTGATTAGGAAAATTGACCACAATGTGACCATGTTGTCTACAAGAATAACATCCTCCTTTACCACAAAATGAAGGTGCCCTAGACTGCTGGGAATGACCTTCACCAAAATCTTGATGTGAACTCTAAGATTGCTGATCCACCCTATTGTGCAAACTACGTTGCCAGTTGTGATAGTTCCTTGATTGAGAACCACCACTACTACCATGGAAGAATTTCTTATCCTATTGATTCTAATTACCTTTCGAAAAGGTAGAAGGACTTTGAAAATTTGCATTCTTCTGAGATTGATTCCCCTTGGAAGCACTAGGCTGAACACCTCCTTGAGCACTATAACTAGATGCTAGATTCACCTTTGTAATAGCAGCCTTAATCGCTGCATCTTTGAGGGTCTTAGGCTCAAAGAGTAAGACATTCCCAATAATACGTGCATTCAACCCCCTAAAAAAGTGTATCACTAGTAAGGTTGTATCCTGACCAAAGCTAGCATACTATTTGAGCTCAAAGAACTTACACTCATACTTGCCCATTGTCATAGTCAGTTGTCTCAAATTATGAAACTCATCTGCCCTCTACTTCCTCCACTGATCAGATAGGAAATGTTCTTGGAAATGCTCCAAGAATAACTCCCATGTAACTATATCCATCCAAAGACCTAGCTTCTCCTCCTCTACCCTCCACCATATAGCTACAAAATCTATGAGTTGTGTCACTTCATACCTAGCTTTAGTATTGCTACTAAAGGGATGCATGGGAAAAATCCACTCTAAGGCTATCAACCATGTCTCTGCCTCTAAACCAGTACCTTTCCCATCAAAGGGATTAGGTTTCCCTCTCATCAGATCCCTCATGTGGTTAGCTTCCACAACTATAGGATCAACTATGGAATCCCTCCTTGGAGGACTCCTAGACCTCTCTCTAGCTTACTCTACTCTAGCCTACTTAGGAGCAAGACAATTGAGAATTGCTCGCAAGAACTGTCTCATGTCTAGTCCCTCAAACTCAGCCTGATGATCCTCTCTTTGATCATCTCTAGACTACTAGTGGTTACTCTCCTGACTAACACTCATAGAAGGGCTATGATGTATACCCCTCCCACGACCACCAGAATGACCTCTACCTCTACCTCTACCAGCTCTAGTGATAGGCATAATTCCTGCATCACATAGAGATCAAGACAATGTCACACAACATAACTAAAAACAAAAACAAGAGAGAACATAATCAAAAAGCAATGGTCTATAAACAAAATGTTATATGTATATGTTTAGTTTCAAGTTTAGGCTACACAAATCCTAATAGGCGTACATACCTAGAGTTCCCAGTGTAGAAACTCCACTCTGATACCAAATGTAACACCCCACCAAGGAACCCATATAATCATGAATCAACTAAATCAAGCACTATAAGATCAAGCATAATAAAATCAAACAATCTAAAACCATGCACAGACTCAAGAATGGGATCCATGAATTCATGCCAACCAAGTGAATTCAGGTAAGGTAATAAAACAAACACTTGTCCAATCCTAGGACAATTAGGCTTTAGTTAGGGTTTTGGGTCTGTGTATTATCTCCCCTCTTTACCATTGAGATGAATGTTTGTGGGCATGCTCACTCCTGCCAATTCAGGGAAGATGATGCCCTATACCTGCAAACTTGTCATCACAAGACAAAGCATGTACATGCAATATATAACAAACAATGATAGGTTACGGTCAGACATGTGGATCTCGACTATGCAAGTAACTATGCCTCCATCCTCTACCATAAAAACATGTCAAATAGATACAGACACATAATCACCATACACATGCAAGTATGGGGTAAGTACATCATAATCAATATAAAAAATATAATCTATCATCATAAAACATCATCATCTAATCTATGCATACACCTGATAAACATATGATAATAATCCATAATCATCATTAATGAAACAATAACCGATCACAAGAAAAGTGACCTAAAAGAATTCAGTCACACAACTAAACATAAAGAAAACTAAAAGCAACCTACGGGCGGGTACTACACATTACATTTACATCTCATTGTATCCATTCCAGTACATTGCATCCATCCATTGCATCCATAAACATCATCACATAGCATTAATCATTAAACCATTAAATACCATCATCATATATCATGAACATTAAACCGTGTATCACATACATCCATCTACTCTATGTCATAAGTAAGAAAATCATTTAAGCATAACTAGACATATGCATTCATATCATATACTACATTTGAAAATGCATAAAAACAAAGCATATGGAGATAGAATCATGTAGATCTACATATCATATCAAGCACCTATAAAAAGAAGTCCAACACATGATGACATCATATAAATTAAATCTATCAATGAGTATCAAAGTCTATAATATCATAAAAGTCCATCAGTATATTGGAAATCAAGGTCCATCAAAGCATAATGAGTATCAAATCATAAACAACATCAATTGATAAAATAATAATGTGAGTCCAAAGTCTCAAGATAAAAAATGAATCATCATAATGTACATCAATGAATGAATAATCATATCAAAATATCAACTGCTTGAACCACCAGCACCATCAGGACCAGGATTTGTATCAGGAGCTCTACTCAAGCTAGATTGTAGCTCATGCTGACTCATGGAAGCCATGAAGGCCTACATCATACTACCCATATGACTGACCTATTGTATAATCTCTGATACATCAGATTGTAACACCCAAACATCAGCAGTAGATGCTGGAGCCTCTATAGGAGGAGCCTGTAGTGGAGTCATAGAAGAAGATGGAATAGAAGAAGATGGAAGAACAAAAGAAGATGGAGCCATAGAAGAAGATGGAAGAATAGAAGAAGATGGCATGGAAGAAGAAGGAGCCTATATAGGAGGAGCCTATATAGGAGGAGCCTATGGAGGTGGAGGTGTCGGAGGACCCTATGCCTGATCTAACAAAATCTGTGTAGCTTGTGCATCCACATCAGTAATGACCTATGCACCAACCTATTGGTATACTCACACCATATGATGGCCCCATCTAGCCAATTTTTCCACACCCACCTAATGTAGATCTCTGTAAGGTCCAACCCTCACTCTCACCCGACCACCCCTTATCTATACACCACCTTTGGGAGGAATAGGAGTAGCAGCAATCACAGGTATAAGAGACCTTCCTCCTTTGTCACCCTATCATCCCCATCATCCCTAGAGACCTCATCTCTAACCACCACCACCTCCATCACCATCCCCACTATCATCATCAGACTCCTTGATCCATTGAACTCGCTCAGCTGGATCAATGAACCTGGGAAATGGGTTATGAACAAACCATGCTATGTAATCATCAGTCATACCTGCATCTACTATGTCATCTCTCATATCCCACACAAGGTGGGGTAGCTACAAAACCTCCTCTTGAGCTATTTGGTAATCAATCTGAGGGCCCCATAAGGACCTCTTGACCTGTACTCAAGCATATAAGGCCAATCCCTATGGCATCCCCTGAATGCAGCCAAACTAGTGAAGAACCCTCAAAAAACATAATCTCTCAATAATCAAGGGCATCCGCCCTATCATCCAATGAGGCATGTACATAAATGCAAACTCAGCTACATCCTTGGGCCAGGCCTCACAACCAATATAGGGTCACCAAATGACCTGATCGATATCATCAATAATACGGTGCTAGTAGTCTAACTTGCCAAAATGGGCCTACACCACCATACCCTTGTACATCCAAGTGAAAGGCCAACTTGGATCATGATGTCGAACTAATATAGAATGAGTAACATGGATATGCTCCCATGTCCATAACTATAGTAGAATCACCCAAGAAAAAAGAGTGGCCCCATGTCGATACACCACATCATGAAGCTCATGATATAATTGAGCTAAGACACACAATCTCCAATAAAATCTATGAGGTTGTGTAATCATGTCCTCCAAGATCCTACCCCAACCAATAGAAAATCCATGACTGCATTGATTAGGCACAAGAAATCCACCAATGAGTGCTCTATACTCCAATCATAGGATCAAAAAATAACCACCTACATACGGTCCCATCATAGACCTAGTCATAGTATATCAACTCCCCATGTGTTAGGATGCGAAGTAATAGATAGACATCCTCAGGAGTGATAGTCATCTCCCCCATCGACAAGTGGAAGGTATTATGGTCAGAGTTCCATCACTCTTCCATAGCTATAAGAAGACCTCAATTCATGCAAAATCAAGGGAGAGAGAGGAGAAAAGACAATCCACATTGGCCTATGACTCAGTGCTCTGCTCCACTCAAGTCGTCGATCATGCTAAATAGAAATGGGTACAAGCCACAGACACCAAGATTTTTAAGCTCGATCTACAAAAGAAAATTAAACACATCAAAAATAAAAATCATTACATATTGGATCATCTTAAGTCAATCAAACAATCAAACCTAATCAAACCACAATCAATTTTCCTGATTCTATTCAGAGAGGATAGAAAATTTATCATCATCCATTATCTAAATGAAGATTGACCATCAAACATTCAATATGACATGACTAGAACTGACATCATATGACTCACTCTCAACCGAACTCGATACCTAAGCCAATCAACTGATTGATGACACTAGACAAATCAAAAAATTGACTCAGAAGCTCACAAATTTGACCAAAGAGGGTCCACATGCTATTTTATTGCTTAAAAGTGTTGAAAATCAAAAGAACCATTTGAAAATATCAAACGTGTCACAAAAATTATCAAACACGCTACAACAATGTGTACATGCTACAAAATTTAGTACACGCTATGGGAAACCCCTGTACGCGTTGCTAAAATAATCAAAAGCACAATCAAAATTGTATGTGCTATAAGAAAGGGCGGTTGTGAATTGTGCCCTAGTTCTAAGATTGGTACATGCTATTAAAAATAGTGTACACACTATGGAAAACCACATATGTGCTTTAAGAAAGGTGTACGTGCTACTAAAACTAGTGTAAGCACTATTTAATTTGAAAAAGGAAAAAAATATAGTTTTTCCAAGAAAAATCCAATTTTTTTCAAATTAAATACAAAATCTAACAAAGCAAGTTGTTAGAGTGCATATCGGAGGTCCGTAGCTAGGTGGATGCAGATAACAAAGCCCTCTCTTGAACCTATGCTTGCGAATCAAGATCACCATTGACAAAAGGCTTAGAAGGGGGTCAGAGTGAAAAGTGAAAAGGGAAGGTAAAAATGAACAGTAAAAAGACCTTTTACCCCTATATATAGCCCAGTTTGACCTAAAAGGAGCATTTTTTACCAAAAAATGACCAGGGACCCAAAATTTTCACCCATTCAGCTAAATCGGGGGCATTTGTTATCACATCATTGAAAATTCATTATCAGAAATGAAATCAAAATTCATTATTAATTGACTTATTCAACATAAATTGATAAAAAATGTAATATCTTTCACCTAGATCAAATTTCATTTTATTTTTGAGGGGGCATACACTAGGACAATCAGGACCAACATCATAATCAGTGAATCAAGGGCATGACCATCAAATCAAATCTTAGTCTTTTATCATAAAAAGTTTTGCTCATCAATCAAAAGGGGAATTAAACATCAAATCAGATCAAATCAAGCACCATATTAGAAAACCTGTCATCGGATCAACCATCAAGGACTTCAAATCAATCAAAACTGCATCAATCCCATTATCAGAAACTGCATCTTCTATCGAACATTGAATCGGACATCAAATCTAACCGGGACTTCGCATCAAAATGATTAGGAAATTCTTTGAAACGATACGCTTTGTGCATCAATTCAAAGATGGGCATTTGTAATCACCTAAAAATGGACAAGATTAATTCATAGAGCCATAGAGTGCACATTTGTCATTTAATTTTCTTAATTAGATTTCTATTTGTGGTAATTTAGTTGTTATTTTGATTTATTGACAATACTAACCCTATGAAGGTACTTAATCTAGTACACAACAACCTAATTGTTATAGATGAGTTTATCAAACTTTTTACTAGCTTCTAGAATCTTTTGGATAGATTTATAATAATATTTTTTGACTCTATACTTTCTATCAGTAGTCTTCTTCTCTCTATAGACTTGGGAAATTAGAGGTTTTACCTTCTTATGTTCCACACTATCAGTCATGGTTTAAAGAGAAGAAAGCATGATGTAGATTTTAGAAAACTTGTGATAAAAAAACCAAGAAGGCAATATATCGAATGTGATTGGAAAGATCTAATTATTTGTCTCAAAGGATGTTCTTGGCAAGAACTAATTTTATGCATACATCAAACATTTCGATTACAAGAACATTTGTCAAAAATAGTCCTGTAAGGGACCAAACAACCATATGGGATTTAAGTGTGTGGGTTTGTTTTACAATGAAAAGTAACAAGCACACTTTTTATTCATAGAAGGAGATTGGATGAGACTGGAAACATTGTCTCACTAACTTAGGAACACTCCCAAAAACTCCTCAGAATATAAAAATCACCAAGCACACAATGACTCCAGTCATGATGTCGTATTATCAAAGTTTTAACATTGATGGGGGCTCAATATGGTGAGTCTCTTAGGGAGATTACTATTCTCATCACATGTAGATTATCAGCCTTTTGGAGGTAAATCGGGTGGCCACTACTCTACAACATTTAGTCATGCCATATTTTCATGATCATCTCCTATAGTCTTAGCTTGCAAAATTGAGGCATATAGCCCAAAAAGTACTCTAGTAAATAGTCTCACAAGAAATATTGAGGTTTCTTGGCCCTAAGCATGATGAATCATATGTAAAAATTGATGAACTACAACTGATTTGAATACATTGTGTAACTTGAAGATTTTTTATTTAAGATCACTGAGTTGTTGATTAGATATGTAAGATGGTTAAATTAGTAATATGTTGTCATTGATGTCAACTAGTTTTGACAATACTTATCTTGTAAGTTACTATACCCAAACATTTGTAGAAGAAGAAGAAAATAGATGAAGAATAGATATATTTACATGAGGAAGATGGAGATGATAGATAAGGATAAGGAATACATTGGGTAACTTATGGATGAGTCTATAACCTTATGTTATTGACTTGATTATGTTGCATTCATCTATGATGAAGGATAAGAGAAAAATGCACAAGGCAGTGTTATCGATTAAAGAACCATTTCAGTATACACTGATGCAGTGTAGTGTATACTGATCATAGTATAAACCGAGCTTGTGTTCATGTACACATTTCTTTGTTACCAAGCAGAAGAAAATAACTAAATGACTAGTTTAGTCGATGGATGTTGATGAGTTGTAAAGTACCTCAAAATCAGAGATGAAGATAATGTTTGTTACAAAGATTGACGGCTAACATAATTTGAAGAAGATCTAAGGGATTGAAACAAAATGTGTTACTGACACATCAGCCAATGAAGGTTTAAGTGGCAAAATCAACAAAGGAGATTAAAAGGAAAAATATGATGAATGGAATTAAAACAATTTACTCGTCTATTTAAGAGACTAGGATTTCACAATGAAATCCTACTAAAAGAAGGAGACTGCAGAGATATCATGTGAACAAGCTTCATGAATGCCTAATAAGACTGGTTAAGGAGAACCAAACTACAGAGATTACCGAGCGTTAGAAAGCTATTACCAAGCGATAATAAGTTACTAAATATTGATTGAAATAGAATTGATATATTGATTAGAGGATTTGAATGAGCTTAAAATAGATCTGATAATCTACAATTGAAGTTGTGTTGTAATCCAATCAACTACTGTTACATTTTAACCATTGTAAATACAAAAATCTCTTAATAGAGTGGACTAGAAAGTCTTGTAATGTCATTCATAGAGTGTACATTTTTTATCCTGTCAACCCCATAGTGAATGTTGGTTGGACGATAATAGCTGATCTAAAATCCTCTAACAAGGTCACACCTCACAGTGTGTTTGTAACCTTTAACAGGGTTGGGTCTTCACTGACCTCACTTCAGAAGAGTGAACAATTTTTAGGTTGCCAGTCCCAAGTGGTTTTTTCCTTCACAGGGTTTCCACGTTAAATCTCTTGTGTTATGTGTTGATTGTGATGATTGTTTGTTATCATACTTTACATGTTTCATATTGGATTTGATCGGTAATCACAATATGTTATTAACTGGTAATCAGTAAAAGCATAGACAAAATATTATTTTAGTTTACCGAGCTGCAAAATTTTTAGTAAATTATTTTTGGATATACATTTTGTGATTGGGACTGTGGATAACTCATTCCCCCCCCTCTCAGTTATTCTAACAATTGGTATCAGAGCATAGGTTGCTTGGAATAGAGTTTTAAGGACTTTAGCACAAAGATCTCAAAATGTATAAGAGGGAAGTGCCAAAGCTAAACAAGGATAACTTCACAGTATGGAAAATCCGAATGAAGCTCCATGTATCTAGAATTGGGAATTCTACCCTTACACTAATGGAGAATGGCTACATTGCACTGCCCACTGGTCCCTTGACCCTTAATCAACTAAGAGACATGCATGAACATAATGTTACTATGATGGAGATTGTTGCTGCCTGTACTAATGCCAAATTTGAAGAAATTAAAAATTGCACTACTGCTAAAGGCATGTGGGATAAACTTGCTCAAGTTTATAGTGGTGATGTGAATGTCAAAAGAGCCAGAGCTAAAAGCTTAAAGGGTAAATTTGATGATATAAAGATGAAGGAAGGTGAAAATATTGTGTAGTACACAAATAGACTGAAAGAGGTAGTACATGCTATTAGAGCATCTGATGGTGTTATTGATGAAGAGACAGTGGTAAGAAAAGCTCTCAGAACCTTATTGCCGGTTTATGCAATCAAAATATCTACAATTTATGAAACAAGGTCTACATCTGGTAACAACCTTACTCTTGATAATCTGATTTGTAATCTTACAACCTTTGAACTAAATAAATTTGATAATAGTGTTGTACCATCTATTGAATCTTCTTTTATGTCTTCTCTAAAGATTGGTAAGTCTAGTAGCAGAAATAAGAATGATGATAGTGATAGCAATACTGATGATGAGCTTGATGAACTTGAAGCTCTTATGGCCAGAAGGTTACCTAAAGGTAAAGGAAGGTATAGAGGTAAATTATCTTTAGCATGCTTTAATTTTAAAGAGGTTGGTCACATTTATGCTAGATGATGATAGAAACAAAGACCGATCTAGTGAAGGAAGCTATGGGGGAAGAGGCAACAAAAGTTATTGACACTACAACAAAGACAACTAAGATAATAATGATCAAGGAAAGAAGGTGTGCTACATTGCAGAAGAAGATGTGGAGGTAGTATTTGTTTCAATGAAGGATGACTCAAAGGAAGATGAAAGGTATGTAGAGACAACACTTATCTCTAAGGTTAATAAGAATGTTACATGGATCATAGATAGTGGTTGTACACATCACATGACTAGTGATGAAGAGAAATTTGATCATCTTGAAGAACACAATGGAGGATCTGTTAGAATGGGTAATGATGCACCTTGTATGGTTAGAGGAAAAGGATCCCTGATGATAAATGATAAAATTAGATGTGATAATACTTATTGGGTAAAAGGTCTAAACTATAATTTTCTAAGTGTAGCATAACTGAACAATTCAGGCCACCGAGTTACTTTTGAGAGAAAGAAAGTGAAGATATATGATGATAGATGAAGACTTATTGGATCTGGAACACAATCGAGAGGTAATTTGTTTTATCTTGATAATGATCAGTCTTCTTGTTTAATGATGAAAGATGAGGATGCATGGTTGTGGCATAAGAGGTTATGTCATGTGAATTTTGATAACATGATTAAGATCAGTAAAAATAAAAAGGTTAGAGGTCTGCCTAACTTATCTAAGCTTGATCATGTTATGTGTCATGAATGTCAGAAAGGTAAAATGACAAAATCTAGTTTCAAAAGCAAAGATTATTCAACAAAGAAATTACTTGAGTTAGTGCATACCAACCTATGTGGTCCTATGAGAACTCAAAGTTACTATGGAGATAGATATTTTATTATTTTTGTTGATGATTATACTAGATTAATGAAAGTCATGTTCTTGAAAGAAAAATCAGAGGCATTTAAGATGTTCAAGTGGTATAAAGAAAAGTTGAGAAAGAGACTGGTAAAGAATTGAAATGCTTAAGATCTGTTGGAAATATAGATGCAATAACTGAGAGGGGGGGGGGGGGGGGGGTGAATCAGTTAACCACAAAAATATTACCACTGATCCCTTAAATATCTTAACAAATTATTTACTGTGCCACTCGGTAAATATACAGAGAAATGCTAAAAACTTGATCCTTGAAGTGTGTAATAATTAAACTATTCTTAAGCATTCATCATTGATTAACTTACATGAATAAAGAAAATAACATGAACACAGGAGACACCAGATTTACCGTGGAAACCCAATATGGGAAAAACCACCAATGTAACTAGTTACTATTTTTCACTCTTCTGAAGTGATGCCCAGTTAAAAGCCAACCCGGTAAAAGGTTACAAAACACACTGTTAGGTGTGACCTTGTTAGAGGATTTAATCACCCTGCTAGGAGTGGCCTTGTAAGAGGTCTTGAAACAATTCAATAGAACTATTACCTTGTTAGAGGATTTACAAAATGGTTGTTAAACCAACTCAGTTAAGAGATTTTGATATCACTGCTACAATTGCTAGAGAGTAACAATGAAATGACCTGCAACTGAATTGCTCAATATAGATCTCTGTTCTGTTTCACTAGATCCTTACTGATCAATTAAATCTTTGCTACTCCTCAAGGATATCTGACCATCCTTCAAAATTCACACACACCTTTCTTCAAAATGATTTCTGCATGCTGTATATATTTTATTCACCACTTGACCTTCTATATATATATGCCATTTCATAATCATTTAGATTGTCAAGTTAGCACTAATAATTATTATAACAGTCGGCTGGGGTAAACAAACTGTAATAACAAAATTCTTTGAAAGGGCTGACCTTGCTTGGTAAACATTAATCCTGAAAAGATTTCCTTCGGTGACCAAGAGAACTTGGTAACCATAGCAAAATCTGCAATATCCTTTGGAGACTGAGTGAGCTCGGTAACCACTAATTTTCCTTCGATAACCGAGGAGGCTCAGTTAACACTATTACCCTATCATGTTTCCTTTAGACACTTGAGAGAACTCGGTAGACACTAAAAACTGCCTAGCTGACCAACTGAGCTCAGTAGATACTGAGAACCGCTTAGTTGACCGACTAAACTCGGTAGATACTGAAAACCGCTTAGCTGACTGACTGAAGTTAGTAGATACTAAGAACGATAATTGATATGACATTTGTGTGACATCAAAGACAACACATAGCTAATCCAACAATGTCCTTCAGACAATTATATCCAACAATCTCCCTCTTTGGGATTGATGGCAACACATGTCATAGCACAATGAAATTTCATAGAAAAACCAAGAGTAAGAAACATATCCTTAGCTTCATTCTGATTCCCATCATCTTCAAACTTCTTTCTCTGACTGAGAACTCTCCCTCTTAACTTCTCAAATTATTCTTCTTAGAAATTTCTTGAAATGACAGCAAACTCTCCCTCTTTGACAACACATGCCAAAGACAACTTACATAGTTTTGATAAATATCAATGTACCTTATGTACTAATTCATATGCAATGATTCCCTGACTATGCTACATCAACTGATTGATCTTCAACATGTTCTGGTTGATGCATCACTAAAACTTTATTTAGTGAACCTCGAACAGGGGAGTGACCCCTAACTTGCCTCTTAGATACAAGAATGCATCCTTAGGTAGTGGCTTGGTGAAGATATCTACAATTTTTTCTTTTGTATGAATATATTCCAATCTAATTTCCTTGTCCTACACCAATTCTCTGACAAAGTGATATTTAATTGCAATGTGCTTGGTTTTGGAATGCATTACTGGATTCTTTGAAATATTTATTGCACTTGTATTATCACAAAACATAACAACTGGTTCTTTGATCTCAACCTTCAAGCCTTCCAAAAGCTGTTTAAACCATATAATATTAGAGTAGTTTACTGCTACAGCAACATATTCTACTTCTGCTGTGGATTGGGATGTGCAGTTTTGCTTTTTACTAGTCCAAGATACTAACCTCTTGCCAAGAAAGAATGCTCCACCACTTGTACTCTTTCTGTCATCAATGTTTCCTGCCTAATCAACATCAGTAAACACTTTTAAATCTAGATTGCCTCCAAATTTATACCACAAGCCATAATCTTCAGTTCCCCTTAAATACCTCAAGATTCTTTTGATTGCCATCACGTGATTTTCTCTGGGTTTAGCCGAGAATCTTGCCACTATTCCAATTGCTAAGGCAATATCAGGTCTTGTGTGTACTACATACTATAATTTTCCAATCATTGATTTGTATAAGGTCTGATCTACTTCTTTTGAATCATCATCTTTGGTAAGCTTCAGTCCAGTGCACATGGGTGTACCAACTAGTTTTGAATCTTCCATACCAAATTTCTTAAGTATTTCCCTGATATATTTAGACTGAGTAATGTAGATACCATTTTTGTTCTGCTGAATCTGAAGTCCAACAAAGAATTTTATCTGACCAAACATAGACATTTCAAATTCTTTGTTCATAAGCTCTGAAATTTTTTTGCACTGATCATCATTTCCTATAAACACAGTATCATCCACAAATATTTTTGCCAAAACAATTTTGTTATCTGATCCTTCTTTGATGTATAAATTGTTGTTGTCATTAGCCCTTTTGAAATCAATCTGAGTAAGATAGTTATGTAATCTTTCATACCATGCTCTAGGAGCTTGTTTCAAACCATACAATGCTTTGTGTAATTTGCAGACCATATCTCTTTTGTCTAGATCAATAAAACCTTCAGGTTGCTCAATGTAGACTTCTTCCTCAAGAATACCATTGAGAAAAGCAGATTTGATATCCATCTGATATACCTTAAATCCTTTATGTGCTGCATATGCAAGTAAAGTCCTCACACCTTCTAATCTTGCAACAGGAGAAAAAGTTTCTCCATAATCTATTCCTTCTTCTTGAGAATATCCTTTACATACCAATCTTGCTTTGTTTCTTGATACTTGACCATCTTCATTCAACTTATTTCTGAATACCCATTTTGTCCCAATTACATTTTTATCTTGAGGCCTAGGTACAAGAGTCCATGTCTTATTTTTCTCTATTTGCTCTATTTCTTCATTCATAGCCTCAATCCAACTTTCATTTTCTAATGCATCTTTGACATTTTTAGGTTCAAAATCAGCAAATAAACATGTACCTTTTAGTTTACTTCTTGTCATAGTACCATTTGATTTGTTTCCAATAATCTGATTTGGTTTATGATGCTTTTTGACATACTTGGCTAATACAGGTTCCTTGCTTCCTGAATGAGTTACATTGTCATCTTCTTCATCTTCAGGTTCAGATTGCTCGGGCTCGGTAGATACTTGCTTGGTAGCTTCAGACTGAGACTCAGTACTTTGTGACTCGGTCTGAACTTCTTCTTGTGACTCAATTATTGTACTAGGCTCGATAGATGTAGTCTCCTTACATGTGTCTAGCAATGTATCAGGTTCGATGTAAACAAATTTTCTATAGTCCTCTGGTTCCTTTTTGCTTTCTTCTTCAATCTTTTCTGCAAACTCATCAATTCTCACATGTGCACTTTCTATGATTTTGTGAGTAGACAAATTTAGACATCTATATGCCTTACGTTTGCAAGAATATCCCAAAAATATTCTTTCATCACTTTTTACATCAAATTTTCCTTTTCTAGATTCTTTTAAGATGTAACATTTACTACCAAATACTTTTAGGTAACTTACATTTGGTTTGTAGCCATACCATAGCTCATATGGAGTCTTGAATGTGTCTTTTCTCAGTTGTACTCGGTTCAAGGTATGAAATGCAGTGCTGATAGCTTCCTTCCAATATTTCATAGCAATGTTCTTTTCAATCATTAGAGTCCTTGCACAGTCCATGATAGATCTGTTCCTTCTTTTGGCTATTCCATTCTGCTTAGGAGTTCTCAGGGCTGATACCTGTCTTTTGATTCCTCTTTCAATGCAGAAATTATTGAATTCATGGGAGATGAATTCACCACCTCTGTCTGATCTTAAGCATTTTATTCTTTTTCTTGTTTCCTTTTCTACTCTTGCTAAATACCATTTGAACTTCTCAAATGCTTTAGACTTTTCTCTTAAATACATAACAGTCATCGGTCTAGAATAATCATCAACAAAGAGAATAAAGAATTTTTTTCTGGTATAGCTCTCAATTCCAATAGGTCCACATAAATCAGTATGCACAATTTCCAAAATATCTTCAGACTGATAGTTTTTACTTTTGAAACTAGACTTTCCCATTTTACCAATTTGACAATTCTTGCATAGACCAACATCAAGTTTCTTCAAAGTAGGAATACCTCTTACTTTCTTGAATTTGATTATTTTCATCATGTTGTCAAAATTTACATGACATAACCTTTTGTGCCATAACCAACTTTCTTCAATTTGAGCAATAAAACATGAGTAATCACCAAGATCAAGATAAAACAGGTTACCTTTGGTTTGTTTGCCTGATCCTATTAGTTTTCCTTTGTCATCCAACGGTCTTGCTTTTCCATTCATGAATTCAACCTTGAATCCAATGTTGATTAGCTGTGCTACACTTAGAAGATTATGCTTTAGTCCTTCGACCCAATATGCATTATCACATATAAGTTCTTTGGTTAATGAAATTCATCCCTTTCCTTTTATACAACAGGGTTCATTGTTTCCAAACCTTACATTACCACCATCAAAGTTTTCAAAGTGTTCAAACTTGGTCCTGTCACCAGTCATATGATGTGAACATCCATTGTCTATAATCCATGTATCATTCTTGCTTAAATGAGAGATAAGTACCATCTCATCTTCATCATTATCAGATTCATCTTTTACAGCAATGAAAACAATTTCTTCTTCACTATCATCCGAATCTTTAGCTAAAAAACATGTTTTCTTACCTTTATCCTTGAATGATTTGAAATTTTTCTTGCCATTGTACTTGTAATTTTTATTCTCATCTTTGCTTTTCTTGTTTGGACACCTAGCTGCAATATGACCAATTTCTTCACATGAAAAATAGATTAAGGGAGTTTTATCTTTTTATTTTCCTCTGCTTCTTGAATACTTCTTTGCAAGTAATGCTTCAATAACTTCAAGATTGCTATCAGAACTTTCCTCTGATTCTTCTTCACTTTTTGATTGGATTTTCTTCCCTTTCTTGAGTGAAAGTTTGGCCTCAAAAGCTGATTCAATATTTTTGGAAGTTGGAACATAGTTGTCATAGTTATCCAGTTCAAAGGCTGTCAATCTTCCAACTAAGGCATCCAAAGTTATATTGTGATTTTCTTCACATCTTCTTTCTTGAATAGCAGAAACTCTTATTGCATAAATAGGGAGTAATGTTCTAAGAACCTTACTTATAACCATTTCATCATCAATTTTTCCTCCAGAAGCTCTGATTGCACTAACACTTGTCTTGATCCTTTCAACATATTTTGCAATGTTTTCTTCTTCTCTCATTTTCATTTGATCAAACTGTCCTCTTAGGCTCTCTGCTTTATCTCTCTTCACGTTGTCATCACCGCCATAGATTTTCTTTAGCTTGTTCCACATTTCATGAGCAGTTGTGTAGTCTTTGATTTCATCAAATTCTTCATAGCTAAGAGCTGATGCAATGTCTATCATCATAGTGTTATGGTTCTTCTTCTCTGCAATGTCTTCAACAGTTAATGTGCCAGTAGGAATTGTATATGCTTGATCAATATATTTGCATCCTGAATCACCAATGGAAGCCAGATGTAGTCTCATGAGACCTTGCCATGCTGAAAAGTTATTTCTATTAAGCCTTGGAATTTCTCTTTTGTAAGACATCCTGATCTTTAGCTTAGGTCCTTGAAACCCTTCCTGCAAGCACCAAAAGCTCTGATACCAATTGTTGGAAATATAGATGTAGTAATTGAGAGGGGGGGGGGGTGAATTAGTTAACCACAAAAATATTACCACTGATCCCTTAAATATCTTAACAAATTATTTACTGTGCCACTCAGTAAATATACAGAGAAATGCTGAAAACTTGATCCTTGAAGTGTGTAATAATTAAACTGTTCTTAAGCATTCATCATTGATTAACTTACATGAATAAAGAAAATAACATGAACACAAGAGACACCAGATTTACCATGGAAACCCAATATGGGAAAAACCACCAATGTAACTAGTTACTATTTTTCACTCTTCTGAAGTGATGCCCGGTTAAAAGCCAACTCGGTAAAAGGTTACAAAACACACTGTTAAGTGTGACTTTGTTAGAGGATTTAATCACCCTGCTAGGAGTGGCCTTGTAAGAGGTCTTGAAACAATTCAATAGAATTGTTACCTTGTTAGAGGATTTACAAAATGGTTGTTAAACCAACTTGGTTAAGAGATTTTGATATCACTACTATAATTGCTAGAGAGTAACAATGAAATGACCTGCAACTGAATTACTGAATATAGATCTTTGTTCTATTTCACTAGATCCTTACTAATCAATTAAATCTTTTCTACTCCTCAAACATATCTGACCATCCTTCAAAATTCACACACACCTTTCTTCAAAATGATTTCTGCATGCTGTATATATTTTATTCACCACTTGACCTTCTATATATATGTGCCATTTCATAATCATTTAGATTGTCAAGTCGGCACTAATAATTATTATAACAGTCAGCTGGGATAAACAAACTATAATAACAAAATTCTTTGAAAGGGTTGACCTTGCTTGGTAAACATTAATCCTGAAAAGATTTCCTTCGATGATCAAGAGAACTCGGTAACCACAACAAATTCTACAACATCCTTTGGAGACTGAGAGAGCTCGGTAACCACTAATTTTCCTTCGATAACTGAGGAGGCTTAGTTAACACTATTACCCTATCATGTTTCCTTTAGACACCTGAGAGAACTCGGTAGACACTAAAAACTGCCTAGCTGACCGACTGAGCTTGGTAGATACTGAGAACCACTTAGCTGACCGACTGAACTCGGTAGATACTGAGAACTGCTTAGCTGACTAACTGAACTCGGTAGATACTAAGAATGATAATTGATATGACATTTGTGTGACATCAAAGACAACACATAGCTAATCCAACAATGTCCTTCAGACAATTGTATCCAACAAAGATCTAGCTAAGGTGGTGAATTTATTTCTGATGAGTTTACTAACTTTTGTAATGAGCATGGTATTAAAATAAAAGTCTCTGCACCGAGGAGACCACAACAAAATTGAATATTTGAAAGGAAGAATAGGTCAATCATTGACTATGAAAGGACACTAATGTTACAAAAGAATGTTGCTCAGACATACTAGAGGGAAGCTATCAGCATAATTGTTTATGTTTTCAACCGAGTACAACTGAAGAAGGACACTAATAAGACACCCTATGAGTTATGGTTTGGTCACAAACCCACTGTAAGTTATTTTAGGATTTTTGGAAGTAAATGATTTATTCTGAAAGATTAAAGAAATGGGAAGTTTGACTCAAAAGGTGATGAAGGGATATTTCTAGGATATTCCACTAAAAGTAAAACATACAAGTGTATTAACAAAGTAACTAATAAGATGATTGTAAGTACTAATGTTCGAGTTGATAATTTGTATGATAAGAATGTAGAGGAAAGCACAAAAGAACCAGAAGACTATGGTAGATTCAGTTACATTGAACAACCAGAGTACCTACCAACGTCACATATAGTGACAACCGGTCCATAGGAAAACAATACCGAGGAATAGGAAAAAGAAACTGACGAGAAGGAAGCATCCACTGAGAAAGAAAATGAACCCACAAAGGATGAAGAAGAAAGAAGAGAATGGATACTAGCAAGATTTGTCAGAAGACATCATCCTAAGATACAAATCATTGGAAATAGACAAGCTAGCATGCAAACAAGAAGTAAATCAAGACAAGGTACATGTCTAGTTTGTGAATATGAACCGAAGAATGTAAAAGTTGCATTAGAAAATGATGAATGGGTTAATGCAATGAAAGAGGAAATAGAATAGATAAATAAGAACAAAAATTAGAGTTTAGTACCCAGACCTAAGGACAAGAATGTTATCGGTACTAAGTGGATTTTCAGAAACAAGCTTAGTGAGAATGGAGAGGTAATACAGAACAAAGCTAGGTTAGTATGCAAGGGATATGCACAGGAGGAAGGAATAGATTATGGTGAAACTTTTGCACCTGTTGCTAGATTAGAAGGAGTTAGAATGTTACTTGCATATGTTGCACACAAAATGTTCAAAGTTTACCAAATGGATGTCAAATTAGCTTTTCTAAATGGGATACTTGAAGAAGAAATCTACATAGAACAACCTTAAGGGTTTGTTGATCTAGAAAACAAAGATATGGTATGTAGATTACATAAAGCTTTATATGGTTTGAAGCAAGCATCGAGAGCCTAGTATGAGAGGCTGCATAACTATTTGCTAAGTATTGGTTTTGTTAGAACAAGGGAGAACAATAATCTGTACATGAAAGGAAATTCTAATGATACTATCTTGATTGTTGAGATATTTGTGGATGACATAATATTTAGAGGACAAGATCAAATCTGTAAGTCATTTGTTGATGAAATGAAAAGTGAATTTGAAATGTCTATGTTTGGAGAGATTAAGTTCTTTCTAGGCTTACAAGTGATTCAGCAGAATGATGGTATATTCATCACACAATCTAAATACATAAAGGAAGTCTTCAAGACATTTGGCATGGAAGATGCTAAATCTGTGGGAACACTGATGGCTACTGGATGTAAACTGACTAAAGAAGATGGAACTACTGAGGTAAATCACACATTGTATTGATCCATGATTGGTAAGTTAATGTATGTAGTTCACAGTAGACTTGATATAGCACATGTTGTTGGAATAGTTGCTAGATTTTTTGCAAACCCTAGAGAGTCACACATGGTTTCTACAAAGAGAATCTTAAGATACCTAAAGGAAACTAAAGATTATGGATTGTGATATCCTAAGAAAGGCAAGTTTGAACTAAAGGTATACATCGATGCTGATTGGGCTGGAAATGTGGATGATAGAAAAAGTACCACCGAAGGAGCATTCTTCTTTGGTGAAAGACTTGTTACATGGAAAAGTAAGAAATAGGCTTGCATTTCCCAGTCTACAACTGAAGCAGAGTATGTTGCTGCTGCTACTAACTGTTCAAATATTGCATATATCAAGCAAGTGTTAGAGGGAATGAATGAGGTAATCACTGAGCCAATGATTATATATTGTGATACCACTAGTGCTATTAACATTTCAAAGAATCTATTGATGCACTCTAAAACAAAGCATATATCAATTAAGTATCACTACTTAAGGGAACAAGTACAGGAGAAGCAAGTGAATCTAGAATTTGTTTCATCAAAAGAACAACTTGCTGACATATTTACAAAGCGTCTACCAAAGGATACATTTGAATACTTACAGACTAGACTTGGGCTCCATCCCCTGTCTACTAGTCACTAAGGTGATCTAGAGGTTACATCAGCCTAATCTTATCAGAATATCATACATGTTGATGCAGCAGAGTTCACACTTTGTATTTCTGTCTAAACTTGTGAAAAGGTTGAAGTACTGGAACAAATTTGCATAACAGTATATAGAGATACAAAGAATGCACTAGACAACAAAGAGTTACATGGCTACTATAGAGCTATATGTTTTTTATTTCTCTTTGGCATTGTTGTCAAAGGGAGAGAGATCAATATGAAGAATATGATGCCAAAAAAAAAGGGAGAGAGATACAAAAAAGAGAGCTGAAAAGATCATTTTTGCAGAAGTCAGTCTGCACTTGAAAATTTTTTTATGTAACATAGTGATTAAACATATTAAGCTAGGGAGAAGTTGTACCATTACAACATTTGTTGATAGAGTTGTAAAATACATGTTTGTATGTGTATGTGTAATGCCCAAAAGTTTGGGCAAAACACAACCAACAAATTTTTTTTACAGGATAAAGTACCAAGTTTGATGATTTGGGTTAAAAGGTGTCTATGAAAAAGTTCAAAGGAGTCAGGAGGACAACACCTCTACAAGTTGTTCTCCAAGGTTACTAGCTAAGAAGTTCTAGCGAGAAATCCAAACGAGGGTGAGAAGTTGTAACTAAGTTTTCAAAAAATGGTTAGGATGATCAATCATGATAGATCACCCTACTAATTACATCAAGAATTTATTCAGGAAAGGATGAATTAGCATAATTATTTTAATTAAGACACTAAGTGGAAATTCAATCTTAAAAGGTTTCGTTAATCAAGTTTACGAACAATTCATTGAACGTTAATCTATTAATCATATAGATTATCAAGAGTAAAAGAATATTCCTAGGGTATTCATTAAATGATATTCTTATATATATAGATTAATTATTTTCTATATATATAACTTAAATGTCAAAAAGATCATTATAATTAGACTCTACCTCTTCAAATTTAAAATTGATAACTTGTTATTTCAGTATGGCATATTTCATATTGCTTGTGTTGCTATCAATGCCAAAGGGAGAGATTGAAGATCTACAACTGATTTGAATACATTGTATAACTTGAAGATCTATGATTTAAGATCACTGAGTTGTTGATTAGATATGTAAGATGGTTAAATCAATAATATGTTGTGATTGATGTCAACTAGTTTTGACAATACTTATCTTGTAAGTTACTATACCCAAACATCTATAGAAGAAAAAGAAAAGAGATGAAGAATAGATATATCTACATGAGGAAGATGGAGATGATAGATAAGGATAAGGAATACATTGGGTAACTTATGGATGAGTCTATGACCTTATGTTATTGACTTGATTATGTTGCATTCATCTATGATGAAGGATAAGAGCAAAATGCACAAGGCAGTGTTGTTAGTTAAAGAACCATTTTAGTATACACCAACGTAGTGTAGTGTATACCAATCACAGTATAAATCGAGCTTGTGTTCACTGACACATTTCATTGTTAACCAAGTAGAAGAAAAGAACTAAATGACTAGTTTAGCCGATGCAAGTTGATGAGTTGTAAAGTACCTCAAAATCAGAGATGAAGATAATGTTTGTTATGAAGATCGACGACTAACATAATTCAAAGAAGATCTAAGGGATTGAAACAAAACGTGTTACTAACACATTAGCTGAGGAAGGTTTAAGAGGAAAAATCAATAAAGGAGATTAAGCGGCAAAATCTGATGGATGGAATTAAAATAGTTTACTCGTCTATTTAAGGGACTAGGATTTCATGATGAAATCATGCCAGAAGAAGGAGACTGCAAAGATATCACATGAACAAGCTTCATGCATGCCTGATTAGACTAGTTAAGGAGAACCGAACTACAGAGATTACTGAGAGTCAGAAATCTATTACCAAGTGAGAGTAAGTTACTAAATATTGATTGAAATAGAATTGATATATTGATCAGAGGATTTGAATGAGCTTAAAATAGATCTGATAATCTACAATTGAAGTTGTGTTGTAATCAGATCAACTGTTGTTACATTTTAACCATTGTAAACAGAGAAATCTCTTAACAGAGTGGACTAGAAAGTCTTGTAATGTCATTCATAGAGTGTACATTTGTTATCCTATCAACCCCATAGTGAATGCTGGTTGGATGATAACGGTTGGTCTAAAATCCTCTAACAAGGTCACACCTCACAGTGTGTTTGTAACCTTTAACAGGGTTGGGTCTTCACCGACCTCACTTTAGAAGAGTGAACAATTTTTGGGTTGTCGGTCCTAGGTGGTTTTTCCCTTCACAGGGTTTCCACGTTAAATATCTTGTGTTATGTGTTGATTGTGATGATTTTTTGTTATCATACTTTACATGTTGCATATTGGATTTGATCAGTAATCACTATATGTTATTAAATGGTAATCGGTAAAAGCACAGACAGAATACTATTTTAGTTTACTGAGCTATAGAAGTTTTAGTAAATTGTTTTTGGATATACATTTTGTGATTGGGACTATGGATAACTGATTCCCACCCCCCGCTGCTCTTAGTTATTCTAAAAAACATAAAAGTGTAAACATAGAACTAACCATTTCTTCTAAGACTTTAATCTCAAGGAAGCATATATTTATAGTGGGTGAAAGATCTCGCTTCTACTTGTCCCTAATTTGAGTCATTCCTAGTATATTGTTTTCTCAACTAGAAGGCTCTCTAAAGGTTTAATGAAAAAGCATATAGATTGGCCATAGATGGAGTCTAGATTTCTATTTTTTCTCTAAGGGGAAAAGAGCATACTCTCCTATCCAATGAGGTTTTCTCCCAAATACACCAAACAAGTTATCAATTTAAATTTTCCTTAAGATAAGAATTCAAAAGGTTCTAGGTTTCTATTTTTCCCACTTGGACAAAAGAGAATACTCCCCTAGCTAGTGAATCACTATCAAAAATCAACTTCCTACTTAATGCTATATGCCTAAGAAATCATTAAGAAAACACAACATTTAGTTGGATCTCCTTCACAACCTAAAAATAAACCTTAGTGATTCATTCATATGTTTCATCTTCTAATAACTATTTCCAAGTGAGAAATATATGAGGTGTATATGTTGCAATTTATGGAAACACATACCTCTGTGATGGTCTCCTGAAGTGGAAAGAAGTTTTTTGTAATCAGTTAAGTGAAAAATGCCTAAGTACAGAGACAAGTTATAGAATACAGTCATACTATTTAGGTCAATGAGCATGTGATACTTATCTTTATGGTTTGCAGCCATAGAACTATGTTCTATGCGATATAATAAAGTTTTTTTTGTGATTTCTTGAGTTTTTGCTTTGTCTAGACAAAGTTACATGCTTATAAAGTTGTGCGAGCATAGTATGTAGTGAAAATAAGGCAATTGAGTAGCCATGATGATTGGGGTAATATCATAAGTTATTTTTGTTGTGTGATTTATGATTTAGGATAGGTCCTCACCTATCTTGGCATGTGTATAGTTGTATGATGTCTTTTTTTTGTGAATGAAGTGTAAAGATGTGTTTTGTGAAGAATTAGTGAGATGACTAGGAAATTAAGTTGATCATGTGTGTGTGTGTGTGTGTGTGTGTATATATATATAGACACACACATGATCAGTGTTACAATACTTAATTTAATTCTTAAACTTCTTGATTTTTCTTAAGAAATAAATAAAGATATAATTGAAAATGAACAACCATGGAACAAAGATAAACATATAATAACTCATAACACCATATTTATGTTCAAGGAAACCCTAGTGAGGATGGTACCCACAAAATTCTGCACTATGAATCTTGAAACCTTGTTAGGAGTTCTAGTCATGTTAGGAGCTGATTAATACAATATAGGAAGATCCATGTTAGGGGATATATACAATAAGATTCCTATTAAGGAATCAACCCTGTTAAAGGTCTTAGCTTTGTTAAAGGAAAAGAAACCTTGTTAGGGGTGTAGAATAGGTACAACAACACTTACAACAAATCTATTCTCCTGCATACAAAGAGTTAACAAAGTATCCCTTAAAGAACTCCTCTTCTTCTCCTTCCTCTTGATCTTTTATTTTCATTTTTAATGCCTTCACAATTCACATCTAACATCCATCCATTATAATATTCGCATCATCACACACTTTTACAAAAGTGTCTGTATACTTATACCCTATTAGAAGTATAATTACAAAAGCTAGTCGGCCTTACTCTAGCTAAACATCATATTAATTCAAGTGAAATTTTATGCTTCATTGACATTCTCATTTGGCCTCAAATCCAAGATAACATCCAAAAATAACTTTCTAAATGCTCACAAAGTCAGCCACAATGATTACTAATCTATTATGCTATTTTTAATGTCTTTGCATCCAATCAACTGACCAAATCTCTATGCTCGGTCAATACTAACACGTGCAACCTCACACATGTTTTTATTGGCATCCTTCAAGTATTTCATTAAGATCTCAATCCTTAATACAACTTCTATGAAGCTCGCTAATCTTTTATGTCAGACTGGGTTACTGGAACAGTCTGTGGACTTAGGCATTTTTTGATTCAACAATTGCACTCAAACATATTCATCATATCCAATATGTGTGACCATAAAAAATTATAACTGTTTCCATAAATGACAACATTCCATATATGTACATGTGCATACATGTGAATATGTATACATGTCATGACCACTTGCCAACAATCTCCTCATTTGGCATTGATGGTAACACTTAGTGAAAAATGACTAAGTGCATCATCAAAGCAAAAATGTAAAAGGAAATATAATGAAAAAAATACAACACAAGAATTCAACACATAGGCTTTAGAAAAAAACTTCCCTTTATTTATGTTTGTTGTATTTCATTTTACACACACATACTTTCTCTCTTTCTTACATTATATTTTTCATTTTTCACTCTATCTCTCCCCCTTTGACATCAATAGAAAAGGGTACCAAAATGTCAAAATCAGTGACCAAAACAACAAAAAGGTATTAGAGTACACAAAATTATAGTTTAATTGTCTACAATACATATCTGTAATTTGTCTTCAAAATCTATATATCAACATCCCAATCTTCTTTTATTGCCTCTGCTACCTGAATCATTTCATTAAGACCAAATGCAGCCTTGTTTGCTTACTCTACATCAATAGGTATTAATTCGTAAAAAAAATTTAGGCCAAGCTATAGGTCCTCATGGGTACTCTCCAAAACACTGATCTTTAGAGTCAAAAAGATCTTTAATTCTGTGAATCTTTTCTAAACTCTTTCCTTTCCAATTGTAAGGTATGTATTTTATCCATGATCTTGTTAACTTCCTTATTTATATCCAAAATTTTCTCATTTCCAAAATCTTTAGAGAGGTTTGTCAAAGCCTCTTCATCATGTGCTATAATATCTTATATACTCTCTACATGCTCATGTGAAGTCATGCAAAGTCTATAGAGGTCTTTTCCATCCTTATGACAAGATTGAATTTCCCTTTCAGTAGTAATAAATGTATTAAGATCACTCTTAATCTGATCAAGAGTATCTTTCATCGTCAACCTCTTAAAAATATCAAGTACTTTTATTCTTGTTTCTTCCTCTAATGTATAAATATGTTCTACTATACTTAGAACATTATCTAGATTATTTATAGGATCTCCAATATCTACAAGAGATCTAATAAAAACTTACTCAAAACTTGTGTGGCTCACTAGATTGTCTTTGTAGTCTTATCAATATTCTTCTAAGATTTCTTATTTTCTTTAGCAAAAGAAAGTATTGACCATTGCATTAGATCTATTAATCCATGTCCTCTAGGTCAGTTGGTAGTGATTGTGATCCACTTTCCAACAAACTAGGTGTAGAAAAAGGAGTGATAGATAGAAATACTTTTGCACTAGGAGTTCTAAGTGCCTGCTCTTCTCCCTTTTCTTTTTCCTTTTCCTTTTATTTTTATTTTTCTTTTCCTTTACCTTTTTCTACTATAACTTGCTCTTTTTCAGGATTTTTCTTCTTTTCTTTCTCTTTCTCAACTGATTCTTCTTGAGTGATCTTGGGAGGCTCAAGATTATTTACTATTGAATCAATGTTGGCTAATGTTTCAGTTATCTGAAATAGATTAAATGTATCCCGCTCTGTGTTGAGTGAAATTCCAACATTGTCAATGTAAAAATTGGGTAAGGTAGTATCTACTACCTCTGACTCCTTAGGAACTGCAGCCTCTTCTGCAAGTTTGGAAATATTAGGCTTAGTAGAGATGATCATCGGGGTTGGAGTCCTTGTAGACTTTCCAAGATTAGGTCACTCCTCAACAAGTAGTTATCTAACCTTTTCATGTGTTTCTTACTCAACCTCTTCATACTTCTGGGACATAGACTTGATGATTCTAGTTTTGGTCCTTAGTTTTCACCTTAACTTCTCAAGACAATTTACCATCTCACTCCTTGTCATGGTAGAAATATTCTGTAGAAGGATATCCTATCTCATTTTTGTGTCTTCATCCAAGGCTCTCTTATTTATTTCCTCTAATCTCTCAAATAGTTCCTTACTGATTTGACCTTCTATTTCAATAAAATTCTTTTTGGAGGTAAGCATATGCTCCACAACTATATCTTTTATCTTAATTTTCTCTTCCTCATCATATCTATCAAAATACTTTTCAATAGAGGCAAGTTTACCTTCATTCACTTCTCTCTTCTCTATAACTCTCAAGAAGGGTTTGAACAAATACCTTTGTGCTTCCTGACCTTTCTTTTATTCTACCTCTATTGCTTTCTTCTTATTTGCTTCAAGTTCCCTCAAGTTAGCCTCTTGAAGTTTTCTATCTTTTTCATCTTCTTCTTCCTTCCTTTGTTCCTCAATCTTCTCTGTATCCATCACTTTAATTTCATCTTTTTGTTCCTATTCTTCTACAACCTTTTGTTGTTTATCCTTTCTTTGCAAAGATGAAGTATCAGATATTTTCCTCTTTCTTCCTAGTCCACTAGCCATGGCCTTTGGTTTAGCTTTAGGAGGTTTTTTCTCTTATGTAGTTGCTCATGTAGCTTTCCTTTGCAATGTTCTCCTAGTAGGTATAGGAGCATCATCCTTGTCATTTTATCCTTCTTCTTCAACCCCCATGACTTGAGGTGCCTCAATATTAGGTTGAGGAGGGGGAATATTATATTTCTCACCAAGTTCTGCCAATTTTTCTTTGAAAGTCTTTATATCTTCTTTTTAATTCCATGTTGCCCTACTATTTTATCAACAAGGGACTCAAATTTCTTTGCCCTTATTTCCTTCACCAGCTCTTCCTTTATTTATGTATATTTTTCTTCATATGTGCCCCATCTAGGAGCATTGGGGTCTTTACGGGACTATAAGACATGTTGAATGTGAAGTTCTAGAATGGTGTAATCAACTTCATAGCCCATAGGGATAGCCCATGAAGTTCTAGGTTCCACTACTTCAAAGAATGTAATGCCATTTTCCACCATGAAATAGATGTCATTCTTATACTTATCAACTAATATCCAAGGGATTATTTCCCTTTCATGCATTTTCTTATGAAAGAGTTTCATCATGCCTGCAACTTCAACATGCCTATTTTATTCATCACTTCTCCTATAATAATTGTTAATCATCTACCATAACCAATGATCTAAATCTAAAATTTTTTGTCATATTCTTCTTTATTCCTGCAAGATTTTCCATTAGCTATTGTCTTAGGACCTCACATAGGTCATACTCTTCATCCTTAATTACCATCTTGTATGCCATGTGAACAAAATTGGCTAACACACTATTCACTCTACTACTATATTCGAATTTTTATCCCAATATCATTACTACTAACTTGACATCTTCTTGTGTGATGTCATTTATAGTCATATCTCTTTTGTTCCATTTTCTTTTTTTCAATTTCTCTACTTCAAACCTTATGTTCCTCTTAGCTATAGGTACTTTACCTATCATAGGTAATCGAATAATCTAATGTAGTAGTTCCTTGGTGATCTTAGTGGGGGTTCCACCAATCCATATGAATTCATCATATATTCTACTTAGTACAATCTTAATCTAGTCTAATTTATCAAATTCGTATCTTTCCATGAATTTGACCACTGGCAACCTATGCACTTTCCTACATTCTTCTCCCAGTGTTTTTTTTGCATTATATAACCCTAGCATTTCATTATAAATCTCATAGGTGCCTATGAATGCAATCTTATTGTGTATGTATTCCCTAATGCCTTCAACATGAAGAACACCAACTGTAGTGTGTGAAAACATGCCCTCTTGATCCTCTTCAGTAGATTTGAAGGAATGACTCTTAAATTTATATCTATTCCTC
Source organism: Chamaecyparis obtusa (assembly GCA_027943335.1). Classification (NCBI taxonomy): domain Eukaryota; kingdom Viridiplantae; phylum Streptophyta; class Pinopsida; order Cupressales; family Cupressaceae; genus Chamaecyparis; species Chamaecyparis obtusa. Next base: position 2,449,181 of record BSBK01000213.1, on the reverse strand, counting down.
TCAAGTACATTGAAAACCTTAGGTGTATCCATACTAATTACTCTGTTACTACAATTGAGAAATATTTCTTGAGATAATTACAAATACCTACCTCGCGCGACCATGTAAGGGTTTTGTGAATACAACTACAAACACTTCAAGCTCCAACTACTACTCTAGACTCTTCAATGCTCTTTGATATTCATGAAAATGGTAGATAACTCGGTCACATCATTAAACTTATAGGGAATTTGGTACAAGTCCCAAAAAAATTCTCGTAAAGCTGCAAGAAACTAGTGTTGTCTCAAAATGGTAGACATTCTCACAAACATCTCCAAAGCTAATGTGATCTTATACAAGACCATATTACACAATAACTAAGATACCTTCAAGTTTGTACAACTTAACTCATTTGTATAGGGGCTCTATATCTTACTAGTGTTAATCCATCATGCTCCCTATAAGGCATACATTACCCATCATAAAGATGGTAAAGAAATGCATCCTATCACAGATTCAATAAGATCCTTAGGACTCTTGTGAGTTATTGCATTCTGCTCTTCATCTTTCTTAACCTCATATTCTACAAATTCATTCTGTTTGACCAATTTCTCCTTATTTTTCTTTCATCTCTACTAGCTCTCTATCTTCTTTATTCAACTCTTTTTCCTTTGCGAGTGGTTTGAAGGACTTCTTGACTGGTCTTGTATATCTGCAATGCTTTGCTACATGTCCATCATTGTTACACTTGAAACATGTCACCTTCTTCTTAGGTTTGCAACTTGCAATACTTAGCAATATGACCAAATGTTTTGCATTTGTAACACAATCTTTCTAGGTCTGGCGATAGGTTTCTCAACTTCCTCAACTATCTTGTTAGCACCATCCTTACTAGCATTAGAAAAAATTTCTTGCACAATATCATTTTCTTTACTTGTTTCCTTATTCTTAGGTTATCTAAGCTCAACATTTTTACTACATTCACCATTTTCCATCTTTGCCTCATTTAGGATTTTCTCTTTTTGCTTCTTAAGAAAATCATCCAAGTGATTATATGTAGATTTGCTAGATCTCATATCCAATTTTTTACATTCTCTTATCTTGTGTGCATACAAGTAGAAATTAAAACAAAAACCAATAAATTTGGACTTAGGAATACCTTTCTCAGTTTGCTTCTTTGATTGATCTTCATGGCTGCAATCCTTGTCATTGTCCTTCCAAGGATGTATCTCAGGCTCAGATTCTAACTTCTTAGGTGAGTTAAGATTCGCCACAACTCTATCTTTCCTCTAATCCAGATTGTCATTAAATCCTACTCTTATCTTATCTCCAATAGGCTTCTGCATGTTCATTTTCTCATCCAAGTTCTTTCTGTTCTCATGAAGTTTCTATATGCAACCTTTGGTCTAATCAAGTTCACCAGTAATGGTGATGTAACATTTCTCTACCTTGTCATACTTTTTCTTTAATGTATTAATCTTTCTTTCCAAAGTTTTCATCCTATCCTTTGTACTTGACAATTCATTTTGCAATTTTCCATTTACCTCTTTTTTAGCATCAAGTTCTATCAACGGGTTCAATTTTGTAATCTCCAGTTCATCCTTCAAGGAATCATTTTCATGCTCCAATTGATCAATCTGATCTTGATCTAATAATTCTTCAGTTTTTGCTTCCATAATAGCATCTCTCAAATTTCTCTCATGTTCAAGTTGTTGCTTCAACTTCTTGATAAAGCCATCTTCCTTCCTTAGATTGTACTTTAGATCCACTCTATCTACATTAGCAATGTCCACACCTTTCAAGGCCATTTCATAATTCTTCTTAAATTTTTCCAAATCCATCTTGATCTCCCCAAATTGGTTAATATTTTCTTTTAAGGGCTTGATGCTTTGATACCAATTGTTAGGATTTGGTAACACTGAGAAGGGGGGTGAATTAGTGTTACAGTACTTAATTGAATTTTTAAACTTCTTGATCTTTATTAGGAAACAAATAAAGATATAACATAAAATGAACAACCATGAAACAAAGATAAACATAGAAGAACTCATAAAACCATTTTTTTTGAGGAAACCCTGGCCAAGGGAAAACCCTTGTGGAGATGGTACCCACAAAATTTTGCACTATGAATCTAGAAACCTTGTTAGGAGTTCTATCCCTGTTAGGAGATTATTAATATAATATAGGAAGATCCCTATTAGGAGATGCATACAATAAGATCCATGTTAAGGAATCGACCATGTTAAAGGTTCTAGCCCTGTTAAAGGAAAACAAACTTTTTAGGGGTGTACAATACGTGCAACAACACTTACAACAAATCTATTGTCTTGAATACAAAGAGTTAACAAAGTATTCCTAAAGGAAATCCTCTTGATCTTTGCACTAATTTTTTGATGCCTTCACAATTTGCATCTAACATCCATCCATTATAATCTTCATATCATCACACACTTATACAAAAGTGTGTGTATCTTATACCCTATTAGAAGTATAATTACAAAATCTAGTCGACCTTACTCTAGGTAAACATCATATTAATTAAAGCACAATTGTATGATTAATTAACATCCTCATTAGGCCTCAAATCCAAGTTATAATCCAAAAATAACTTTCCAAATGCTCATAAAGTTGGCCTCAATCATCGCTAATTTGTTATCCTTTGTTTACTTTCTTTGCATCCAATCAACTAACCATATCTCTATGCTCTGTCAATAATAACACATACGACCTCACACATGTTTATTGGTGTCCATCTCATATGTCATTAATATTGCAAGCCTTAATATGAATTTTGTGAAGCTCTCTAAGCTTTTATTTCAGATTGGGTTACTGGAACAGTCTATGGACTTAGACATTTTTCCATTCAACAACTGCATTCAAACATATTCATCATATCCAATATGTGCAACCATAAAAAAGATATTGATGATTGAATAAAGTGGAAATTTTGTGATTATTGTTGTGATATTCAATTGGAACTACTTTAGCATAGAAGATGTTATTTTAGCTCATTTTTGTTGTTGCAAGATACTTTTTGTAATACTGGTCAATGATTCCTTTGTATGAGTAGTAAGCTCCATTTTGTACTCACCCCTAATAGGTTTATAGACTCCTAACAGGGTATGTCCTCTAACAAGGACTTATACTAATGTAATATTCTATTAATATGGTTTAGAACAATAGAGAGGGGGGGTGAATCATTTGTTCTCAGGTCTAGATGTATAAAAAAAACTTTAAAACTCTTTAACAAATCAGACCCACCAACCAACAGCTACTTGGTCATTACTGATAGCATAACAAAAACATATAACAGTGCAATCCACTATCCAATAGTATCTAACTTGTAAAACATAGAAATGTTCAAACCAAAACATTCACACAAGTATTAACACCGGGATTTATAGTGGAAACCCAATTTGGGAAAAACCACTTTGTAACATGTTACTATTATTTTCACTCTTCTAAAGTGAGCTCTATGAAAAGCCAACCCTATCAAAGGTTACAAACACATTGTCAGGTGTGACCCGGTTAAAGGATTAAACCACTCTGTTAAAAGTGTCTTGATATAGGACTTACATACATCCCATTAGAATGCAACCTTGTTCAAAGGATTTATATAAATGACTATTACGTCAACCTCTATTAAAAGGATTTTGACTGATACAATGGTTAGAAAGTAACAATAGTAATGATCTGAAAAACATACAACTCACATTGCAAATATTAAATCCAATTATGTACACATATGTTGGCTTACTGATTGTGAACCTTTACCATCCCCATCACTGACATGCTCAAAAATCTCTTCAAGAAATCACAACACTTCTCCTTCAGCCTTCTCTACTTAGACAGTTAATAACATCAACAACACTTCTAGCATCCTCTCCTCTCTTCAACCTCTGCTTAGGTTCCCTTAATACTTCCTCAAATTAGGTCAATACATCTTTTGCTGCTTAATCTCCTTTGTAGATCTTAGGGTTAGGTCAGATTCATCAAATCCTTCCAACTTTATGTTCTTCATCTATCCTTCTAGAAATATCTCAAATCTCTTAATAGATTTACAGTAAAAATTTTTATAGTGCATTAAATGCTTTCATACAATCAATAAATAAAGTCAACACGTTTTACATAATCCAAGAATTCAACTATGTCAGCTGGAAATCTGAATTCTTCCTCAAATGTAAATTACTGATGCTCAGTCAATATAGTGTTCAACTCCTCGGTCTTCATTATAAAGCTTGGTCACCACAAAAACTATTTCCTCGGCAATTAAATGATGTTTGGTCAACACTGAATTTACTCGGCATATACTAGCTCCGTCGATACTAACATCACTCAACTTAAACTAGATTTCTTCACTTTTTCTTGGTTAAGCCTACCAGTTTAGTCTTCATTCATACTAAGATAAACAATACATTATCTTATCATTGTGCCACATAATCAAGTACTCATTAAAGTATCAAGATAACTCAACCTTTCCTTAGGTGCTATGGTTACCAACCTTGCTCATCCCCCTTCGCAACAATCAAATAGATATAGCACTTTATTAGATAGCAACAGTCTTACCAGTTAAGGTTTGACATCAATGACAATATAACAATTGCTTCAATTGCAGTTTCTAGCAATCTCCCTCTTTGGCATTGATGGCAACACCATATGAATAACAAATGAATCACCAACCAATCCAAAACTTATCTGTCCATCAAAAATATTTATAATATCCTTAGCTTCATTCTGATATAGAATCAATTAGCCATGCTTGTGTGACCGTCCACTGAATCTCTCCCTCTTACCTGATCTTCCATGAAATCTCACCATGTGTATTCATCTGTGATCATCTCCCTCTTTGACAAAAATGTCAAAGCATAAACTAAAACATACATCTTGCAGATGTAGATATCATTGTTTAGTTCAATAACATTATTTATCCCTCTATCATCTTTGCTTATGACTGATTCTTAGCTTTGCTATAATTTTCACAACTCTAGGCTACTCCTAAAGTGTGACCTGTCTTTGCATCAATTTGTCAGATACTCTTTGCAACACATTTGATGCAGTGCTCCTAGCTTGACTAGGCAGCCTCAGTTAGGGGAAGAACCCCTAATTGACCTCTCAGATATTCATGAGCTTCTTTAGGTAAAGCTTTAATGAATATGTCTGCTAGTTGTTCTTTTGTATTCACATATTCCATTCAGACCTCTTTATCTTGTACTTGTTCCCTCAAGTAATGATACTTGATTGTGATGTGTTTGGTCTTTGTGTGAATCAGTGGATTCTTAGATATGTTGATAGCACTTGTGTAGTCACAATAGATGACAACTGGTTTAGTGATCTCTTCTTTCACGCCTACCAACAATTGCTTTATCCATACCAAGTTTGAGCAGCTCACTACTGCAACCACATACTCGGCTTCAACAGTAGATTGGGAAATGCAATTCTATTTCTTGCTTGTCTAGGAAACTATTCTCTATCCAAGAAATAAAGTTCCACCACTAGTACTCTTTCTATCATCCACATTTCTTGTCCAATCAGCATCAGTATACACTCTCAGTTCAAACTTTTCATGCTTCTTGTAGTACAATCCATAGTAAGTAGTCCCTTTCAAATATCTCATTATCCTTTTGACAGCCATCATGTGAGTTTCTTTAGGATTGGTAGAGAATCTTCCCACAATCCCAATAGCTAAAGCAATATTTGGTCTGCTATGTAAATCATACTGCATCTTTCCAATCATGGATCTATACAAAGTCTTGTTTACTTCTGCAACATCATCATTTTTAGACAACTTTTGTCTAGTAGCCATGGGAGTACTTACTTGCATTGAATCTTCCATACCAAAGGTTTTTAGTATCTCATGAACATATTTAGACTGGGTGATGAAAATTCCTTTCTCCATCTGATATACTTGTAAACCAAAAAAAAAATTGATCTCCCCAAACATACTCATTTCAAATTCAGTTTGCATTTCATTTGAAAATCTCTTACACAGGGCATCTTGTCCACCAAATATAATATCATCTACAAAAATATTAGCCAACAAGATTCCTTTACATTCTTCATCTTTCATATACATATTGCTTGTGTCATTTGTCCTTGAGAATCCAATCTATATCAGGTAGTTGTGCAGTCTCTCATACCATGCTCTGGGAGCTTTCTTTAGTCCATACAGTGCTTTATTTAGTTTGTAAACCATGTGTCTTTTGTTTGGATCAAAAAATCCTTCCGGCTGTTCAATGTACACTTCTTCTAATATACCATTTAAAAATGCAGACTTAACATCCATTTGGTATACCTTGAAATCTTTGTAGGTAGCATATGCAAGTAAGGTTCTTACTCCTTCCAATCTAGCTATAGGGGAAAATGTCTCCCCATAATCTATTCCTTCTTCATGTGTGTAGCCCTTGCATACTAGCCTAGCTTTGTTTCTTGTGATTTGACCATGCTCATTCAACTTGTTTCAAAACACCCACTTTGTTCTAATGACATTTTTATTTTTTGGTCTCGGCACTAGAGTCCCGGTATCATTCTTCTCAATCTAGTTTATCTCCTCATTCATTGCTTGTATCCGGTCTTCATTTTATAATGCTTCCCTTGTTGTCTTAGGCTCAAATTCACATAGTAAACATGTCTTATCTCTTATCTTGCTTCTGGTCAGAACTCCAATATCTTTGTCTCCAATTATCTGTTCAGGCTTGTGATGTCTTCTTACATATTGTGCCAAAATAGGTTCTACTCTCCTTTCATCTGTCTCTTTAGGTTCACCAACAAGATTGTCAGATTCATCTTTTGAATGCTCGACAACCTCTTCCTGATACTTGATAGCTTCCTCTTGTCACGTGACATATCCTTCTTCTCTCTCAGCATTGTTTTCCTGATGCTTGTCATTGCTTACCCGAGACTCTGCATCAGGTGCAAGTTTTTCACTTGCCTCTCCTTCCTCTATATACACAAAAGATATGTAATCTTCTACTTCTCTTTTGCTGTTAGCTTTATTTTTCTCTACATACTCATCAACTTTGACATTCACACTTTCCACAATTTTGTTAGTGTTAGAGTTCAAACACTTATAAGCTTTACTTTTTGTGGAATAGCCTAGGAATATACCCTCGTCACTTTTAGCATCAAACTTTCCATTCCTATTGTCCTTTAGCATGTAGCATTTGCTTCCAAAAATTCTAAAGTATTTTACATTAGGTGCATACCCATGCCATAACTCATAAGGTGTCAGATTTGTACCTTTTTTGATATGTACTCGATTAAGAGTATAAATAGTTGTACTTACAACTTTTCTCCAATACTTTTTTGCAACATTATTTTCAATCATTAATGTCCTTGCACAATCCATGATAGATTTGTTCCTTCTCTCTGCTATACCATTCTGTGGAGGAGTTCTTGGTGCAGACATCTATCTTTTGATCCCTTTATCATTGCAAAATAGATTGAATTCATCGGATATAAATTCTCCACCTCATTCAGATCCCAGACACTTCAGGTTCCTACCTATCTCCTTTTCAACCTTAGCCAAATACCACTTAAAAAATTGAAAAGCATCAGATTTTTCTTTTAAGAACATTATAGTCATCATTCTGGTATAATCATCGACAAACAGGATAAAATATCTAGCACCACAATAGATTTGTACACCCATAGGTCCAAAAAGGTCAATATGAACCAAATCTAAAGCATTCTCAGAAGTAAAAGTCTTGCTCTTAAAACTAGACTTTGTCATCTTACCCAACTGACATTCTTTGCACATTACATTCTTAGGTTTCTTCAATCTAGGTGGACCTCTCACTTTCTTCTTCTTACTAATTTCTACCAGATTATCAAAGTTAACATGACATAGTCACTTATGCTATAACCAAATATCATCAAGTTGTGCAATCATACATGTTTCTTCAGATAGGTCTAGATAGAACACATTACCTATTGTATATTCTCCACTTCCAATCAGTTCACCAGTGGCATCAAATATTTTGGCCTTCCTGTGATGAAATTTCACTCGGTAGCTAGTGTTATTAAGTTGTGCAACACTCAGCAGATTATAGTTAAGACCCTCAACCCAATAAGCATTTTCTCAAGTGATCTTATCAGTCAGCTTAATCAATCCTTTACCTCTAACAGGACATGGTGCATCATTACCAAATTTCACACTTCTACCTTTATAATGATATAAGGTATCAAAATTACTCTTGTCACCAGTCATGTGATGTGAACAACCACTATCAATAATCCATTTATCATTTTTGTTCACATAAGATATCAATGTAGTTTTCTCATCCTCATCAGACTCATCTTTCATTGCAACATAGACAACTTCAATTTCAAAATCATCACTATCAGTGTCAGTCTCTTCTTCGGCAATGTAGCATGATTTCTTACCTTTTCCTTTGTAGTCCTTGTACCTTCAGTAACCTCTATCTTCTCTTTTGTCTTTATGCTTGTTGTCTCTTTCTTCATCCTTATCATCCCTATCAAGACATCTAGCAGCTATATGACCAACTTGATTACATGAAAAACATATAATAGGGAGTTTACCTTTATACTTTCCTTTTCCCCTTTTCAGTCTTCTAGCCATAAGAGCTTCTAGATCCTCAAGTTCTTCATCAGATGTGTCACTTTCACTTTCACTCTCACTAATGCATCTTTCTTTTTCCTTCTTTGAATTACTCAAAACCATTTGTGACTTAAAAGAAGATTCAACATTAGCAACAGTGAAGTTATCATAGTTAGAAAGTTCAAAAGCAGTAAGCTTACCAACCAAACTTTCCAAAGTAAGAGAATTGTTAGGGTTACATCTGGATTCCTAAATTTTTAAAATTTTGATGGCATAAATAGGACGAAGAGTTCTCAATACTTTTCCAATTACAGTTTCATCATCAATAGTTCCATTTGCTCCTCTAATAGAATTTACAACTTCTTTTATTCTACCACAATATTGTGCAATATTCTCACCTTCTTGAATTTTCATTTCATCAAATTTACCTCTTAGGATCTCATCTTTTTCTCTCAGTACATTTATGTCACGACCATAGATGTTTGCAAGAGTTTCCCACATTTTCTTTGCATTAGTGCATTCTTTGATGTCTTCAAATTCTGGATAACTTAGGGCAGATGCAATCTCCAACATTTCTTGGTTGTGCTCTTGTTTAGCTCTCATCTCCTCTACATTCAGAGGTGCAACATGTGTGACATAATCATGCTCAATAGAATACTTTGTAGAATCACCAATACTGGCCAGATGCAGCTTCATCAAGCTTTTCCATGTAGGGAAGTTCTCCTTATTTAGCTTTGGTACCTCCTTCTTATACATCTTGATCATTTTCTTCAAGTACCTTTAAACTTGTTGTCTGTAAGCACCAATAGCTCTGATACCAATTTTTAACATGATTTAGAACAATAGAGAGGGGGGTGAATTAGTGGTTCTCTGGTCCAGATGTATAAAACAAACTTTAAAACTCTTCAACAAATTAGATCCAACAACCAACAAGTACTTGATCATTACTGATTGCATAACAGAAACATATAATAGTGTAGTCCACTATCTAATAGTATCTAACTTATAAAACATAGCATTGTTCAAACCAAAACATTCACACAAGTATTAACACCAGGATTTATAGTGGAAACCCAATTTGGGAAAAACCACTTTGTAACATGTTACTATTATTTTCACTCTTCTAAAGTGAGCTCTATGAAAATCCAACCTTGTTAAAGGTTACAAACACACTGTCAGGTGTGACCTGGTTAAAGGATTTAAACCACTCTATTAAAAGTGCACCTTGTTATAGGACTTACATACATCCCATTAGAATGCAACATTGTTCAAAGGATTTATAGAAATGACTGTTAGGTCAACCTCTGTTAAAAGGATTTTGACTGATACAATGGTTAGAAAGTAACAGTAGTAATGATCTGAAAAACATACAACTAACTTTGCAAATATCAGATCCAATTCCATACACATATGCTAGCTTACTGACTATGAACCTTTACCATCTCCATCACTGATCTGCTCAACAATCTCTTCAAGAAATCACAACACTTCTCCTTCATCCTTTTCTTCTTAGACAGTCAATAACATCAACAACACTTCCAGCATCCTCTCCTCTCTTCAACCTCTGCTTAGGTTCCCTTAATACTTCCTCAAATTAGGTCAATACATCTTTTTTCGCTTAATCTCCATTGTAGATCTTAGGGTTAGGTCATATTCAATGAATCCTTCCAACTTTATGTTCTTCATCTATCCTTCTAGAAATATCTCAAATCTCTTAATATATTTACAATAAAACACTTTACAGTGCATTAAATGCTTTCATACAATCAATAAATAAAGTCAACAAGTTTTACATAATCCAAGAATCCAACTATGTCAGCTGGAAATCTGAATTCTTCCTCAAATGTAAATTACTGACACTCAATCAATATAGTGTTCAACTCCTTGGTCTTCATTAGAAATCTTGGTCACCACAAAAACTATTTCCTCGACAATTAACTGATGTTCGGTCAACACTGAATTTACTCAGCATATACTAGCTCGGTCGACACTAACATCACCTGGCTTAAACTAGATTTCTTCACTTTTTCTCAGTTAAGCCTACCAGTTTAGTCTCCATTCATACTAAGATAAACAATACATTATCTTATCATTGTGCCACATAATCAAGTACTCATTAAAGTATCAAGATAACTCAACCTTTCATTAGGTGCTATTGTTACCAACCTTGCTCATCCCCCTTCGCAACAATCAAATAGATATAGCACTTTATTAGATAGCAATAGTCTTACCAGTTAAGGTTTGACATCAATGAAAATACAACAATTTCTTCAATTGTAGTTTCCAACATATTCTACTCATATTAGGAAAAGATCTCCTAAAAATGACACAATACTTTTAGTGCATCATTGTTGGGTACTGTTGGCTCTTGGTTTAGCAATATTTTAATAACCTTGGAAATGTAGAGATGCACCTATGGGTTATCTTAATTCTCACAATCAGTACATTCACACAAGAATAAGGACCAATTAACAAAGCACAAGGGATTTCTACACTTTGAACTCTATAGAGGGGGGGTGAATCAATGTTCAGTATATTTTATCTTTTTACTTAATCTTTAAACTGAACTTAAATGCTTAAGTACTGAAATTAACATCCACATAAACATGAAACATGAAATCAACACATAACACCAATGTGGTTATGGGGAAACCCAAATAGGTAAAAACCCCAGTGGGAATTGACACCCACTAATATTCTATACTAGTGTTTTATGATCCTTGTTAGAAGATCCTTAACCTTGTTAGGAGTTGCTTTACAATGTATTAAGTATAGTATACCTTGTCAAGGGTCAAACCCTATTAGGAGTCTTTTACAATAGTCCCTATTAGGGGAGTGGATGCACTATCCTAGAGCTCACTTCTCAAGTGGTGAAGGCTACAACCTTTTGATCTCAGATACACACTATATCTATTGGATGAATTGTCACTATGACACTGCTTGTCTGACCAGCTCCTTTGATGCACTGATGCTTTGACCTCTTTTGAAGCTATAATACATCTTATAGACTCTTTGCACACTTTTTTTTTTCTTATTACAACTCTATATCAACTTCCATATTAATTACAATGGGCGCATCTCATATTTATATGCGCATACAAAATAAACAACTAGGTCGGCCCTTAAACCTATTACATACAATGCTTCCAATTGAATTGGCTCAAGCGTGTTTACAAACAAACATATTTACATGTCAAAAACCTAATTACAATAGGCACATAGCCTTTACAACATTAGAATATAACCGCAACTAAAAATAAAAAATAGTCGGCTACTTACTCTGTTCTCCGCTGGCACATACTGGCTGTGTAACTTCAACTATCTGTATCTTTCTCATACTTGCATATCTAATCATGCTCTCATAGAATAAGCATGAATATATTCTAACCAAATTAACTTCTAGGGAACATACCATAACTCGGTCATATGCCCACGTGTGCTAATGCTCTGAGCTTCAGGAACTCTGTACACTGTGCAGTCTTCAACACTTAGGTGATTTTTGATCTTCCCATCAAGTGCCCTGACTCCAAACTACTATATGACTTTGTTTCCATAATGAAAACACTATAATAAGTCATATACATTAGTATAGCCAACTTTACAACAATCTCCCCCTTTGTCATTGATGGCAACAAAGGAATATGGCCAAGTTGCTAACTGTCCTTAATACAAAAAACCTTTGTCTTATATCTCCCTATCCATATATTTCTTTCTTATATCTCCTTATACATATCCATAATCCATATTCTACACATGCTCCCCCTTTGACATTAATGACAAAGGTGTGTCAAAACTAAACCTACAAAAACTTACTGTGAGAGAACATCCGGATATACAATCTACAGATTTTGGATCTCCTTCTTCCAAAATGTGATCAACAGATTTACAATCTGTAGATGGGTGCATTAAGCATACTGTAGCTTCTCCACCTTCTCTAGATCAATCCTAGGACCTTGATCATATTTCACCATGGTGGTATTGATCTCCTTGATATTCTAATTGAGTATGTCTAATGAGGGTGCAAGAGCATTCCTTAGCTGAGTCTGCCTAGCCCTTATCTTGATCATCTCTTTTTTTGCCTTCTCAATCTTGTCTAACTGTCCTTGGTAGACATTTTTGCACATGTTCACATCAATAGATGGATCTTCTACTAATTTTCTTCTGGTCTCTATCATGACTTCTACCTCTTGTACCTTTTTGTACAGATCACCAGTTAACTTATCTTGGTTCATACATTCGGCAATAATCTTTCTTCCCTTCGCCGCAAATTCCTTCAGGGATGCTTGACCAGCCTGTATTGAGCTCAATTCAAGTGTATAGTTTCTAACCAATTCACTTAATCTCTTTTTCAAGTACTTCTCCTCTGCAACTAAGGATGCATATTCTTCCAGGCTAGAGAAATTGCTTTTGAACTATGAAATGGCTGCACTTACATCATCAACAGAGTGTACCTTGGACACTTTCTTGTATGTAGGTAACAAACTGTTCAGTATGTTCACTGATTCTACAAGGAAAGGATTCCTCATCACTTGTTTCTCCTTGGCCTTCTCCATAGCTAAGACACTAAACTTAATCAAGTCTTCTTCTCCCCATGATTCCAAACTAGTTGTGTCAGGTGTCAAACTTGACAACAATGCTACTGAGGGAGTGATGGGAGTGCTATCCATCACTTCTTGTTTTACCTTGATTGGTTCAACTAATGTTTCATCTTTTTGTTCACTTCCTTTTACCTCTTATTCTTCTTTTTGTTTTCTAGCTTCTTTTTCTTTTTCTGCTTCTTTCTTTTCTTCCATCTTTTCTTCTTCTTTCTCATTTGTTATATCCTTAATCAAAATTTATTCTTGATGAGTAGGAGGAGTGTTATTGCATAAGATTTCAGCTTCTTGTGTGCTCACAAATGCTTCTTCAAACTTATCCAACTCAGTGTTAGTTACCACCATGGCTATCTCTACATTATCAATGATAATGGTGCTATTCTTTAGTGACTCTATCTTGGGCGTAGAATTATCTACCTCTATTTTTGTTCCAACTACGAGCATTAAGTCCTCAGGACCTGTCACTGATGCATTAGTGGGCTCTACCACTTTGACTATCTTTAAGGGTGCTTGTGCTATGGGTGCAGTAGGGGGATACATGTGCCTATTCATAAAGACCTTCTCAAAGGCTTTCTCTATTTCCTTGGCAGCTAACTCAAAGTTTTTATCCATTATATTCAATGTTCTTGTCTTGGTCCTTAGGTGAGGCTTCACCAGTTCTAACAATACATTTTTCTCTTCTAGCTTGCATATAGGAAGGGTTTCATCTAAAATCTTCTCTCTTATCCTTAGATCTTCTTCAATGGCCTATCTCTTTTGGAATTCTAGGATGTTCCACACATTATCAGGAATCATGGTCTTTAGTTCCAAGAATATCTTCTTGAGCTTCAACATATGTTTGACTATCATTCCATGTATCTCTGATTTATCTATCTCACTATATTTCTCATAAAACTTTCCCACTTGATCAATTATGCCTTCATCAATGATTCTTTTGTTTAACACTCTCAGACTAGGTTTGAAACTTACTCCAGGAGGTGCTTGAGTGTTCTTTTTGTTCCTTGTTAGTCTCGAGGATGGATGACCAATGCTGATCTCTTTCTTCCTCTTTGGCATTGCCTTATACTCAAGAGGAGCAGTAAGGTCAATGGTTTCCTTGGGCACAAAAGGAGTAACATCAGTTTTACCCTTCTGTTCATCATATTTTTCTATCTTTACCTTCTTCAACTTAGGATGATTTGATTATGCCTTGTCTATTTCTGCTCTCTCTAATTCCAAAGCAATCTTTTGTTCCCTTGCTTTGTCTAGGTCTTCTTGAGACACTCCATGTATTTTCAAGATTTCTGAGGTAACCTTAGCAACCTTCCTTTTTGTTGTTGCATTGTTCAAGACTGCATCAATTTATCTTGTTTTCTCCTCATAGGTTCCCCATCTTGGCTCATTAGGGTCTTTAGGGGCTGAAAGAAATACTTGTGCATATGCTTCCAAGAATTTTTCATCTACTTCATATCCAAGTGGATGAATCCACTTTGTTCTAGGTTCAACTACCTCCATGTATGTTGTGTCTATCTCAACCATGAAACAAATAGTATCCTTATATTTCTCAACAATGTTCTCTAGTATCTTGTACCTCATCTACATTTTGACCCTGAATGTCTTCAACTCTAGTGTCATGTAGTCTCTTAGAGTGCTCTTAGTAGATGCCTTGAAATATTTCTGAGGCATGGTAGGAACAATCTTGTTTAGGTATGAATCTGACACCTTTCCAACAATATGAAAGTACATATAGATAATTAGGGACCCAAACCTGAATATCTTGGTTTTATCATGCTTGATTGCCTTGATGTTGTCAATTAGCTGTGCGAACAAGATCTCACATAGGTTGAACTCTCCATTTTCATTAACAATTCTTATGGCTACAAGAATTGTGGCTACAGACACATTGTTTACCCTGCTGGTGTGTTGAAACCTATATCCAAGTATCATAGACATCAATTTGATGCCATCTTTCTCAATAGGCTCCATGGTCATTCTACACCTATCACTCCTTGACTTGCAAGTCTATTCAATAATCTTCCTCACATATTTACCCAATGGAAGGATAGTGCATGTCCTTGAGAGCCCTGTCATCTCATGAATTAGGTCACTGGTAATTCTGACCGCCACTTCACCTATCCAAAATAGGTCATCATGAATCCTACTCAAAAGAATCTTGATCCATTCTAATTCATAGAACTCATATGTCGTAGCATACTCCACTATAGGATGATTATCCCACTGCGCATACTCATCCATGAAGGTTTTGTCTTTTTTTAACATAGTTTCCATGTGCGCCCTTAATCTGTCCAATCCTACTAGTTCTTTCTTATAGTAGATGTATGCCCTAATGTCCTCGACATGCATAACACCCATAGGCATGTAGGAGAATGCCCCTTCTAAGTCATCTAGTGTAGATTTAAATGGATGCCTCTTAAACACATATCTTTTCTTCTCTGCAACATCAAATACTATAGGAGTAGCCATTACTTACTTGTATATTTCTTTCACAAAAGTTTCCAAGAGATTTTGAATCGATGCGATGAACTAGCGTTCCCACAATCGATCAAATGCACAACAAATCACTTGAAGAATCAAACTAAAATCCTTCTCAATCAACTACTAAGGCTCTTCTTCTCTTCAATCACTCTTAATTTGAATGAAATGAGGGATCTTATAACTTCTATGTGTTGGCATTAAGCAGGATTGCCACTAGTGACAACACTTATTTGCATTCTGAGTGAAAACTGAGCAGAATAGTGCAAATCAAGTAGAATAGTGA
Organism: Chamaecyparis obtusa; assembly: GCA_027943335.1. Lineage (NCBI taxonomy): Eukaryota > Viridiplantae > Streptophyta > Pinopsida > Cupressales > Cupressaceae > Chamaecyparis > Chamaecyparis obtusa. The sequence continues at coordinate 2,433,292 of BSBK01000213.1, read as the reverse complement.
AAACTGAGCAGAACAGTGAAAACCAAGCAGAACAGTGAAAATTGAGCAGAATAGTGAAAATTGAGCAGAACAGTGAAAACCGAGCAGAACAGTGCAAATCAAGTAGGACAGTGCAAACCGAGCAGGACAGTGTAAACCGAGTAACATTATGTCTACCGAGTCACAGGTATTTACCGAGTTCGAAACCTACCGAGTGGTTAGTATGAACCGAGCCTTCACTTCTACTAAGTGCATGATGATGCTGAGTAATGCAGTGGACACCGAGTATCAGAAAGTCACCGAGTTAGTTTGCAAGAACCGTGTAACCATACTTGGGCCGACTTAGTAGCACTTATGTTTATTTGTCAAGCTGACTTTGTAATTATAATTAATTGTTTAGAATTGTATATAAACAATGTTGTACAAATACCAAGATGTATGTATGTGAAAAAAAAAGAAAAAAAGGCAGAGATAAGCGAATTACAAAGGGCTACAGTAGTATAAGGAGCAGCAAAGACAAATTCATCACAGAAGGTGATTAGTACATCAGCGAATCTCATTCAGCAATCTAGTTGCAAAGTAAGAGATCTACTATTTCATCCTAATAGGTGAATCAGCTTGAAATCCTTTAACCGGGTAGACTTAACAGTCTTTTGTAAAATCTCTTTACCGAGTGCATACTTCATTGTATATTTGTAAATCCTTTAACAAGGTGGACCTAGTAGTCCTTATTGCTCCTAGTAGGGCAGATCATCAGAAGTGATCAATGTAAGCCTTAACCAGCCAACTTTATATTGTAGTACTAAAGCTTTGTGGGTTTCATCCCCACCCCAATTTTACTTTCTTTTGGAAGGTTTCTGGGTAACCAAATCTATGTGTCATTATTGTGAATGCTTTTATGTTTCATGCTTTCTATATGCAAAAGGATAAAGTGAACTATATGTTAATACATCTCAAAGAAAATTTTGAAGTTACTGATTCACCCCTCCCCTCTCAGTAACTTGGTTAATTCTTGAATATTTCCAACAATTGGTATCAGAGCTGTATTGGTTCTCAAGATAAAGCTTAACTAGCTTGAGCAAAGATCCAGGACAATGGAGGTATTCAAACTAAACAAGGTAATTGAAAATGAAAAGCTAGATCTGGAAATGGCCATAGCTAAACTTAAAGAAGCAAAAGAACATCTTTCCCAATCCCTAAGAAGAAGGAAGGAACTTTCAAATCAGATGAATGATCATAATTACATTGAAGAAAAGATTGAAGATCTTTTTCCCTCAGATAGCTCAGATGAAGCAAACAATGCTGTCAAAGAACTCCTAGAAAAGAATGGGTCTCTGCAGGAAGAAGTGAGAAAATTAAAAAGAGAACAAGAGCTACACTCAACAAGATTTTGTGAGATCTTAGAACAAAGAAACAAGTTGAAAGATGAATTGGATGGAAGGAACAATGAAGTCCAAAATAAAACCCTTCAGCTAGAAAACCTAATTGATCAGATCTCCCATACAAATGAGGAAATTCTGACTCTAAGATCAGAAATAGAAAGCATAAGAGAAGAACTAAGATCTGAAAAGAAAATCAATCTAAGATTGATGGATGACCTAAACACCGAAAAACAAATCAATGAAAGAATGTTGAAAAGACAAGAAGACTTAAATCAGTTGTATGATCGAAATCTTCATAGGCATAAAGGAAAAGCAGGACTTGGATACAAAGGAGAAGGTGAATCTTCTAAGCAAGGTACTCAAAGAAATCAGAAACCTACTTGTAATCATTGTGGCAAAATAGGACATACTTCAAATAAATGTTGGAGCAATGAAAAAGAAGAATTCAATGGAAAATGCTACAACTGCAATCAGCATGGTCACAAAGCAAATGAATGCAAGGAAAAACCAAGATTCAAAGGTAATTGTCACAAATGCAACAAACAAGGTCACAAGGCATCCGAATGCAAATCCAAAACATTCAATCCAGCAGAACAAATTATGAAAGCAATGTTTGGATGGGATTACAACACCTGGTGTAGATGTCATTATTGTGGAGAATGTGGACACATTGGCATGAACTATATAAAACATCATCTAAGGAAAAGAGATACTACCATAAGATGTTTCAAATGCACTAAACTCGGTCATTTAGCCAAAAATTGCATGAATGCTAGTGAAGTTGAAGATGGAAAGAAGAATGAAGCAACTAAGGTCAAGAAACAGATGAGACAACAGTGGATTCCTAAATCTACCGAGAAAACTAGTCCAAGTAATGGAATGGGTGGCTCTACCGACTCAAACTAAATTCCCAAGAAAGCACTGGAACTGTATTTTCATAGACAAATTTCAAGCAGTTCTAGAACTGAATTAAAAGAAAGATCTAAATCAGCATACAAGATGCAATAAGATCACAGGAAGGTCGGTATCAGTTTTCACCGAGCGAGGTCGGGAGCTGTCTAATATGATTACCGAGCGAGGTCGGAGCAATATGAATTCTCAAGTTCACCGAGTTACGAAGTCTTTACCGAGCAATTAATTCATAGTGGGTGATAGTCTGTCAGAATTCATACCCTAATTTGCACTGAGCATTAATGACAGAGTTGTAAACAAAAGGCAAGAAATCAAACTCATTCTTCACCGTGAACTTTAGCATTTTGAGAGCAGAAAACTTCCAGAGCAATCCAGCGATTCAAACACTTTTGCGGAAAGAATTCTCTATGAGCTACCATGGCATCATCCAGCACTTCAGCAAAGAAAGGATCAGAAATGTTAATCCAAGGGGAATGGAAAGCACCAGATTTCAAACTCGTGCCCGCAATTGCAGCAGCCCTAGACCCGAACGGAGCTCAATCTCAAATTCCTCCTAAGGTACTACTTGTTAACGATATTTGCAATCATTTCAATTGTGCAATTCAAGAGATGGGAAACCTAGAGCTAGATATTGTGCGTGAGGAATTGTGTGTGAATGGTATTCTAAAACCCGAGCACAAACATCTGGAAGACAAGGGATTAGTTCACATTTCACATTTACCTCGAAACTTTCAGGAGAAATGGGTTAGATACATTCTCAGCCGTGTACATGAAGGCAAGATTTGGCTTGAGCAACCCATAGAGATCACTAAGAAGATGATTCACCAAATCACCGGTCTTCCCATGTTAAACAAAGTTAAAACTACCAAAACCCTAGGTCTACCGGAACTGGAGAAGAAAACCCTAGCCGAGTGGGACGGTAGAGGCATGAAAGTAAGTAGCATTACTGATGCTGAACTAAAGTTTGGTACACACATCATTGCTCATAAAATATACAGTTCAAGTTGACAAAATAGTGTATCCTGTGAAGCCATAGACCTAGCATACAAGGTGGTAAAGAATAATTTATCATTTGACCTAGTAGATTTGTTGTTAAAATAGTTTAACAAGAACATGGAAAGCATTCAAACTTCCAAAAACAATCCATGTAAGTTTGGATCTCTACTGGTCTGTTTATTTTTCTATGTTTAGAAATTCTTCCCTTCCAAAGGAAAAGTAGTATGGAGAAAGGATGTGCCAGTTCTTTATGAGATAAATGAATATATTTCAGAAATGGGTGAAAATTTTGAGAGCATCATGGATAGTTATTTTGAGTCTTTCAAGGAGAAAATGAACGACAGATTCTGAATTCCACAGAAGTTGGTTGAGGATTATAAAGATGATATTTGTTTCGTGGTGGACTGTGACAGAGTATACATTCAAGCAACTAAACCAAGGATTGTACATGTAAAACCTCTTCCTTATGAGGTAAACATTGATGAAACAAAGAATATCATTGAAGCCCTCCTTAATCAGCTTGTTAATCCCAAAGCTCCATATTTTGGAACATATGAAGAAGCAAAAGTGAGAATTGAATTAAGCATAAAGCTTCCACAGGCAGTAAATAAAGGAAAAAAGAGGATAGCCAAAATGCAAATGCTAACCAAGGACAGAGGAGAAGACACTGAAGAAGAAGAGGAAAAGGATGAGAAAATAGAGGAACCAGAACCTGCAAAGAAGAAAGGAAAGGTATTCATCACCAAGGCACCTAAGCCTCCCACTGTCGTATTTACAAGGAGAAGTGCAAGGGGTAAGGCAGACAAACAGGACAAAGATATAATATTCAAAAGGCCTCCTCTAACCCTTCAAGAGAAGATCAAACTTTTGAGAGAAGGATCAGGATCTGGAGTAAGTAATATAAAATCTTTAAAATATGAAACAAGATCAGAAACAGAACAAAAGGAGATTGAAGATGCTGTCATTGAAAAGATGGGATAGTGGAAATACTCTCCTGATGAAATAGCCCCATAGATTCCAGTAGCTTTATTAGATCCAATAAAAATGAGATGGGCCAATGCAAAGCAAACTGTAAAAGACATATTTGATCAAACCCTGAGACAGTTAATGCTGAGCTTGAAAAATGATGAAATAAAGAAGGCATTGAAGGAGAATGAAAATAAGATGACACTGAAGTTCAATACATGTTTAATTTTGATTAACAATATTGAATCGGTTGTGAAGGCTGCAAATGCCACATGGAAGAACATATACCATCTTCACCAACCAAGTACTGAAACAGTTATAATAAAAGACATTGAAGATGATAGTGATGAACAGGAAGAAGCCACTGAGGTAGATGATACCGTGAGGATAGCGGTAGAAGTCATTGCATCACTTCCTACCTCTCCAGCAAAAGTTGCTACATCTAGCCCGAAGACACCTTCAAGCATGGTTGTGACAACTTCAAAATTTGTCCAATCACCTATAGCAACAATAGAAGTAACTACCATTTCTTCTACCGAGTTGCAGTCTCCTATTTCATCAAGTTTTCTAGCAGTAAGTATTCCAGTTTTTGATTCTACCAGTGTAAATACTTTAAGTTCTCCAGTAGACAGTATACCATTCTCTATAGCCAGTCCTACTATGTCTACTGTCACTACTACTAAGGCATTAAGTATAGATAAGCCTAAGGCTCAACTGAGTATAAGATTTTTGGGCAAGAATATAGTAGAGGATATAGACCTAGATGAGGAAATAGAGATTCCAACATTGGATTTTGCAAATCTATCAGCGGATCAAATGCAAAATATAGGTGAAATCCTCCAAAGGAAAGCAAAGCAAAAGAAGCTTAAAGATGAGAGAGACAAGGAATATAAAATCATTAAGGATGCTAAGGACATTTTGTCAGAAGCATTAGGTATTGAAGTAGACTCCTCTCAACATGTTTTGTTACAATTAGCAGAAGCAGTAAATAAGTACAATGAGGATTCATCTAGGACAGACAAGTTAGTTGAAAAAGCCAAGAATAAATTCAACAATAAAGTGCTTGAGCACATTGCTCAGCACATAGCTATTAATCAAGCAAAATTGTCTTCAGTTTTGACAAACATTGAATCTTCCTATTCGAATGTTACCTCTCTTTTGGCCAGACTATGTAATGTTGCCGAATTCACCAAGGATGTCAAGGATAAAATGAATAAAATTGATGAGGATTTGAAGATTAGCATACAGAAGCTGCAACTTGAACCAAGTTCAAACTCTGCTCATCACATGAAAATCTCATTCCTATCAAATATGCAGTCAGAACTACTGAAAGAAGACACAAGGATCTGGTCCACACTGCTAGACATTCAGAACATGATCCTTCCCATCATGAATACAATGTATAAGCACATTGAACATTCCAAAACATTAATTCATGACAATCAGTTCTCAATAGCAGATCACATGATTACACTCTCTGCAGAAGTCCAAATTGCAATCCAAACATGCAAGATTCTGTAAAAAAATTAGGACAGAACCCTGGCACTGATAATGAAGGTACATTCTATTTTTCTATCAAATTTTGGATTCTCCCTGTAAAACACTTGTATATACACCTTTGGCATTATCACCAAAAAGGGGGAGATATGTATAGAAGAAAAAGTTAGCACATTGAAAGGGGGAGATAATTTATAAAGCCCTATGACAAAGACAAATTTTGAAAAATCAAAATAAATCTCAGCATGGTTCATGTATATAAGTTTTGGGCAATAAGTGTTTTTGTCACTAATGCCAAAGGGGGATATTGTTGGCATTAAGCAGGATTGCCACTAGTGACAACACTTATTTGCATTCTGAGTGAAAACTGAGCAAAATAGTGCAAACCGAGCAGAACAGTGAAAACCGAGTAGAACAGTGAAAACTAAGCAGAACAGTGAAAACTGAGTAGAACAGTGAAAACCGAGTAGAACAGTGAAAATCTAGCAGAACAGTGCAAACCGAGCAGGACAGTGCAAACCGAGCATGATAGTGTAAACTGAGTAACATTATGTCTACCGAGTCATAGGTATTTACTGAGTTGGAAACCTACCGAGTGGTTAGTATGAACCGAGCCTTCACTTCTACCGAGTGCATGACGATGCCGAGTAATGCAGTGGACGCCGAGTATCAGAAAGTCACCGAGTTAGTTTGCAAGAACCATGTAACCATACTTGGGCTGACTTAGTAGCACTTATGTTTATTTGTCAAGCTGACTTTGTAATTATAATTAATTGTTTAGACTTGTATATAAACAATGTTGTACAAATACCAAGATGTATGTATGTGAAAAAAAAAGAAAGAAAGGCAAAGATAAGAGAATTACAAAGGGCTACAGCAGTATAAGGAGCAGCAAAGACAAATTCATCATAGAAGGTGATCAGTACATCAGTGAATCTCATTCAGTAATCCAGTTGCGAAGTAAGAGATCTATTGTTTCATCCTAACAGGTGAATCAACTTGAAATCCTTTAACTGGGTAGACTTAACAGTCTTTTGTAAAATCTCTTTACCGAATGCATACTTCATTGTATGTTTGTAAATCCTTTAACAAGGTGGACCTAGCAGTCCTTATTGCTCCTAGCAGGGCAAATCATCAAAAGTGATCAATGTAAGCCTTAACCGGCCAACTTTATACTGCAGTACTAAAGCTTTGTGGGTTTCATCCCCACCCCAGTTTTACTTTCTTTTGGAAGGTTTCTGGGTAACCAAATCTATGTGTCATTATTGTGAATGCTTTTATGTTTCATGCTTTCTATATGCAAAAGGATAAAGTGAACTATATGTTAATACATCCCAAAGAAAATTTTGAAGTTACTGATTCACCCCTCCCCTCTCAATAACTTGGTTAATTCTTGAATATTTCCAACACTATGTACTTTAAAGTAGAAATTCTTCCATTAATGCTTGTTGCGTAAACCAAGCTATCACTTAGAAATTTCTAACTTTCATTTGGAAAAAAATTAGCTAGTGCGCTCTTGCACGAAGGTTCCCTTAGTCTCCAAAAGCTTAAGTCCAAAGGTGCATACTCTAAGAGTGAGTATACCAGCCATGCAGAGGTCTAGAGCTAAATTAGCTCCCCTTATGACCTCGAGGGCCATTCATCTAGATGTAGAGGGTGCATCCATTGTGGATGCATCCAATACATACTCATTAATCTTAATCTTCTTTTCTTCTAACTAAATCATGCTTGCATCCTTTGAGGCTTTCACAAACTTGACTCTTTGGGATCCAATACTAGTTCTTCAGTCTTTTTAGGGCTTTGCTGACCTTGCGTCCTTGATCTACAAAACTTTGAGATGTGTCCAGCCTTGTTACAAGAGTGACAAATGATTGGAGGCCTTATATTCCTCAATGAATTGACATGAGTCACCATCTTACATTGTTTAGCTGAGTGACCATTATAGTTACATATCTGACATGTAACATTCTGAGAACTTCTTACATTTGACTGATTCTGGTTTCTTTGATTATGAGTCATGTTCTTTTGACTTGTCTTGCAATTTATAGCTCTATGACCAAATTTATTGCATGAATAACAATAACCATTGAAAGGTCTTACCTATGTACAGTTCCTTGTTATGTGTCCATGCTTGTTACATGCATAAAAAGTGTGGTCTACTAGTTTGCATTCATTCTTAGGTGGTTCAATATGATCCTTAGTCTAAACTCTAGTCTCCTTAGTATTTGAGGTTCCTTCTGGTGCTTTCATTCTTGCTTGCATGTTGTCAATCTAATTTTGTGCTTCATTGTATCCAATGCAGCTAGTATCTCCTTTATCTCTTCTTGCATACAACTGAGATTCTATCAAATCAAAACTGGTGTGTAATTTTTCAATTGATTCTTTGCATCTTTTAATTTAGATTCCAAGCTTTCTTTGTTTTTTCTTAGCTCTAAGATTTCCATGTTTTCTTGCCTCAATTCTTCATTTAGTTGAAGGTTCTCTTTGACCTGTTCATCATAGAATTCCTGATTGTTAGTCAACTTATCATCAAATTCTTCAAGTTGTTCTTTTAAGGATTTATTTTCTTCATTCAAATTCTTGACCATTATCCCTAGATCATTGGTAGAGAATTCTTTCAAATATTTCCTTAGCCTTTTGATAACTAATTGAGCATCACTGAGTTTTTCCCTTAGTTCTTCAGTTTCTCTTTCAAATTTGTCCAGGTCTTCAAGAGCAACTTCCAGATTTCTTTTCAGATGTTTCATTTCTACTTTGTGCATGATCTCCTCAAGTGGTTAAACTTCTTTGTTGAGGACTAGAGCTCTGATATTGATTGTTAGGAATGGGAACACTGAGAGGGGGGGTGAATCAATATTCACTATATTTTTTCTTTTTACTTAATCTTTAAATTGAACTTAAATTCTTAAGTATTGAAATGAACATCCACATAAACATGAAACATGAAATCAACACATGACACCAATGTGGTTACGAAGAAACCCAAATAGTTAAAAACCCTGGTGGGAATTGACACCCACTAATATTTTGTACTAGTGTTTTATGATCCTTGTTAGAAGATCCTTAACCCTGTTAGGAGTTTCTTTACAATGTATTAAGTACAATAGACCTTGTCAAGGGTTAGACCCTATTAGGATTATTTTACAATAGTCCCTATTAGGGGAGTGGATGCACTATCCTAGAGCTCACTACTCAAGTGGTGAAGGCTACAACCTTCTGATCTCAGATACACACTATATCTGCTGGATGAACTATCACTATGACACTACTTGTCTGATTAGTTCCTTTGATGCGATGATGCTTTGACCTCTTGCAAATCTCTAATACATCTTATAGGCTCTTTGTACACTTTTTTTCTGCTTATTACAACTCTATATCAACTTCCATACTAATTACAAAGGGCGCATCTCATATTTATATGTGCATACAAAATAAACAACTAGGTCGGCCCTTAAACCTATTACATACAATGCTTCCAATTGAATTGGCTCAAGCATGTTTACAAACAAATATATTTACATGTCAGAAACCTAATTACAATAGGTGCATAGACTTTACAACATCAGAATATAACTGCAACTCAAAATGAAAACAGTCGGCTACTTACTCTTTTCTTCATTGGCACATACTGGCTGTGTAACTTCAACTGTCTATATCTTTCTCATACTTTCATATCTGATCATGCACTCATAGAATAATCATGAATATATTCTAACCAACTTAACTTCTAGGGCACATACTATAACTTGGTCATACGCACGTGCGCTAATGCTCTGAGCTTCAAAAACTTTGTACACTGTCCAGTCTTCAACACTTAGCTAATTTTTGATCTTCCCATCAAGTGCACTGACTCCAAACTGCTATATGACTTTGTTTTCATAATGACAACACTATACTAAGTCATATACATTAGTATAGACAACTTTCCAATAGAATAAGGACCAATTAACAAAGCACAAGGTATTTCTACACTTTGAACTCTATATAATTCAATCGGGTGTACCTAGAATTAGGATCACTTATTTCACTTTTCCTCTAATCCTCACAAAGAAGATAGGTTCCCATAATACTTCTTGTTATTTGTGACATAAAGGGATAGGATGTGAAGCTAGACACACTACCAAATTACTCATAGTTAAAGCATGGGCTTTTTCTATTAAGTCCACAACTATTGACTTAAGATTTGGAATTTGATATTTTTAGGGGTAGAACTGATAGACAAGAAAGAACATCTATTTGATAAAATGTATGTGATCAACTCCTTATCCATTAGGCATATTTAGAACAATTCCTCACTATATTTTTTATTCATATCATTCACCTTGAAAATGAAAAATAGATTATACTAAGAACCTCGTTACTTACAACAATCCTCCTTAATATCCTACAATTCTGCCAAGTTACACCAAGAATTTACTTAACTTCCTGAGTTAACATCATAGCATATCAAGACATACAAAACTAAACCTATAGCTATGGACTTGAGCTTGTCAATTCACAAGACAATAGGAAATTACAAACCATTAAAGTAGGAGACAAGATTCAAAGCAATTCTTGTAATCTTTGTACTAGTTACCATGGAACTAATAAAATAGTGATGTACTAAACATAGAATATTCCACACATAAATAAGAAAACTGCATGATTCATTAGGATCTCTATGAAACATAGAGGTTACAAACCTCTTCTACCAATTTTTGACTGAAAACCAATAGAAATTTGTCTATTATTTGGTTTTGCAAGTAGGTTGGTCCACAAACAAAAAAAGAAGCAACTAGGAGGAAACCAATTCTTTAACTAGGGAAAATACAACTGCCAAATGACCTTGGAAAACCTTTTATAAGAACAAGGACTGCAACAAGCTTAGGGTCATTTAGGGAAAAATTAGAGCAACACTGTCAACCACTGCAACATAAAATAAGGAATTGAGTTATTGCATAAGTGACAAGGAAGATATCCCTAACACAATCAAAGAATGTTAGAAACAAATATGATATTCTTTACATTTAAAAACCCTAGCAGTCAAACTACAAATTAGGGTATGACTCTTTAAATCCCCATGGAAAGCATTATTTTCAAAATATCTCATCTACTACCACATATTAGGGACTTTATTCCATTGAAAACATGTCCCAAGTCATAATTATTCCATCCATAAGAAACCTCCTACAAAATATCAGACTTAGGGTAGCAAGAAAATAATATCTTTGATCACATCCAGATCAACCACCACACAATCGATTCAATTCTCAACTGAAAATCCATCCTTTATGACCTAAGAACAATCAGATCTGATTTGATTTCTCCTTTCTGGTTCATCGACTTCCTTTTCATAGAAAAAACCTCGCTCAAAATTTGAAAAATTGACCACAACGATTAATGAACCTAGTTTAAAACATGGTCGTCGATCTCCACCTTTCCTAGCATATCATGCAGCTCTTAAAAATCAATGCAAAATGGTTTATCCTAACATTATTTATTTTCCACATCATTTCCTCAGCAACCAATTAAAAACAAGCACATTGGATCTACCTGGCTCCGAGGACCCACCTTTTAAAATCTCCATCGGATGGTGGGCATTCTCCCATGATCACTAACTTTAAATCAAATTCTCATCCAGGCTTTACACCCACCATACAATCATTTTAAAAATGCACTTCCTTTAACTTGCATTCTTAACCATACCAAGTCTATGACTAGCATTAAACAGTCATCATTGTGGACATGTGTCACCTGGTCACAATTCCATTGTTTAGGCCTAGAATTACCACACCAACTCAGGCATTAGGGCTATACAGTATTCTATCATAACAATGGAAACCTTCACAAGTTTTGGGTGGACTCTAATAAAGGAGTCTCTAGATTCTAGGTTGGTTCCTATTTGATATGGGATATCACCTCCTGATTGAAAACTTGATGGGAAAATGGAAAAGTAACTTTTAAAACTGAAAGTGAAAATGGGGTGATACACCTAAATGAACTTAGACTTTCCTTGGGAAGTAAAATAGTAATCCCAACTGATACACTAAAAATATTGACACTTAGAATCACTAATCAACATATAGGCTAAAAGACTTGACTACTAGGGCATAGACCACAAATAGCTTAATCCATTAACAAACATACATATTCTTCATAAGGTTTGAATTTTGCTCACTTAGAGAAGGAATAGGAAAACATTCACTTCTCCTAGCTATCAAAATGAATAAACACTTAGGAAGAAATATGAAAATAGGATTTGAAATCAAAACTCCAAAATATATGAGCAAATAGATCCTCTTCTTTATTACTCTTCAAAATATGACAAATAGGTTACAAACAAAATCAATAAGACATAAAGGAACAATATGTTCACTTTTAGCCTTCTCTCCAAAATATGCAGCCCCTCAAACTAATAATCAAAACTAGTTTTATAACATGCTTAAGCCTCCAATCTGCAAATCCAAGTCTCTGTTATTTGCCCTAATTTGACCAAAAAACATGCGAAGATATAAGCCTAAAAAACCATGCCAAAACTAAAGTCCTAAATGCTGGTTGTATATTAAGGATATAAATCCTTTTACAATTTTTAAACCAAGCACTTAAATTATTTATTTTGAATAAAAATCCAAAATACATAAATCTCACTCTAACTACACTACCTAAAACCTAAACTTTAGAAATAAATTCCTTAGTCAATGAAATACAAAGTGGAAGAGGGTCAACATGACCATTCTACCCACTTGCACATTATGAGAAAAATCAGGCAATGAGGTAGTGAGCTAGCACTATGGTTTCCTAGCTTAGTCAAGATGTGGACATTTGTATTAATGATATTCAATTTAGCTCTGCAATGGATTTCAAATTCTCAAAACTGTTTATCAATCTCAAATTTGTCATCTTTATTTAGCTTCACCGAGAAGAATAGGGAAAGCCCTAGCTGTGAGGAAAACTTTGTCAAAATTTGTTTAGGACTCAGCATGACTGGCAGGGAGCTCTTTGTTTCAATTAAAATCTTCTCTAGCATCGATCATGAATTGAAAGTTAACCATATAGAGAATTGGGTTCTTATTATGTGATCTGGAGATAACTTTTCTCGATCTCAGCCTATTCTTAAAGTTTTATCTTTGAGATTGAGGCTTGGACTTGAACTAGAGCTGTGAAGGAAAACTCATAGCCTATGAATAATGTTTTGAGAAATAGATCCTTTCTCAGCTGTGAGCTGATGTTTGACTGTGTGTTTGAGGTTTGGTAACTTATGACCTATGGGTATCTTCAAATCATGGCTTGAAATGAACTGGCTTCAAGCTAGTGTTCGAACTCCTTGTTGTGATCTTGGCAGGGACTCAAAACTCGAGCTCATTGTGACTTAATCTTTGGCTGACCGGTAATCTCAATTCTGGGTATTAACTTCTGCATAACATCTGGGTTCATGAAATTTGTTTATTTACCACTTTTTGATGTGGGTCTTTTACATATTGATAGTGCATGAGCTCCATGATCTATGGTCTTTGAACTCGATCTTGAGCTTGAGTCATAAGCAATGAATCATGGCTTAAAATGAAGGAAAACTCCAATAATCTTGGCCAAGCCTGGGCTCAGGCTGGAAGATGTAACAGTGATAACTTGACTTTAAATATGGGCACCCTTCAGCCATAGCTTCAAGCTTTACCGTGATCATTGGAACTTGATGTCAAGCTTGGGCAATAGACATAAGATATTCCACAAAAAACATCCAGATAAGTTTGATTATACTCTTCATTTATTTTGAAATAGGTTTTGATGTTCATTGAACCTGATCATTTTGTTTCATACTCCTGTCTGTAGATTAAATACATCCTTTACATCACTATGTTTTCCTCTTTCTTCAAATACATGCTAATGTTTAAGGAAAACAAAAACTTCCTTCAAGCCACGTGAATGATGTTTTGATCTATAGAATAAAAACCCACTTTGATATTCTACCCATGAATAATGTTTTTCTTTTTTGCACTATCATTTTGGTAAATACATTAATCACTTCACCAGTCCAGCACTGTTACTTTCAGTTTCATTAATAATACATGATCTTCATGGCTCAATAGATAAACAAGTGAACTTGGAAGTTTGACTGTCATACATACATTTGTTCACTGTTTGAACCATCATGCTTACTGTTGCAATACTCTTCAGTCACTATTGTTGCATCTTGAACACTAATACACCAGTCATTTCTTTTGGCTTAATAAAATGCACCATAAAGCTTCACTGTTGCAAAATAGTGATCATGCATTTTCAAATTTTAAAAACACCAGTCATTTTAATTTTGATTTCAGAAAAAATCCTTTAGCCAAAATTGCATTACTGTATTCCATGCATCAGTAATTTTATTTTGATACTTATAGCTCCATAAATGAATATAAGCTTCAAAAAGCTCATTGCCTTAATGCTCTTTTCATAGCACAGTCACTGTTGCATTAGTTCACCAGTCATTTCTATTTTGCTTACTATTTCAATAGTCATTTTGATTTTGATTTCATTACTTGAAAATACAAAACAAATTTTAACTTCACTGGTACATACTGTTGGAGTTGATGAAAAACACCCACAGCTCCCAAAAACACCTACACACAAACACCTGTCACAGAAAGAGAGAGAAGAAAACATCTATGGAGACCTGAACGTATGGATCCATGAGAGAGGAGAAATCCTTGATGTGCAAAAACAAAAGTTGAAATCAATAATGAAATGTCAAAAAAGGTTACAAAGTGTTATGAGATCAATCCTTATAAAAGGAGATCAGAAAACCTAAAAAGGTAAAACCCTAGGTTGCATAATAATAATTAATAAAGCAATTAATTATTATATGCCTAAAGTTTATCTTAAGTAGAAAGAGGTAATAAGTGACTTAATAATTAAATCAATATGATTCAATTAATCAGTAAACACTTTATTACTCTAACACCCCCCCTTAAGATAAACTTTGGGAGAAGCTAAAAACCTAGAAAGAAAAATTGAAAGCAAATGGGTCCTGGCAACAAAGACCTGATCAGGTACCCAACTACAAAAACAAGAGTCTCTATAAAGTGGAGAAATAGAGAAAACCACATGGGAAAAACTCTACTCCAAAAGAGACAAAGACTAGTTTGAAGGACTGAAGAAGCCTCCAAAACTAGGAATGTTCCAGAAAATAGGAACAAAGATGAACATGTACAACATCACTGAAGCATGAAACTGAAAACTCTGTCAAGAACAAACTAATGATCTGAAGATCCTCCATAGAAATATGACCAGGTAGAGAAGATTGTAATATGCATGAGTGCCCTCAAATAACACTACTTGAATTAGGAGGCAAACAAAGGAAAACACCTGAACTCGAAGATACAGATGGCATAAACACCAAAAGCCTAAAGAGATGATCAATCAAGGCTGGAAGAGTGCATCCAAAAATAGGAAAGAAAAGAGTGTCCATATGGTAAATGATCCATCTTGCTGGAATGCATAGGTACCTAGCAACTACAACCACCTAGTACATAGAATCAAATACTCAATACATAGCTCACACAATCAAACCAAGGAAGCAGTAGAACCAATAGTAGAAACCCCCCCATACTACTGACAAGGGAGTAATGACAAGTACACTAAAAAGATCATCTAATATGAACTACACGATGAAGAAGAATCTGAAACATCAAATATGGAGAGAGAGTACAAACACATATAGAGATACCTGAGGCTAATGTCATTGGATGAATGCTCACATGACAAAAGAAGATGGAAAACAAAGGCAAACATCAAACCTCCCTAGCAGTTTATAATGGAGTGCGAGTACATAAATCATGAACATGTGCAAGATCCCATACATGTAATAGAAAGGCACTTTATCTCAGTGCATGTGCATAAAAGAATGCTACAAAAATGAAGTATACACTTCTCAAAGAAGAGAGAAGGCTGCTGAAACAAAAGAATAGCCTAAGACGAGCCATCCCTCAAAGGGAAGAGATCCCAGGACCTGTAACAACCAAGATATCCACCAAACTGCAAAAATGCAAGAATCTGAATAAAATGAACCTAGAGTATAATCTGGAAAAATTACTCACAGCACTAAAAATATATATGAACAAGCTTTCCAACAATATATCATTTTTTGAAAACGGAGTCCGAATGTGCAAGATACAACTCCCAAAGTGCAGAACTAAAGATCTGGATTTGATAGAGAAAAACACCATCAAAAAAATAAAACTAGAAAATATAACCTCCAGATCTGGAAAGAGCATGGAATCAGCTTTCTGACAATATCTCATTTGCCAAATTTCAACACCGTATACTCAAGATATGAGAAAAAAACCAACAGTTGCACTGGAGTGCCCAAAGAAGGTGTCTGGAAGGATCTGAGGATGGGTGACATTAGAAAAATGACAAAATCACACATGAAACCATAAGATCTAATAAAATCTCAAAAAGAGCTTTCCAACAATATCTCATTTGTCAAAAAAATAGCCCAGATGCAAGAGAAATAGATCCTGTAATGCAGGTTGTCTGAAATGCCAAGATCGCAAAGAACATTTGACTTTGACAATAAAAAAGAGCATCAAAATGGAAAAATTACAAAACCATACTAGAAAAAATGGATCAGGCTCAAAACCAACTTTTTGATAATATATTGCACGCCTGATTACGATTCCAGATGCCCGAGTTATGCGCAAAAATCCATAGGTAGCTCCAAAAAGGCCCATGTAAATCTCTGCTGACATGTGCTGACGTCAGTAGTTTGCATGCCTAAATTTGATGGCCAAATGGCCATCGCAACAAAAAACCAATAGGGCCTAGGGGCCAAAAAATCTAAACCCTCGATCACCCACGTGACCAGGGGTCTAGCACTTAAGCCTTGGCGGCTGGGGGTTGGGCTCCAATGTGACCCTACTGCATTGTTTGAGGGCTACTGATGTAGAAACCACTAGCAGTTCCATCGGCGGTCCATTAGCGGTTCCATCGATGGTTCCATCGATGGTTTTGCTGGCTATGGGTGGCGCCCAGGTGGCTGCCTGAAAATTTTTATTTTTATTTTTTGGAAAATCCGTACCTCTGCCTCGAACTGCTTGCTAGGGCCGTACAACTCTGGGATGCAAAAATTTTTTCCACAGAAGCCAACTTGTCCAAAATCGACAATTTTTATATAGATTTTGGGTATCTCAAACCTTTTAGACGCAATCGTGAGGTTTGTTTGGGCTAGAAGTGCTCCAAAAAATAGTGATTGCCTCGAGATCTATGTCGGGGCTAATTGCAAAAAATTTTTTTTGCCACAGATTCCAACTTTGTCCAAATTGGACAAACTTTATATGGATCTTGGGGTTTTTGGATGTTGTGAATGCAACTATGAGGTCCGTTTGAAGCCAAGATGACTAGAAAAATAGGTCCCCTAGATATGATAGGAAACCCTCTCTAAAAATGCAAATCTAATGAACATGGCTGAATCTCTCAGGAAGAGGACAAGGGCAAGAAAATCTAAAGCTCTGATACCATGTTGGAGTTGATGAAAAATAACCCATAGCTCCCAAGAACACCTACATGTAAACACTTGCCATAGAAAGAGAGAGAAGCAAACAACTATGGAGACTTGAACGTATGGATCCATGAGAGAGGAGAAATCCTTGATGTGCAAAAAAAAAATTGCAATCAATAATGAAATGTCAGAAAAGGTTACAAAGTGTTATGAGATCAATCCTTATAAAAGGAGATCAAAAAACCTAAAAAGGTAAAACCCTAGGTTGCATAATTATAATTAATAAAGAAATTAATTATTATATGCCTAAAGTTTAGCTTAAGTAGAAAGAGGCAATAAGTGACTTAATAATTAAATCAATATGATTCAATTAATTAGTAAACACTTTATTACTCTAACACATACTACCATACTTAAATATAGTCTCTCCTCCGTTTGTTTGTGAATATGAATTTTGATACAAGAAATGCACAAAAGAATGTTTATTTATTGTCTATGAAGTTCAAGCATGGGCTCATGACATCCAAAGACATCAGAATGCAATTCAATGAAGTTCAAGCACGGGCTCATGACATCCATTAAATACATATTGATATCATTTTTAAGCTCAACTCTGTAGCATTTCTTTTTGTAACCAGCAACACTGAATCCATTAATACTGTATTTCAAATTTAGCAATACTATTAAACATGGTACGTTAAAAAATATGCAATACTAGTGGTTATACAATTTTATCTTGGCATTTGAACATGATTGTTTGTAGTAATTCACTAGTAAATTTTACCTTAAATTTTGATGAGAATTAGTCAAATTTTCTACAACAATTGGTCGAATAAAAGACTAAAATTGTCGTCGATCTTTTTTTGTCGAATTTTCTATATGTTAATTAATAGTCAAAATTTTGACCATACTGCTGGTCAAATTATTGACTGCAACAATCCCTTGGAACTGGAAGCACTGCCATTGATTTAATTGGTGTAATGGTCACAATTTAGACCATATGACTAGTTGAATTATCACCAATGTTTGTAGAAATTATCATCGAATGCATAGCATTCTAGTCAAATTTAGTGCTGTGCAATGGTCAAAATTTTGACCAATACTAATTTTATTTTTTTTAAAGTGTTTATTAATTACAATTATATTGCTTGTCTCCAATAGAGTCCAATAGCATTCAATTATGTTGTGTCTCCAAACAATTATATTGCTTGTCTATAATTAGTATGCATATATGAATTTATGAAGCTTTGATTTAGCTATTTTATTCTATTTAGTACAATAAGAAAACTTCGTTTACCTACAAATTTGTGTGCTTGTCTGAGTTTGATACGCAGATATAAATTGGTATTCAGATATAAATTATTGAGCTTCTCTTTGTTTCGATAATAGTTTAACATTCTCTACTTAACAGGGCCAACCATGTGAAGGTGGAAGCTCATCTGGCCCCTCCTAGGATCCTCTTATGACCCTTTATGACATTTTAAGACCTCTAAGATGTATTCTTAGAGGTCGTAAATGGTCGTAAAGGGTCATAAGGGGTCCTAGGACACAACAACTAAGAAACATAAATGTAGGCATCATGGTCACAATGTTTTGGAAACACAACATAATTGAGTGGTATACCTAGATGATGGAGAGCAACTTCTGCACCTCTAAGATGTATTCTAACTAGTGGTTGTGTTGCATTTTTTGGGTTTAGCATTCAATTATGTTTTGTCTCCAAACAATTGGGACCGTGATGCCTACATTTATTTTTCTCAGCTGTTGTGATACCTACATTTATGTTTTGTAGCTATCATGTTTATTTGCATGTTCTTTGTGTTTGACTTCTCTCCCTCGCATCGAAAATAAGATTTTTCCCACTCTGAATCGAGAATGTGTGTGCAACACAAGTAGAATATGCACAAATAGCAGATGGAGTTGAAAAAACACAACACCTTTACATTTTCGCGATGGTCTATAACTTAAAATACGCAATTAAAGACCTCTATAAAAAATGCAACCCTGTTGTGTTTTTCAACTCCACCTGATATCCTATGTATATGAATTGAGATTGCATATTGAACTAGGCTTCTCTTTCTACATTGTCTGAAACCAAGAGACTGTCACAGTTAACATCTAAATGGCGCGTCTCATCATCACAACTAATCCACCTTAAACAATTGAATATGTTTTCTTGTATTAAATATTCATTAATCAAAATTCGAATAGAAAATGTATACCTTGAGTACTACAATTCACATTAGAATTGATGCCTCCATTGTGCTCGGCTGGTGTAGTATCAATATCCGCAGGCTACATTCCAATGTAAATAATAGATTTAGATGATGATATCGAAGAAATGCCTAATTCACAGTCCATCATTTGTTCTCTGAAACACTAAATTAGGGATTTCTACTATATCCTCATATGTATCTACAACTATTGCCTCTTTTGTTGTAGGTGCTTTTCCCCTATTTGATATTTATCTTCAGTTGTCCACACTCATTTTGTTGGTTGTTGCCAGCTTCTCTTTGTTTCAAGAATAGTTTAACATTCTCTGAGAAACATAATTGTAGGCATCATGGTCACATTTGTTTGGAGACAATGTAATTGAGTGGTATACCTAGACGATGGAGAGAAACTTCTGCACCTCCGGATCCAAGTTTTTATTCATCCTGCAGTGTCAACTTGGAATCAGAGGTGCAGAAATTGCTCTCTGTGTAGGTATATAGCTCAATTATGTTGTCTCCAAATAAATGTGACCATGATGCCTACAATTATGTTTCAAGAATAGTTTAATTAACATTCTCTACTTAACAGGGCCAACCACGTGAAGGTGGAAGCTCATCTGGCCCCTCCTAGGAGCCTCTTATGACCCTTTATGACATTTTAAGACCTCTAAGATGTATTCTTAGAGGTCGTAAATGGTCATAAAGGGTCATAAGGGGTCCTAGGACACAACAGCTGAGAAACATAAATGTAGGCATCATGGTCACAATGTTTTGGAAACACAACATAATTGAGTGGTATACCCAGATGATGCAACACAACCACTACTCCTATAGTTCTAAATTGACACTGTAGGATCCAAAAACCAAAGATAAGGAATCTATATATGGTTTTTGGATCCACAGTGTCAACTTAGAACTGCAGGAGTAGTGGTTGTGTTGCATTTTATGGGTATAGCATTCAATTATGTTATGTCTCCAAACAATTGGGACCATGATGCCTACATTTATGTTTCTCAACTGTTGTGATACCTACATTTACGTTTTGTAGCTATCATGTTTATTTGCATGTTCTTTTTGTTTGGATTCTCTCCCTCACATCGAAAATAAGATTTTTCCCACTCTGAATCAAGAATGTGCGTGCAACACAAGTAGAATATGCACGGATAGCAAGTGGAGCTGAAAAACACAACATGTTTACATTTTCGCGATGGTCTATAACTTAAAATATGCAATTAAAGATCTCTATCACAAATGCAACCCTGTTGTGTTTTTCAACTCCACTTGATATCCTATGTATATGAATTGAGATTGCATATTGAACTAGGCTTCTCTTTCTGCATTACCTGAAACCAAGAGACTGTCACAGTTAACATCTAAATGGTGCATCTCATCATCACAACTAATCCACCTTAAACAATTGAATATGTTTGGTTGTATTAAATATTCATTAATCAAAATTCAAATAGAAAATGTATACCTTGAGTACTACAATTCACATTAGAATCGATGCCTCCATTGTGCTCGACCGGTGCAGTATCATTATCTACAAGCTACATTCCAATGTAAATAATAGATTTAGATGATGATATCATAGAAATGCCTAATTCATAGTCCATCGTTTGTTCTCTGAAACACTAAATTAGGGATTTCTACTATATCCTCATCTGTATCTACAACTATTGCCTCTGTTGTTGTAGGTGCTTTTCCCCTATTTGATATTTATCTTTAGGTGTCCACACTCATTCTGTTGGTTGTTGCCAGCTTCTCTTTATTTCAAGAATAATTTAACATTCTCTGAGAAACATAATTGTAGCCATCATGGTCACATTTTTTTGGAGATGATGTAATTGAGTGGTATACCCAGATGATGGAGGGAAACTTCTGCACCTCTAGTTCCAAGTTGTTCTCCATCCCATAGTGTCAACTTGGAATAGTTTCATCCCTGATGTGACCACAATGCCTACAATTATGTTTCAAGAATAGTTTAATTAGCATTCTCTACTTAATAGGGCCAACCACGTGAAGGTGGAAGCTCATTTGGCCCCTCCTAGGAGCCTCTTATGACCCTTTACGACATTTTAAGACCTCTAAGATGTATTCTTAGAGGTCGTAAATGGTCGTAAAGGGTCATAAGGGGTCCTGGGACACAACAGCTGAGAAACATAAATGTAGACATCATGATCACATTTTTTTGGAGACAACATAATTGAGTGGTATACCCAAATGATGAAGATCAACTTTTGCTCCTCTGGTTCCAAGTTGACAATGCGGGATCCCAAGACCATAGATAAGGAATAAATTGAGAGAGTGAAGGAGCGCCATAACGACAAAAATAATACAAGACAAACCTCAAGTTAAATGAGGCAACTGCAAACATTTTAATAGAATTTTATTAAAATGTTTATAGTTGCCTCATTTAACTTAAGGTTCGTCCTGTATTATTTTGGTCATTATGGCCCTCCTCCACTCTCTCAATTTATTCCTTATCTATGGTCTTTGGATCCCACGGTGTCAACTTGGAATCGGAGGAATAGAGGTTGCTCTCCATCATCTGGGTATACAACTCAATTATGTTGTCTCCAAAAAATTGTGACCATGATGCCTACAATTATGTTTCTCAGCTATTGTGAAATCTACATTTATGTTTCTCAGTTGTCATGTTTATGTGTATGTTTTTTATGTGTTTGGGAAGACATCTTTCTTGCTTGAGCCTAGATCCTTCAGCAATTAGCTTAATAATAATTGTAGATGACAGATGAGCAATTAGCTATCCAAGAAAAATCCCATAAATGAACTATATGTACCCCAATTCCTGTGCCCTCTGTGCGTACCCAAATGATATATTTGAAACAACAAGGGTAAGGCTAAATTTACCCTTGTTGTTTCAAATATATCATTTAGGTATGTGCAAAAGGAACAGGAATTGGGGTACACACAGTTCATTTACAAGATTTTTCTTGGGAAGCTAATTGCTCAGCTCTCATTTGCTTCATTTATTATCAAGCTAATTGTCAAAGGATCCAAGCCTAGGCTAGAAAAGATGTCTTCCCATTTTGTTTACATGACACATGTTGTTTACATGACACATGTAGTTTACCTCTAGCCTAAATCCTAAACTAACCTAACTAACTAATTAGTTAGGTTACATGACACATGTGTTTACATGACACATGTAGTTACAATATGAAAATACTAAACTAACTAATTCCTAAGTTCATCTCTACATATGGTCACAACAAATTAGATATGCGATTACAATATAGAGAACGCATCATAAAAATATAATTTTGGAATTTGCCCTAGCCTGACATGTTTTGCACTCAAATCCTTCATCGCGGATAAGTGGAGATGGGTGGATAGATGCAAATGAGTTTTCATCGGCCCAACTAAAGTATCCATAGCCATTATTTCCTTGTGATACCCAGTCTACATTAGTTCTTATATTATAATGAATAGTATTTACATTATAAACTTTAAATATACACACATTAGCAACCTTTTTTCAATTAGGGCAGCAACAAAATTGTCATCCAGGGTTGTTCAATGTCTGTGAAGTCTTCAACACACACTTCCCACCACCACATTGACAGTTTGGCACATTGACAAGAGTCATCGAACCTATATCAATAATGCACTGCACCATCGTTACTACATTTATTGTTTTTATATGATTATTTTTACAGTCCAAATACACCAAGGAGTACCATAAAAAATATTAACCATTTACAATAATGAAAAGTAAACCTAAATCAAATAGCTCATTTTTTTATCAACATGTGTAGTCTGTGTGTATATGAAAAATGAAAGAAATATGAAGCTAAAATAAAATAGTGAACAAAATAGTATTCCACATAGAGTGAATGAAATATACCATCAAAAGAAGGTGACAAAATCCTATCACGAAGCATAGACATAGGAAATAAAAAAGGGACAAAAGACAAGAAATAAGAAAAATCATTACGACTATAGAAAAATCATTTATACTATAATAAAGAAAAGAAACACTCTTTGTCAACAATTTCCAAAATCATTAGGCCTATAAATGGACGGTTCTGATATTGCTTTGCCATTACAACAATTGAGCATTCATCATTTGGTACTTCTTGGTGTATTCCATTTAAGTTTTTGGATTGTCATGTTTTGGTACAATCATCCCATGACAGTCATGCCAAACAACAATGAGCATGCAGTAGTTCTTGATGGAAGATCAAAGGAGAGTAGACAGCAAGTCAAGTTTTTGCAAGAAGTACATGAAATATTTTAGAGGCTCAGTAGCATGAATCACTAATATTATGGAGGATAAGGTGACAGTCCACTAAAGGACATTCATCCAAGGCAGCATTATGCAAAGGATAGTACTAGAAAATGAGAAGTTTGGTAATGATGGATGATGGAAAAGTCAATGAGAAAAGTATGAATGGATTGGATCAATGGATTGGAATGGATATGGGCAAAGTATAGAAGAGTTTAGAATGATGTTAGAGTTTCTTGTGGATGAGAAGGCAAAGCCATAGTGCTTAGGGGAATAGTTTGATGACTGTCCCAACTAGAGAATCCCTCATATTTCTCTCAGTAAGCTGAATAGTTGTGGCATAGGATCCTTCAACTATTTGTGGACCCTTTGTCTTGTAAACAATGACCAATTTTTCAATCAAATGCACTTTATGTTTGACGTGTGGTGGTAACTTTCTCATTGTAGTGATGAATCTATTGTTTAAATCAACTACACATGAATATGAGATAGACAATGAGGATGCACAAATAGGAATGATTCATATGTTTCAAGGTACAAAAATCTCCTAGATAGACAAAGGGTCCACAAACATTTGAAGGATCCTATGCCACAACTATTCTTACTGAGAGAAATATGATATGAAAATCTCACAACTAGATACAGCTGCCCCAGGCAAGGCAGTTTGCATAATTGGACAAGTTGAAAGGTGCCATGAAGAACCTATAATATAAAGTTGTGATTCTCTAGTTGGGACAATCATCACACTATTTAGAAGAAATATGAAGAAATATGAATATGAAGAAATAGTACTACTGTCTAGGATATTTTTGTACCATTCTTTGGCACTTTCTTTTAAGGAATTCATAAACAATTTTATCATGGCATACTCATTGTCTGTCTCATATTCATGTGTAGTATTGTCAAACATATTGAACACTTTAAATAAAGAATACAATGGAAAAGAAAGAGAAAATAGCTTTAAATCAAATTTTTAATTCAGTATTTTTTTTAAATGCCAAGTTACTAGCTAATTCTTTTAACCAAAACCAAATCCAAATCCAAGTGTAAGTAAAAAATCAGCTTGCCAAGTACTCATCAAATCAATATATCTTTTTATTTGAATGTCAATTTTTACTGTCTAAAAAAACTATACATGCACACCTATGATTCTCTATCAGAAAAATATGAATAATAGTCTTACGTTCTTAATTATCTCCACCAGAGTGAATGGTCACATGTTTGTTGGTTCCAATATAACGCTATGAAGCTACCTTTATAATAGGTATTTATAATATTATGTGTCATGAAGTCTCTTTATTGCATAAAAACTAACTCTCCATATTGCTAGCTGTTGAAATGTTAATGCCTGTGTGTGTGCATTTATAGTCACACATTGCTCATCATGTATAATACCAAAAACCTAATGTTTGAACTAACTTACCAAAAAAAATTAATAATATATGCCTCAAATCAACATTAAATTTCACACAATTCTACATTCCTCAATTCTTACCTTTAAAAATTAAAATTTATGAGTGGGTTGTGAAATGAATGTCTCATCAATGATGTTCCTAAAATACGGTATCAAGAACTTTGGTATCCAATCACTTAATAGCATAATAATGTATAAACCTGTACAAAGAAGGTAGATGAAAATTCTTATATTGCATGATTGGTATTAGTACTGTGGAAGGTACAAGAACTGGTTTTGGATTGCACCGACACCTTTATAGTGCAATATGAACTGCTAATATGAAAATCTCACAACTAGATACAGCTGCCCCAGGCAAGGTAGTTTGCATAATTGGACAAGTTGAAAGGTGCCATGAAGAACCTATAATATAAAGTTGTGATTCTCTAGTTGGGACAATCATCACACTATTTAGAAGAAATATGAAGAAATATGAATATGAAGAAATAGTACTACTGTCTAGGATATTTTTGTACCATTCTTTGGCACTTTCTTTTAAGGAATTCACAAACAATTTTTTCATGGCATACTCATTGTTTGTCTCATATTCATGTGTAGTATTGATGAAATAACTTAGATGTTCTTCCCCAATTACTGCATTATTACCTTGAAACATATGAATCATTACTTTTATTTCAACTATTGGTACAATTTTATGGACATGCTATGACTGTCCCAGAATGACAACAAACAAACAAATTAATAATTCTACACAAACAAATTAACTCACCAAAATGTCATCATTCTGGGACAATATTTAGATTCCACTCATTCCTATAGCAGTGGCCTTTCATTTACTAAACTTGGTTAGGGACAATTTCATATGTGTTGTTCTGTTTCCTGGAATGTCACACCAAATCTTCTAGTAACTTTCCCACTTACTTCCGGCAACGTTGACTATCACAAAGTCACTATGATCTAAGTGATCAGTTTAGATTACTATAATTCTGGAATGGCCGTTCATTGGGTGTTTTCAGTGGTCATGATTATAAGAAGTCTTTCATGGATCCGAGATACTCAATCAGAGTTATGATTCAGTCCCATCCTCTAGTTATCATATCGTGCCCTAGCTAGGGCATCAGCCTTGAAGATGAGCTAGATATCTTGATGCTTATGTTATTACTAGATTGTGTAATAACTACTGTATCACGGTTGACACCCTAACAAGGTTGTCCTGGATTGTGTCAGATATCATGATCATGTTGAAATAATAAGTATTGATCATGACTAATGACTTCTTTATGTTGTCCCGAATCAGCTATGAAGGAAATACAGTCAAATGTCATATATATATATATATATCAGTCACAATGTGTATCATGACTGTGATAACAGTTACGATACCTATACATACCATGATTTATAATAGTCATGATACATATACATACTGTAACTTACATCAATGCTATATATACCAGTCATGATATGTATATGTATCATGACTGCAGTCATGATATGTATATGTATCATGACTGCAGTCATGATATGTATATGTATCGTGACTGCAGTCATGATACATATACATATTGTGACCTATATCACTGGAGTCGATAATCATGATATTACCATGCATCATGTGTTAAGTGTTAAAATAGTAATATGAAACGACATCATTATAATTAGAAGTTGATTGTTATCAAATGATTATTATTGTGGAAAGACATGACCCTACGTAACTATCCAGTCACATATGGTCATGTCCTTTCACAATAATAACCATTCATTCTTCTACTTATATGAAATCATATCATCTGTTTAGAAATCAATCACAGTGGCAATTATCGAATCCAGTAGAAGTTAGATTACAAAAAAGCATTATGTTTATTCTTTATTCTGATCTATATTCTTACACCCTACCCTGCAAAATGTATCCAAAATGTGGAAGTATAGACAAAGGCCAATGAACTTTTTGACAAAATACATTTAAGAATCATGGTTTTATGGAATGCCATGATTGCAGGATAATCACAAAATATACTTGCTGAAAAGGCTTTCAGAAAATTTCAAGCAAATGCAATCAACACGTGTAAAATCAAATTTGACAACCTGTCAGCATCCTTCCTGGATATTGCCAAAATGGGAGCTTTGGAATAGGGTATGGACATCCATCAAAGCATAATGATAGGGGTTTTTTACTTGGATATTGTAGTTGGAAATGCTTTGGTAGACACGTATGCAAAATGTGGAAGCATGGTAAGGCATGTCATCTGTTTAACAAAATTGCTCTGTGACGTGTTGGGCACGAGGTTGTGTTTTTTGAGTGATTTTGTTTTTTCAAACCTATTGTAATGTGTTTCAAAAGCATTTTCAAACATGAAATGTTCAGGACATTTTTGGCAAAGCTCGTTCAACCTCTTATCCCAACTACTATTTTTTTTAGTTGCAATTTTTTGCTTTTTAATTTGGGTTTGCCATCAACTGCTTCAGCCTGCCTTTCTGAATTTTCTATTTACCATCACCTTAGGTAGTGAGTTTAGTATTTACTAGACTTTAAGAAGGATTCTTTGTGATTCCAAGCTCTTTGACTTTCTATTATTGGCTAGCTGTAAGCCTGCAAGTACTGCAGTTGCACATCTTTCCTTGTGTATTGGTATGTGTGTTCTACTTGGTTTTATATGTTACAGAAAAATGCATTATTTTGTGATTATTGTTTTTTGTTTTCTTAACTGGTCTATTTGATTTTCTTGATGTGTCAAAATAAATTTGACATATCAACTGTATTGTTTGCTCAGTTCTGAATCTAGGTCTCCTCTTGTTGACCACATTAAGTTTAGATGTAAATGGGAAGCTTAAATTTGAGTTTTAGCACTAAAATTGGAAATTTTGTTACCAGTCAGTGAAGTGGTTAGGAAATTCTTATATAACTATTTAAGTAGTGAATATATTGAAGAGGAAGCAAATGGATTAAATTGTTTCCAATGTGAATCTGATTTAACTTAAATTGTGCCTACCTATCTTATTATGATGTATCTTGCAAAGGAAAAATTGAACCTAAATTCTCCCTGCCTTTCTTATTATGATTCATCCTTGCTTTGGTCAAAATGGAAAAGGAAACATATGGGGGATATGGTTTAGTTTATCCTTACTTCTGGCAACATGCTTTGAAGCTTCACTTGCCACAAAAAAGCAAAGCAAAACCTCAATGCACCTATATTGACATTTAAGTCTTGATACTGTTTCAAATTTGCGAGGACTATACTTATCAAACTTCTTGTTATTCCTTAGCCTCCAATATTGTTTGTTGGGATCACATTTCCTACCCTTGAGCCTACATGCAATTTGGAGTGCCCAAAAATTTCCCTAATAAAAGTGCTTATAGGGTAATTATTATCTATTAGCATTCAACCTTATCCTGAATACAAATGTTTATGTTCTAATATTTTACTTATTTAAAAGGAGTATGAATATGTGTATAGTACATATTACACAAGAATATCATGCATCATCTAATAACAACCTCGGTCTTAGATGTGGGTATCATACAAAATCCTTAGTGTATTCACATAATGAAGCAACAAAAGTACATACCCTAGAAAATGGTTGTCGGTTAAGCTCCTAATAAAATGCACCGAAAGACAGAAAAAGAAAACTTTGGGAAATCTACAAATGGTGAAAACACTATTTTTTTAGCGATTTCTTTTGAAGACTTGCAATGCAAAGTATGCAGATCATGCACAGTCAATGTCTTTCCCAATTCTGAGCATTGACCAAATGAAATGACATTACCCTAATTTGTTTTTTCACCCAGCGGCATGGAATCTCCATGATGAAAGCACAAATTAGGGCCACGACTTCATGGCAAAGCTGACACAATGTGTTGAGTTCGGCTGGATTTTTTTGTCCCTTGGAATGTTTGTTTAATTTTTTGCATTATTCCTTTTTAGGTGTTACAAAGTGTCTGATAAAATTTGTTTGCATAAGATTTTTAACAACCACATGAAATTTCTACAAATTTTAGAATTCAAGGAACTCACTAGATATAATTCAATTGTCCAAACTTCCTCCTAATCAAATACTTTACTTGTAACCTAAAAATCCTTTGCAAGCTTATATGAATGGTAGTTGATGCCACTTATGTGAGAATGATGATTTATAAATTTCTATGTAGTTATTTGGATTCACTCTGACTTGATTATTCTTGGATCATACAATCAATATTAGATTGATGCAATGAATATGTTTAATATTTATTACTGAAATGTGTGACTCTTATTGCTTTGATGAATGAATTGTGAGAGTTATGCAATGGTTATCCTTGCTATGGAAACTATACTCCAATCTGTAATATAAAGCTTAATTTATTTACTGTTATGGAATCAACCTTGCTGTCTCAAATATGCCCATATGTACTTGGACTAAATGCCAAAGGCAAATTGCTCTCATAGCAGATCTGTGAAGGATAAATAAGAGAAATATCCCACAATGATCCTAATGAATGATTTTTATATTCCTCTTATATCTTTTTAGATCAAAGAGTTTCACCCTTTTGAATAATGAAAGGATATATCCCTTCCGATTTACCTTTTTCCAGTCATTAACCAATCATATCGCTCCGAACTTATCCAATCACACCTTTCCATATAGGTGTTGTAATTATCTCCTAGCCATTACTTAATCTTATCAATGCATCATCGATGGTTATATGATATTTATTCTTAACCATACGTTGAGTTTGTTAACTATTAGTAACTCATACCATTCATCGCTATGCATTACATCTTCTCATTTCTTGACAGCCCATGCGCCAATGATTAAGTCTACGACACTATAGTCTTATGGCTACACATTCGTTATTTCCCTTCTATTTGAATGTCAATGATTATTAGGTTTGATTTTTGCAATCTGACTTTCTATATTCTCCATAATCAACAGGTGACCCTTATTCAGTGCTCAATGAATGCTCCATCTAATACAGGTTTATGTTTTTATATCCAATCAATACATTGTTGGCTCACAACAAAATGTGAATACTTCAGAGTATCATTTCATCTCCCATATGTCCTCCTTACGTAGCTATCTACACTCTATTCCCCAGTTTGAGTTCTGTCACATTACCCCCTTTCATTCCTTGATTCTGCTCACTGTAACTGACAAAAAAATAACACCGTTTTAGGTTGAACTAGCCACCAAAGACATGATGGGCATTAAAAATACTTACCATGTCATATTCCAAACCCTAAATGCCCTATTTGAAGTTCCATACTGGATAAAGGCTGGCACGACTTCCTATTTGGAATTTCTTTAAGGACAGCAAGATGATTAACAATTGACCTAACTATGCTTCCTATTCAAGATATGTAAAAACCTCAATGTGTCATCCCCAACAAACAACAATGCAATTCAATCCTTTCTGAATAAGCTTAGTCCTATCCCACAATTCATCCCTTGGCTAAAATTCAAAAGCCAACCAGTAAACAATTGACCTATTATAGCAGAATTTATATCGATGAATAAACGCATAATTTATATCAACGCAGAATTTCTTTTGTGATTAACACAGAAAAGGCTTATGGATGGCTTATGGATGAAATGTGAATTCATAGATCAAAACATATACCTCCTTCACTTCTACCCTATTTTTGCTTCTACCTCCTTCACACGCGCTGAAATGAAGTGATGAAATGAAGTTGAAAACTTTTTTTTTTTTAATACATGCCGTGTTGGTCTCAATTTCGGTGTTGGTCAAAATTGAGACCAACACGAGCATGTATTAAAAAAAACAAAAGTTTTCCTTATATAATGCGACCAACCTAAACATTTTTATTTGATGGTCGAATTGTTTAGTCAAAATTTAAGGTCAAATGTACTAGTGATTTGGCACCTTGTTGTAGCATCTTGAAAGGCACTTTGCTTTGCATTCTCTTTCTCTGATTATGATGTTAAAACCAGTCAATTTTGAGCACTGCAGTATATTTTGTTAAGCTCTTCAAACAACAAAATTATAAACTTGTTAGGTTAGTGAACATAATAATTAATTCAGTTTATGAGAATGCCAAAAAAATGACACTTGTGAATCAAAAATAAGATTATTATGTTCACTAATCTAACAAGGTCCTGCTGATCCTGAAAAAGGTTTCTTAGTTAGAAATACTAAGTCCCTTTCATTAAGATAACTAGTTTATAAAAAAGACAACATACATCAAAATGACCATTAATAAAAAAAAGGTTTCATGTTTTAAAAATAAGTCACTTTAATACTATCTTTCAGTTAGTGTGGATGCACATTTCCTTATTGTATTGAATTTACCAGATAGATATGTAGCTTTGAAAATATGATTGTTACTATATGTTGTTTGTGTTTCATGCATTTCTTAGATCCAATTGGATCTAACATCATTTTCTTTTTCATGATGCAGGTGAAAACCCTAAAAACCTAGTGAAGATGAAGACTTGGACTTGAAGACCTAGGACCTGATAGAAAATAGATGAAAAGGCAATGCATAGGACCCCTACTCCATACTTCAATCATGTTTTTCTATCTTGAAAATGTACTCTTTGATTGACATGAAACATGAAATATGAAAAGACATTTGTATACTACATTCAGTTTGAATGCACAATGTAATGATCCATTATGAATTTGAAAAGTTGAAATGTGATCAATACTTAGAGTACAATAATAAGATCTGATGATGAATGCAATAATAAAATGTTAATCAACAATACCTCAAAGATAGTTAATTGGACCCTAAAAATGTAATCTTTTCCTATTTGTGTTTATTCTTCTGTATGCTATAATTTTGGGTAACAACCATGAAGAGTAACCATTGTGCATCTCTGATAATGGTATTATGACCACCGTTGGATTAATTTTGATATGACCATCCTTTCTCTCTTTCTTTATCCTCCAGCTGCTGACAACATGCAAGACAAGTGTCACCCAGTCGCGATCCCATGAAGAATGTCTTTTGAGCAATTTTCCATAGTGATAATGTACCGATCATTGAATAATCTTGATCTGACTTCTCTTTAATCTCTTCCCAAAGATCTGACATCAAACCTACCAACTGCAATGAAACAATCACCAAAAGTCTCCTTGATAACCTCATCAAAAATTGGGATGCACAAAAATGTTCCTTACTAATCTTCCCTTTCCTTTCGATAGCTTTATCGCCATAAGATATCCCAAAGCATCAATCAGGGATCGGAGAGCTTGAAATTTGTCTTTGTTGAAGCCTTTTCACGCTCCATAGAATCATTGGTGGACCTTATATCGATTGACAATGTTTACAACAGATCGATGTCACATATGGTGATGTTGTCATTGGGAAGGAATGGACATCGCATGATCTTGAAATAAATATTTATGATTACCGATGAGGTTATCAGGAAGAGTTTTGGCGATGCAATAAATTAAATTGTATGAATTAGGAAAATAAAGTATTGTCGAGACTTAGGCTTAGGAAAAATTAATGGGCCCTCTAGGTAAGAACTCAAAATTACATGGCCCCACCCTACGGTAACTTAGAACATGTGTAGAAAAGAAAAACTTAAGTGAAACAAAAAAGGTAATGAAGAAATAGAAATGGGGTAGGGTTTATGGACTTAACGAATTATTTTTTGAAACCCTTGGAACATTATAAACCCTATTTCGTCACACCTAAAGAAGGCAATAGAAATTTTCAAAGGATTTTTGCATTGACTAGAAAATTGACCATCAGTGGCTCTGTCTGGAGATATGTGCCTCTTGCAGGCATAGCAAGATCTTAGGATTTCTAGGAGAGCAGACCATAAAGCTAACCAAAACTTGCAGGAAAACCCAAAAATTGGTAGACATAAAGTAGGAAAATAGGAAGGGAAACAAACAACAAAAGGGGAATAATTACAAACCTAACTAATGCTCATAGAAAAGATAGTACTTTAAGAGAAATACCTTTTTCAGAAATTATCCATGAATAGACAATTCCAAAATGTTACCAAAAATATCTCTGATAAAATATGAGTTTTCTCCCCGCCTATCATGAATTTTGTAGGGGCCCAATGAGATTGGATCAATTTTTCCATATTTTCCTTTATCCTCCAACCTGGAATTCCACAAAAGAATCAAATCATCCTTCTTAAATGTTCTTAATGTGGTTCTCTTGTCATACAAGTCCTTAACTTGTATCTACAACTTAGCATTCTCTAATGTAGATTCTCTTTTAGTTTCATCTAATTCCAGGATATCATTCATCCTCAATTGCATCTCATTTGTCAAATCTTCATCATATAATTGGACAAATTTATACATTACAACTAGGTTGTTCTGAGGCAATCTAGCATGAATCCCATACACTAAATCAAATGGATCATGTGTAGTACCCGCCTGTAGGATGCTCTTAGTTTGCTTTATGTTTTAGTTGTATGACCGAATTCTTTTAGGTCACTTTCCATGTGATCGATTATTGTTTCATTAATGATGATTATGGATTATTAACATATGTTATCAGGTGTATGCATAGATTAGATAATGATGTTTTATGATGATAGATTATATGTTTTATATTGATTATAATGTACTTACCCCATACTTGCATGTGTATGGTGATTATGTGTCTGTATCTGTTTGACATGTTTGTGTGGTAGAGGATGGAGGCATAGTTACTCGCATAGTCAAGATCCACAAATCTGACCGTACCCTATCATTGTTTGCTATTTATTGTATGTACATGCTTCATCTTTTGATGACAGGTTTGCAGGTATAGGGCATCGTCTTCCCTGAATTGGCAGGAGTGAGCGTGCCCACAAACATTCATCTCAATGGTAAAGAGGGGAGATAATACACAGACCCAAAACCCTAACCCAAGCCTAACTATCCTAGGATTGGACAAGTGTCAGTCTTACTACCCTACCCGAATTCACCTGAATTCGTGGATCTCGTTCTTGAGTCTGTGCATGGTTTTAGTTTGCTTGAATTACTGTGCTTGATTAAGTTGATTCATGATTATTTGGTGATTTTATATGATTATCAATGTTAGGATTATAGTTGAATTTAATGGTTTAATTATGTTCCTATGTTTAATTTGGAAAATTATCTAAAGTCAATTATTTGATTAATTGGAATTAACTGATTATTTAATTGAAGTTGGATTTAATTATGTTTGAATGTATAATTAAATAATTGAATATTTTAATGCATGCTTTAGGATGTATTAAATATTTAATTTATTTAATTTGGGTTTTAAATTATTAACATGTGCTTAATTGAAAATGATTTGATTTATGCTTGCATATTTTATTAAATGATTAAATAATTAATTGCATGAATTTGTGATGCATTAAGTATTTAATTTATTTAATAAATATATTTTAAATTATAACATGTGCAAATTGGAAAAAGGTGTTTGTTTTCAAAAAGATAACTAGTTTTCAAAAGTCAAGTTGAGTTGTGCTTTTAAAAGATATTTTTAATTAATTAATTGTATTTACTTTCAATTTTGAAATTTGAGTTGGATTAGGAGTTGTCTTATGAGTCATTTTCTGATTTGGAGTTGAACTGTGAGTTAGCTTTTGAGTTGTCTTTTGGGTTTGCTTGAATTTGGGAATGGAATTCCTATTAGGAGATTATTGCATTCATTTGTGAGAGAGGGTTTTGGGAAGGATTTTTGGAGAAGGCTTGTATGCTTGGTATTTTGGAGAATGGTGGATTGTTATGGCTATTTGTTGATTTGAATTTCTCTGTGCATCTGGAT
The DNA here is from genome assembly GCA_027943335.1 of Chamaecyparis obtusa. Classification (NCBI taxonomy): domain Eukaryota; kingdom Viridiplantae; phylum Streptophyta; class Pinopsida; order Cupressales; family Cupressaceae; genus Chamaecyparis; species Chamaecyparis obtusa. The sequence goes on along the minus strand of BSBK01000213.1, from coordinate 2,398,510 downwards.
TGGGCACCTGTTTGCAAATTAGCTTTCAGATCTGCAGGTTGTGTTTGAATTTGTAGATAATTTGGTTCTCAGATCTACATGGGTTTCCATTTTTTAATCCATTTTTGGCATTGGATCTGAGGTAGGCTTTGGATTTGTTTGTCAGATCTGTTCCCACATCTATTTATCTTTCTATGTTTTAATAGTTTTCTATGGTTTCTAGTTGGTAGATCTTTGTTTTTATTAGATCTGGGTATTCTAAAACCTTGGTAGAGTTGATTTTTGTATTTTATTATTACTTGGCATTGTAGTGTTACTCTGGCAATATTTCATTAATTAATTGTTCATGGTTTGCCTATAAATTGATAAATTAATCTTGTTGTATAGTTTAACTATAGTGTTGGGAGAAAATTAATCCTCTTGAGAAAATAGATCAAATTGCTAAAAAACCCAATCTTGGTACAAAATATTCAATTCTGGTTAAAATGTGTGTTGGCTGGAAAAAGTACAGTCATTAAAAAAAAGGTCAAATTGGATGCAAGATTATAGTAATATGTGTATATTTACTCTTTCTAAAAGAATAGATTCCTATGGAAAAGAATTTTAAATTTTGTATATTCTTTCAAAAAAATAGGAACCTGGTTTAATTCAAAAATATAGATATATTAAACTTGATATTAAAAAATATATATTAAATAAATAAATTAGAAATTAATTGGCAATGCTTGTTGAAAAGCTTTATTTAAATTAAAAAAATTAGTATAAGAAAAAAAATTTGTTTTTAAAAAAAGAAAGGATCAAAATTTTTGTTTTAAATTAAAAATTACATATTTTTATGGGGGCGGGGGCCACCACACCCCCCAACCCCCATTCTCCCTGCACGACAGCAGTACTAACTCTGCCGAGGCAGAGGGAGTACTGTCGAAGGCAGTACTCCTGCTGCGCCAGCGCGGGGGTATCGTAGGGATAGGGGCATGGGGCCCGTAGGGTCCCCCCCCCCATATGATATTTTTATTTATTGATTTTATTTTTTTTGTTGTTAATTTATATATGGTTTTTTATTTAGTTTTTAGTTAAGTTGAATATTGTTTTAATTAAATTTTGTTAGTTAATAAAATTAATAAATTTCTTTATTATGAATTATTTAATTTAATTGAATTTAGTTTAAATTAAATTAATTTATTTTGTTGAAAATTAAATTTTAGTTAATTAATTTGAAAAATTAATTTAGTTTATTTGTTAGTATTATTTTATTGTTATTAGTAAATCAATGTTTTAGATTTACTTTAATTTGAGCAAATGCTTGTAAATTTTGTCTTGATAAGATAAATTTGTTAATTGGAATTGGTTTATAATTAAATTATGAATTTAATTTTGAATCAATTTTTCTAACCATGCTTTATAGATTTAATTGAATATTAAATCTAATATTGATATATTAATATTGAAGAAGGTAGAATATTTTCTTTTATTAGAAACAATTGCTTAATAAATGCTTAAGTATGTATCGAAATTGGGCAAATATTCTACTGAATTTCCTAGATTGTTATTAAGGAATATTTCTTTTATGAGTGACTTTAGTATGCTTGTTATGTCATGATTCTTTCATCAATATTATGAGATCCATAATCTGTTAGGATCATGTTCATTGTGATGTTTTGATGCTTGAAGTTCCTGATCAGTTTTGTAAATTGTGAATGTTGGCTTCTTGTTTCTGAACTGCATTCTTGTGCATTATGTGATTTCGGGCATTAGATGGCCTAGGGAAAATAGAGGCAGGGATATGTTTCAGTGGATTTTATTTCAGTATCATGTTCATTGTATGTGCTTATTATGTTTATGCTTCGATCTTATGGGCTCTTATTGGTTAATATATGTTTTTTGGTATCGGTGTAACCATTTGAGTTTCTTTGTGTAAAACTGCATCTAGGATTACTTGGTTGTATACCTGTTGGTTGTTTATATGATTATGAACCTAGGGGAGATTGATTAAGTGCATCTTAGGGGAGTAGCTTACAATAGGGGTCGGGACCCAAAGTGGTCAACACTTGGGAAACCTATTGTAGTTTATGTAATTAAGTGATAACATAGTAATCAAAACTTTATAGATCATTTAAGAAGATAATTTAGAGTATGGTTATGATTAGAATTCCTCATATTTGAGAGAGAGTATTCTAATCCCACATGGTTCGTATTGAGGTTCTAGGGCCCAGAGTGGTCAGTTCCAGGGTAACTCAATGCTTGAGAGTCCGGGGTCCTTTGTGATCAGTCCAGGGTACTCAAGTAAATAGACATGTGATGACACTCCCATAGTATGTAGCCTAAGTCATCTCCTGAGTATATGTTTATGCCTCTAGATTAGTGTGTCCCACCTTTCACTTTATTGTTGTGTACCTTGAGTAGAGAGCTTTCAGGATTCCTTGCGCAGTGGTTATCCTTGTTTGGTTTTGGTCATCCAATTGGGGTTTGTGGTTATCTCCTCAGCACGGTGGGGTAGACCTTTGTGGTTCTACACGGACGAGTGGTAGTGATTCTTTACCATTTGAGATTCGACGTCTAGGTGTCGGTGTTGTTGATACTTTTGTAGTTGGATGCCTTCTTATTTCTTCATTTTTGGTTTATTTTCATACCTTCATTTATGTAGTCCTGTACTAGAGTATCACATGTGATACCTAATATGGACATTGTACTTCCTTGTTAGATTTATTATTACATACCCTGGGACATGTGCAGTGGATGTCAGTTGATTAGTTAATCATGGATGTCCATGAGGTTTGTAATTATTGATGTAAGTTGTAATTGTATCATTTATGATATGGAATCTTTTGTCATCTTGCTTTAGTTTTTTTATTTGTTCTTAAGTAATTCTACGTCAAGGAACCCTTGAGTTTTGTAATATGTGTTGGATGTTGTTCAATGTAAATAAATGGTAATTGCTTCCACACTATTGTGTATCTTGTATGTTAACTTTAGAAAAAAAAATGTGCACCAAACTTAGTGGCAAGTTATAGGTTAATCTCTCCTAGGTTCCCTGGCGGGGCGTTACATTTGGTATCAAAGCGGAGTTTCTACACTGGGAACTCTGGGTATGTACGCCTATCAGGTTTTGTGTAGTTAAAACTTGAAACTAAACATAGACATAAAACATTTTGTTTGTAGACCATTGCTTTGTGATTATGTTTCTTTTATTTTTGTTTCGAGCTATGTTTTGTGACATTGTCTTGATCTCTGTGTGATACAGGAATCATGCCTTTCACTAGAGCTGCTAGAGGTCGAGGTAAAGGTCATTTTGGTGGTCATGGGAGGGGTAGACATCATAGCCCTTCTTCGAGTGTTAGTCAGGAGAGTCACCACCACCAATCTTGAGATGATCAGAGAGAGGATCGTCAGGCTGAGTTTGAAGGACTAGACACAAGACAGTTCTTGCGAGTGATTCTCAATCATCGTGGTCCTGAGTAGGCTAAATTAGAGCAGGCTAGAGAGAGGTCTAGGAGTCCTCCAAGGAGGGATTCCACAGTTGATCCTACAGTTGTGGTAGCTAACCACATGAGGGATCTAATGAGAGGGAAACCTAATCCCTTTGATGGGAAAGGTACTAGTTTAGAGGCAGAGACATGGTTGATAGCCTCAGAGCGGAGTTTTTCCATGCATCCCTTTAGTAGCAATACTAAAGCTAGGTATGCAGTGACATAGCTCACAGATTTTGAAACTATATGGTGGAGGATAGAGGAGGAGAAGCTAGGCCTTCAAATGGATATGGTTACATGGGAGTTGTTCTTGGAGCATTTCTGAGAATGTTTCCTATCTGATCAGTGGAGGAAGTAGAGGGCAGATGAGTTTCATAATTTGAGACAATTGACTATGATAGTGGGCGAGTATGAGCGTAAGTTCTTTGAGCTCAAACAATATGCTCGCTTCGGTCAGGATATAGCCTTACTGGTGCAACACTTTGTTAGGGGGTTGAATGCATGCATTATTGGGAATGTTTTACTCTTTGAGCCTAAGACCCTCAGAGATGCAGCTATTAAGGATACAATTACAGAGGTGAATCTAGCATCAAGGTATAGTGCTTAGGGAGGTATACAGCCTAGTGGTTGCAAGGGGAATCAATCTCAGAAGAATGGAAATTTTTAGAGTCCTTCTACCTTTTCAAAAAGTAATCAGAATCAACAAGATAAGAAATTCTTCCATCGTAGTAGTGGTGGTTCTCAATTAGGGAACTATCGCAACTGGCAGCGTAGTTTGCGCAATAGGGTGGATTAGCAACCTCAGAGTTCGCATCAAGATTTTGGTGAAGGTCATTCCTAGTAGTCTAGGGAACCTTCATTTGGTGGTAAAGGTGGTTGTTATTCTTGTGGACAACATGGCCACATTGCGGTCAATTGTCCTAACCGATCGACATAGTTTTCAGGGCAAAGATCTTCCTAGTGATCCTTGGTTTAGTTTTCCTTTTAGTGCAGTGAGTTTTATGGGACTCATATCCCTACTTGTTTTAGGCTTCCAGGAGTAAGCCTAATCCTAGGGGGAATGAATGTAGTACCTGCCCATAGGATGCTCTTAGTTTGCTTTATGTTTCAGTTGTATGACCAAATTCTTTTAGGTCACTTTCCATTTGATCAATTATTATTTCATTAATGATGATTATGGATTATTAACATATGTTATTAGGTGTATGCATAGATTAGATAATGATGTTTTATGATGATAGATTATATGTTTTATATTGATTACAATGTACTTACCCCATACTTGCATGTGTATGGTGATTATGTGTCTATATTTGTTTGATGTGTTTGTGTGGTAGAGGATGGAGGTGTAGTTACTCGCATAGTCAAGATCCACACATCTGACCATACCCTATCATTGTCTACTATTTATTGTATGTACATGCTTTGTCTTTTGATGATAGGTTTGCAGGTACAAGGCATCATCTTCCCTGAATTGGCAGGAGTGAGTGTGCCCACAAACATTTGTCTCAATGGTAAAGAGGGGAGATAATACACAGACCCAAAACCCTAACCCAAGCCTAACTATCCTAGGATTGGACAAGTGTTAGTCTTACTACCCTACCCGAATTCACCTGGTTGGTATGAATTTGTGGATCCCGTTCTTGAGTCTGTGCATGGTTTTAGTTTTCTTGAATTACTGTGCTTGATTAAGTTGATTCATGATTATTTAGGTGATTTTATATGATTATCGATGTTAGGATTATAGTTGAATTTAATGATTTAATTATGTTCCTATGTTTAATTTGGAAAATTATCTAAAGTCAATTATTTGATTAATTGGAATTAATTGATTATTTAATTGAAGTTGGATTTAATTATGTTTGAATGTATAATTAAATAATTGAATATTTTAATGCATGCTTTAGGATGTATTAAATATTTAATTTATTTAATTTGGGTTTTAAATTATTAACATGTGCTTAATTGAAAATGATTTGATTTATGCTTGCATATTTTATTAAATGATTAAATAATTAATTGCATGAATTTGTGATGCATTAAGTATTTAATTTATTTAATAAATGTATTTTAAATTATAACATGTGCAAATTGGAAAAAGGTGTTTGTTTTCAAAAAGATAACTAGTTTTCAAAAGTCAAGTTGAGTTGTGCTTTTAAAAGATATTTTTAATTAATTAATTGTATTTACTTTCAATTTTGGAATTTGAGTTGGATTAGGAGTTGTCTTATGAGTCATTTTCTGATTTGGAGTTGAACTGTGAGTTAGCTTTTGAGTTGTCTTTTGGGTTTGCTTGAATTTGGGAATGGAATTCCTATTAGGAGATTATTGCATTCATTTGTGAGAGAGGGTTTTGGGAAGGATTTTTGGAGAAGGCTTGTATGCTTGGTATTTTGGAGAATGGTGGATTGTTATGGTTGTTTGTTGATTTGAATTTCTTTGTGCATCTGGATTGGGCACCTGTTTGCAAATTAGCTTTCAGATCTGCAAGTTGTGTTTGAATTTGGAGAGAATTTGGTTCTTAGATCTACAGGGGTTTCCATTTTTAATCCGTTTCTGGCATTGGATCTGAGGTAGGCTTTGGATTTGTTTGGCAGATCTGTTTCCACATCTGTTTATCTTTCTATGTTTTAATAGTTTTCTATGGTTTCTAGTTCGTAGATCTTTGTTTGTATTAGATCTAGGTATTCTAAAACCCTGGTAGAGTTGATTTTTGTATTTTATTATTACTTGGCATTGTAGTGTTACTCTAACAAAATTTCGTTAATTAATTGTTCATGGTTTGCCTATAAATTGATAAATTAATCTTGTTGTATAGTTTAACTTTAGTGTTGGGAGAAAATTAATCCTCTTGAAAAAATAGATCAAATTACTAAAAAAGCCAATCTTGGTACAAAATATTCAATTCTGGTTAAAATGTGCGTTGGCTGGAAAAAGTACAATCATTAAAAAAAGAGGTCAAATTGGATGCAAGATTATAGTAATATGTGTATATTTACTCTTTCTAAAAGAATAGATTCCTATGGAAAAGAATTTTAAATTTTGTATATTCTTTCAAAAAAATAGGAACCTGGTTTAATTCAAAAATATAGATATATTAAACTTGATATTAAAAAATATATATTAAATAAATAAATTAGAATTAATTGGCAATGCTTGTTGAAAAGCTTTATTTAAATTAAAAAAATTAGTATAAGAAAAAAAATTGTTTTTAAAAAAAGAAAGGATCAAAATTTTTGTTTTAAATTAAAAATTACATATTTTTATGGGGGCGGGGGCCACCACACCCCCCAACCCCCATTCTCCCTGCATGACGGCAGTACTAACTCTGCCGAGGCAGAGGGAGTACTGCCGAAGGCAATACTACTGTTGCACCAGCGTGGGGGTATCGTAGGGATAGGGGCATGGGGCCTGCAGGGTCCCCCCCCCATATGATATTTTTATTTATTGATTTTATTTTTTTTGTTGTTAATTTATATATGGTTTTTTATTTAGTTTTTAGTTAAGTTGAATATTGTTTTAATTAAATTTTGTTAGTTAATAAAATTAATAAATTTCTTTATTATGAATTATTTAATTTAATTGAATTTAGTTTAAATTAAATTAATTTATTTTGTTGAAAATTAAATTTTAGTTAATTAATTTGCAAAATTAATTTAGTTTATTTGTTAGTATTATTTTATTGTTGTTAGTAAATCAATGTTTTAGATTTACTTTAATTTGAGCAAATGCTTGTAAATTTTGTCTTGATAAGATAAATTTGTTATTTGGAATTGGTTTATAATTAAATTATGAATTTAATTTTGAATCAATTTTTCTAACCATGCTTTATAGATTTAATTGAATATTAAATCTAATATTGATATATTAATATTGAAGAAGGTAGAATATTTTCTTTTATTAGAAACAATTGCTTAATAAATGCTTAAGTATGTATCAAAATTGGGCAAATATTCTATTGAATTTCCTAGATTGTTATTAAGGAATATTTTTGTTATGAGTGACTTTAGTATGCTCGTTATGTCATGATTCTTTCATCAATATTATGCGATCCATATTTTTTTAGGATCATGTTCATTGTGATGTTTTGATGCTTGAAGTTCCTGATCAGTTTTGTAAATTGTGAATGTTGGCTTCTTGTTTCTGAACTGCATTCTTGTGCATTATGTGATTTCGGGCATTAGATGGCCTAGGGAAAATAGAGGCAGGGATATGTTTCAGTGGATTTTATTTCAGTATCATGTTCATTGTATGTGCTTATTATGTTTATGCTTCGATCTTATGGGATCTTATTGGTTAATATATGTTTTTTGGTATCGGTGTAATCATTTGAGTTTCTTTGTGTGAAACTGCATCTAGGATTACCTAGTTGTATACCTGTTGGTTGTTTATATGATTATGAGCCTAGGGGAGATTGATTAAGTGCATCTTAGGGGAGTGGCTTACAATAGGGGTCGGAACCCAAAGTGGTCAGCACCTGGGAAACCTATTGTAGGTTATGTAATTAAGTGATAACATAGTAATTAAAACTTTATAGATCATTTAAGAAGATAATTTAGAGTATGGTTATGATTAGAATTCCTTATATCTGAGAGAGAGTATTCTAATCCCACATGGTTTGTATTGAGGTTCCGGGGCCTAGAGTGGTCAGTTCCAGGGTAACTCAATGCTTGAGAGTCTGGGGTCTTTTGTGATCAGTCCAGGGTACTCAAGTAAATAGACATGTGATGACACTCCCATAGTATGTAGCCTAAGTCATCTCCTGAGTATCTGTTTATGCATCTGGATTAGTGTGTTCCACCTTTCACTTTATTGTTGTGTACCTTGAGTAGAGAGCTTTTAGGATTCCTTGCTCAGTGGTTATCCTTGTTTGGTTTTGGTCATCCGATTGGGGTTTGTGGTTACCTCCTCGGCACGGTGGGGTAGACCTTTGTGGTTCTACATGGATGAGTGGTAGTGATTCTTTACCATTTGATATTTGACGTCTAGGTGCCGGTATTGTTGATACTTCTGTAGTTGGATACCTTCTTGTTTCTTCATTGTTTGTGGTTCTACACAGACGAGTGGTAGTGATTCTTTACCACTTGAGATTCGACATCCAGGTGTTGGTGTTGTTGATACTTCTGCAGTTGGATGCCTTCTTTTTTCTTCATTGTTGGTTTCTTTTCATACCTTCATTTATGTAGTCCTATATTAGAGTATCACATGTGATACCTAATATGGGCATTGTACTTCCTTGTTAGATTTATTATTACATACCCTGTGACATGTGTAGTGGATGTCAGTTTATTAGTTAATCATGGATGTCCATGAGGTTTGTAATTATTGATGTAAGTTGTAATTGTATCATTTATGATATGGAATCTTTTGTCATCTTGCTTTAGTTGTTTTATTTGTTCTTAAGTAATTCTACATCAAGGAACCCTTGAGTTTTGTAATCTATGTTGGATGTTGTTCAATGTAAATAAATGGTAATTGCTTCCACACTATTGTGTATCTTGTATGTTAAATTTAGAAAAAAAAATGTGCACCAAACTTAGTGGCAAGTTATAGGTTAATCTCTCCTGGGTTCCCTAGTGGGGCATTACATCATGTCCAATTGATTTCTTCACAGTCACCCTATCATCCCAAACTACCAAAGGCAACTTATCATCCCATGCTCTTTTATTTGTATCAAGGGCCCTCTTGATTATCTTCAATAAGTTTTTATTGCTTGATTCAGCCTATCCATTACCCTAAGGATGGTAAGGGGATGAAGTTGACCTATTTTTACCATACTTTTTACAAATATCAATATAATCATCAGATCTGAAGCACATTGCATTAGCAGTCACAATTCTTTCTGGACATCCAAATCTGACAATAATATTATTCAAAATAAAATCCATCACAACACTACTAGTGGATTTTCTAGTAGGAATAGTCTCTACCCACTTGGTAAAATAGTCAATGGCCACCAAAATCTAGGAATAACCACCACTAGACTTGTTTTCAATTTCTCCAATAAAATCGATACCCCACTACTGAAAAGGAGCTTGAACTTCAACAAGTTTTAAAGGTAAATTACTTGAAAATTTTAGCTTACTAGAGAATCTATGACAAGCATCACATTTCTTCACAAGTTCAACAACATTCTTAAACAATAAAGGCCACCAAAATCTCATTATTGTAATCTTATGAGCTATTGTTTTAGCCATATAATGGCCTCCACAATTTCCACTATGTATATCCTTTAGAATCCTATTAGCTTGATCCTTATCAACACACTTCAACAAAACACCATCAGTTGTTCTCCACCATAGTTTACCCAAAATTATCACATACTTGATGGCATGAAGCTTTAAAATTCTTTTAGCATTCTCAGTCAAACCAGGAGGGAATTTTATTTTCTTTAAATAATAAATGATGTCAACATACCAATCACAAGGAACCATATCACATATACTTGACCTTTGTCCTTCCTCAACTTGATTTACTTGATTGGCATCTAAATTGGCCTGGGTCATTAATTTTGCAAGCCCTTGACCCCTAACCAACTTGGTAATCTAAACATCAATATTAAATTCTTAGATTATGTTAAATAACATAAGCAACAATTGTTGCTCTCATTAAATAACATATAAAAGTCTTGATTTCTTTCACTAGGGCATAAGCCTATTTTTCATTTATATCGTATTTTAATTTAGCATTATGGAGAGACTTGCTAAAGAAAGAAATTGGATGCTCAAATCCTTTTGAATTTTTTTGTAATAGGACTGCAACCAGTGTATGATAGGATGCAAAAGAAAATTTATGCATAGGCTTGGTGTAGTCTAGAGCCTTAAGCACAAGGGCATCCTTAATTTCTTGCTTTAATCTCTAGAAATCCAATGATAGCTCCCCAGTCCAAGTTACTTCAATCCCTTTCTGTAGCATTTTTGAAATAGGTCTGCTAATTTCTACAAAATTAGTAACAAACCTTCTTTGGAAATTAACTTTTCCAAAGAATGACTAAATACCTTTTACATTTTTGGGTTGTTGGATTTTGTCAATGGAAGCCACCCTCTTAGGATCAATCCTGACTCCTTCTTTGGAAACCAAGTGACCTAACAAATTACCTTATGTCACTCCAAAGAAGCACTTTCTTGGATTCAAAGACACACCATACTCCAAATCTCTTGTAAATATTTTATACAAATGCAATCAATGATCCTTTTCTTGCTTGGAACAGGTTGTCAAGTGATCATGGTAAACAACAAAAAAATTATCAATGAAATCTAAAAAAGAAACATCCATACCCCTCTGAAAAATTTCTCCTGCATCTTTAAGACCAAAAGTCATTCTTACATATACATAGGTTCCCCAAGGTGTAGTTAATGCAGTCTTAAACTAATTTGATTCTTACACTATCACCTGATTATACCCTAAAAATCCATCCATCATGGACATCATCTTAGAAATAGTTACCCTTTGTAACATAGCCTCTATATTGGGAAGATGATAATTATCTTTGAGGGAAGACAAATTAAAGTTTCTAAAATCAACACATAATTTGATGTCACCATTCTTTTTTATAATAGGCACCAAATTAGAAACCCATGATGAATGCCTAATAGGTTCAATAATACTAGTATCTCTAAGTTTCATAAATTCCTCCTGCATTTTGGGAGCAAGAGTAGGGTTAATAGGCATTTTCTTTTGCCTAAATAGTTTTGCATCATCTCTGACAAGAATAACATGTTGAAATAGGTCATCTCTATAGGCCCTTAAATCATCATAGGACCATGCAAAAACATGTTTAATTTTTCTTATCAACTTAATCAAATCCCCCCTTACATGAGATGACATCCTCTTGCCAATAAAAACCTTTTGAGGGGCTTCACTGGTACCTAAATTTATTTCATCAATCTAATCAGTGTTATTGTCTTTTATTTCTATTTTAGCTCTATTCTGGTTTTCAAAAATGTTTTCCAATACAACCAGGCCCCTTGTGACTTTATTTGTCTTCAGTTGAATTATTTCATTTCCAATAATAGAGCCCTTTCCACCAATATTTTCAACAAAGGAACCACAATCAAATTCATGTCCATGAAATTTGTCTTCACAATTGATAAATTTGAGAACATCCACATCTTCAAAAACTTACAAATTTTCAACATTATCAGGCATTGACGGCCTTGTTAGCACTTCAATCTTGGATAATCCAACAAATGTTATGTCATCTGGCTTTATTGCAACATTTTCCAAAAAATCTGCCATTTTTTGGTATTCCTATCCATCCATGTGATACCAAATGCATCAAATTCTTCTATGAGATCCCAAATAGCATTTCTATATTGTTTTAATCTTTTATTTTTGGATGCATAAGAAGACCTTACCTGAGATACAATCAACTCTAAATCACCAATAACATGCAAGCATTTAATTTCATGTTTTGTTGCCAACTTCAAACCGAGCCACAAGGTCTCATACTCTGAAATATTTTTGGTACACATAAAGTTTAATGTGAAGGAAAACTTGTAGGTAGTCCCCTCTGGTGATATTAACAACACACCTACCCTCGAACCTTCTTTTGAACTAGCACCATCAAAATACATAGTTCATAAATTATCTTCATCGAAAAACCTTTTTACTTCTACATCTATAGGGGCAGGTCCAATTTATTTTTCCATGACAACAACAGAAGCCCTAAATGCATTGATATATGTATCAATAAAACAAGTAGTGTCATCATCAACATTCTTCTCTATCATATGTGGAACCCTAAGCTCTTGTTCCACCTTTACAAATTTGTCATCAATGTGGAAAGTAGAAAATGATAAATCATACTGTATACTGCCACCCATAGTTGCACTCCATTTTCTAGATATTAACATTCCATAATGGGGTGGGATATCAACTACCAACACACTCATAATTATACTATTTTCAGGGTATACTAAAAATTTATAAGGCAAATCCTTAATATTTTCAATAACAAGAACCTCTCTTGAATCTAGGGTACAACATCTACCTTGCGTTGTATCAAATTTAAGTCCTAATGACTCCATGACCTTAAAAGGCATTACAGTATTTAATGCTCTTGAGTTTATCAAACAATTTTTAATAATTTTGTCATTTACTATGATACTAAGGAAAAATGGATAAGCAGTAGAGGATCTATCTAAATAAATTTGTGGAATTTGTGAAGTTATTCCTTCTGCTTCTTTTATCTATTTTTCTTTTTCCAAAGTCATAATGTGAGTCTTATCTTTGAGGGTATTAGAAATATTTACACCCCCTATCCATGATAAGGCCTTGTTCTTATGTTCTTCTATTCTCATCAATTCCAATGAGAGAGCCTTAACAATAATTTGTGATAGCAAAGAAATTGTGTCAACTGGAGCATAAGAGGGTATAGAAACATCCATACCTTTCTCCTTTGTATTCCCTTCCAACTGGAAAAATTGGGCATCATCCTTATGCATGTCAATTCTAACCATAGGAATGGTTGGTTCAATTGTCTTCATCTTGCTATCAACAATTTGTGTTCCATCTGCCTTTGTTACCTTTGATCTCTTGGGATCCCATTTCTTTCCTTTTATTTCTTTAGTCTTCACAATAAGACTATCCTTGGGCTTTCCCTCAATCAAGATATTTATATTTGTCTTCTTAATGAACATGCTAGTAGGTTTCCCAGAATCTTTGTTCACTGTTCTATTTCTCAAATGGTAATTGCTCCTAACTTGAGCAATCATACTTTTTGTGACCTTTTCAATTTCTTTCTGTGAAGGTTTTCTTGATTCCATGAGTCCTGACCTAAACACCTTATTGCATGCAGGATCATCATTGTCCTCTTCATCAGAAAAAATATACTAATGAAAAGCCTCATCTCTATATCCATGTGAATTCACATCAAATCCAGACTCCTCTTGGTCTAACTCATCACTATTGTCCAAAAAAGAAATAGCCATGTTGCATCCAACATTGTCATTAGGATCTTCTTGGTTAACTTCATCAGAATTCTCATTCTGAGATGAAGCAACAGATTGGTCAATTGCACAATATTCAAGTACATGAGGGGATTGACATACCATGCACCAAGGTGTATCTTCAACAATATCCACAGTATGCCACTATAAGGGATCTGGGGTAGATTTATCATTATTATTCTTTGGAGGAAGGGGAGCAAGCTTACCATCTTTCAACTGGGTATTATAGGGAAAAAATTTCAATCTATTATGTCTGTTAAAATTATTATTGAACTATGGCCTCTCTCCAATAGAAACTATATCATTTTTATTAGTACTATATGGCTTCAAATATCTAAGAGAATTTAGCACCTTATCCAACTTATCTTCTTCAAGTTTTTTGTTCATCATAGTTCTTTCACCTTCCTTTTTTTTTCCCCTTCTTCCAAACTGTTTAGGATCATCCCTTTTTCCTCCTAGTTTGCTAGATATTTTCATGTTGTTTTCTATGTTGACAGCAATCCTAAAAGCATCTCTCAAAGTCCTTGGTTCTTTTTCTATCAAAAGATATCCCATCTTTCCATCAAAGGCATTAAAGTATGTGGTTAGGCACACATTATTATCTAACCGCATAACTCGAAATAGCTTGTGCATACCCTTTTGGAATCTTATTTTAAATTCAGTTGTAGACTAATTTTGATTCTTTCTGATGTTATTGAATTCATTTAACATGAAGCTAGTGTATTTCCTCCCTCATTTTCCTCCTTTCATGAACATCCTAATGGTGTGGTTTTGATTATCACACTCGAAGGGTAAGGTCATGTTGGTCCCATGTGAGGTTGAGTCCGTCAGGAGGATTGTTTTTGGAGTGTGTTTTCGATGTTCTACGTGAACTTAGAGACGTAGGATGTGGTCTTGAATTGCATTCCAATGACCCTTAGAGTTAGGGATGATTCGGTCATGTGAATGCAGTGATTGTTATCTGCATTATGATTTGATGGAATCATGAGATGCACCTTGCCCAACTTTTCTTTATGTTTATCAGGAGATTATCTTTAGGGTTGTGTCGGGTATTTTAAGAGACTCTATTTTTGTATTATCTTTCTGCATTATAGATTCATTAATTAAAAAGTTATGTTGTTACATTATGGATTCGTTTCCTGATAGATAGAGGCTTGACCAATGTTTATGATGTACTCTTTTTCCTATTGTTTATGCACTCATAATTCTAGGATGCTCTATGTTTGAAATAGGATTAATTAATAATAAAAAGGTGAAATATATATTCTAATGTAGTTAAAGATTGTTTCTAGGTGTATATAGTTTCTAAAAGTAATGCAGTAGGAAAGGTGTGTTGAGTCAAGAATTGAGTAGGTAGAATGTGCCCTTTATGAATATTGAAATGTTACTATTTGGATATGAATGCTTACGTAAAAGACTATTTGAAGTTATTTTATGTTGAGACATGTATTAATAAAAAAAGTGATTATTAGGTCATGATGTTGAGTAGGAGATTTTTCTTAGTATGCTTTGATGTTATAGTAATTTGAGAAAAGTGAATCAGTTGAAATGTTGCTTGTAAATGATTTAGGACATATTCTATGATTTTTTAGGTCTTGATGTTATGGTATTTGATGAATTATTTAATTTTGAATATTATGCCTTAATATCATGTTTATGCAAAAATAATTCATGTGAGATTATCAAAGTTAGGAAGTTAGGTTAATTGATATATTTTTGTGTTCTGAATTAACTTGTTTTGGAAATTGAGTAATATATTAATATATTATTGAGATTATGTGAAATTCTTGTGAAATAGTGTGAAAGCAATTGGATTATATGATGTGTTTGAGTGTGATTAATTATGGTGCATTTTATATGAATATGACATTTGATCTTTCATGACCTACTAATATTTTATCTAGTGTGCAAGAAATGACCATGGATTAAACAAGGGGAAATTAAAGATGGATGCATGTGAAAATATTGTAAAGTCAAGGTTATCTCCAAAGGGAGAAATAACCTCGTTGTTATGTATAATGTTGTAAAGTAATGTTTGATTGTATTATTTAATTGTGTTTATTTTTTATTTTAAATTAATATCTACTTGGCATGCCACGTGTGCAGTGATGTGTTGTAACTTTATGTGGTGTCAATTGACATGTGTTGTGAGTTGGCATGGCCAAGTGCATTATTTATTAGTTGTATTCCACTTTTGAGTCACCTTGTAGAATCTCAAAGTTAGGAATCTTGGTTGTTGAGCCATGGGAGGGAATATTATTTTAAATTTCCATGATTCAACTCTTAGTAGACTTTTGAGAGGCTAAAAGTAACCCAAAGGGTTAGTTAGGGTTAAAATAAGATAACAACATAGGTGTCCTTTGGGTTGGGGGTCAAATTTTGACCAATAGGATGTTTTTAGACCATTTTGCCTCTTCTAAAGATGTCTTTTTGAAAGGTGATGAATTTGAGAAGTTTGTCGTGTCTTCCTCTCTTTTCAATTTTAAATTTCCCTCTTGTTGAAGAGAGAACCCTTGGATATTGTGCTCAATCATCTTTGAGGTTAGGTAGGGTTTTCATTTTTAGTGGGATGGAGAAGAATTTGGTAGGTTGATTGCTTACTCTCTAATTTTGGAGACTTCTAGTGGACTTAGTAGGCTTTGGTGGACTTAGCAAGGAAGGATTGTAGGAAAGGGAGCTCTTCTCAAACTCACATTTCCATAGCTTGGAGTAAGGTTGGTTTCCTTGTCATGGAAGACTCTTTCTTTTACTTATTGGAAAAATACAGATTTTCTTTGTTGTGTTATTGTAATGATTTTGTGAAGCTTCATGCTTGCTTTCATGGCTTCTTGTTATGTTTTTATTTGCTGATTTTATTTTAGTGTTTTTGTTTTACTGGGGTGTACAAGACCAAACTCACCCTTGGGAGGGAAGAGAGTCTTGATGGATGAAGTGCTTAAGTTAAGAATGTCCATTTAGTGTATAGTCCTTCCTCAAAGAGGAAGGGGATGAGGCATGGATGTATGGGCTCCATTTTTCCATTATTATTGTATATTTATTTGGGGGTCATAAGGGTTATATTTTGGGAAAGGAAATGGAAGGGTTGGTACTTTTTGTTATAGCTTTGTGAAGGTAATGGTTATGGATTTTGGGCCTTGTTGAAGACATGGTTTTACTTTTGAATGGCTTCTCCTACTTGGGTACTTTCCACCTTCACCTCTTTTATGGGTCCAAGGTGACCCATTGTGTGAATATCCTTGGGTTGAGAATTTTGTGTTTACATGTACTTGCTGGTTTTTGTGTTTATGTGTGCTGAAGCATGTATGTAACCTTCATCCATCTTTGTTTCCCCAAGCTCGAGGGTGCCCATGTAATGGTCTAGGTTGGGAGGTGAGCCTCCATGGTCAAAGTGGTTTTCTTTTGCATATTTTCATTTGATGAAGTTTCTAGTTTTGTTGAAGAAAAAGAAGATTTTGTCATTTCTACTTGTATATTTTTATGTGTAAAAAGGGCTATAAATCCAAGTGTTAAAAAAGTAGAGTAAAAAGGTCATGTAAATGCCTAATAGCATGTAAAATGCTTGTAAACGTTTGTACATAAATGTGAAATGATCTCCAAAAATTTCTTTGTTGTTTCTAAGGAAAGAAATTGTAAAAATGTGTATTCCTTATGCTTGAATGCAAAAGTAAGTTTTCTGGTTTGTTTTTCTATATGCATGAAAAATTTAGATTTTCTTATGAATGCAAAACTCCTTCCTATGTAGACAAAGTTTATTTCAAGCATTTATTTGGAAAAGAAAAGTTAATGTAGATTTGCTTTCCTAATTACCTATATGAGAATATATTTCATTTTGATATCATGTTAGTTTTAAAAAGTCTTGTATATATACTTGTATATATACATTGATGTATATACCCTATTGGAATACATTGCTATGTTGATGTTAAAAAAAAATAGCACCTAAAAATGTGTCCATATGAGCCCAAACAAAGCCTCTAAAGTTTTAAAAATTGGGATTTGTGATTTTCAGAAAATATCAGAACCAGAGATCAACAACCACCTACACCATTGTGTCGATCGTGAATTTCTACCCCAAAACAAAAAAAAATTACTCGAAAAAAAGAGACCGGATGAATGAATATCATTGTTTGAAAATTGCCTATGAAATAATTTTTTGTCAATCGTCGCCATCGTACCTCCAAAATTCAAATGGCTCTAGATTTGGTTTCAAATGTCCAATTTGAATGAAACAAAATTTGATTTAGAGGTTTTTGGACCTCCTCAATGTGATTCCAACCTTTGATTTGCACTAGCAAGCTCCAATTTTGACCTGCAATAAAATTCTCTCAAACTAGGCTATACAATGACAATGAAAGAAAGATTGAATAAACCCTCTTATTGATTTTAATGTATAAACATTATGATTTTATTGGTCCATCTCATTCAGCCCTTTCATATATATACATAAGTATATATGTGTGTATACAAACCCTAGGTGTGTATATACATACATGTATACTCATGTATATATTTGAACTTGATTTTTTCTCCATTTCTTGTCTCAACCAAACTTGCACACACAAAATGAAAAATTAGGATTTTTGCCAAGTTTTATTTTAGGGCCATTTTTAATTTTTAAATTTTAAATATAAAATTTTATTTAATTTTGGATTAATATTTTAATTACTGGTTATAAGTAATTAATGATTGTTGACTTTACACAGTCCTCTTTTTAAATTTGATTTTAAAATATTATTTTAATTTATCTTGAGATTTTAAAAAAAATTCCTTTTTATTATTTAGTAGGATTATGTTTGGATTTAAATCCTCTCTTATTTTTAATTTAATGACTATTGACTTTTGACAGTCACTTTAATTTGAATTCTGATTTATTTATTATTTTTATTTTATTGGGATTTTGAAACAGATTCTTTTATTATTTAGTGGGATTCTAATATTTTTCTTTTGGATGTAATTTTTAATTATTTAAATTTGATAATGTTGAGATATTAATAAATGGACCCTTATTCTTTTTAATACTATTGTTGGAATTTTCTATTTTTCTAATTTAAAAATCAATGCCTATTTCCAATTGAATATTATTTTTTATTATTATTATAATGCTAGTGATTAAATTTAATATTTAATTTACTAATAATATATTAATGTATAAATGGGTTATTCTAGGGGAAATTATTTAATGTCTTAGGATGAGACTTGGATAAATAACTTTCCTTTAGCCTAAATGATAAATTTAACATTAAAGCTTTATTATGGTTATTTTAATCTTTTATATGTTTAATTTAAATTAATTAATTAACTTTGATAGCATTATGTTTTGGGATTGAAATATAGTATTTTAAATTAATTATTATTAACATTATAACTTTAAAATGGGTAAAAAATTTGTAAACCTGGGCTTCGAATAGGAATGCTTTTATGATCATATTTCTTTAGTTTCTTATTTTCTTGAGATTTGATATTTCCAGATTTAAAATTTAATATTTATTAATTAAAGTGATTTTATTATTTTCCTAATTAAATGGATATTTGATGGAGATTAATTTAAGTGTCCAAGGTGGGACTTAGGTAAATTATTTCTCCCTAGTATTAATGTCTAATTTAATATTAATAATGTTATATGGTTTTTCAATCTTTGTTATTGATTAAAATAAATTGATTAATGAACTGTGGATCTTTATATCTTAAGTAAAATTATAATATTTTAATTTAAAGTATTCAAATATTATTATATTTTAACAAGTAATAATTTATAAACCCTAGTTTTTGCTTAGGGTTAATACCTTGACTTATTTCATCCTTTTATTTAATTATTGATATTTTGGCATCTTTGATCGTAGTTGGTAACCCAGTTCATGCTAGGAACCATTAGGGTTACAATTATGATCGAATTAATCTTTTATTGTATTGAACCTTTTTGGGTGTGTTGACCCAAACTTTGACTTTCAATATTATCTAAGTTTGAATTTTCACCTTGGTTTATCCCTTTTATTAACTTTTGTTTTAAACTTGGTTAGGGTTTCTTAGAGACCTAGTTAGGGTTTCATTTAAACTAATGTAATTTGACAAACAAGGGATGTCAGCAAGCCAATGCATGCCATTATACCTCTTGTGAGTTAATATGTGTTTGGATATTACATTTCTTTTCATGTTGAGTATTCCATAATGTGTAACCTTATTGATTTTATGTGCTTTAAAAAAAATTGTTGTGTGTTTTGCCCTATATTTTGGGCATGATAGCTAGCGTTTTTCCTATCACCATATTTCTCCTTAAAACACCTTTCAAGTATATCCCATCAATCAATACTAAGGTTAATGAGTCTTTTGAACCAATTTGTGGCATCTTCAACTAAGGACTGGACAAACAACTTCATACCACATCTTGATGTTGTACCTCATAATCATTCAAGATATCAATGAACAACCTGATATTTTCCTCACAACTGATAGCATTATTTCTAGGAAACTTAGAGATTTTTTCTCTGATTGATTTGCAAATAATATTTGGGTACCTAATATCCCATCAAAATAAATTTTCATATACCCTTCTAATTGTATAGGTCTTCTTTGAAAATTTGGTCCATTATTTTTACTAGGGACAACATTAGCTTCCATACTCCCACCCATATGCACACTTGTCGATGGCTCAGGCACAACATTCACATTGGAAGATGAAGAAGTATTAAGAACAATAGGTTTAACTGAAAAAGTAATAGGAATAGTTTCAAATAGCATACCTGTTACATTTGTGGATGGTCCAACAGTATTTGTGGATGAAGATTTTAAGAATTGCATCTTCTTTCTAATTTCTACAATAGAGGCTTCAATTTCAACCTTCTCTAACTCTTTTTCTAAATCATCTCATTCCTTTCTTCCTTTCTCCATCTCTGTTGTCAATCAGGAATGCATCTCTAGCTTGATTGAAAATCTATCCTTCCTGTTGAAACATGGAAATGAACTCTTTGTGGGAAAGAGAATGAATCTCTGGATTCTAGGCCGGTTCCTATAGATTTGGAATATCACCTAATACTGATTTTTTAAAACTTTGAGAAAAGGGGGAAGGATAACTAAAAAATGAATGCTAACTAAGGGGTGATACACCAAAATGGATGCAGATTTATCAGAATTGTAAACCTGAACCCATCAGACACACACTACTAAATTATGCAATTATTTTCACTTCTCAACACCTAGGATGGTTTAAACTCACAATTAGGGTTTGGTACCACTAACGATGGGAATTTAACCAAAAAAAAGGTAATTTTTGCAAAAGGTTAATTCTTTACAATTTAGAAAATGAATTTGGAACAATTCATTAACCTATGCTTGAAAGAGACAAACACTTAAATGCAGAAAAACTTGAAATGATTGATGGCAGAACTTAGAAAAAATATGTGAATAATAAGGCCAGCTTTATTATCTTCAAACTCTGCAAAAATGGCTACAAAATATAAGGAAAAGGGAAAAGGAACAATATGTTCACTAATACATCTTTTTCCTCAAACTCTGAACCCTTACAAATGAATAAGAAGCTCAATTATATAGCCCTCAAGGCCAATTTCAAAAATCAAGTTACCCTCTCTAAAGAGCCTCTAAACAAATAGATAACCCTAAATTTAAGGAATGCATGATAAACAAATAACATAGGCCTTAAATCTAGATCACCTCTTTAAATATAAATCTCAATTTTATCAAAGAATATTTTAAAATGCCCAAGTTATAATTAAGGAAAACCTTAAAAATATAACTCCAATCTCGAAAACCCTAACTTAAATTACATGCCTAACATGCAACCTAACTCGATACCCTAACAATATGGTCAACATGACCTATTAAAATATCTCTATTTATTACAAGGCATGAGGTGTCGTTGCATGTTGAGAGAGATCCTCATACACTGCAGTTGAACAAAGGCTTTTATTTCCTCTTCATTTGTATTTCCACAACATTTGGAAGAGAGCTTAGGGTTTGTGCCACCATGCCTACATTTGGAATTCTCTATTCTAATGGGCATTTTCTTTGTTCACCACTGGTTTGGTTGTGTTAATCTAAAGTTCTTTTACAATTAAACTTGAGTTCTTTTTCATGTTTTGTCACCTTTGAGGATGTGACTGTTACTTGGAGTGGCGATAAATCTTGGTTCCTCTTGCATGAATGCCAAGCCTGTGATCAAAGGACTCGGCCTTGACTAATGTGGCTCATGGTTGTTGAATGTTACTTGGAGTTGAGGCTTAAACATGAGTTGTGACTACACTTTGATATATGAACCCAAGCTCTACCTTAATACTCAGCCTTTTGGTCATGTGTTGTGACTAGTATTGACTCGAGTTCAAGCAGGAAGCCAATCTCCATTAAGATCAAGTTTGGCCTTATGCTAGCTATTATTAGCATATGACTGGAAATAATGGGCCCTGTTGTGAGGCTGATCATTGGCAGATCTTCTAGCTGGCATAAGAGTGAACTTTGCCTTGTCACCAGATAAGTAAAAATTAATCTCTTATTTCCCATTACTGAAAATCTTGCTTTTAGTTTGTTGATTTAGGGCTTTCTTGAACTTAGGCTTTGTATGAAATGATGAGAAACCTCTATTTGTTTGTGTAAAACCTGGGGTTCTCATCTTTGTTTGTTGGTTCCATTATGCATATAGAAAAATATGGACTTTCATTTCTTTTATGCATAAATACTGGAGATCTCTCTATTTTTTTATTGCATAAAATTTGGGTTTTCATCTCTACATTTGTATTACGACAGAATGTTGGAACCCATGTTTGATTGATGCTTATGGCTTGGTTTCTTTCTTGGTTTAGAGCTGGAAACACACACTTTGACTGGCTTTGTAACTTGAATATACAGTCCGGCTCTTATTACTTGTCTCTGGTCTTCACTGTAGACATTGACTAGCTTTGTCACTGTTAAGGCCTTGACCTTGTTGTAATTCTTTAGTGCTCAACTAATCTTATATCACTAAATCTTATATTGAATAATAAAAGCATTTTTTTATAAATACCAGTATAAAATGTTCCTTCTTCTGTTTGCAGCAGCTATTGTTGCATTTGATTTGTATTTGAACATTTCAGTTTTATGACTATTGAGAATAGTTCAGTTTTCAATATGTTGGATCTTAGAACTTTGACACTGTCTTTTGATAAGAATCTTGGGCTCCAAATACTTCAAACTGGGACTCTCCATTTCCACCATGGACTCTTATTTGAACTAAAAACATACCATATGTTTTCTGCATCTTTATTTCCAGCATATGCTTGCATTTTGCAGCCTTTTAATTAAAACCATGCTCTGTCTTTATGCATCATGTCTGAATATATAAATGTCTGGTTCATAAAAACTGATATTTCAATTTGTACTTTGTGACTTCAATTAGAAGAATGCATAAATCAAAAGCACTGTCATTTCCATTTTATATATGTACACTATTTTTAAATAATAATGACATTCTTATGCATTTGGAAACTAATATAGGATTGATATCTTTATGCACTGTTGTTATGCATAACTGTACTATTTTTATTCTTTTTTTAAAGATATTAGTATGCAAAACAACATTAAATAAAGAATTTGTCTGATACCAACAGTGAATAGAACTTATGTGCATACTTTCTCAACTTGATATAATATAAATGACACTTCTATAAATGCATACCAGGTTGAAACATCATATGAATTCTCTATTTTCAAATGTATTATTGCATACTGATCTCATTGTTTGATTTGCAACTCTGTTCCTTCTATGCAACCCTCTGTTCTTAGCACTTGATCATCCATTTAGCATCTTTACTTTACTATTTTAATATGAACTATCACCTATGGGGTTTGAGCATGGGCTCATGACTCTCATAGGTCATATTCATGACATGAAGCTTATTCCAAACATGTACTTTTCCTGCATACACTGTAATGATTGTGTGTCCTACTTAGTCTTCAATCTATACATGAAGAAAACAATATTAGTATAAAAATAATTACCTTTTTTGTTTTCTTCCTTCTTCATTTGCAATTTTTGTGAACTTTCAGCACTATGTTTCTTTCTACATTTAGCCTTTGTCTCTCTTTCTCTTGCATTGGTCCTTTCATTAAAGTACAGCTTTGAAAGTGTGAATGTAGCATGCTATTTTAGGTATCCATGTATTGCTTAGATCCAATTTGGATCTAACTATTTCCTCTCTCTATGATGCAAGGCAAAACCAAAAGAAGACTCAGGATGCATGATAAACAGGGACAAAGCCAAAGACATGAAGATACAACCAATCAGCCTCAACATGCAAAAGACCTCTTAAAGGCAATGCATGGACCCCTAAACCTTGTGATGCACCTATCTTACTTTTAGCATTGTACATCTCCTTTAAATTTACAATTGAAAGATGTAACCTATTAAGGAATACTTTTTTATTACATTCACTTTCAATGTTCAATGTAATGATCATTTATGTAATTGAAAATTTGAATCTGATCAATACTTAGAGAACAACATCAGTGTTAATATGAATGCAAAAAGAAATGTACTTTATCTTCAAAATCTGAATAGTAAAATCAAATAGGTGTACCTTGATGCAAGTTCTCTGATGTTTACAGTTGTAATGCTGCATATGTACTTCCTTTTCTCAAATTTTTAACAATTCTGCAACTTACAACAACAACTATCAAATCCATATTTCAATGTAAAACAATTGTCAATTTACCAATTTAGTGTGCAACTAAAATGATAACATTTTCTGGCGACCTCTTAGGGATGTTTGCCTATTGAACAAAATAGACCAGTTGCCTTTTGTAGTCCATTGGGTACAAAGTCTTGAACTTTGATAAAATTAAACCTTATTAAACCTTTAAAAACTTAGAAAATTCTGAAAACTTAAACACACCACTCAACTGCAAAACTGAACCTGAAACTAACTTTAAATACCTCATGCTAGTTGTTTAGGAAATCTACATTTGTCTGCCTTCAACATCATCATATTGGTGCTATACCAGTTTTGTGAGTGACTTTACCTCATTTTGAGGTGTACATTTGTATGATGATGCTAATGGGATATAGTTATTGATTTACAAACAACTAGCATGAGGTAGAAAACAAATTTGAGTCCATTTTCTGAATTATATCTAGTACTTTCTCTTGTAAAATTTATCTTCTTTCTTAAGTCTGTAAGCTGTTAGGAAAGGTCATGGATGACCTATTTTGGAGTGTGGCCATTGCACCTAATTCAAAACCTTGGAATATCCAATGTTTCACTTTAGGATTAATGTATACATTTTTGAACAGTTCTGCCATGAAGTTGTCTAACTTGTAGCCTTCAGAAAACTACCAACTAAAAATTGAAACATGTGCTAGAAGCACTTAGAGGAAAACAAAAAATAGCAAATAAACTTGCTGCTATAGCTCATGATTGTAAGATATTTGGTCTCCTATGATATAGAGTGTTGAGTTACAACTCAGCTCTATTATGGTAGGCACTCATTTATGATGTATGATATGCTACACCAACATGCCTATTTTCTATTTGAAAAACTAACTACAACTAACTGAAAGAAAACTATCTTTGTGCAAAGCACTTATTCAAACTAACTCACCTCAAAAACAATGTTTGAGATGGATCCCATTAACTGGGATTGGCAATTCTTCTCCTTCCATAGTTGAGAGCTGAAAAGAATTATGAGCCTTGCATCCTGTAATCACATATGGACCATTCCAAATGGCATCAAACTTTGAATGTTTACTAGGTCTACTCTTCATCTCATCCCATTTAAGCACTAAATCACTTTCTATAAAGACTCTTGCGACAACTTTTATGTCAAATGTCTTCTTCATTTGATCATGATGTTCCTTCAACTTCTGAAAATATCCTTTTCTAATCTCTTCTAACTCTATTAATTCAGCCAACCTTACCTCCATAGGCTGCTGGTCCAGCAAGTCTAACTCTTTGATCAGGCTCAAACTTGGTAACTCGACTGAAATTGACAATGTTGCCTCTCTTCCATAAACTAGCATATAAGGTGAATTACCTATTGAGTGCTTTGGGGTGATCCTATCAACCCATAAGGCCTATTTTAAATTGTTGTTCCAAACTCGTTGATTGTCTTCAATAGTCCTCTTGATGGTGTGAATCATATTTTTGTTTGTTGATTCAGCTTGTCCATTATCCTATGGGTAATAATTAGATGAGGTACTAAGATAAACATTATTCTTAACTGCCCAGTCAGAAATTCTTGTGCCTAAAAATGCTAAGGCATTATCAGAAACAATGGATTCAGGTGCTCCAAACCTTGCAATCAGATCTTCATAGAAATTAAGAACTAAAGTTTCATTTGCATCCTTCAATGCAACAGCTTTAGTCCACTTTGTAAAATAATTTGTTGCTGTCAATATATATCTATGGCCTGAAATTGATGATGGATTTATTGGACCAATAAAATCTAGACCCCAATTGGAAAAAGGTTTTTCAACTTGAATTGGACTAAGAGGTAAAGTTGCTAACCTTTTCTTGTTTGAGAAAATAGTACATTTCAAACATCTTCTTACCCAAATGAAGGCATCTTTGTATAGGTTTGGCCAAAAATATCTAGCCTTCATTATCTTCAATGTTGTTGTCCTTGCAGCAAAATGGCCACCTACTGGTCCATAATGGAATTCATGTAACACTTTTTCAATTTGATCCTGACTGATGCATCTCAACAATACACCATTATAATCCCTTCTATACAACACATTATTCAATAAACAATAAGGTATAGATTGCAATCTAAGTATCTTCTTTTTAATCTATCCAAACCTTTAGGATAATGTCCTGTTGTAAGAAAACAATCATTTCTTTCACCCAATCATTCTACAAATCTAGAACAACAACTTGCTCATGGTCTTCTAAAGCCAAAATCACTTTAGAATCATCTTTTAGAGTATTATCTCCATTTCTAGCAAGCTATTTTCATAGACCCTTACCTCTTACCAGTTTGGTAACTTTAATTTCAATGTCATATCCCACTACTTTTGTGATCCAGCCAGCTCTTTTGGTGTTGAAATATTTATTCAACAAAAACTTATTGATAGCGGGATGTGCAACCATCAGATTTATCTTGTTGTTAGAAAGCATATGTCTAAAAATTTTCAGACTTCTAATTATAGAAAGAACATGTTTTTCAATAAACGAATAATGCAGCTCATAGTCTTTTAGTCCTTGACTGAAAAAAGCTATTGGC
This sequence comes from Chamaecyparis obtusa, assembly GCA_027943335.1. Taxonomy (NCBI): domain Eukaryota; kingdom Viridiplantae; phylum Streptophyta; class Pinopsida; order Cupressales; family Cupressaceae; genus Chamaecyparis; species Chamaecyparis obtusa. Next base: position 2,371,911 of record BSBK01000213.1, on the reverse strand, counting down.
TATTCACATCCTATATCGTTATTTTGAACAAACATGGTAGCAATGCTATCAATATTCCCATATGCATATAAAATAAAATCTTTTGAAAAATCAAGATTTAACAAGGTAGGGGCAGTAGCTAATGCTTCCTTAATCATTTAAAAACTGAGTTTACCTTCTTTAGTCCATTTGAAAGTAATATTTTTCTTGAGCATGATTGTTAATGGCATTAGTAACTCTGCAATATCAGGAATAAATCTTCTAACAAAGTTAATTCTTCCTAAGAAGCTTTGAAGGCCCTTTATGTGAAGAGGAAGAGGTAATGCAAGGATATCACTTACTCTTTCGGGTTCAATAGTAATTCCCTCTTTTAAAACAATAAACCCTAACAGCTTACCTTCATGGACAACAAATATGCTCTTCTTAGGATTTAGAGAGATGCCATATCCCCTACATCTCTCAAAGATAACCCTTAAATGATTAAAATGATCTGCAGCATTTTTAGAGAAAATAGTTATGTCATCCAAGTAAACCAGTACAAACTTGTACATTAGATTTATGAAAGCCTTGTCCATGGCTTTCTAAAAGGTTGCACCAGCATTAGATAGACCAAATTGAATCTTCTGATAAGCCATAGTTCCCCATTTGGTTGTAAATGTTGTATTGAATCTATCCTCTTCCTTCACCAAAATCTGGTTGTAACTAGAGAAACCATCCAGCAATGAAAACTGTTCTGAACCTGAAACAACCTGCAAGATTTGCTCCATTGAAGGCAAAGGATACCTATCTTTCAATGAAGCTCTGTTCAAGTCACAAAAATCAACACATAGTTTGATTTCTCCATTCTTTTTCCTAAAAGGAACTAGATTGGATACCCATGAAGTATGTTTGATTGGGAAAATGACATTACTTTCAATCAACTTATTCAACTCCTTAATCATGAGAGGTTCTAGTTTGGGATTTATAGGCCTCTATTTTTGCCTAACTGGTTTAACTCCTGGTTCTAATTCTATTTTATGTTGAGAAATATTGGGATCAAATCCCTTTGGATATGAATAATTCTATGTAATAATATCATGAAATTCATTGCATAAGTTGACAAAGGTTTGACGATCTTCAGGTGTACATACCTTTCCAAGTTTCAACACTTTATCCTTTGAAACAACAATCTCTTCATAATGTTCTTCTTTAATTTGTAAGCTGGATTTGTCCTTTTTGAAATCATCATTTGTACCAAACATGGACTCTAAAGTCACAAGACCTTTAGGCATTTTATTTGTCCTTAGCTGAATAATCTAGTCTTCGTATTGATCCTGCAATTTTTTCTGATTTGGCTGTGAAAACTTAGCCTCTTCTCTCAAAAAATTTACAATGTGTTGGTCAGATTCAAAAGCCTACCAACTATTTGCATTGTTAGGTACAACAAGGCTGACAATTATTTTAACATAGTTCATTCCCTTACTATTGCTGATCTTAATTGGGATGTCATATTGGGCTCCAACAAAAGCAAGCCTATCAGCATGTTTGTTTTGATTTCTAGGAATAGATTGTAAATTAAAAGCAAAACCTTCAATCAAATCCCACACAACAAGCTTATAATTCCTTAACAAATCATTCTTTGTTGTATGAACATTCCTAACTTGATTTACAATCAATTCTGAATCACCATACACTTGCAAATAGCTAATACCTCTTTTAATGACCTACTTCAATCCATTTATGAGGGCTTCATACTTAGCAACATTGTTTGTGCAACTAAAAGTGAATCTAAAAGAAGCATAATACATTTGATTTTTTGGTGAAACCATCATGCAACCACCTCTAGCACCTACTTTTCTATGTGAGCCATCAAAAAACAATTTCCAGACAGCACCAAACTACTGCTCTAAATCTGTACTTTTTATGACAGCTGGCATAAAATCAATGATTTTATTAATGACATAGTTACCCAAACTGGGCTGCTCAATCTGTGCATCAAAAATCTTTACATTTTTAGTAGCCCATGTGTCTAACAATATATCAGGAATTCATTCAATCTATGTTTGTGACTCATGAATAAAATCAATTTCTTCTTGATAAAAAATAACAGTTGTTGTTCCATTTTCAGTACTACTAATATATGGCTCAATATAAAATTTTGTAATAGGTTCTAAAGGAATAGTTACCTTAGTACCATACCTAGTGCGGAAAAGCATATGAGACCAATCTGTAGACAAATACCCTCCTATTTTGATAGTGAAATCTTGTGATAAGAAAATAGAGAAATTAGGAGGTAAGTCTATGATAAAAATATCCATAGGTACTGAAAAACTAGGACAAACATGCATGGTCAAATCTAGTTTTCTTATAACTCCCATAGTATCTACTGCTATCCCATCAAGCTAAACTTCCCCCTTTTCAATTGGTTCATATTCAAGGCCTAGCTAGTCTACAATTTTTTTGGGCATAACTGAGCTAGAAGCACTTGAATCAATCATGCAATTATGCACTAAATTTTGTCATATTATAACAATGATATAAAAAGGTGGCGGCTTTATCAACTTGGGTGCTTGTTGGGTTGAAGTTTCATTTCTAGCCATTAACACTTTAGGAGTTTTTTTTTTTAAAGCATCATCTGATAGTGTAAGTGTTTGCAATGATTCTTGCAGCATATCCTTTTGGCTTGGAAGTGCTAAAACTTCCCAAATAGAAACAAGAACATGTGTTTTCTTTAAGTGATCAACAATATTAAAATTCTGAGCACTAACCTTTTACTGATGTTTTGGAATAGTCAGCTCTTTTGCTAATTGTAATGGTTGTGAAGGTACATCATGGGCTTGAATTTGTTGTTGTTTTCCCTTTAATATTTGCTGCTGAGAAATAATAGTAGGCTGTTGCACTTTATCAGCCTGTTACTGATCATTTGCAACCTTATTTTTGGCTCTTGTACTTGCTTCTATAGGCTTCCATACTTGATTTTGATCAAAATTAGCTACTAAAATAGTCTCATCAATATTAAAATTCATCAAAGTAACATGAGGATTACCTTGTGATTACATTTGATCATTCTGAGCTTCTTCTTGTACATTAGTTAATTGACCCTTCAAAACATCCTCCCTCCTAGCTTCAAGCACATGAGGACAATCAAGCCAAAAGTGGCTGGCATTACAAGTGTTACACCACTCCTCGTGCATAATTATTCTAGGGGATAACTATTATTGCCTGAGAAGTACTGAGAGTTTCATAGTTATAAGGTTGACTATTCTTCTGACTGTAATTCCTTTGCTTTCCTTGAGCCTGATGTAGCTGATTTGAACCAGAGGCTTGATTTGATTGTCTATTCTATTGATAAGAAACTTGAGGAGGCCTATTATACTGACCTTGTTTCCTCTTCAAGTTCATGATCTCATTGCCATAAGTTTTCAACATTCTCATCATACTATCACTTTTGTCCTTTAGCTCCAAATTCTTCTCTTTTAGTTCTCTAAAAGGAGTTGTGGCAGCATGCTCTTCTGTGACAATTTGCTTATTAAATGTTGGTAATGCTAGCATAGGTGGCACAACTACTATTGGTGGAACTATAGTTGGTACAAATGGTTGTACTTCTACAAAATAAGGCATTAGAGGCCTAGGAGGTAACTTACCAGCTTGTATCAAGTTGTTCTCAGCTCTAACAACAATGTCAAATGCATTTGGCAGAGTGCATCCACCCATAGACTAAATCATCACTGAAATATCACTGTTAAAAGCCTTAAAATAAAATAAAATGCATAATCATTAGAATGTTTAATAGATGCTAGAATTATGTCCCAAGTTCATTGAAAATGAAAGTTAAAATTAGAAATATGCTCATTTGGATGCCTTTTAATTGTAGTCAATTTCTCAACCAATGAGAGATTATCAAACTTATCTTTAAATTTGCTAATCAAAACAGTCCCCAAATCATCCCACATAGCAATAGAATCAACTGGTAAACTTCTAAACCAAATCAAAGCTTTACCTTTAAAAGAGGCTGCTAGTAGTTTTAATGCCACATCATCATGTGTGACTTGATGTAATCCACAAAGAGTGGCTACATCTATAATATGCTCAATTACTGAAACATGATTTTCACCAGTAAAATAAGGCAAACCTTTTAATGCTGCTGGTGGAATATCATGATGAGTACCAATCCATAAAGGGCTACTAGCATTGAAAGCTACAAATGGAAAATTTTGGGCCTTTTGATGAGCTCGTGGTGCTTGTTGCTGAATTGCAGGTGTAACAGAAGGCTGGGTAGGATGAATTACCTTCCTTTGATATGTTTTCAAACTTTAAGGAGTTGTTGTAGTACCACTTGTAGATGCTTCAAAAACAAATTGATCCTTTGGTAAGTCTTCAAAACTTGGTAATTCTAATCCAAAATTATCTGGAGCACTTAAATCTTCAGGAAAACTGATATGCTCAATTACTACCTCAGGTTCATCTGAATTTGTAGCCTAATCTTCAAAAATAGGATTATTAAATGATGAAAAATTAGAATTAAATAGAGAAGATCTACCTCTTGGATCTTGTGGTGTCCTTCCTCTTTTGGCTGATCTACCTCCTCTTCTTCCTAGTTGCAATTCTTGGTACACAAAACCCTCCTTTGATCTTGTTGGAGTTCTTCTCATTAAAATTAATACTCAAATCTGTAACTAAACCTGCAATAAACCTTTAAAAATAGAGTCGCCAAGTGTTGGTAAACACCTTCTAAAAAGATGAAATATTGTTGCTCACACCAAAACAACAATAAAAACTTATGACTCAGGGAACTAAGAAGTAGTTCGTGTCCCACCAGGCGTGCCAAAAAATGTTGTCAATTAGGAATGTGCCAATAGCTTGATTAAAAATCTAGCCTTCTTCTTGAAACATGGAAATGAACTCTTTGTGGGAAAGAGAACAAATCTCTGGATTCTAGGCTGGTTCCTATAGATTTGGAATATCACCTAACACTGATTTTTTAAAACTTTGAGAAAAGGGGGAAGGATAACTAAAAAATGAATGCTAACTAAGGGGTGATACACCAAAATGGATGCAAATTTATCAGAATTGTAAACCTAAACCCATTAGACACACACTACTAAATTCTACAATTATTTTCACTTCTCAACACGTAGGATGGTTTAAACTCACAATTAGGGTTTGGTACCACTAATGATGAGAATTTAACCAACAAATAGGTAATTTCTACAAAAGGTTAATTCTTTCTAATTTAGAAAATAAATTTGGAACAATTCACTAATCTATGCTTGAAAGAGACAAACACTTAAATGTAGAAAAATTTGAAAGGATTGATGATAGAACTCAGAAAAAATATGCGAATAATAAGGCCAACTTTATTATCTTTAAACTCTACAAAAATGGCTACAAAATATAAGGAAAAGGGAAAAGGAACAATATGCTCACTAATACATCTTTTTCCTCAAACTCTGAACCCTTACAAATGAATAAGAAGCTCAATTATATAGCCCTCAAGGCCAATTTCAAAAATCAAGTTCCCCTCTCTAAAGAGCCTCTAAACAAATAGATAACCCCAAATTTAAGACATGCATGATAAAAAAATAACCTAGGCCTTAAATTTAGATCACCTCTTTAAATATAAATCTCAATTTTATCAAAGAATATTTTAAAATGCCCAAGTTATAATTAAGGAAAACCTTAAAAATATAACTCCAATCTTGAAAACCCTAACTTAAATTACATGCCTAACATGCAACCTAACTTGATACCCTAACAATATGGTCAACATGACATATTAAAATAACTCTATTTATTACAAGGCATGAGGTGTCGTTGCATGTTGAGAGAGATCCTCATACACTGCAGTTGCATTGTGGACTCCAAATTTTATCAAAATGAACAAAGGCTTTTATTTCCTCTTCATTTGTATTTTCGCAACATTTGGAAGAGAGCTTAGGGTTTGTGCCACCATGCCTGCATTTGGAATTCATTGTTCTCTTGGGCTTTTGCTTTGTTCACCACTAGTTTGGCTGTGTTAATCTGAAGTTCTTTTACAATTAAACTTGAGTTCTCTTTCAGGATCTGTCGACTTTGAGGATGTGACTGTTACTTAGAGTGGTGATAAAGCTTCATTCCTCTTGTGTAAAATGCCAAGCCTGTGATCAAGGGACTCATCCTTAACTAATGTGGCTCACGGTTATTGACTGTTACTTGGAGTTGAGGATTAAACATGAGCTATGACTACACTTTGATATATAAACCCGAGCTCTACCTTAATACTCAGCCTTTTGATCATGTGTTGTGACTGGTATTGGGTCTAGTTCAAGCTGGTAGCCAATCTCCATTAGCTCAAGCTTGGCCTTATGCTGGCTATTATTAGCATATGAACTGAAATCATAGGCCCTGTTGTGAGGCCGATCACTGGTAGATCTTGTCGCTTTTATAAGAGTGAACTTTTCCTTGTTGCAAGATAAGTAAAACGTAATCTCTTATTTCCCATTACTAAAAATATTTCTTTCAATTTGTTGATTTAGGGATTTCTTGAACTTAGGCTTTGTATAAAATGTTGAGAAACCTCTATTTGTTTGCGTAAAACCTAGGGTTGTCATCTTTGTTTGTTGGTTCCATTATGCATATAGAAAAATCTAGACTGTCATTTCTTTTATGCATAAATACTGGAGATCTTTCTATTTTTTATTGCATAGAATTTGGGTTTTCATCTCTGCATTTGTATTACGGCAGAATGCTAGAACCTGTGTTTGATTGATGCTTACGTCTTGCTTTCTTTCTTGGTTTAGAGTTGTAAACTCATGCTTTGACTGGCTTTGTAACTTGAATATACAGCCTGGCTCTTATTACTTGTCTCCAGTCTTCACTATAGACAGTGACTAGCTTTGTCACTGTTAAGGCCTTGACCTTGTCATAATTATTTAGTGCTCAACTAATCTAATATCACTGAATCTTATACGGAATAATAAAAGAAATGTTTATAAATACCAGTATAAAATGTTCCTTCTTTTGTTTGCGACAGTTATTGTTGCATTTGATTTGTATTTGAACATTTTAGTTTTATGACTATTGAGAATAGTTCAATTTTCAATATGTTGGATCTTAGAACTTTGACACTAGCTTTTGATAAGAAGCTCGGGCTCCTAATACTTCAAACTGGGACTCTCCATTTCCACCATGGACTCTTATTTGAACTAAAAACATACCATATGCTATATGCATCTTTATTTTCAGCATATTCTTGCATTTTGTAGCCTTTTAATTAAAACCATGCTCTGTCTTTATGCATCATGTCTGAATATATAAATGTCTGGTTCATAAAACCTGATATTTCAATCTGTACTTTGTGACTTCAATTAGAAGAATGGATAAATCAAAAGCACTATCATTTCCATTTTATATATGTACACTATTTTTAAATAACAATGACATTCTTATGCATTTGGAAACTAATATAAGATTGATATCTTTATGCACTACTGCTATGCATAATTGTACTATTTTTCTTCTTTTTTTAAAGATATTAGTATACAAAACAACATTAAATAAAGAATTTATCTGATACCAACAGTGAATAGAACTTATGTACATACTTTCTCAACTTGATATAATATAAATGACACTTCTATAAATGCATACCAGTTTTAAACAACATATGAATTCTCTTTTTTCAAATGTATTCTTGCATAGTTATCTCACTGTTTGATTTGTTGTTCCTTCTATGCAACCCTCTGTTCTTAGCACTTGATCATCCATTTAGCATCTTTACTTTACTATTTTAATATGAACTATCACCTATGGGGTTCGAGCATGGGCTCGTGACTCTCATAGGTCATATTCATGACATGAAGCTCATTCCAAACATGTACTTTTCTTGCATACACTGTAATGATTGTGTGTCCTACTTAGTCTTCAATCTGCACATGAAGCAAACAATATTAGTATAAAAATAATTACCTTTTCTATTTTCTTCCTTCTTCATCTACAATTTTTGTGAACTTTCAGCACTATGTTTCTTTCTACATTCATCCTTTGTCTCTCTTGCTCTTGCATTGGTCTTTTCATTAAAGTACTGTTACTCAAAAATATAGCATACAATACAATAAGCATAAGTAGGAAAAGGTTGCATTTGTTTGTCTAATTAACACTACCTTACAAGTTTTGCTAGTTTACAGTTATTGCATTCATTCTAGATTTCATTATTGTACTCTAAGTATTGATCAAGCATTATAAAACTCAAAAAATTTATCAATGATCATTACATTGTGCATTCATACTGAATGTAGTATACAAATGTCCTTTCTTGTTTCATATTTCAATTCAATATTTAGAATACATTGCAGAATTGAAAATAAGAAAGATTGAAGTATGGAATAGGGGTCCCATGTATTGCCTTGTCTTGTCTTTAAGTCTGCTGGTTGTTTGCTAAGTCTATCTTTAGGTCTTCATCTTTTAGGTCTCCATCTGCATCTAAGTCTTATAGGTTTCCATCTACATTGAAAGAAAGAGAAATGATTAGATCCTGATGGATCTAAGAAATACATGTGAATCAAATAACATACTGTAGCAATCAAGTTTTCAATTCTGCGTCAATCTGGAAAATTAAATGAAATAAGGAAATGTACACTGACACTCACTGCAAGGTAGTGTTAAAGGGACTTGTTTCATACATGAAACCTTTCACTATTAATGATCATTGTGGTGTATGTTGTCCTTTTTATTAACCAGGTATCTGAATTAAAGGGACTTAGTATGTTTCCAAATTGAGTCACCTTTTTCAAATAATGTATTTCATGCCATGATGTTATATGAAAACTTAATAGATTATCCTGCAGATAGCAGCTAACTAGTGCTCATATTCAATTATTACCAAAGATACAAATGAAGCTAGTTTGGATACAAAAGAATGCTACAAGAAATGTCAACTTTCCAGTTTAAGATACAAAAGATGCTACATAAATACTGGTACAAATATGTCCTTACTATCATTTTTCAAATCATAAACATATTTGTTGTTGAATACAGAAGAGTGCTTCAAGTTATAAAATCATAAAGTGTTTACAGTTTATTTTTATTGAGTGTCACAAACCCATGTTCGAACCTCATTAGTTAAACATTCTGATGTTTTTGGATGTCATGAGCCCATGCTTGAACTTCATTAATAGTAAATAAACATTTTCATCTTGTTGTACTTATCATATTAAGGTACACATCCAGTATCAATGTGAATTATTTACAGTGGACAAAGTTGTAGAATGCAAAGCTAAACATAAATGAAAAGCATGTATAAACTAGAGCAGAGTATGTATAACCAGCAGAGGAATATCATAAAAAAATCAAAGTACTTATCTGTTGTTGAAATAAGGAAGTGTGTTGAGCATCTCTTAGACATAATCATCTTCTAAGGTTTGCAAAGGTTATGAGTGGGAGATGTAATGGTTTTGTGTTATAACAGATTGCATCTTTAAACATCTTTCACTCATAACCTTGCAACTTTAGTGAGTCATTAGGAGGAGTTTTCATGGTTTCCTGGAGCAACTATTCAGTATGGTTGAACTCATCATGTATGAATTGCAAAGCAGAGAGTTCATCAACTCATCATTCTTATAACTGTTGATTACACAAAGTTTTATTCATATCAGCAAAAGAGAGTCAAATAATATGAGTGCTCTATGTTATTACCAGAATTTACTGAGGTTGATGCTAAAAATTGATAAAGATGCAGTTGAGAATAATTCAAGGTTTCATCAATATGAGAAGTAAGTTTCATGTCAATCTCAGAAATTGACCACAAGTTCCAGTAAAAAGATTATTCTCCTTTTACTGTAACTGTTGAATTTGTTATTAAATAGTAACAATCATGGTTTCAAAAGGAAAAGTGAAATGATAACAGTAAAACAGTGACTGTTACTATTTTATAAGAAAGTTTGTGCCAGTCATAAACAGTGAGTTCAAAAAATGCTTCAAATATGTTATAGTTACTACTGTGGTGAACAAGTTTGGGTTCATAATCTTCGAACCCACATGGAAAAAAGTGATCAAATAATTGACTGTTACTAATAATGTAATTGAAATTATTAGTAACAGTCAAAAAAATCGAGATGGACATCATTGATATCAAATACTAGCCACAGTGTACACTAACAACGAGCTCAAAGAATGCTCGGCAGAGAATACCAAACAAAGTAACAGTGAAATATGGAGAATAATCAAAGTATGGTAAGCAAGCTTGTGGGTAGACACTAGTCATTATTCCTAATAGTGACTGGTGATGAATCAAAGCCTTGGTCTATAGCGACAGAGAATGACAACCAAAAATAGCAACAGTGGATATCAAAATGGGAAACAACACTTCAAACCTAGCATGGTGAGCTTGCGACATGATAACAGTCACAAATGATGGTGATACCGTAGCATGATAAGTCATAAAACCCAACTCATGGCATAGTCACAGCTCAACATGATAAAAGTTAGAGAACAATGAAGCTCGCAGTAGGAGAACGGTCACAATGTGGTGAGAGATCAACAGTAAAGTACTGCAATGCCATGCGAACTTTAGTAAAAGTTCAGGTTCATGGAATTTTGAACCCACGTGTAAAAGATAACTGCAGTATCAATAGTAAATCAAATAAAAGAGAGCAACAGAGAATGCATGGAGCCGTGTTGAATAGACCTATACATTATGCAAGAACAACAATGAAGCTGTGGTATCAACACAAACAAATGACAGATAGAAGCTAAGGAACAGTTGAAGACAACGAAGCATGTGATAGGCTCGTGTTTAGTGGAGATAACTTCCAGTGATGCAAAGTAAAGGAATATAACAGCAAGTTTGACTATTGAAAGCAAAGATGAACTATAACTCATTAACTGTAACTTATCAAAAGCGGTATATCAAGAACAAATAGTTAAACAAGGAGAAGAGATGCATGCATTTTCCATTCCAAAAAATCAACAGGGAGTTCCAATAACTTACCGATTCACTAATGAAAAGATGGAGAAATGTCAAGTATTGTCAAAGATGCAAGCTAAAGCAAGTAGCAGATAAAGTCTCAACTCCAGTAGCAGTCGAAGACCATCATAGCAAAGCCGAGTTCCTTCATAAGTTTTGGAGAGCTTAGGGTTTCATTTCTCTGAGTTTTCTCTGAGAAGACAAACACAAATGCCAAGGAAAGAATAAAGTGATTTTTGGAGTCCGCCAAGTAGAGAATGCATTCAATGCATGGCAGTGCCAGCTCTGGCCTCGAAAATTGAACATGCCACCTTTTGTGCTTATCCCATCTGATGCATTGCAAGTGGATTGAGGGTCATGTCGACTTCTCCACTTTGCAATATTTTACACTTAGATTTTTATCTAGGTTATGAAATAAGAGTTAGGGTATATGGGTAGTGTTTAATATTAAGTTTTATATTTAATATTAATCTCTTGTTCAAATTTTGGCATATTTTATTTGTAAAAGGATCAATTCCTTATATTTTTAGGCCAAAATTTAGGAAGAGAGGCATGTTTTAGAAACTCATTGTAATAGCATATTCTTAGGCACATTTTTAGGCTAAGATAGAGGAGCTTGGATTTTCAAATTGGAGGCTAGAGTTGATTATAAAATTGATTTTTGAGAATCAATTAAGGGTTGCAGCTTTTGGAAAGAGGGCATTTTAGTGAACATATCATTCCTAGATGCTTCAAAGGCCATTTTTGTAATCATCTTGTCAAATTTTTGAAGAAATGAACTAGATTCTTTTACTCCCATTATGTGTACTTGTTTTCAATATCGAATCCTATTTCATCTTTTCTAGCAAGTGTTAAAATTGGTTATTATCTAGAAGAAGTGAATGATTTTGTTCCTTCTCAAGAAAATTAGCTACCCCTAGGCCTTGCATGAGAAATGTATGTTGTTAATTCTCCAAGTTGTTTGTGGTAGAACCCTGATAGCATGAGTTTGTTAACCTATATGTTGAACAGAGAATCAAATTGTTAAAAGTACTCATTTGTAAGTCAGGATTGAAATTCATGTTTTTGAGAAGTCTAAATTATTCATTGGTGTATCACCCTAATCTTTTTAGTTTTAGTATTCTTTTCCCTTTTCCCAGCAGTTTGCAGATCAGGAAAGTGATATTCCATATTTTATAGGAACCGGCCTAGAATCCGAAGATTCCTCTTCATTCATAGTCTACCCATAGCTAGGAGAGGTTTCCATTATCGAGATAGAATTTTTGTTAGCCTTAATGCCTGATGTACAGTAACAATTCTAAGCCTGAAAAATTACAGCTCTGAAAGTGTGAATGTAGCATGTTGTGTTAGGTATCCATGTATTTCTTAGATCCAATTTGGGTCTAAATATTTCCTCTCTTTATGATGCAAGGAAAAATTAGAAGAAGACTTAGGATGCATGATAAATAGGGACAAAGCCAAAGACATGAAGATACAACCAATCAGCCTCAACATGCAGAAGACCTCTTAAAGGCCATGCATGGACCCCTAAACCTTGTGATGCTCTTGTCTTACTTTCAGCATTGTAGATCTCCTTTAAATTTACAATTTAAAGATGTAACCTATTAAGGAATACTTGTTTATTACATTCAGTTTTGAATGTTCAATGTAATGATCATTTATGTAATTGAAAATTTGAATCTGATCAATACTTAGAGAACAACATCAGTGTTAATATGAATGCAAAAAGTAATTTACTTTATCTTCAAAATCTGAATAGTAAAATGAAATAGGTGTAACTTGATGCAATTTCGATGATGTTTACAGTTGTAATGCTGCATATGCATTTCCTTTTCTCAAATTTTTAACAATTCTACAACTTAAAACAACTATCAAATCCATATTTCAATGTAAAACAATTGTCAATTTACTAATTTAGTGTGCAGCTAAAATGATAACAATCTCTTCATCAAGTTTTGAAATAGGTGGTGGAATCTTTGATGTCTTTATAGGCTTATTTATTTTAATTCCAACCACCTTTTTCTTTCCCTTGTTGTCAACAACAGTAGGCATAGTTCTTTTATTCCCTTCCTTTTCCTTAGGTAGAGCTTCATAACCTTGCACTTGTGTAATCATAGGACCCTCATTCTCCATTTCATGTTCCTTTAACAAACACTATCTCTCATTTTTTAAGGCATCAAGATCACCAAAAAGATCTGGTTGCAAAATTGTAGGAGTAGAAGAAAATATTCTATTCCTTTCTTTCAACTCATTAATATTTCTAAGAAAATATTATCTTTCAACAATAGCATTTATGGTTTCTTCCTCTCTCTCCTTTTGCAAACACTTATATATGGCATCTTGTTCTGCTATCTGTACCCTCAACATACTTAAATCATTTGGGTTAATCATAATATCATCAGAACTAGATGATACATCCATATCTCTGATATTTACATCAGGGAGATGGACATGTTTTGGTTCCATATGTCTTATATCAAAAATATTTAGATCTTGACCTACACTTGATATGTGGTTTCTATTTCTAGCACATGCATCTCTTTATACAAGAGGTACAACCTTATCTTTATATAACATCTCTAGGGTATCATATAAATTTTCTCTAGAATGAGCACTATCAGACTTGGGACTTTTATATGAAGAATCATACGCATTTACAAGTGTATGTAATACATTTTCTCATTCACCTCTATGTTCTCTCATGGGGCACTAGTAGATTCACCACCTTTTCTCAATGAGTTCTTCCTCCTTGATTGTGGTAGTTCCTCCAAATGAAATTTTGGGTTTTTTTTACAAAAGCCCTTGTGTTTCTCCTTTTATCCATGATTTAAAATTTTTAACACACACTGGTTCTAACCCTTTTGAGTCACCACCCATGTTATATGGGAAATGAGAAACTTCAATAGACAAACCTTGAGAATTGAGAAGATAAAAATATACCAGACAAATAGGGACTCCAAAACACATAAGGATAGGAAAACCAACCAAAACACTCTTTGACCAACCCAACGAGCACTAGTCTGATAAGTACTATAATATTTATAAACATTCCTTTAGTAGAGTCCCTAGTGGAGTCACCATTTTGTTGGCTCTTGGTCTAGAAAGATTTTAATAACCTTGGAAATGAAGAGATGCACCTATGGGTTAGCTTACTTCCCAAAATCAATACATTTGCACAAGAACAAGGACCAGTTAAAAAAGCACAAGGGATTTCTACACTTTGAACTCTGCAGTATTCAGGTGGGTGTACCTAGGATTAGGATCACTTAATTTCACTTTTCCACTAATCCTCAAAAAGCAGATAGGTGCCCATAATACTTCTTGTTATTTGTGACATAAAGGGATACGATGTAAAACTAGACACACTGCCAAATTACTCACAAATAAAGCAAGGGATTTTTATTAATTCCACAACTATTGACTTAAGATTTGAAATTTGATGTTATTAGGAGTAGAACTGATAGACAAGAGAGAACATCTATTTGACAAAAATTTTGTGATCAATTCCTTATCTATTAGGCATATTCAAAATAATTCCTCAATATATTGTTGATTCATATCATTCACCTTGCAAATGAAAATCAGATTATACTAAGAACCTCATTACTTACAATAATCCTCCTTAATACCCTACAATTTTGCCAAGTTACACCAAGAATTTACTTAACTTCCTGAGTGAAAATCAAAGCACATCAAGACATACAGGACTAAACCTATAGTTATGGACTTGAGCTTGTCAATTTACAAGACAATAGGAAATTACAAACCATTAAAGTAGGAGACAAGATTCAAAGTAATTCATATAATCATTGTACTAGTTACCATAGAACTAATAAAAAAGTGATGTACTGAACATGGAATACTCCACACATAAATAAGAAAATTATATGATTCATTAGGATCTCTGTGAAACATGGAGGTTATAGACCTCTTCTACCAATTTTTGATTGAAAACCAATAGAACTTTGCTTATTATTTGGTTTTGTAGACAGGTTAGTCTATAAATGGAGAAAGGAGCAATTGGGAAGAGACCATTTCTTTAACCAGGGAAAAGAAAATCACCAAATGACCTTGGGAATCCTTTTATAAGAAGAAGGATTGAAAAAAGCTTAGGGTTATTTAGGGAAAAATTAAGGCAAAATTGTCAACCACCACAACATGAAATAAGGAATTGAGTTATTGCATAAGTGACAAGGAAGATAGCCCTAAAACAATAAGAAAATATCAAAAATAAATCTGATATTCTTTACATTTGGAAACCCTAGTAGTCAAACAACAAATTAGGGTATGACTCTTTAAATCCCTGCAAAAATCATTATCTTCAAAATATCTCATCTACTACTGTGTATGAGGGACTTCATTTTGTTGACAACTTGTCCCAAATCGTAATTGCTCCATCCAAAACATACCTCCTGCAAAATATCAGACTTAGGTCAGCAAGAAAATAATATCTTTGATCACATCTGGCTCAACCACCATGGAATCGATTCAATTCTCAACTGAAAATCCATCCTTTATCATCTGAGAACAATTGGATCTAATTTTATTTCTCCTTTCTAGCTCACCGACTTCCTTTTCATAGAAAAACCCTAGCTCAAAATTTGAAAAACTGACCACAATGGTTAAAGAACCTAGTTTAAAATATGGTCATTGATCTCCACCTTTCCTGGCATATCATGCAGCTCTTAAAAATCAACCCAAAATGGTTAAGCTTGACTTTATTTATTTGCCACATCATTTCCTCAATGACCAATAAAAAATGAGCACATTAGATCTACCTAGCACTGAGGACCCACCTTTTAAATCTCCATCAGATGGTGGGCATGATCCCATGATCACTAACTTTCAATTAACTTCTCATCCTGGCTTTATGCCCACCAAATGATCATTTTAAAATTGCATTGTCTTTAACTTTCCTTCTTAAGTGTAGTGAGTCATCATTATGGACATGTGTCACCCAGTTGCAATGCCGTGAACAGTAACCATTGTCAATCTTTTATAACAGTATTACAACCACCATTGGATTAGCTTTGATCTGACCATTCTTTATCTCTTTCTTTATCCTCCATCCATTGATGTCATGCAGGATAGGTGTCACCCAATCGTGATCCCACGAAGAGTATCTTTTGAGCACTTTCTCATAGCAGTAACGCGCCTACCATTGGACCATCTTGATATGAATTCTCTTTAATCTTTGCCCAAATATCTAACATCAAACCCACCAACCATGATGAAATAATCACCAAAAGCCTCCTCGATAACCCCATCGACAATCAGGATGCACAAAAATGTTCCTTATCAATCTCTTGTTTCCTTTCGATAGCTTTATCACCATAAGATATCCTAAAGACACGGTCAGGGATCATAGAACTTGAAGTTTATCTTCACCGAAGCCTTTTCACGCTGGATAGATTGATAATGTTTACAATAGATCAGTGACACATATAGAGATGTTATCATCAGGAAGGAATAGACATTGTGTGAGCTTGAAATGAAGATTTTTTATTACTGATGAGGTTATCAGGAAGAGTTCAGGCGATGCAATGAATTAAACCACGTGACTTAGGAAAATAAGTATTGTCAGGACTTAGGCTTAGGAAAAATTAATGGGCCTGCTAGGTAAGAACTTAAAGCATTACATGGCCCCGCTCGAAGGTAACTTAGAACATGTACAAAAATGTGACACTTAAGTGAAACAAAAAAGGTAATGAAGAAATAGAAATGGGGTAGGGTTTATGGACTTAGAAAAATAATTTTTTGAAACCCTTGGAATATGATAAGCCCTTGGAACATGATAATCCCTATTTCCTCACACCTAAAGTAGGAAATAGAAATTTTCAAAGAATTTTTGCATTGACTGGAAAATTGACCATCAGGTACCATCCCCACCGGGGTTTTCCCTTGACCATGGTTTTGTCAAGAACAAATCATGGTGTTATGAGTTATTTATTTTATATGTATGTTCTTTTTATTTTATTTATTGCATGGTTAAGTTTAAATTGATTTAAAATAGCTAAATGTGTTGCAATATTGATCCACCCCTCCCTCTCAGTATTGGTTGATCCTAACAATTAGTTTCAGAGTTTAAGGCCCTTGAAGAGAAAGTATAATAGCTTGAGGGAGATCTTGATAGATTCAAGTCACTTGAAATAAAATCTTGACATAGTACTTGAGGATTTGGACAAAGATAATCTAGAAAATGTAGAATTAAAATTCCAATTGAAAAGAGAAGAAGACTATATAGAAAAACTTAAGGATCAACTTGAACTCTCAAGGAACCAAAGGCAGGAAATTATGGAAAAGTTACAAGCGGAACTTGAAAATGATTCATCAAATCTAATTGATCAGCTTAAGTAGGAAAAAGAAGCATTAAAACATGAATGTGAAGTTTCTAATTTGTAGATGACAAAGGAAATTCAAAAAGAGAAAGATGAACACAGAAAACTTGAAGAAGCTTTGAAGAATGCAGATGTGCAAATGGGAAAAATGTACATAGAAATCAATGATGTCAAAACCAAGTATGAAGAATTAGAGATATACAATATCATCATTAAGGGATAAATTTTTGAGGTGAAGAATCACATTGAGAAACTTCATGCGAGCAGAAAGAAGATTGATGAGCAAATTGAAAAAAAAAGCCTAAAGGTGACAAAACTGGAGTTGGTTTTGATAAAGATGAATTTTCTAAATATCAAGAAAAATAATGTGAAGGTAGAATAGATGAGACACCTAATCAGCAAGAAGAACCTAATCAATATGAGAAACCTAGAGATAAAATCAAACCTTTCAGAGGAAGATACTTTGAATGTAACAAATTTGGTCACATGAAGAAGGATTGTAGAGGTAAGAATGTTTCCAAACCTTTTTCTGGTTATTGCTTTAATTGTTGGGAATATGGACATAGAAGAAATGAATGTAGAAAACTAAATGAAAGATGAAAGAACAAGATTATGTTAGAAAACCTATTGCTTCCAATAAGACCATTTGTCACAAATGAAATAGTCTTGGGTACATTGAAAGGAATTGTAATTTGAAAGTTAGACATGATAGGTATCATCCTAGAAGACCACTTATTACTTGTTTCAAGTGAAACAATGAGGGACACACATAAAAGTGCTATAGATATAATGGAGAAGTTGGTAACAAAAGACCACCTATATCTATTAATAATAATGTTGGTGATGTTGGTGAAAGCATGGAAGAGTACATGGATGAGTTTAATAGATAGTTATCCAAGGAAGGAAGTAAGGACAATGATAAAGTATGGAAAGAAAAGAACCAAAGTGAGTCTAGTGATTAGGATGAGTCACTAGATGCTACTGGATCTTCACGTGATGCTAAAGTTTCTATTTCAACCTAAATGGTCAAGCATGGCCTTAGGGGGATCATTGGAAGCATTCACCTGTAAATTACCTAGCCCTTGGTATGTAGAATGAGATTCTGTGAGGTTGTGTAGAGTTGCATGGTTGTGTGTTGATGTTATAATTAAGGTCACAAGGTTTGGAATGTATTCTAGATTGATTTCCAACTATTGTATGGGTGATTGGTTTTAAACATATTTTTGGGATATCCCTTTTCAAAGTTATCAAAAATTCTTTGCAAGCTATTTAAGGACACAATTAGTCATTTTCATCACCATTTGAGTAGAGTTGAATAGCATCTTGAAGTATTTTAAAGAAAATTGATCGAGCTTTATGATCATGTAAACCCTAATTTGATATCAAATATATTTAATCTTCTTGCAAGCCTATATTTTAGCATTTATAGTTTGACATCATGGATACACCTCAAGTATTTTATGTAAAAGAAAGGAATAGATATAAATTCAAGAAATAGCCATTCAAATCAATGTAAGATAACCTAGAGGGTGCATTTTTTAAAATCCCACATGGATTTCTTCATGTTGAGAACATTAGGGCTTACATACATTGCAAATTTGAATCAATTGGAGACATAGATATTCACACTGAGTTGATAACCATGTTGGGTGAGGATGGAAAGTTGAATCCCTTATTCACAAAGTTAGAAAACCTAAATATTTTGTAGTATATAGAGTTTCATGAGTTTGATGAGCTAGAATGGATAAATATTTTACTTAGTGGGATCCATGATCAGTTCTTCTGGATTGGAGACAAACCAATTAAAATTACAAGGTATTTAATCCACCTAGTTACATGTTTGGAAAATATAGGAAAAATCCCTAAGTCTGCAAAGAACACAAAGGAAGTGGAGACCCTAATAGGTTCAAAATAGGAAAAGAGAGCCATGACCATAAATGACATTAAGCAGTGGGATGTCAGATTTATCTCAATGATCCTAGCTTACAAGATGCACTACAATAGAAGAGTAAACTCCATTTTAGTAGGAATAATTTAGATGGCCTATAAGATGGTAGCTGAAAATGAACATTATGATGTTTACGAGATCCTAAGATTATATTTGTTGGAGAATTTGAGGAGGATAAATCATGACAAGTCAAATGCTTTCATATTTGGTAGATTAATTTTTAACTTATTCTTCCACATTATCCATAGATTTTTGGCACCCACCGTGGGGCCCTGAAATGGGTTTCCCTTATATTCTATCAATATTCTATCATTTCTTTATCAAAACTCCCCTTCTACTGCCTGTTCTGGTGTTTTTGAAGTAGTTTTTGAGGTTAAGGGTTTCAAGTTTTTTTTTTAAGATCTGGTATTCTCTAAAACACTTTTTCTATCAAAACTATGATTTTTAATTTTCTATCTGTACTTCTGTACATCTCTGCATGGATTCTCACGTGAGATTTTTCATTGTGTCACACAAAGTTTTGATGGTTTCAGCACTTCCTCGTGTGAGACTTCATCTTTTTTTGCGCAAGACCATACTTCCTTGCGTGGGACCACATCCTAACTTGTGCAAGATTTTTCTTCAGAGACACAGGATTTGCAGATTTGCACTTTCAAATTGTTGATTTCTAACACTTACGATTTGCTATTGATTTGTCCTGATTTTGTACTTTCGAATGTGTGCTAAATTCTAGATTGTAGAGCATTGGACCTAAGGTATTCTTCTCAAGTTGATAATATTTTGATTTGAATTAAAATAAACTCTCATGTATCAAGCTTGTGTGACTTTTCTTTCTTTCATATCACAAACTTCATTTTGGGCAATAAAATGAATGTAGATTTTCTTTTTGCATATCTGTTACACATAGTAAATAGGCCCTATGAACACTATTTGCAAATGATCTTGAGAGATTGAGCTTCTTTCTCTTGTTTATTCATGAGAAGCTCCTCTTGACAAAGGATCCCCTTGTAGGTAGGGAAGGTACTGAGAGCGTCTCACATTCTACTAGATTTGTGCATCTTCAACTTTTAATTGATACATTCTCTCTCCGAAGAGGTTGATAGATCATAAGCAGTTGACATCATAGATCTTTGTGAGATAATGTTGGTCTTAACATGTTAGATTAATCTTTCTTCTTTATTTTGGTTAAAAGTGAAAAGGCTAGAGGACTATGACCTACTCCCTTTTTGGGTAGTATCAGAAACTCAGATCCTTGAATCTAGAACTAGTCCCCATGTGGTATCTTTTGTGAGTCACCTTTAGAGAGGGTTAACCATAGTGGACATTCCATTAATTGAGTCAACCATGTGGATAGAACCTTAAGAGGTAATAGCCATTTTCACCATGGTAGCAACAACCGCTATATAAATGTCCTTGTGGAGGAAATCTTTGCAAGTGTGTTCTCTTGTTGGGCTTTCAGATCTCCCTAGCAGCTCCTGATTGATTAAATTCTTGGACTATGTCAAAACCTCGGTGAGCCTAGATTGGAGTTCACCCTCTTGAGATCACAAAAGTGGCAGAGTCAGACCATTACTACAAACCCTAGTGAGGCCAAATTTTTCATTTTCTAGGAATATGTGTTATTGAAAACTTTTTGGAACATACACAAGTAGTATTTCTAGGGATTAGCACAATAAGTCACTATTGCTTGTTCATGTGCAAGGTTTCTTTTTCCCTTGTTCATTGTTTTCAAATGATTGCTTGCTTCCCTTGCTTGTTGTTTTGCATGCTTGATATCTTCTTGGTTACTTGAAATGAACTGTTACACAGATCTTCAAAATTTGCATAACAATCTGATACTGAAACAATCAAAAATTGCAAAATCTGAGCAAAAATCCTTTTCTAGAGTGAGAATTAAATATTCTATCAGAGAAAAGCCAGTGCTGTGTCTCAAAATCTATGTCTTGAAATTTGTGCCTCAAAATCTATGCCAAAACTATCAAATTATGTTCTTTTATCACGTGATATTTTAGCTTTCTGAGTATTCTTTCACATGAGACAACATTCTCTCACACACAACCTAGTACTTCCTCGCATGAAACAACATTTTCTCATGCAAGCCTGTCCTAAAATTTTCAAAATAGTGAGCTTATTCCTGCCAGTTGGTCAACTTTCCATTAGATCT
This sequence comes from Chamaecyparis obtusa, assembly GCA_027943335.1. Lineage (NCBI taxonomy): Eukaryota > Viridiplantae > Streptophyta > Pinopsida > Cupressales > Cupressaceae > Chamaecyparis > Chamaecyparis obtusa. The sequence goes on along the minus strand of BSBK01000213.1, from coordinate 2,350,561 downwards.
AATTTTTGTTTGGGGTTTGTATGCCTATTTTCCTATTGCACACTACCTAAAACTAGATGTCTAGAGCTGAGAACCATGCAATTACTTCTTAAAACTAAGTTGTCTCTTTGTTTTGTCAGAAATCCAATTTGCAACAAATCCCAAATTCTGTCAAAATAGTGAGCTGATTCTTATCATTTCTAGTCATCCTTGGTCGGTCTAGGTCAAATCTCAGGTGCTATGACATGTTTCTCAACATCCAAATGAACTTAAATGGTATCAAGTTGCACAAAATGACTCTTGGTCTTCTTTCTTCCACATCTCTCATGTCTTCCTAGTCTCCCATTTCCATCCTTTCTCTTCTTCCTTCACGCTTCTTCCTCTTCTTCCCAAACTCTTCATGTCTTCTTGATTCTTTTCCTCTTATTATCTAGTCTTCTTTCTTCTATTCATCTCTTCTTTCACTTCCATGCTTGATTCCTCCTCTTCTAGAACCATGAATTTTAGCTATCTTGTTATGGAACCTCTCCTGAAAATGGATGATCTCAAACTCATTGTTCAATTCGAAGAGTATTATTCCAAAAAACCCATGCGTGATAAATTTATGATACAAATAAAGGAAAAATTGATTGAATCAGATGCCTTTTCTAGGATCATATGCATGATCCTATCATGACCTCCTTCTTCCAAACATCTTTCATCTTCTAAGTCTTTTCATTCTTCCTCTTCTTCCTCCACTGGGTCTTCACCTTCCTCTTCTCCATGATCATGTGCCTCTTCTACTTCTCCGAAGAGTCTTACTTCTCTTCTCAAGACATACCATGTTGAGCAATGTGATAAACCTTATGATACCTCTTCCACGGAGAGTGACACACCCATCTTTGAAGACTATGATGACTATGATGATGGAAAATATAATGATACCTATGACACCTATGTTCCTAAGAGTCCTCCTCATCGTGTGCTCATGCTTACTGGAAATGGTTTGTCACATTGGATAGATCATGATGGTGATCCATATGATTCTAATTTTGAAAGAGACTTTGATGATTTTTGTGAACAATACCTAGATGATACATCTACTTCACTTGAGGAAGAGAAAGCTTACCACGTTGATTATAAACGTGCATACTACAAGGATCTCTCCTCTAAGAACTCTCATGTTGAAAATAAATATTATACTCTCAAGAAAGATCATGTTAATGTTGAACCTTTGTCTGGCAGTGGTTCCCTTTCATCCTCTACTTCCTCCAATACCCATACATTTCCTAAAGCTTCCAAGTCTTTCAAATCTTTCACAAATCCTTCATCTAAAAAAGGTCCTAATACTTTTTGTGTGGTTCCCTATAGTTATCCTCAAGGGCTACCTCTTAAAGATACTCAAGCTAACCTTCACTTGGTTGCAAATAATTTCAATAATGCTAAACCTAAAGAGCCTAAGCCTTTATATGCTATAATGCCTACTTCAGGTAGTCCTTCACTATCTCTTCCAAAGTCTTCCATACAATTGCAGCATGATCCCTTGTCCTTAGAAGTGGTTCCATGTCAAGAGGACTCTAAAAATGATAAAGAAAAGAACATAAAGAAAGATCAAGATCAAGAACCCTCCATGTCATCCACTCCTTTTCATGATGTCTCTTATCCGCTTCAGGGTTCTTTTGATTTTGCACGCCCTTTCTCATTCATTCCACCATGTCTTAAGTCTTCTCCTAAGAAAGATCACGCTACTACTTACACTGTTGATCTTATTGATAATAAAAATAGCCTTACTACACTTGTGCTTTCCAAAGATGATACTTACATTAAGATTGGTAAAAATGGTGTTGTTACTTCCAATGTTAAGCCTATTGAAAATCAAGAGAAAAATTATGTGCTTATGCTATCCAAAGATCCTTGTCAAGATCAAAGTCTTCCATCTTCTTATTCTACCACTCCATGTTCGTTTTCACTTTCTACTCTTCCTAAGTCTTTGCAAGCTTTGAACAATCCTATCAAAGAAGGTGCTCATATTCAAGATGTCCATGATTCTATTGAAAATCCTAATGCTCACTCTAAAGATACTGATGTCCTTGGTTGTCATATAAATGTTGATGAACTTGTTGATTATCCTTTTGCGTCTTCCACTTCCATCCTTGGACCTCTTCCACCACTACAAAAGGCTTCACGTCTTCCTTCCATATTGGATCCTTATGTCCCTTCACTTTCCCCTCCTAACTCTCCTAATTCTCCATCCATCTTGGGTCCTTACATCTCTCCATCTCCTATCTTTCCTCAAGATCAACATAGATGCATACCCTTGAATCCTTTTCATCCACCCACCCATCTACACCAGTCATATCCTCCTTCTTCTTCCACAAGTCCCAAGTCTTTTGGAAGTAACTTGAATGTTCAATACAAGAAAGAGAAGCAATACAAGAATCCATCAAAAAAAGAAGATCACCATGTCTCCTCTAATCAACATGGAGGCATAAAGTCAAAAGAGAGATCTAAGAAAAAAATTACAAGACAAGTATGGGTTCCAAAATCTATCATTGAAGATATTCTCTCTAAATCATAAAAAAGAAATGAAAAGCCTATGGCTATATGGATTCCAAAATCTCTCTTGAAAAATTCTGATGTTGAGAAACGAGTGAAGTTGACATTCAAGCTTCCAAAGACTTCCACTTCATCTTCTTCCAAAAACATTCTTCCATTCCATGCGCCTAAACCAAAACCTCTGCTATCCATTCACTATATTCCTTCATGTATTCCTTCATTCACATTTCCTCCATCCTCTCGCCACCCTTCAAGGTGTGTGTTGATGTTTATCTTGCCTTCCTTTCTATCTACCCTTTCACAATCCTTCCATTCATTATCCTTCTACCTTCTATCATTTTTCCTCACTTGCCTATTCCTCCTATCTTCTAACCTCACTTGGTTTACATAAAACCTTATCCTCCATTTTTCTCTTCCATCTTCCTTTCCCTATCAGCATCTTTGAGCATGTCATTTTGAATCCTTGGCATATCATGGTTTATCCTTTCAAGGAGCATTATCTAAAAAGCTTGCCATCTTCCAAAAAAAAAATTTTAAAAAAATAAAATAAAATTTGAAAATGTGCCTTGGTGAATACCTGGAAACAGGCACCTTGGTAGAAAAATTAAAGAGAAATAAATTCATCCTATGGTGAAAACCACTCCCTTGTGGCACCTCAGATAAGTACCGTGATGAAAACTTGGCAATCAGGCATCATGTGTAGTTCTTCTACATATTTCATCCATTCCATCTTCTCTCTTTGATCTTGATAATGTTGATCTATACACAAACATGTGGCTATCTTGTGAGCTATCTTACGACGGTCTTTCTTTCATTCCCTTCCTATTTAGCCTTCATATTTATTTTCCTCCATTTATTCTAGCCTTTTGCTATCCTTTTCCCCTTTGGTCTTGATCTAATAAAAAAAAAGAGTAGAACACGATGCTTTGAAACCTCTTGACATGTCTACTCCTTGGGACTACATCCTTTCCTTCTTTGGCATTATGCTTTTGTGACTTATCCTATGCTAGCCTTGCATTGCTTGTCCAAATGTGCTTTACATGAAAAATTTTCACTAGCTTGGGTAGCCTTGAGGAGTTTTTCCTTAATGATTTCTCCCCTTCATTCTCATTCATTCTCTTGTCTTCCATCTCTTCCACTAGCTTGCTAATCCCTCTTGTTCTCCACCTTGCTAAACATTGGGACTACATGATGTGATCTTGCTTGGGAGTTTGATGCTCATTCTATCTGGGGGCATCCTTTGTACATATTGATTAGTACTACCTATTGAGGTTGAAATCTCATTACTAAGAATTAGAATGCATGGTCTAGTAACTGATGATGACTACAGAGTGTCTAGGTTGCAAGAACTCAAACTACTAGATGAGCGTAGACAAGCAGTGTATGATCATCTCAGAGTGTATCAAAAAAGAATGTCTAGATGCTACAACAAGAAAGTCAGACACAGAGAATTTTAGGTTGGTGATCTAGTCTTGAGAGAGAATCCTAAAAATCAATCACATCGAGAATGCAAGGGGAAGTTTGAACCCAACTAGCTAGGTCCCTTTATTTTCACTGCTACTTTTGGCTTTGGTGCTTATCAACTCTCAATGATTGAAGGAGAACAGCTCTGAGAACCAATCAATGTTCTCCATCTGAAGAAATTATATGCCTAAGGCATTCACTGTATGGTAAAATGTCCTAAAAAAATCATAAAAATTGGAAAAGCCCTGAAAAAATGAACATCTTGGTGAAAACCTAGTAAATAGGCACCTTGATGTATCACAATAAAAAAAATAAAAAATCAAAAGATTCAAAAGTACAAAAAAATTGAACAAATGAAAAATACAAAAAAAGAAGAAAAAAAAAAGTGCCTTGGTGAAAACCTGGAAACAGGCGCCTTGGTAGAAAAAATAGAATCTCTACTAAGATGGTGAAAACCCAGCAAACAGGCGCCACTTGTTCAAAATGCTCCATCTATCAATGTAATCTTGGTCTTTCCCAGCTTTCAGTATTGCTTTAGTTTGTACATATCTCTTATTTTATTCCCACATTCTTGTTTTCAATAAGTCAGTTTGTACCCCAATTAGCTCGAGCATCTATATCCTATCAATGTTCACACTTGGGGGCAATCAATTTCATATCCTATGGCCTCTAGTACATCTTAGATGAGTCATATCCAGTCAGAGTCCTTTGAAGCTTCATCCAAGTTAGTCAGTCTCTCTCCTCTCCAAAAAGGATTTTACATCTACAACAACGCAATCAAACACAAATTGAAAACAATCTATGCTTTTTACATGCTTTTATCTCCTTGTATGCTTACTGATTCACATTGAGATTTTTGCATATTTTGTTCCCACAAGCTCTTCGATGATGTCCTTTAACAGATTTAGAGAGTGATGACTGGGAGCAAAAAATCTTTTCTTTGTTTTCTGCTTGTATGTGAAAATATAACAACTTTGGAAATTCTGGATTGAAATGGTGTCCGTTTATAAGAGCCTCTATCTCGTATTGGATGGCCATGCATACCTAAACCATTGATACCCAAAAAAATCAAGGAAGTTTGATCTAACTATTGTCTTTTTGAGTGAGTTCTTTCTCCTACTGTGAAACGTGATCTTGCCTAAGGATGTGAATGATAAAGGGTCACTACGGGTAATTCACACTGGATTTAGAATGATCTCTTGACTGTTTGATGTGTTTGAATGAAAGGCGTATTTAGGTCATCACCACGTTTATGTTCTGATGTTTATACAAATTGCTATATCAAAATAGACATGATATTCAGGTCACCCTGGTGTTTGTGCCTTGGTGCTTATATCTAATCTGACATTCTAAAAATAAAATCAATATTCATATGTCCATGGTTTCCTAACCAGTGCGTGTTGTATTGATTCCTACACATACAAATTGATATTCATATGTCTATGGTTTCATAGCTAGTGGACATTGTATTGATTTATCTAGTTACCTAAAAGTTCAATGATGACAACAAATCAACACATGATCAGTGACTAGGTCCTAGGTCCTAGGTTTGCATTTCATTCTGCATTTCATTTTGCACTTTGCATGATCTCACAAATTTCTTGAACACTTAACGATTCTTCAAAACCAAAAATACTAAACATGACACTATTACTCAAAAATACAACATACAATACAATAAGCACAAGTAGGAAAAGGTTGCATTTGTTTGTCTAATTAACACTACCTTGCAGGTTTTCTTAGTTTACATGTCGTTATTGCATTCATTCTAGATGTCATTATTGTACTCTAAGTATTGATCAAGCATTATAAAACTCAAAAAATTTATCAATGATCATTACATTGTGCATTCATACTGAATGTAGTATACAAATGTCCTTTCTTGTTTCATATTTCAATTCAATATTTAGAATACATTGCAGAATTGAAAAGAAGAAAGATTGAAGTATGGAATAGGGGTCCCATGTATTGCCTTGTCTTGTCTTTAAGTCTGTTGTTGTTTGCTAAGTCTATCTTTAGGTCTTCATCTTTAGGTCTTCATCTGCATTCAGGTCTTCATCTGCATCTAAGTCTTATAGGTTTCCATCTACATTGAAAGAAAGAGAAATGATTAGATCCTGATGGATCTAAGAAATACATGTGAATCAAATAACATACTGTAGCAATCAAGTTTTCAATTCTACGTCAATCTAGAAAATTAAATGAAATAAGGAAATGTACACTGACACTCACTACAAGGTAGTGTTAAAGGGACTTTTTTCATACATGAAACCTTTTACTACTAATGATCATTGTGGTGTATGTTGTCCTTTTTATTAACCAGGTATCTGAATTAAAGGGACTTAGTATGTTTCCAAACTGAGAAACCTTTTTCAGATAATGTATTTCATGCCACGATGTTATTTGAAAACTTAATAGATTATCTTGCAGATAGCAGCTAACTAGTGCTCATATTTAGTTATTACCAAAGATACAAATTAAGCTAGTTTGGATACAAAAGAATGCTACAAGAAGTGCCAACTTTCCAGTTTAAGGTACAAAAGATGCTGCATAAATACTAGTACAAATATGTCCTTACTATCATTTTTCAAATCATAAACATATTTGTTGCTGAATACAGAAGAGTACTTCAAGTTATAAAATCATAAAGTGTTTACAGTTTATTTTTATTGAGTGTCACGAACCTGTGTTCGAACCTCATTAGTTAAACATTTTGATGTTTTTGGATGTCACAAGCCCATGCTTGAACTTCATTAACAGTAAATAAACATTTTCATCTTGTTGTACTTATCATATTAAGGTACAGATTTAGTATCAATGTGAATTATTTACAATGGACAAAGTTGCAAAATGCAAAGCTGAACATAAATGAAAAGTATGTATAAACTAGAGCAGAGTATGTATAACCAGCAGAGGAATATCATAAAAAAATCAAAGTGCTTATCTGCTATTGAAATAAGGAAGTGTGTTGAGCATCTCGTAGACATAATCATCTTCTAAGGTTTGCGAAGGTTATGAGTGGGAGATGTAATGGTTTTGTGTTATAACATATTACATCTTTAAAAATCTTTCACTCATAACCTTGCAACTTTAGTGAGTCATTAGGAGGATTTTTCATGGTTTCCTGGAGAAACTGTTCAGTATGGCTGAACTCATCATGTATGAATTTCAAAGCAGAGAGTTCATCAACTCATCATGCTTATAGTTATTGATTACACAAAGTTTTATTCATATCAGCAAAAGAGAGTTAAACAATCTGAGTGCTCTATGTTATTAACAGACTATACTAAGGTTGATTGTAAAAATTGATAAAGATGCAGTTGATAATAATTCAAGGTTTATTCAATATGAGAAGTAAGTTTCATGTCAATCTCAGAAATTGACCACAAGCTGCTTACTGGTGTTCTAGTAAAAAGATTATTCTCCTTTTACAGTAACTGTTGAATTTGTTATTAAATAGTAATAGTCATGGTTTCTGTTCAGTTCTAGAATTGTTACCTCTATCAGGTAATGAGGCTAACAACAATTCTAGTTGACAATGGAAACCTCTCCTAGCTGTGGGTGGACTATGATTAGAGAGGAATCTCCAAATTCTAGGTCGGTTCCTATAAAATGTTGGCTATCACTTTACTAACCTGAAAAACTTGATGGGAAAAGGGGAAAAGGAATTGAAAAAAATTAGAAAATAAGGTGATACAACAATGACTGATTTAGAAACTAGAAAAGAAAACAACAACTCCAGACCTAGTTCACAATGAAATTCAGATGATTGGAACACTTTTCATCATATAGATTAATGAATTTGATAATCAAGGATTAACCATAGATTATTGAATTCTTAACAACATACGTTTCTCAAATAAGGTTTGATTAATCAGAATTATCAATCTGGAAGGAACAATGAAACATTCACATCCAAAATCAAAATCAGAATTATAAACACTTACTAAAGAAGATGGAAAGGAATGATAATCTGAACACAAAAATGACCTATAATCTGGTATATTTCCTTCACAATTTCTACAAAAATGGTTACAAAAATGGCCTGAGAGACATCTACGAACAATACATTCACTAAAATGTCCTCTTTTCAAAATCTGCCACCAATAGAAAAGAAAAACATCCTTCCTAAAAAGGCCTCCAAAACCCTAATCCGAGAATGCCTATCTCCCCTAAAAATGCTCAATCTTTGGCCATAAATCATGCCAAATATTTAGGTCACATGTCATCAAAATTGAAAAGTCCACCTACCCCTAAATTTTGGCTATATACAAGGAATAAATCCCTTTTACATCATGAATTAAGCCAAAATTTATATATTTCTTTAATAAAATGGCTTTTAAAATTAAAGGGATAAATCCCTTTATACAAATATTTAGCCAATTTTATAAAAAGAAAACAAATATTAACAAAGGTTTAATATTTTTCATGCTACAAAATTATTATTTAAAAGTTTTTAACATAAATATCAAAAACCATAAATAATAACCTAAACCCTAAGTCAATTCATTTTCAAACTTAGCAATCTTAAGGTTTAGATTTATCAAAGTGGGGAATACATAATATTCGACCCACTTGATATACATAAACATGAATATGTCGTGATATGAAAACAGCAATGTAAGTGGTGGTCCTCTGCATAAACGTGGCACTCTATCCTCGACTTGAACTCTGACATGCACTGTCATTCCTTTTCTTAGCGGACGCCAAAGGAAACTTCATTTTATTTTGGGGCTCATTTTGCATATGAAAAGGTATTTTTCATTCATTATTTGCAATTTAGAGGGTTTCAAAACCCTAGCTAACTATTGTTGAAGCACTGGAAATGAGCATCTCTGAAGATTCTCTGCATAAAATCAAGGGCAAACTACTCTATGAGACTTGAGGAACTTAGCATTTTCATTATCAAAACTATAAGTTATTGATTTCTTTACTCTCTATCCATTTTCTCTACAAAAAATGTGCATCTTCTGGCATGCGAAAAGGCATTTTATTCTATTGTTTACATGAGCTCTCTACTGCATGAAATATGGAAGTTTATTTATCAGTTCTCATTCTATTGATATCTCTTGACCAAAAAAAAAAACATGCATCTCCTCTTTGTTATTTATGAGTCAACATACAATATTTTTTGATATTTGAATTTGAAACCCTCTATAGATGCAAAAAAATGTGAGTTCTATGTTACTTGCATTCTTTTCTTTGCATAGAAGTTAGGATTTGAACTCCAGTTCATACTTGTATTAACGTTTTGATTAAAATGTGGGCTCTTTTGTTTGCACGAAACCTGGGTTTTCATTTTTCATGAGGATAAAGACAAAAAATAAGTTGAAACCCTTATTGATTGCAGCTAAAACTTTGAAACATGAGTTTTCAAGAAACCCTTGTCGACATATACTCTTTGTTTATACTTTGATGTTAACGTTTCTTCCTTCTTCAAACATGAAGATCTCTGCTACAACACAAGTTATGAGTTCACTTTGCTTGAACGGTTGTAAACAAAAGTTGACTTGCTATTAACATGTATTCAATACTACATAAAATAAAGGTTCTCTATTTGAATTTGGAATTAGCATTTTGATACAAAATGTGAGCCCTGTATACTGAAATATGTATCTTCTTTTGCATAATATGGAAAATCTTAAACTGAAAATATGAGCTTTCACCAGTTGATTTCCCTTTCCTTGTAGAAGTACGAAGCACAAATACATAACTCTCCCTCTCTGTATAGAAATAATGAAGCTTGGCAGTCTTGAAGCTATTGGAAACATATAGATCTACTATATTTACTGTTGGCATCATGCATTAATATTTCCTGTAGCACTGTTTTGAGCTCTCTGCTAGCACATATTGTTTCTTGTAATAAAAACAAACCCACTATTATTGAAGAGTCCTCAAGGCAATTGATGAATTTGAACTTTCTATTTATGAACTATCTTTGATTCTTCAAGTAATTTACTATTCTTTAACCAATACAAGACCATCTAAAAATGTGCATACATACATAGAAGATGTTTACTGTTATTACTTATAAATGCACTGATACTTCTTGACAAGTATAAAAGATTATGACAGAGAGAAATACTTTGTTTCCAGTATGAACATGAACTTTGAAATTATTATTGTTCCTTCAGCATAAGAACTTTATTGTTTGAATCCTTGAGTTCAATCCTTTCAAAAACATGATCTACATTCCAGCATTTGAAATTGATATGACACTTGTCAGAAATTATGAATATAAAGTTATTTTCTGATTTCTAACAAGTACTGAAGAATGTGACCTATTGGCATTCTGAGATTAATAACATCAGTATTATTGAAGCTTCTATAATAGATTATTGTACACTTTCTTTCTGATACTGAATTTGTCATTTTATTATATAAAGTACAGCAAGATGAAAATGTTTTATATTCTATTAATGAAGTTCAAGCACGGGCTCATGACACTCATCAACAACAAAATGCTTATGACTGAGGTTCAAACACGGGTTCGTGACACCCAGTCATAACATTTTGTAAACATTCAAATTATGATTCAGTCTTGAAGCACTTGAAAATATTCAGTATTAAAATCATTGAAAGTTTTGAAAGTGTACTCTATTTTTTATGAAATCAGCATCTTTTGGTGAAACAATTTGATTCCTCTGGAGATCAGCAACCTAGAACTTCCTATAGCACGGGAAACCAGCTTGTTTTGCATCTTCAAAATGACTAAAAAGTTAATCAGTCCACTGTTATCTGCTTAACAACTTGTTAATTACATGCAATATCAATAAGAAACATATTTTTAAGAAGGTTTCTTAATTCAGAAACACACTAAGTCCCTTTCATTCAGATTCTTGACTTGTCCAAAATGAAATCACACACCACAATAGGTACTAAAAGAGAAAGGTTTCACATTCAAGAACATGTCCCATTAACACTTTCTTGTAGTGAGTGATAGTTTTCATTTTCTTGCTACATTTGTTCTTAGATTGATATGCATATAGTAACAGATAGCTAATGTATGTAATAGTTTTCCTTGTATTGCTTAGATCCATCAGGATCTAACAGTTATTTCTTTTCTTTTTCTTTTTTTTAGGTCATGCTGCCTTAAGGACCAAAATGCAAATGGTGACCTGGGTACGACTTAGATGCAGGGACCTGACAAAGACCAGCAAAACCAACACAAACATGAGGCAATGCATGGGAACCTTTTACACATTTTAGTTTTCTATTCTAATTTGAAAATGTACTCTGTTTAATGAATCATGTAATATGAATCAAATGACATTTTTACTACATTCTTATGAATGCACAATGTAATGATCAATGATGAATTCCAGAATTTGTAATAATTTGATCAATACTTATTGTACATAAAAATGAAAATCTGACAACAAATGTAGTAAGTAGATGCAAACTAACAAAACCTACTAGAAAGTGTTAATTAGATAACATGAATGTGCAAATTTCTCTTTTAGTGCCTATTGTGTTGTATGGTTTAATTTTGAATAACAATCTTGGCAACTTTTGCTGGATGTCTGCCTGCTAGACATGACCTGTAGACTTATCCTAGGGCTTGCAAACTCAGAAAACTTGAACCATGAATGCAGTTTATTGAAATGAAAATGCATCTATAACTAGACTCATGCAACCTAGAAAACCTAGACTCATATCAACCTAAGACCTAGTGCTGGAACAACACTTATTGAAAATGAAAAAACCTAGGAAAACCTAACCCTAAAAGCAAAGCTTGAGGTGTATTCCATTAACTAGAATCTGTAGTTCTTCTCCTTCAGTTGTGGACAACTAAAATGCATTATTTTCTTTGCAGGCTGTAATGTCAAATGGGCCTGACCAAAAATTATCAAATTTTCCATGTTGTCCTGGCCTACTTTTCAAAACATCCCACTTTAGAACCAAGTCTCCTTCTTTGAAATTCCTGAACTTTTCCTTCTTGTCAAAAGACCTTTTAGTTTGAGCTTGTTTTAGCTCCATCATATCTAAGACATTCCTTCTATCTTCTTCCAACTGTAATAAGTCAACATACCTAAGCTTTAATGGGTCCTCTTCCTCAAATAACATCATCTGATCAGCAAGTTGCAATGTTGGAAACTCAGTAGAAACTGGCAATATAGCCTCTTTACCATAAACTAGGACATAAGGAGAATTCCCAATGACCTATTTAGGTGTTATTCTGTCAAGCCATAGGGCTGCCTTCAATTTTGAATGCCAATCTATTTTGTTTTCCTGCAGAATCTTCTTGATAATCCTTGTTAGGTTCTTGTTAGTAGAATCTGCAAGACCATTACCCTGAGGATAATAGTTTGATGAAGTGTTGAGGTAAACTCCATTTTGAACAGCCCATTCCATAATAGATAAACCAATGAAAGCCATAGCATTATTTGAAATAATTGATTGAGGAACCCCAAACCTGGTAATTATGTCTTCATAAAACTTCAAAACAGCAGGTCCAGTAGCTTCCTTTAATGCAATAGCTTCAGTCCATCTCATGAAATAATTAGTGGCAGTCAAAATCCACTTATGACCAGCACTAGAATTAGGGTGATTAGGACCAATGAAGTCCATACCCCACTTTGCAAATGGTTGATCAACAATAACAGGTTTCAATGGCAATGCTGTCAGCTTTTGTTTACCTGCAAATAAGGCACATTTTTTACACTTCCTAGTCCAAGCATAAGCATCTTTGAACAAGTCAGGCCAATAATAGCCTGCCCTCAGTATTTTCATTGCTATTGTCTTAGGACTATAGTGACCACCACATGATCCATCATGAAATTCAGAAAGTATTCTGCTTTGATCTAGTGTATCAACACATCTTAAAAACATACCAGAATAATCTTTCCTATATAAAACACCATCAATAAGGACATAAGGAATAGATTGCAATCTGTAGTACCTTCTTTTGGCCTTATTGAGATCACTTGGACATAGTCTAGTCTGAAGATACCTGGTCATATCAGATAACCAAGTTGCTGAATTAAAAATCAGAATTGTATCAATTTGAGAATCATCAGATTTATGAGGAATTTCAACACTTTCCTCTTCATTTGCAACTTGGGCACAAAGGCCTTTCCCTCTTACCAGCTTGGTAACATGTATTTGAATGTCATATTCCATCACTCTGGTTATCCAACTAGCACGCTTCTCATTCACATCCTTGCTTAATAAGAATTCTTTAACACTTGGATGTGCAACCATGAGATGCACTCTATTATTAGCAATCAGATGTTTAAACTTTTTCAATGCCTTGATGGTAGCAAGTACATGTTTTTCAACAAATGTGTACCTTTTCTCATAGTCATCCATACCTTTGCTAAAGAAAGTAATTGGCTGCTCTTGTCCTTCATCATTTTTCTGAACCAGCATAGCAAAAATTGTATCAGTAGCACCATAAACATATAAGATAAAATCTTTATTGAAATTCAGATTAACTAGAGTAGGAGCTGAAGATAGAGCTTGCTTGATCAGCTCAAAATTATTTTTCCCTTCTTCAGTCCACTTGAAGGCAATATTCTTTTTCAACATAGAAGTCAATGGTTTCAACAAATTAGCAATATCTGGAATGAATCTCCTTACAAAATTGATCCTTCCAATGAAACTTTGCAAACCCTTCTTATGTTTAGGCAGTGAAAGCTCTAGGATTGCATAAATTCTCTCAGGATCTATTGTTGTACCTTCCTTAGAAACCTTATAACCTAATAGTTTTCCTTCATGAATAGCAAATACAAATTTCTTAGGATTCAAAGATATGCCAAATTCTCTGCATCTCTACAAGATTTGTCTTAAATGGTCAATGCGTTGACCAGCCTCTTTGCTGTAAATAGTAATGTCATCAAGGTAGACTAAAACAAACTTATACATAAGATTTTTAAAGGCCATATCCATTTCCTTCTGAAAGGTTGCCCCAGCATTGGACAATCCAAAGGGCATTCTCCTATAGGCCATAGTGCCCCATTTTGTAGTAAAAGCTATTTTATACCGATCTGATTCTTTAACCAAAATTTGGTTATAACCAGAATAACCATCAAGAAGAGAGAATCTCTCTTATCCAGATACATATTGTAGAATCTGCTCCATTGAAGGAAGTGGATGTCTGTCTTTCAGAGAGGCCCGATTGAGGTCTCTAAAATCTACACATAGTCTAATCTCACCGTTCTTCTTCCTAACTGGAACTAAGTTAGAAACCCAAGATGTGTGCTTAATAGGAAAAACAATATCACCATCTAACAGTTTTCTTAACTCCTTGAGCATTAAAGGCTCCAATTTTGGGTTAATAGGCCTTTGTCTCTACCTAATTGGTTTTGCATTGGGCTCTAATTCTATAGTATGCTGAGTAAGCTGAGGATCAAAGCCCTTAAGATCAGAATAGTCCCAAGCAAAAACATCATTAAATTCCTTAAAAAGATCAATGAAAAGCTCTTTTTCCTTAGGATAATTTATCTTACCAATTTTCAACCACTTGTCTCTAAAAATCTCAACTTCCTCATAATGATCTTTTTTAACCAGCAAGCTAGTTTTACCTTTTCTGAACTGATCATCAGAATTGAAAGCAGATTCTAGGTTGACTAGACCCTTTGGCAACTTATTGGACTTCAATTGGATAATCTGATCTTCAATTTTTTGATTACCTTTGTTGTCCTTAGGAGATGAGAAATCATTAGTTTATGTCAGAAAACTCAAAATGTGCTCATCAGTATTAAAAACCTACCAATATGCATCATTATCAGGTATAGAAGGCCTGACAACTACCTTAACATGTGACTGATCGATAAACAGTCCTTTATTTTCAATTATATCAGCCTGAGTACCAATTGCAGCTAGTCTATCTTCATGTAGATTTTGTCTTCTAGGAATAGATATCAGATTGAATGCATCAAATTCTGCTAGCATATCAGATACCCTAGACTTATACATCTTTAACAAATCATTTTTCACAATATTAAGGCCCCTCACCTGCTTAACAATTAGCTCACTATCTCCAAAATCTTTGAGACACTTAATACCTTCTAGCCTTGCCCATTCTAATCCCTGGATTAAACTTTCATATTCAGCTACGTTATTGGAACAAGAAAAATCTAACTTATAGGCAGCATAAAAAATTTCACCATCAGGAGATACCAACATAACTCCTACTCCTACACCATTTTTGTTCCTTAAACCATCAAAAAATAGGTTCCAAAGCTGATTAGATTCATTAGATTCAGATTCTTGACCTTTAATCATATTAGGAATAACAACATCAAATTCAAACATCATGTAGTTTCCAAAACTAGCATCAAAGGATTCATCATTATGAGCAGTTTTGAAAGCCCATTCATCTAGAACAATGTCTGGATATGCTTCAGTTTTAGTATTATAAGATGAACACTCAGGAATTTCATCTTGATCCATGTTTATGAAGTTTGCATTGATTGGACTAGGATTATATGGCTCTATATGGTTATTTGACAAGGGTTTAGACTTGATCATCACTCTAGTACCATACCTTGTTCTAAAAAATAGATGTGACCAATCAGATGAAAAGTATCCATCAATCTTAGCTGTGAAATCCCTAGATAAACATATGGCAAAGTAAGCCGGTAGGTCAATCACATAGATATCCTGTGAAATGGAAAAATTTGGGCATGAATGAAGTGTCAAACTTGCATTTTTTATGACTCCTAAGGTCTTAACAGTAGTACCATCAAGCTGTACTACACCTTTTTCAAGAGGTTTGTACTTAAGATTTAATGAATCAGCCACCTTATTTGGCATTACTGTACTAGTGGCACCACTATCAACCATGCAATTGTGCACAAGCTTATTACCAATAATCAAAGTAACATAAAAAGGAGGAGGTTTCTAGTTTGGAATCTTTTTACCTTCCTTCTCTGATGTTTTCTGAACATTTGCAGACTTTTGATCAGCTAAACTGCTATTTTTTTAGTATTTGCAGCCTTCTTTACCTCTGAACTTGCTGGATGTTGTACTTTTATAGGCTTATTTGCCTCTTTAGATGACTTATTTTGAGCTTTTGAAGGCTTAGAATTAACCATAACTACATTTGATGGCTGTTGTTGGACAGCGTGCTAAGAACTACTTTCCAACTTGGATAATCCTTCTTTTAAAATTTCAACTTGTCCTAGAATATGTAGAGTGTCCCAAATAGACAAAGTAACATTGGTTATCTTCATTGAATCCACAATATTAAAAGGGACTAAAAACTATACCTTGTGTACTGATCAGGTGATCCTTGATCAACCCCTTTCGGATTTTGATCTTTATAAGCAGTAACTATCGGATTTCTCAAGATAGAAACTAGTGAACTAGAAGTATTTCCAGTAGACTGATCTACTTCAAGAGCTCTCTTTTTGGCTCTAGTATTTTTTGCAATTGATGTATCTTCATTAAATCCATAGAATTCTTCCTCTTTCCAATTCAAAAACCCAGTTTCAACATTTGGATCTGCCTAATTTTGAACCTCTTCAACAGAAATATTCTGTTGTGAATTCAATGAATTCTGAACCATAAGAGCTTGGTTTAAAAGACTGTTAGAACATGTTGACTGTTCATGTTGTTCACTACATGGAAAATACTAGTCAGTGGCAATATTATTTTGGGAAGGTACAATGTCCCTAACAACATTAAGAGGTGCTGGATTATACTGCCTATTGGGCCTCATGTTCCAATTTTGCCTATTTGCATTGGAATTTCCTTGAAATTGCTGCCTATTAGACTAAAAATTAGGCAAATTATGGTATTGTGTTGAAGATGAACCAGCAAACTGGTTCTGAACAGTAGGGTTAACCTAAGCTTGACTCCTTTTAAGGGCTACCAACTCATTTCCAAAAGACTCTAACAAACTCTCAATTTTTTGTTGGCTGTCCTTAATGGTTTGCAAC
Source organism: Chamaecyparis obtusa (assembly GCA_027943335.1). NCBI lineage: Eukaryota > Viridiplantae > Streptophyta > Pinopsida > Cupressales > Cupressaceae > Chamaecyparis > Chamaecyparis obtusa. The sequence goes on along the minus strand of BSBK01000213.1, from coordinate 2,333,696 downwards.
TCATTTGGATAAGCTACAGGAGCTATTTTCATAGGCTTATAAGATGGGATAGCAGCTAATGGTAGAACCGTTAATGGCATGTTTGCTTGTATGTTAGGAAAGAAAGGCATAGGAGGCCTAGGGTCTATCTTCCCTGCTTGAATAAGACTATTCTTTGCCCTAATAGCATAATCAAAAGCTTGAGGCAAGGTATTACCCCCCATAGATTAGATCATCATAGATATATCACTATTAAGACTCTTCAAATAATATAGAAATGCATAATCAACTGAAGGCCTTACCGTAGCAAGGATCTGATTCCAAGTCTTTTGAAACTGTAGATTAAAATCACTCATCTCCTCTTGTGGAGCTCTTTTGATTGTCATTAATTTCTCCACAAGAGACAAATTGTCAGACTTTTCCTCAAAAAATTTAGATAGCCTCTCACCCAGAACATCCCAAGTAGCAATAGAATTCACCAGGAGAGTCCTAAACCAATCAAGAGCCTTGCCCTTGAGTGATGCTACCAATAGTTTCAAAGCTACATCTTCATCAGTGACATGATGCACATTACACAAGGTTGCAACATCCTGGATATGTTCAATTGCTGTCATAGGACCTTCTCCATTAAATGTAGGCAATCCTTTCAAAGCGGCTAGTGGAACATTGTTGTGATTTGCAATCCTTAAAGGACTACCTTGATCAAAAGTGACAAATGGAAAGTTTCTAGCCATCTGTTGTTGCTATCATTGCTACTGCATAGTTGGTAAAATAGGAGGAGGTTGTACAACCTTCCTTTGAGAGGTTTTCAGATGTTGAGGTGTTACAACAACACCACTTGTAGAAGCTTCAAGAACAAAATGGTTAATAGATAAACCTTCAAAACTTGGAAAATCAGACCTAGAATGATTTATGTCAAGATCCTCTGGTAGATCAACTTCTTCAATGATAACCTCAAGTTCCTCAGTATTTGCAGTTTGCTGTTCAAAAATAGGGTTATCAAAAGATGAGAAATTTGAATTCAATGAGATACCTCTGGAATCATGAAATACTCTTCCACCTCTGGTTGATCTTCCACCTCTTTTGCTTGATTGTAATTCTTGATAAACAAACCCCTCTTTATTTTCTCTGGTAGGAGTTCTACTCATCAAAATTGACACTTAGAGATGTAGTTGAAAATTTGAAATCAATACACATCAAACAGCTCAGAACTGGAAAGTAGTTCGTGGACCATCGGGCGTGCCAAAAACTGTTCAGTTCTAGAATTGTTACCTCTATCAAGCAATGAGGCTAACAACAATTCCAGCTGACAATGGAAACCTCTCCTAGCTGTGGGTGGACTATGATTAGAGAGGAATCTCTGAATTCTAGGCCAGTTCCTATAAAATGTTGGCTATCACTTTACTAACCTAAAAAACTTGATGGGAAAAGGGGAAAAGGAATTGAAAAAACTTAGGAAATAAGGTGATACACCAATGACTGATTTAGAAATCAGAAAATAAAATAACAACTCCAGACCTAGTTCACAATGAAATTCAGATGATTGGAACACTTTTCATCATATAGATTAATGAATTTGATAATCAGGGATTAACCACAAATTATTGAATTCTTAACAACATACGTTTCTCAAATAACGTTTGATTAATCAGACTTATCAATCTGGAAGGAACAATGAAACATTCACATCCAAAATCAAAATTAGAATTATAAACACTTACTAAAGAAGATGGAAAGGAATGATAATCTGAACACAAAAATGACCTATAATCTGGTATATTTCCTTCACAATTTCTGCAAAAATGGTTACAAAAATGGCCTGAGAGACATCTACGAACAATACATTCACTAAAATGTCCTCTTTTCAAAATTTTCCACCATTAGAAAAGAAAACCTTCCTCCCTAAAAAGCCCTCCAAAACCCTAATCCGGGAATGCCTATCTCCCCTAAAAATGCTCAATCTTTGGCCATAAATCATGCCAAATATTTAGGTCACATGTCATCAAAACTAAAAAGTCCACCTACCCCTAAATTTTGGCTATATACAAGGAATAAATCCCTTTTACATCATGAATTAAGCCAAAATTTATATATTTCTTTAATAAAATGGCTTTTAAAATTAAAGGGATAAATCCCTTTATACAAATATTTAGCCAATTATATAAAAAGAAAACAAATATTAACAAAGGTTTAATATTTGTTATGCTACCAAATTATTATTTAAAAGTTTTTAACATAAATATCAAAAACCATAAATAATAACCTAAACCCTAAGTCAATTCATTTTCAAACTTAGCAATCTTAAGGTTTAGATTTATCAAAGTGGGGAATACATAATATTCGACCCACTTGATATACATAAACATGAATATGCCGTGACATGAAAATAGAAATGTAAGTGGTGGTCCTCTACATAAATGTGGCACTCTATCCTTGACTTGAACTCTGACATGCACTATCATTCCTTTTCTTGGCAGACACCAAAGGAAACTTCATTTTATTTTGGGGCTCATTTTGCATACGAAAAGGTATTTTTCATTCATTATTTGCAATTTAGAGGGTTTCAAAACCCTAGCTAACTGATATTGAAGTGCTGGAAATGAGCATCTCTGAATATTTTCTGCATAAAATCAAGGGCAAACTGCTCTATGAGACTTGAGGAACTCAACATTTTCATTATCAAAACTGTAAGTTATTGATTTCTTTCCTCTCTGTCCATTTTCTCTACAAAAAATGTGCATCTTCTTGCATGCGAAAAGGCATTTTATTCTGCTGTTTACATGAGCTATCTACTGCATGAAATATGGAAGTTTATTTATCAATTCTCATTCTGTTGATATCTCTTAACAAAAAAAAAAACATGCATCTCCTATTTGTTGTTTATGAGTCGACATACAATATTTTTTGATATTTCAATTCGAAACCCTCTGTAGATGCAAAAAATGTGGGTTCTCTGTTACTTGCATTCTTTTCTTTGCATAGAAGTTAGGATTCAAACTCCAGTTCATACTTGTATTAATGTTTTGATTAAAACGTGGGCTCTTTTGTTTGCATGAAACTTAGGTTTTCATTTTTTATGAGGATAAAGATAGAAAATAAGTCGAAACCCTTATCGACTACAGCTGAAACTTTGAAACATGAGTTTTCAAGAAACCCTTGTTGACATATACTCTCTGTTTATACTTTGATGTTAACGTTTCTTCCTTCTTCAAACATGAAGATCTCTACTACAACACAAGTTAAGAGTTCACTTTGCTTGAACGACTGTAAACAAAAGTTGACTTGTTGTTAACATGTATTCAATACTGCATAAAATAAAGGTTCTCTATTTGAATTTGGAATTAGCATTTTGATACAAAATGTGAGCCCTGTATACTGAAATCTGTATCTCCTTTTGCATAATATGGAAAATCTTAAACTGAAAATATGAGCTTTCACCAGTTGATTTCCCTTTCCTTGTAGAAGTATGAAGCACAAATACATAACTCTCCCTCTCTGTATAGAAATATTGAAGCTTGACAGTCTTGAAGCTGTTGGAAACATATAGATCTACTATATTTACTATTGGCATCATGCATTAATATTTCCTGTAGCACTATTTTGAGCTCTCTGCTAGCACATATTGTTTCTTGTAATAAAAACAAACCCACTATTATTGAAGAGTCATCAAGGCAATTGATGAACTTGAACTTTCTATTTATGAACTGTGTCTTTGATTCTTCAAGTAATTTATTGTTCTTTAACCAACACAAGACCATCTGAAAATGTGCATACATACATAGAAGATGTTTACTATTATTACTTATAAATGCACTGATACTTCTTGACAAGTATAAAATATTATGACAGAGAGAGATACTCTGTTTCCAGTATGAACATGAACTTTGAAATTATTATTGTTCCTTCAGCATAAGAACTTTATTGTTTGAATCCTTGAGTTCAATCCTTTCAGAAACATGATCTACATTCCAGCATTTGAAATTGATATGACACTTGTCAGAAATTATGAATATAAAGTTATTTTCTGATTTCTGACAAGTACTGAAGAATGTGACCTATTGGCATTCTGAGATTAATAACATCAGTATTATTGAAGCTTATGTAACAGATTATTGTACACTTTCTTTCTGATATTGAATTTGTCATTTTATTATATAAAGTACAGCAAGATGAAAATGTTTTATATTCTGTTAATGAAGTTTGAGCATGGGCTCATGACACTCATCAACAACAAAATGCTTATGACTGAGGTTTGAACATGGGTTCATGACACCTAGTCATAACATTTTGTAAACATTCAAATTATGATTCAGTCTTGAAGCACTTGAAAATATTCAGTATTAAAATCATTGAAAGTTCTGAAAGTGTACTTTGTTTTTGATGAAATCAACATCTTTTGGTGAAACAATTTGATTCCTCTGGAGATCAACAACCTTGAACTTCCTGTAGCATGGGAAACCAGCTTGTTCTGCATCTTCAAAATGACTGAAAAGTGAATCAGTCCACTGTTATCTACTTAACAACTTGTTAATTACATGCAATATCAATAAGAAACATATTTTGAAAAAGGTTTCTTAATTCAGAAACACACTAAGTCCCTTTCATTTAGATTCTTGACTTGTCCAAAATGAAATCACACACCACAATAGGTACTAAAAGCAAAAGGTTTCACATTCTAGAACATGTCCCTTTAACACTTTCTTGTAGTGAGTGATAATTTTCATTTTCTTGCTACATTTGTTCTTAGATTGATATGCAGATAGTAAGAGATAGTTGATGTATGTAATTTTTTTCTTTGTATTGCTTAGATCCATCAGGATCTAACAGTTATTTCTTTTCTTTTCTTTCTTTAGGTGATGTTGCCTTAAGGACCAAAATGCAGATGGCAACTTGGGTATGACTTAGATGCAGGGACCTGATAGAGACCAGCAGAACCAACACAAACACGAGGCAATGCATGGGAACCTTTTACACATTTCAGTTTTCTGTTCTAATTTGCAAATGTACTCTATTTATTGAATCATGTAATATGAATCAAATGACATTTTTACTACATTATTATTAATGCACAACGTCATGATCAATGATGAATTCCACAATTTGTAATAATTTGATCAATACTTAGAGTACATAAAAATGAAAATCTGACAACAACTGTAGTAAGTAGATGCAAACTAACAAAACCTACTAGACAATGTTAATTAGATAACATGAATGTGCAAATTTCTCTTTTAGTGCCTATTGTGTTGTATGGTTTAATTTTGAATAACAGTTTCAAAAGGAAAAGTGAAATGATAATAGTAAAACAGTGACTGTTACTATTTTATAAGCAAGTTTGTGCCAGTCATAAACAACAAGTTCAAAAAATACTTCAAATATCTTACAGTTACTAATGTGGTGAACAAGTTTGGGTTCATAATCTTCGAACCCACATGGAAAAAAGTGATCGAATGATTGACTGTTACTAATAATGTAATTGACATTATTACTAACAATCAAAAAAATTGAGATGGACATCATTGATATCAAATACTAGCCACAGTGTACACTAACAGTGACCTCAAAGAATACTCAGGAGAGAATACCAAATAAAGTAACAATGAAATATGGAGAATAATCAAAGTATGGTAAGCAAGCTTGCAGGTAGACACTAGTCATTATTCCTAACAGTGACTGGTGATGAATCAAAGCCTCAGTCTATAGCGACAGAGAATGACAACCAAAAATAGCAACAGTGGATATCAAAATGGGAAACAACACTTCAAACCCAACATGGTGAGCTCGTGACATGATAACAATCACAAATGATGGTGATACCGTAGCATAATAAGTCATAAAACCCAACTCACGGCATAGTCACAGCTCAACATGATAGCAGTCAGAGAACAATGAAGCTCACGGCAAGAGAACAGTCACAATGTGGTGAGAGATCAACAGTAAAGTACTACAATGCCATGCAAACTTTAGTAAAAGTTTCAGTTCATGGACTTTTGAACCTGCATGTAAAAGATAACTACAATATCAATAGTAAGTCAAATAAAAGAGAGCAATAGAGAATGTATGGAGCCATGTTGAACAGACCTATACATTATGCAAGAACAAAAATGAAGCCGCAGTATTAACACAAACAAATGACAGATAGAAGCTAAGGAACAGTTGAAGACAATGAAGCATGTGATAGGCTCGTGTTCAATAGAGATAACTTCCAGAGATGCAAAGCAAAGGAATATAACAGCAAGTTTGACTATTGAAAGCAAAGATGAATTATAACTCATTAACTGTAACTTATCAAAAGTGGTATATCAAGAACAAACAGTTAACAAGGAGAAGAGATGCATGCGTTTTCCATTCCAAAAAAAAAATCAATAGGGAGTTCCAATAACTTACCAATTCACTGATGAAAAGATGGAGAAATGTTGAGTATTGTCAAAGATGCAAGCCAAAGCAAGTAGCAGATAAAGTCTCAACTCCAGCAGCAGTCGAAGACCATCATAGCAAAGCCGAGTTCCTTCATAAGTTTTGGAGAGCTTAGGGTTTCATTTCTCTAAGTTTTCTCTAAGAAGACAAACACAAATTCCAAGGAAAGAATAAAGTGATTTTTGGAGTCCGCCAAGCAGAGAATGTATTCAATGCATGGCAGTGCCAGCTCTGGCCTTGAAAACTGAACATGCCACCTTTTTTTCTTATCCCATCCGATGCATTGCAAGTTGATTGAGGGTCATGTTGACTTCTCCACTTTGCAATAGTTTACAATTAGATTTGTATCTAGGTTATGAAATAAGAGTTAGGGTATAGGGGTAGTATTTAATATTAAGTTTTATATTTAATATTAATCTCTTGTTCAAATTTTGGCATATTTTATTTGTAAAAGGATCAATTCCTTATATTTTTAGGCCAAAATTTAGGAAGAGAGGCATGTTTTAGAAACTCATTGTAATAGCATATTCTTAGGCACATTTTTAGGCTAAGATAGAGGAGCTTGGATTTTCAAATTGGAGGCTAGAGTTGATTATAAAATTGATTTTTGAGAATCAATTAAGGGTTGCAGCTTTTGGAAAGAGGGCATTTTAGTGAACATATCATTCCTAGATGCTTCGAAGGCCATTTTTGTAATCATCTTGTCAAATTTTTGAAGAAATGAACCAGATTCTTTGACTCCCATTGTGTGTACTTGTTTTCAATATCGAATCCTGTTTCATCTTTTCTAGCAAGTGTTAAAATTGGTTATTATCTGGAAGAAGTGAATGATTTTGTTCCTTCTCAAGAAAATTAGCTACCCCTAGGCCTTGCGTGAGAAATGTATGTTGTTAATTCTCCAAGTTGTTTGTGGTATAACCCTGATAGCATGAGTTTGTTAACCTATATGTTGAACAGCGAATCAGATTGTTAAAAGTACTCGTTTGTAAGTCAGGATTGAAATTCATGTTTTTGAGAAGTCTGAATTATTCATTGGTGTATCACCCTAATCTTTTTAGTTTTAGTATTCTTTTCCCTTTTCCCAGCAGTTTGCAGATCAGGAAAGCGATATTCCATATTTTATAGGAACCGGCCTAGAATCCAGAGATTCCTCTTCATTCATAGTCTACCTATAGCTAGGAGAGGTTTCCATTGTTGGGATAGAATTGTTGTTAGCCTTAATGCCTGATGTAAGGTAACAATTCTAAGCCTAAATAGACACAAGGAATGAGCATTGTATGAAAGTTCCTCCAATGAAACAACAAGTAGAATCCTTTTTCGAGATCAAAATTGAAATCTCAGATTATTCATATTATTAACTTCTTGCATAATCGACCTTCAATCATCATAGAAATCTAGAATTAAACTTAACTGATTATCCTACATCAAACTATCCAAATTTCAACTTGGTCACCCATGGTCAACTCATGGTTTAACCTAGTCAAACTTGGTCTCCAGGACCTCTAAATGATGCAGAACACATTCTTGAACATGTATAACCAATTCTCAAATCAATTAACATCCTTCCAAACTATAACACTGACTTTTCTTGTCAGATTTCAATTTTAATCCCGAAGGGGGCATGGTATTGCACATCATTCAAAGTCTATAAATCTAAATCTAAAAATCAAATCTTTTCTTAGTAATCAAGACAACAACCACATCTAATTGCTGACTCGTCTAAAGTACTCATCGCTTGGGGAAAATCTATTATCACTTGAGGCATATCAAATTCATCAAGATCCATATCAATCTGGTATCCTAAATCTATCTTGTAAACTGTATCAGCTTTTCGTAACCATCGGTTCATTAGTGTTATTTCCTTGGTTCTTCATAACTGATGGGTTCAGGATGTGATACCAATATGATTCATACAAGGACATTTAGGTCTGGAATCGATCACTCACTTCTTTGCAATCATAAGGTTTAGAATCAGGCATTTTGACACTTTTTTGTAATCGTTGGTTCATTATTTCTATAGTTGACATTATCTTTGGTCAATCAAGACCTAAATCTTACATCTTTAAATCTTTCAATCAGTTTCTATCTCAGAATCAGTCAATCTTTCAAATCAGTTTCATACATCAAACATAGACTAATCTTTGAACCACTGCGCTTTGCACAGTAATTCAAAGAGGGGCAAAATGTAATACCCCAAAAATGGGTTGTAGGTTCATTAACCTCCTACATCTTCAAATCGAATGAAATCGATACAAAAGTCCTAACCTAAGGCACATCTGCACATTATCAAATTTAATTGATTATCCTAAATTCTACATCGGGGAATATTCCTAGGAATATTCATAATTTATCATAATTATTTGGTGATAAATCATATTTATCCTAAAGTTTGAGTAATTGAATATTCTGAATATTTAATTAATCAGATTAAATACTGCCACTTAATTGTTTAATTACATTTAATTAAATTTATTCCTAAATTGTATTATTTAATTTCGACAATAAATCTAAAATCTCATGACTAATTGATTAAATTCTTATTTAATTAATTCATATCAATTATCAATTTTTAATAATATAGTTTTTGAATAAAGTTTGGTTTAATAATTGATTAACCCATAAATCAATTGTTTTAATTCAAAAATCAGTTAAGTTGAGAATAAATCACTTTATTTTTAATTAAATCATGCACAATCAAAAAAGCAGGCAACTAGAAATTAACAATCAATTTTAAAATTGAAACTCAACATTTGATGATGAGTTGAAATTTGATCTAAACTCTATTTTGAGTTAAACACTTCTTTTGCATGATTTTTGTGAGTTAATTATCTCTGATTTCCTAATAACTCAAAAATCAACCTGAGTTTATTAAGAGTGATTTATGGCTTTTCTCCTGCATCCTCAAAGCCCTGGATTTCTATAAAATCAAGGCTCAGCTCTTCACAAAGGTCTGCACATTTTTTATCTGGCTAATCAACACTTGAAATTTCATCCTCACTCTAGCGAATCGGTGATTGAAGAATCAATCTTTTGCGAATCAAGGCTATTGTGAGATTTTCATTTATTGTTTTGAGCATTCATAGTTTCATATCATAGTTTTTATATTCATTCATAGCATTCTTAGATTAAATCTACATTCAATATCATTATCATTCATTTAGTTTAGTTTCATATTAAGTTTCTCATTCTTATTGCACAGAAAATACAAAAAAATATAGATTAATCTGCATTCATAGTCTTTCATATTTTGCATTCAAATCCTTCGTTTAGGTGTTGCCATCTTATTATCTAGTCTTTCATATTTAATGTTTTATTCAAATCCTCATGCATGGAACCAAGATGAACCAATTGTAGTGCAGATAAGTAGATATTATAGAATGCAGGAGAAGAGTCACATTGACATTGAAATCTTTGGTTTATTCAAAAAATTTCAAAGAGAAATGAAGCAAAAAGAAATAATCCCTAAGTGATTGTAGAAAAATATAAGGACAAGATCAATTTTATGGTAGAGACTAATTGTACTTTCTTGGAAGCTTTTGAGTGTAGAATACAGTGGTGTAATCCCATGGGATATGAGGTTAATGCACAAATTTTAGTACCTCACATAGAATATATCCTCACATCCTAAAAATATCCTAATGAAGAGAGATGGAGAACCTATGAGGATAAGCTCTAGAAGGTCAAAGAAAAACTAACCAAATGTGAGAGGAAGAGAAAAATTGAAAAGATGGTTGATAAGACTATTGAGGGTGAAGGCATATCAAAATGGTAGATGGTAGAAGTAATAACGACTTTCTCATTTGGCTCCTAGATGGGTGAGCTTAGAATAGGCACTCCTACCAGTAGTAGAACATGTGGATATATCTGATACCCCCTGAAGTGATCGTAGTGAAAGAGGACACTCCTACACCTCCTAGGAGAACATCAAAGAGGTCAAAAATAGTGAAATCTAAGAGGAGGGATGAATTTACACCTACAAGGTCATCTAGACCCAAGATGGTGACCTTTGGACCTGGTACAAGGAAGAAGACCTCATTTACTCCACCCAAGGATGAATCCCTAGCAAAGAAGAAGAGGGAAGAAAAGAAAGAAGAGGAGGAGAAGACTAAGAAACTAGAAGTAAAGGCACTAGAGAAACCAACTAAAAGAAAACTATGGAAAGTTGAATTGAATATGTTAGAAAAAAGGATAATAGACAAAGGAAAACTGAACCAATTGCCCAGATACTATGAAAAGTATGATGAAGAAGACAGAGTTAAAATTGAAGATATTGTTATAAATCATATGTTGGTTTTCAAAACTAATCTGATTGAGCTTGAGGTTAGCATACCTAAGGATTTTTTTGATATATTAGAAGTAAGAAAACATACAAATCTTGAAGAAGATAACAAGATAGGGATGAAGGCTATAGAGAACAAGCTACCACTTGTCTCTTATGAGAAGAATGATAGAATTCTAAGGGAAATAAAGCCTTTATTGAGAAAAAAAAAAAGCCAGAATTATCAAGATAATGGAAATAAGATATAAAGAAATTGAAGAAGAAACACATAAGGCCATTGAAAAAGTACTACTTAATCAAGTATCAGTGAAATACAAACCTTCTAAGGGAACTAAGCCAAAAGATATAAGAAGTGGAAAATCATCTAGGGATGCTGGAGTAGAAGAAGAGGAATCTAAAGAAGATGATAGTTTTGATTAGTTTTTCAGTCCTATGCAGCAACCTAATTTCTTTGTTGCATGTATTCCTATATCTTTGGACACATCACAGAAGACTATAGACCCTTTTCAAGGAATTTTAGTACCCCCTACTAAATTGGAGACTGTAAATCAAAGGGATAAGGTTCAAGGAGTGGATCTTGACCTTGTTAAATAAGAAGAGATAAGAGAAATCATGGCCGAAGGAAAGAAAGAAGAAGGCAAAGTTGAGAAGGAGAAAATTTTGACTTCTAGTTCCAATCAGCCAGATGTTAAGGAGGAATTACTTGTAGAGGCATTATTGGCAAGTGATTTAGGGAAGACATTGAAAGGTGATGAAGATGTGGACATCCTTGATGAGGGTTAGTTGATAAGGCTCTCCTTAATGGTATTTTCTAAGGTAAAAGATAGATCAAAAGAGAAAATAGAGAAGAAAGCTAAAATTATTGACAAAGCCTTGGAAAATATGAACAAGATACTGCCAATTCCTCTTACATTCGAAGGAAGTGACACTATATACCAATTGGGAAAAGTCTTGCATGACTTTCATGACCATTTTTCATCCTTGAAAGAGGTCACAACTATTAGAATGGAGGAAGAATTCATACAAAAGAAGATGATAGAGTTGCACCAATCCATTTCTTAGGATACAAAATTATTGGAGACCACCATTCAAAAAATCCAAGCATGCATAAGTGAAGGGAGAAAAGTATATAGTTTTTGTACAAATTATTTTAAGCATATATAGAGTATTGTAGATATTATACATAAGGAGGAAGAGTAATTAGATAAGTTGGTGAAGGATTGTGAATCATCTAGATAGATAATAATAGATTTTGACAAGGAAGTAACAAGTATCTTAGATAAGATCAGTGTGCTTGAGGCAAAGAAGGGGAGAGTGTAAAAAATATTCTCCAAGTTGAGGGATTTGATCACTCCTGAGCTTTCTATTTTGGAGATTGAGCTGAAAGAACTTGAATTAGCGCAGAAGTCTTATATTGGATTTGTTCCCACAAATTTGTAGGAAGGAGAGACATCCTCTTATGGAATATGTATTCTGGTCCAAGTTGTAGAATCTATGATGAAGACTTGGGAGGCTAATTTGCATACTTTAAAGACCAACTTCAAAGATATTCTTCAGATGGTATAAGTGCATGGTTAGAGACTCTCAATTTTTCTTGTAGATATCTTTTGTTTATACCTTTTTCATTGATGTCAAAGGGGGAGTGATAAGGTGAAAAAAATTTAGTCCAATAATAAGTATGAAGATAATGGATATAGGTAGATATAAGGAATATGTATAGTTTTATTTTGGTACTTAGTCATTTTCCTCCTAAGTGTTTCCATCAATGAAAAAGGGGGAGATTATTGGCAAGTGAGTAGTGTGTGAAGGTGTATGTGTTTTTATTGCTGGAAAAACATACCTTTGTAATGGTTTCCTGAAGTGGAAATAAGTTTTTGGTAATCAGTTAAGTGAAAAAATGCCTAAGTACAAAGATAATTTCTATAATACAGTCATACTATTTTGGTGAGCGAGCATGTGATACTTTTATTTATGGTTTGCGAGCATATAAATATGTTCTATGGGATATAATTTAAAAAAAATTGTGATTTCTTGAGTTTTAGCTTCGTCTGGATAGAGTTACATGCTTTTGAAGTTGTGCGAGGATAGTATGTAGTGAAAATAGGACACCTGAGTAGATGCAACGATTGGGGTAGCAACATAAGTTAATTTTGTGATTTGATTTATGATTTATGTAGTTCCTCACCTATCTTGGTGTGTGTATGATCACATGATATCCTTTTGTTGTGAATGAAGTGTAAAGAAACATTTTGTGAAGGATTAGTGATTTGACTAGGAAATTAAGTTGATCAAGTGTGTGTGTGTGTGTGTGTGTGTGTATAATGAAGGTTTTGAGTTTTGAATATGTGAAATAAGATGGATGGAAAATTTGGGATGACTGAGTAAAGTGGAGATTCTGTGATTATTGTTGTGAGCTTTAATTGGAACTACTTTGGCATAACAAATGTTGTTTTAGTTTATTTTTATTGTTGCAAGATGCTTTTTTTAATATTGGACAGTGAGTCCTTTGTATGAGCAGTGAGCTTCATTTTGTATTCACCCCTAACAGAGCTATAGACTCCTAACAGGATATGTCCTCTAACAAGGACATGTACTAATGTAATATCCTACTCCTAATATGGAAAGATCTCCTAACAAGGATACAATACTTTAAGTGAATCATTTATGGGTACCATCCCCACCGGGGTTTCCCTTGACCAGGGTTTCCTAAAGAAAAAATAATGGTGTTATAATCTATTTATTTTATGTGTATGTTCTTATTTCAATTATTGCATGGTTAAGTTTGAATCGGTTAGAAAGGGATAAAAGTGTTACAATATTGATTCACCCCCTCTTACTATTTCTTGATCCTAACAACAACATCCTACAAAAAAAAAAATTAGTAGTCTCAAAATGTTCAATTATTGATCAATATTTCTGCAAATCACTATTAGAAGGTAGAAAGTATTAGAAATCTTCAAAAAATCTAGATCAACAACTTTAAAATGCAAGATACAATGGAAAACATTGAAAACAAGAAGAGATGCCTATGTATAGATAGAGACACATGTCTGTCAAAGACGCTTGTCTATAGGTAGAGACACTTGTGCAGAGACACCCATGTACAGGTAGAGACACCTATGTAGAGGTGAATGTGTACAAATAGAGATGCATGTCAAGTAGAGATGCCTATCTATAAAGAAATCAAATGTCAACCACATTTTTTCTAATATTTTATATTCCCATTAACTTGAAAATGCATAAAGAAGGTCTTAATGATGAAATATAGTAAGTTTTAACCTTAATATGTCTTAAAATTTTATTTTATCAATCAAGAATCTTAATGTGATGGAGAAACTTCCTTTTTGGTAGAGACACATGTGTACAGACAGAGACACCTATCTTCACACCAAGAAAATATCACCAATTATTTTCTTAAGATTGTGTGTTTCTCTTAACTTGTAAATGAAATAAAAGGGTTTAATAATGAAACACTATAAGTATTGACCTTAACATGACTAAAAATTCAAGTTTACAGATCAAAACATGCCAAACGGAAAGAGAAACTCCATTTATAGTAGAGACACCTGTCTACATGAGGAGACACCTTTGTAGGCAGAAACACCTGTCTACAGGCAGAGATTCCTATCTATAGGAAGAGATGCCTATGTACATGAAGAGATGCCTATATGCAAGTTTCCCATAAATCCTTCATAAAATTAAGGAATAATGGAGGATAATAAGAACATGGGTCCCATCGGGTGTGCCAGAATGTATATGAGGAAAAGTAAGTTGTGTGGAACAATCATAAACATTCAAATGTTAGATTTACATATTCATATTCAAATATAAACTAACAAGAAATCATGTTTATTGTAATTCCTACACTACTCTTCACATAACCTCAGATGAACATGAAGCAAGTGCACCCAAGACTTTCTTGATTTAATCTCTCCTAACACAAGTATTGATCTCACTAAGATAGATTTAAATGAATGCAAAATAAATTGAGATAAAAGATTGAAGTGATCAAGGAGGAGCTATGGAATAAATCCCTCAAGAATTCAATGCAATAAACCAAAGATACTAAAGGAGGAGCTATGGAAGCAATCCTCAAGAATTCAATGCAAGAAACCAAAGAGTAGATGAAGCCATTGAATGAAACTATGATTAATAATCCATTTAAACTATCTAAGATTCAAAATCTAAGTCTACCATGAATGCAAACAACTACTAAAGGGTTATCAATAAAGACTAAAATGGATGCAATAACTCTCTAAAGTAAAACTTGCATAATATCTCTAGAATGCAATAATGGATGAAAAAAGTGTCTATTATTTATCATTTTCTTGAGATGAGGATCTTATTTATACCATTTTGGAGGACTAGGGTGAGGTGGGATCTATGTGGCATTAATATAGATGCCACCAAGGAGACACATAAGCCATGAAAATTCCAAGGCTTTCTCACACGTGTGAGAAACTAGGGATATGATGGGTCAATGACAATGTGTAAGAGGGTGGCATTACCAAGGTTTTTCACACGTGTGAGAAAATTTGGAAAGTGATAGCTCAAGGTTGAGTTCACATGTGAAGGGAGTCAAAGGTGTAAGAGTGTGAAAGAATTTCTCTAAGATAAGGTCAACTTTAACACTTTTGGAAAGTGTAAGAGGTTTCATAAAAAAATGTAAGAAGCCTTGTTTAGGCTTTTTTTAGCAATTTTAGAAAGAGTGGATTTTTAAATTAGTTGTTCACACATGTGTGAGAAATTAATTAGGACTAAGTTTGTAGGAAGATAAAAATTAACTTAATTATCCTTAGTTAATTAGTAAATAGGCTCATTAGATAGAAAGTGATGTGTGTAGGGTAGGTTCTAGGTTAGGTTTAAGATTAAATTAAATAAATTTTAACTTACTCATGGTTTAGTAGAAATAAAACATGTGGAGGGATAAATAAATTAAAAATTTATTTAAAAAGGGGAATATGGAGAAACATGTAATAAATTGAATTTAATACATGAAGGGGGTAGTATTTAATTTTAATTTAAATACTATAGAAAATGAATCTATTTAATTAAATTTAATTAAATGGATAGATGAATATAACAAAAAAATTAATTAAAATTAACTATAATGTTATTAGGGACATTAATTTAATTTAATTTAATTAATGTTAAGTGTTAGAATGGACAAATTTAGGTGTCTACACCTCCTCACTTGGGGGGAAAGCATACTATTTCACTCTCCTATTCATTCCAAGGATCCATTTTATCCCTTTGTTGACTTGTTTCTTTTATAATATGATATCCTTTCTTGCATGGATTTTTTATTTTATGTAAGGATATTCTCTTTCTCGGGAGATTTACATCTTGAGTTGCAACCTTATGCTTTCTTGAAAGTGCATGTCTATTATAAATAAATTTTCACTTAGGGAGCATAATGTTTCATCCTTTGTCAAGTATTCCGTTACCTAGCAATAAGGAAGATGTGTATGCTTGATCCTAATTCCTCTTTTTATCTTCCTTTCCAATACATCCAATAACCCTTGTGGACTTTCTTTTTTTATACTATGATGTCCTTTCTTGCATTAATTTTTTGTTTTATGCAAGGACCTTCTTTTTTTCATGATATTTACATCTCGTGTTGCAATCTTATGCTTCCTTGAAAGTGCATGTCTATTATAAAATATCTATCACTTAGGGTATATATGGGGTTATCTTTTCCCTATCCTTCACCCTTGGTGGGAAAGGCCTTTTTATATCCTCTATTTCTCCTTTCAAATGATCCATTACTTATAAGATGCTTCATATTTTTCATCAAGTTTGTTTGATGAGGAAGATAATAATCAGTGTCATTTTCCAATGGTTCATCCCAAATAGGAGAATCATCAAGGGTAGGAACATCTCTATAAATAAAGCACACTTTGGGAGAGTAATAATTGTGATGAACTAAATATTCATCCCTAAAGAGGAAAGTATTGGGATGAAAGTAA
Source organism: Chamaecyparis obtusa (assembly GCA_027943335.1). Lineage (NCBI taxonomy): Eukaryota > Viridiplantae > Streptophyta > Pinopsida > Cupressales > Cupressaceae > Chamaecyparis > Chamaecyparis obtusa. Next base: position 2,317,052 of record BSBK01000213.1, on the reverse strand, counting down.
GGTAAAATATCCTTCTCTTGCACCAAAATATCTCATGAGAGAGATACTTTTTAGATAGATCAACATCATCCTGGATATAGATTTCATCCTTAGGAGGAATATTATTTGAAGAAATATTAATAATCTCTTCTTGTGCTTAAATTTTCTCATGGGTAGGATTCATTTCAGAAGAGGGAAAATTGTGACTATGGATGAAAGGAATAACTAAGTCGTCATAATATGCATGAAAGTAAACATCTTGAAATTACTGAAAGAAACTTGAAATTAAAATATCAAATGAAGATAACAACTCCATTCATAGAATTCAAATATGAATAGCTTATCTCCAATAAAATTCTAGTAAACTTTCTCCTTTCATCATAGTCTTTGTTGCTTCCTATATTATTTGATTTATCATTTCTACTACACCATTCTATTGTGGTGTTTTAGCCGCTAAAAACTATCTCTTAATACCATGTTTATCATGAAAAAATTTGAATTCATCAAAATTAAATTATACTCCTTTATCACATCTCAAACATTTAATCTTCCCACCACATTCATTCTTAACTCTTTCTTTAAAAATCTTTAACTTTTGAAATTCTTCTGATTTTTCTCTTAGAAATGCAATCCAAGATAATCTTGAATAATGATCAATAAAAAGTATGAAATATTTATCACCTTGTAATCTCCTTGATCTAGTAGGACCATATAGGTCAGTGTGCACTAGATCTAGTAGACTAGTAGATGAATAATATTTTTCCTTGAATGATTCTCTTCTCTTATTTCCTTCTTAACATCCTTTACAAATAATATTTTCTAGTCTACATAATCTAGGCAAGTCTCTTACTACACATGATGAACTAATTCTTAATAAATTATCAAAATTGATGTCACACATCCTCCAATATTTGAGCTAACTGTCATCAATTCAAGATAGTAAAAATACTTGTGTATCTCATTCTAGTTGGTACATGTTTCTTCCTATCCTTTTTCTAAACATAATCCCTACTCTAAATATCACATCCTTTACTCATGAACACAACATCATATCCATTCTAACACATCTATCCAACACTCAAAATATTGTGACACAAAATCTTCACATAATAAACTTTGTCAGTGTTATGCTTCTCCTTAAAAGTAATTGAAACTCTACCGACAATTTATGTTGCCTTAATATCACCAAATCTAACAGGACCACCATCATATTTCTCAAGTGTTACAAATTTAATTTTATCACCAGCATATGATTAAAATAACCACTATCAATAAACCATTTATTTTTTTCCTTCTAACATACAAAGAAGACTCAAAATTATCATCAAATTCTAGGAAAATGTTAGAAATATTAATTCCTAGTTTTTCTTCTTCTTCAACATAAAACAAACAATCTTCCATTTCTGACTCATCATTTAAAATAATAGCATCTTCACTAACTGTTACCAATTTTTACATCCAGCTCAAATTGGCAAAGTTGGGTGTCCGTTCAACAATGTTAAGGTATTTTTTGTTCATTTTAAACTTTTAAGTTTCAGGTGTTTTATTTGAACTAAACTAAAAAAGTGCAGAAAGTAAACTGAAAGTGAATGCAGAAAGGAAAGAAATATTTTATTCACTTATGAAAGGATGTTTATATTTATATACAAATTATTTACAAAAATAGAATATAATAAGTACATTTGTAATAAAAATTCTATCATTTCATTTACAAAGAAGAATGCAGAAATCGGGATGCATCCACACAAGTCATGTATAAGCTATGTAAAATAGAATAATAGAAATATTTAAAAAAAGAAAGCAAAGAAAAGAGAAAAGCCCAGATCTTCCATTTCCTATTAATGGCAGACTGCACTTGAATTTGGATTATCTAGTTGAGACTGGACCCACACATCCTTGGAGTACGTGCAAGTAGTTCATAAAAGATGTCAATCATAGGGACTGAGCAATGAATAATCTAACCTATGTTCTCATAAGTGATTACTATCATTGTTGGAATAACTAATGTAGTAATGGTAAGTGACTTCTAGAGCACTAATGATATAGATTTTATTGCATGATGATCAGTTATTGGGTTGTCACTGATGTCAAGTATTAACCTAGTGTTCCTTATATGTTTCTAAGTATAAGTATGATGATCAAAGTGTTGTCGTAAGTTTCAGTTGTAGAAATTCCTATGAGAGACATGGGGATGTCTCTGAATGTGAAATAAATGACCGCTACTATTGATGTAGATCGGTAAGAAATTTATGATCAGATGAAGATCAACAAAAAATTCTAGAATAGTTAGTGACAGACGATAGGTGATTTGATTGGTTTTTCAAATCTTTGTTGTTTCTCATAGTGTGGTTATAGGATATGGTGGTCACCAATACGTAGAAGCTACAGTTTCAATTGCGGCTAATTTGAGTGAATGATGTAAATGATAGATGATCGATGAGCAGAGGTAGAGATGTTACAGCTTGAAGTGTTTGTGTTCTTGAGTGGAAGTTGATGAATATTTGATCGGTGATTGTTGTAGAAGTTGAGGTGAATTTGGTTGAGTTAGTTATGATCTGGTGATGTTTCTTAAATATTTTAGGTGATGATCTAGCGTCACATTTTTTATGCTAGCACATGGACAAGATTCTTCAGGAAATAATGGTTTGGGAAAATGTGTTTGACCCCATGAAAAAACATTATATGTAAAATCATTGTATTGGTTGACGTGGTCTTGGAAAATTATTTTATACATTTAATTTTCTATTGTGGCATGTTAAATTTGAGCGAGATATTGGAAATTAAATTTTAGGTTTTTCTTAAGGTGGTGGAAGAATTTAGGGCTTGATGAACAATATTTAAGTCATGAACTTGAAATTTTTTTGTGTGTTGATCGTGTGTTGGGAAAGTGTGGTTTAAAGTGCGAATTGAAATCAAGCTAGGATAGAGTTAGCTGTATTTTAAAAAGATTTTGTGCTTAAGTGGATCTAATCAAGTAGAGGTAGTGCTATTTTATAGATCATTATCTCTATTATTCCCTAACAGTTACAATAGTAAAAATCCCTTAATCAGGTGGATCCTAGAAGGCCCCTATTGTAAATCCTCTAACAAGGTGGCACATTTGTGTTTGAAGTCCTCTAACATGGATACTCTTAACAGGGTAAAGGTTCTAATAGGTCTAAGGTAAATCCCTTAATCAGGTAGCACCTAACAGTGCTTTTGTAAACTTCTAATAGGGTTAAGCTCCTCATAGGGTTTACTTTAGAAGAGTACATCATTTAATGGGTACTAATCCCCACTATGGTTTTTTCCCAATTTGGGTTTCCATGAGATAAATCTCTATGTCAAGTGTTTCATTGTTATGTGAATGTGCTTATGGTAATATTTTTCATTTTCTTTTAAATTAAAGATAATATTTTGAATGCTATGGTAAATTTTAAGAGGTTAAAAAGTTGAAAAATGGTAGATTATTGATTCACCCCCAATAATCTAATCTTAGGACTAACAATTGGTATTAGAGCTTTGGTCCTTTATTGTGGTCAATCTTAACAACTTGAGGGAAATATCTGAAGATGATGAGAAAGGAAGGTCCTAAATTCACAAGAGAGAACTACTCAGTATGGTGTAGCCAAATGAAACTCTATCTAAAAGGAATGGGTTATTAGTAATAGAATCATGTGGTCACTAAGTATATTGTCCCTTCAAGAATCTTGACTACTGTGTAACACCCCATCTATACCTAAAGATAAAAGATGATACCAAAGAAGAAACAACCATAAATAAATTCACTTTTTTCATAGTAATAATTTTTTTTTTATTAAAATTGCAAACTGCTACATACAATCATAACAACCGCTTCTTAGAGCTTTATAGTTTACAATCAATTTACATCAGAGTAATAATAATACTCTTTATTCAAAGAATAAGTCTCTAAACAAAATTTCTTATTTCCAAATCCATTACATTCTACAAATAGATCTGATAACTAATAACCATGAAATGATCTGTTTCCCATAAAACTTAACAACTGCTATCCACTGTCCCATATTCATTGATTTATCCATCTAAAACCTGAAAACCAAAATGAACACAAATGCAAACAGCAAACAGGGCTCAGTCACAATGATAAAGAAAATGAATCATCTCCAAATATCTGCAACCATATAAGTCAGTACAATATAACATTTATGCAGATTAAATACAGATGTAATTGAAAACTAAATAACATAATTTCATTTTACACCAAAATCATCAAACACTGAATTTCTTTCTAACATAAATAAACTCGCAAAGAAAATGACAAGCAATGATCCAATAGTTCATGGGTGTCCACATAAGGACCTACGCTATGTATCCATAAGGAACCTCGTAGTAATCCATTATGTCTGATGAAACCATAATGTTTTATCTTTGTTAATTGAAAACCCATAACCCTTGAATTTATAATTATCACTTAATTAAACAACTGACAGAAATTCTTTCCCATAAGGATATAGACTAGTGTCAATCACAATTGACAGAAATTCTATCATCACAAGGTACTAGACTAATGTCAGCCCCCAATCTACGAATCATTCTTGCATTATCTCAAAAAAACACTTGATCTAGCAATTAATGAAAATAGTGAAATGAACTATATTACACAATTTCACTAACCATCCGTTTCTAATGCATCAATTTACAAAATTGAAACAGCAATCAGAAATCCATTATAAAACCATGTTACCATATTCCTTAACATACATTCATCAACATGATGTTTCTCAAAAGATGAAAAGATCACAACTCTTTCTCCATCACAAATCCAATCAAAACAATCTCCATATTAACTTAACATTAAAACTGTAACTGTACAATAAAATATCCATATCAAATCCATGTTTCCATTGAATAGAAAAGAGCTAACATAATCATTCATCAATTGAATCAACACAACACCCATCACTTTTAACAAACATACTAGTTTACCATAATCGAATTATTAAACTAAATGCCCATACACCCTGCTCTATTAATTACAAGTTTATCCCATTTATATACATGTTGGCGTATGTACATGTATACACCACGGCTTGTGTATACATATACATATCCCAGCAGGTATTATGTATATATGAATACATAATTATATAAGGTTGTACTTAATAGTTCAGATTGACAGTCATAGCATCTATTATATACATGTTGGCGTATGTACATGTTTACACCATGGCTGTGTATACATATACATATCCCAACAGGTATATATATATATATATGTTTATGTAATCATATAAGCTTGTAATTAATAGTTTAGAATGACAATTATATCATCTATTATATATCTAATTGCATAAACTGTAAATAATAGTTTAAGTCCATGAATATGCAATAGAAAACCACACTAATTTTCACAGTGCTGTCACAGAAAACAACTACCTTATTATACTACTAATCTGCCGAATATATAAAATAATGATAGAAAATAACTGACTTCTACCTCTTAATCAAATTACCATAGTGTTTCTTTTCTTTTCCTTACTGTCTGTACAAGATAGGAATTATCTTTCCTATAAATCCCTTAACATTTCCTAATGTCGTAACAACTGTAATACACACTGGTGTTATTTACTGATGATCATAAAACTCGTAATCAAGTTTGACATAACCAAGACATCCACATTCCTTATTTAACTGATACATACAGTGACAAACAACCTTTTGACAAAAAAAAAATGACACCAGATAACCAAAGGGATTCACCCAAAAGAAAACTTTAATCCACACTTATGTTACAAGTGTAAACACTAAATACGACAGGTATCCAAAACACTATGAAATACCATTAATTCCCTTTTCCTCCATTTAAGCTTAAGAGCAAACATCGATACCAAAATTTAGTTAATAACAATGATAGATAAACCTGATATCATCTTCTAACCAAGTCTATACAAACCGAATGCGAGATGATACTACAGTGCCCTAACAATATTTACAGTGCGAGAAGACCATTACAGAAGTTTTAACACAAAAACTCATGCTGGTTCCATAATGTATTGATATGTTAATTATCAAACCCAACTACCTCCCTTAAAACTGTCCTAAGCAAGTAAACATCGATACCCTAACACACAAGGATATATCCATATAACATCTACATATCTATAATCCATAGATCAACATAGACTTAACTAAAACATTGACAACTTCATACTCAGAACAGAGATATCCCTTATTACATTATGCTCGAACACAGCATATAAAAGATATGTGTTTAATACCACACTAAACCCAAAACACTTGCTAAACAGTCATATGTTTCCACATTTCCCCACTATTCACAACATTAAGTAACTAGATTAACTTCTAATCTATCCTAGAAAGAAAAGACTGATTCCTGACCGAACTTACAAAATGTACAAACATAGAACTTCACATTTTATCGACTAACAGATAGTAGTAACCTACATTCCATTATTTCATTTGCAGATTCATAAAATGGAAACAGAGTTTAAGGTAAGAGATGCCCCTGCCTGGTATTCGTATGAGGAAGATATCCAAAACCGAAATGCCGAAGCTAGCTCCTGCCAGGTGAGCTTCCCAGAATGCCAAAATGTCATGCAAGAGAGCCCAAAATGCAGAGATAACAGTAACAAACACCCAACTTCCTAAATGACCATGAACAGAAGGGTTTATCTTTTCCATGAATATCCCTTTCATTCCATGCCACTTATCATGAAGAATACAACAGTAACACGGGTCCATAACCAACTGTTCACCCAAAATTCCGTAGCATAACATGGTAAAAAGAATGGAGTCATAAACAAACTGTAATTCCTTAACCAGAGCAAATGGCGGACTTCAAACTCAACAATGAATTGCCATCGATAAGTTCATTCAATGCAAACTTATCGCTTGCAGTGAACACAACTCAATACCTGCCAAATGTCCAACATAGTACATTTCCACAAACTGAAAAATAGCTTAAACCCACTAACACCTCAATGCAAAAGCAAGTGCATTAAAACCCTGCCGTAAGTCATGTTTCGAGCCAGAATATAATAAAAGACTTAAGAATAGGTTAATTCATATCTTTGCCAATAACATTAGTCATATATACTAACTTAAACATCAAGATAACAACGCATTCCAATGTCAATTAACTAACACTAAAACACACTAACCTCCTACTAACATACACCATAGGATATACTAACTTAGTTAATTCACATAGTTTTAGTAAATGAATACCACATTATTACTAAAACATTCACTCATAGTTATATGTATAAAAATACATATATTCAAATTCATTTACTTTGAATTCAGAATTTGATTAACGTTAAATAACAATAGAACTCTAAATACTGTCTATAAACATAAGATACAATTAACCATAATAACATAACCATTTATAAACATATCTAACATATTATTAAGGATTCTGAAACAATGAATCAATAATCAGACAATTAACTAACCATAAAGTTTGTCCTTATTTCATAATCAAACCAATGTTCAAAATTCAGTCTAAGCTAATTTTGTCATCAGAATAGGACTCATAAAGGGATAGAATTAGACATAACTCCCTGAATGACTGGCAGAATAACAGAGATAACATATTTAATCTAAATAACCAAGTTCAAAAGAACGCAGTCAGAGTTCAAACTCAAAGGTATCTAACATAACATAACATAGAAAATAAAGTCTGGAACTATCAGGGGCATGACATACTGACCAATTGAAGATTAGACAAGAACATATTGCTACTATGGAAGCTATTGCTAGTACTCTTTCAGATGTATAATTTATTGATGTTGAAGACTTGGATACTTCTTATGAGATGTGAGAGAATTTTAAGACTGTCTATGGTGGAGAAACACATGTGCAAAAGGAAAAGGTTGATAGTTTGAGAGGAAAGTATGATGAAAGGAGGATGAAAGGAAATGAGAACATAGAACAATATATTCAGAGAATTAAAGAGGTTGTTGTTGCTATCCATGGTGATGGAGGTAATCTTCCTAAGGAGGATGTGATAAGAAAAGTGTTGATAACTTTATTACCTTAGTATGTCATTAGGATTTAAGCTATACAAGAGCTCTGATCTCTAGGAACTATAATTGTTACTCTTGATACATTAATAGGGAAATTAACTACATTTGAGTTAAGCAATTATGATAATAGTATGCCAAAAGTTGAAGCTTCTTTCAACTCGTCATTGACTCTTGCACCATCTAGAAAAGGAAAGGATATATCTAATATTTCTTCAACATTTTACTCTAATGATTATGAATCTATCTTGTCTAAAGAGAGAGAATGGGGGGAATTGGAATCTTTATTTGCTAAAAGGTTTCCTAGAGGGAAAGGTAAATATAAGGATAAGTTTCCTTTGAAGTGTTTTACATTGAATAAGATTGTACATATAGCCTCTAGATGTCTTGAAAATGATAGGAAGGAAAATCCAAAAATATTCAAGGATAAGAGAAATAAGGCATGTATACAGATAAAGAAGGTGTTACTGATGTAGAATTTGATGGAAGAGATGAATAAGAAATTGTTTTCATTACGCTAAAGGAATAACCCTCAGAAGAAGGTGAGAAAGCTTTAGTTTGTAACATGAATCATAGTGGTGACTAGATCATTGACAGTGGGTGCACTCATCACATGATTGGTGATAGAAAAAAATTCATCAAGATGGATGAATGTGATGGTGGTTCAGTAAGATTTTGTAATGATGCTCCTTGTATGGTAAAATTTGAAGGGTCTATTTATTTAAATGATAAAAAAAAATGTGATGATATTTACTGGGTTGATGGTTTGAAATACAACTTGTTAAGTGTTTCTTAGTTGATTAAAAAAGGAAGGATTTGTTGATCCAAGAAAGAGGAACATGGTATGTAAGCTACACTAAGCATTTTATGGATTGAAACAAGCCCCTAGAGAATGGTGTGAAAGATTGCATAATCTATACTTAAAGATTGAAAGAAGGAAAGGGATATTTTTAGCTGAAATATTCATTGATGATATCATATTTGGAGGACAAGATGCATTGTGCCAAGAATTTTAAAATGAGATGCTAAAAGAATTTGAGATGTCTATGTTTGGAGTGATCAAATTCTTTGTTGGTTTGCAAGTTTATCAAATGAAGAAAGGTATATACATTACTCAATCTAAATATATCAAGGAGATACTAAAAACCTTTGGTATGGAAGACTCGAGACCAGTAAGTACACCTATGGCTACTAGACACAAACTATCAAAGAATGATGATACAACATAAGTGAATAAAACTTTGTACAAGTCAATGATTGGAAAGCTACAATATGTTGTTCATAGTAGACCAGATATTGCACTAGCAGTTGGGATTGTTGCAATATTTTCTATAAATCCTAAGGAGAATCACATGATGGCAGTAAAAAGGATACAGAGATATTTGAAAGGAACAAAGGATTATGGATTGTATTAGATATCTGAAAGGAACAAAGGATCATGGATTGTATTATAAGAAGAATGATAAGTTTGAACTAAAAGTCTATACTGATGCAGATTGGGCAGGAAATGTGGATGATAGAAAGAGTACAAGTGGTGGCGCATTCTTTCTAGGAAAGAGATTAGTCTCATGGACAAGAAAGAAACATAACTACATTTATCAATCTATAGTAGAAGCTGAATATGTGTCAGCAGGAGTTAATTGTTCAAACATAGTGTGGATCAAGCAATTGTGTAATGACCCCTTCCTTACCACTTGACCTAAATTTCATAAATTAGTACAAGTTAGGCATAAATTAGGGAATCATTCAAAAATAGTTAGAAAATTCTTCCAAGTTAACCATCACTATTCATAAATGTTAAAGAAATAGAACTATTGTGTGATAAGATAATGAACATAGTCTAGATTTAACATTTAGAAGATCTCTTCATATAGGGCACATGGATCTTTCTCCTTTCCTTACTAAGGTCATCATAAGGTGGAAGACTTACAGTGCCAAGGGTGCGTGAAATAGACTACAAGCGGCTTCCCTCAAGGCATAACCCCAGTGTTGGGATAACCGTCATGTGCCCGAAATTACTCCGCCTCTCCCTTCCACAAACTCCCTACCCTAAGAGAACATAGTAAGAGATGAGAGATAGACCCCTAGGATCTATAATTAGAGTGACTAAAGCATGTTCCTAGATCTTATCATTATTTCTATATATATATCTACTTGTACATTTAAGAGTCTAATATAACTATATATATATAATTATGATTATCAATAATATATATAATTGATAATATATATAATTCTGATTATTAATAATTAAGCATATTCAAGATATATGTATATAATACTTTACTTTAAATATATTTATTATACAACATATATAATTATATCATTTTAATATATATGTATATAAATCTATGTCCTAATGGAAGTATATAAGTTTCTCTGGTTCATTTCTTATATATAGTATTCCCTCCTTGATATAATAAATATTTCTTAGTCTTTTGAAAATGTCCATTTTATATTATAATACTATTCATCTTTTTTGATCCGAATATATATATATTTATTTTCTTCCCTTAAGTTCCTCCTACATTTCCTCCTATCTTTTCTCCTTCATTTTCTCCTATCTTTTCTCCTTCATTTTCTCTATATTATTATCTCCCAAGTTTTTCATATTATTTCTTAAATGTTCTTCCTTTTCCCTCCGTGATATAACGTCTTTGCCCACTCAATAAATATATATAAACATGACTAATCACGTCTTTTGAATTATAGTATTAATAATTTACATTTGATTATTATTAAACTCTTTATGGATGGTATTATTATTAATTATAATTCTTTACATCTAAATTTAATTATTTTATATTCTAATTTAGACATTATTTATATTTCTTTTATATTTTAATTTACTTCTTTTATATTCTAATTTAGATTTCATTTATACTTATTTTATATTTCAAGTTAACTCTTTTATATTCTAATTTAGATTTTATTATTATTATTATTGACTATTACTTTTAGAAAGGGGGCATACTTTTTACAATTTTATCTCTTGTAATGTATTTACTTATTTTTATCTTATTGATTTCTATTATTTATTATTAATATTTATTATTAAATCTTATTCATAAAGGGGACATCACAGTCCACCCTTCCCCAAAATTGCTTGTCCTCAAGCAATACCAATTTTATTACAAAGTTACAAACCTTTAATGTGAGTGGCTTTTGTTGTACAACTCTAAAATTAAACAATGTATTTGTAATTTAGAAAGCTTCTAATTTTAATTCAAGTTCCTTTTTACATTATAGGCAATGTGTATACTCATCGAGTTCTTACTTCATCTCTCTATGGTGTTTTAAAAATCTACACACATTCTTCCTATCATCCATCATTTTTACGCTACACAATCTTTATGTCTTTTCGATTTTACTAATGTCTTATCAATCATATTTATAGATACAACTTAAACATGAATCCTACTCCTTCAAATACAAAAAATATTTCCCTTGACACACTTATAGATACTCATGAAACATTCATGGAACAATTTTTTTGGAGACATAACAATTATGAACTGTATACATTAGTAAGGCACATACACTCTTTAAGTAACCATGTTGCAAACACATCATACATGAATCAAACATGTAAACTATGAAGTATTCACCCAAATACATATAAAGCGTGACTCATATACACCAATACACATAAAAAATAGAGAATCCACACAAATATACCTAATGCAAGAAGCATATGAATACACAAGACATAAATCATATGCACAAATGTACATAAGATAGGGATTATACACGTAAAGAATGAATTACAAATCTAAATACATAAATCATACATATAGTTTGTATGCATGTGAAAAATACATAAAGCATGAATTCACTTATCATGTAAATCTTCTCAGCACTTAGAACACAAAGCATGAATTTATTCAAGTTAGGAGTCATATCATGAAGTTATCATGAATTTATTGAATTCAAGAAGTATACACATAAATGCACACAATACATACATATTTATTTAATTAAGTTGTGAAGCATACATGTAGCACATGTAGGATATACATAAATACAATGAAGCACATAGAGCATGAATTCACTTAAATCATGAAGTAGATATGTGAATACACAAAACACATAAAGCATATACATAATTTTTATTTAGTCATGAAGTATATATAGTACATAAATTATGAAATATACACATGAATTCACTTAAGTTTTGTACATAGTGCATACATATGAATTTAAGTTATGAAACATTTACGGAATACACATGAAATAGAAACATAAATAGATTAAATCATGAAGTACGCATATGAATGGACCTAGCATATAAAGTATGATGTATACATATAAATCATGCACAAAGATACATGGATACACATAAAACATGAATCATGTATTGGGCATGAAGCTATGAATTTTAATATAAGGCATAGAGTACACATGTCAAACATAAGGAAATGAATACATGGTAACCACGTAAAGTATGAAGCAGTACACTCAAATACACACCAGACATGTAATACATGTAGTAGTACTCATATACATCAGACACATAAATCATACGTACATGTTATGTATATAAGGCATGAAGCAAGTATTAAGCATACATGAGGGGTGTCCTCTTGGATCAACATGTATGAAGTCAAGCAAACACAAGTACACATATGAATAATATGCATTAAATACACGTAGAGTAAGCATATAACTCAAACCACAAACATTTACTCATAAATTCATATCTTCTCAAACTATTCTCTTATTTCTAGATTAACCAAAAATACACTTGAAAATATGAAGTATATGTCAGAATGTATGAAGACATAACGCATAAACCAAGTACACACATTAATGCATCAATACACAGAGCATACACAAAGTATACAAACAGTAACTATTTTTATTTTTACCCTACAGGATGGCAAGATCAAAGCTATGATACCATTTGTAATGACCCCTTCCTTACCACTTGACCTAAATTTCATAAATTAGTACAAGTTAGGCATAAATTAGGGAATCATTCAAAAATAGTTAGAAAATTATTCCAAGTTAACCATCACTATTCATAAATGTTAAAGAAATAGAACTATTGTGTGATAAGATAATGAACATAGTCTAGATTTAACATTTAGAAGATCTCTTCATATAGGGCACATGGATCTTTCTCCTTTCCTTACTAAGGTCATCATAAGGTGGAAGACTTACAGTGCCAAGGGCGCATGAAACAGACTACAAGTGGCTTCCCCCAAGGCATAACCCTAGTGTTGGGATAACCGTCATGTGCCCGAAATTACTTTGCCTCTCCCTTCCACAAACTCCCTACCCTAAGAGAACATAGTAAGAGATGAGAGATAGACCCCTAGGATCTATAATTAGAGTGACTAAAGCATGTTCCTAGATCTTATCATTATTTCTATATATATATCTACTTGTACATTTAAGAGTCTAATATAACTATATATATATATAATTATGATTATCAATAATATATATAATTAATAATATATATAATTCTAATTATTAATAATTAAGCATATTCAAGATATATGTATATAATACTTTACTTTAAATATATTTATTATACAACATATATAATTATATCATTTTAATATCTATGTATATAAATCTATGTCCTAATGGAAGTATATAAGTTTCTCTGGTTCATTTCTTATGTATAGTATTCCCTCCTTGATATAATAATTATTTCTTAGTCTTTTGAAAATGTCCATTTTATATTATAATACTATTCATCTTTTTTTATCCGAATATATATATTTATTTTCTTACCTTAAGTTCCTCCTACACTTCCTCCTTTATTTCCTCCTATCTTTTCTCCTTCATTTTCTCCTATCTTTTCTCCTTCATTTTCTCTATATTATTATCTCCCAAGTTTTTCATATTATTTCTTAAATGTTCTTCCTTTTCCCTCCGTGATATAATGTTTTTGCCCACTCAATATATATATATATATATATATATATATATATATATATATATATATATATATATAACATGACTAGTCACATCTTTTGAATTATAGTATTAATAATTTACATTTGATTATTATTAAACTCTTTATGGGTGGTATTATTATTAATTATAATTCTTTACATCTAAATTTAATTCTTTTATATTCTAATTTAGACATTATTTATATTTCTTTTATATTTTAATTTACTTCTTTTATATTCTAATTTAGATTTCATTTATACTTATTTTATATTTCAAGTTAACTCTTTTATATTCTAATTTAGATTTTATTATTATTATTATGGACTATTACTTTTAGAAAGGGGGCATACTTTTTACAATTTTATCTCTTGTAATGTATTTACTTATTTTTATCTTATTGATTTCTATTATTTATTATTAATATTTATTATTAAATCTTATTCATAAAGGGGACATCACAAATTGTTAAGAGGTATGAAGGAAGAGATTACTGAGCCAGTTATTATTTTCTATGATAACACAAGTGTTATTAATATATCAAAGAACCCTATGATGCACACTAAGGCCAAGCATATTGCTATCAAGTATCATTACTTGAGAGAGCTAGTTCAAGACAAAGAAGTGATATTGGAATATGTGAATACAAAGGAGCAGTTAGCTACTATATTCACTAAAGCTTTACCTAAGGATGCACATGAGTATCTAAGAGGTAAATTAGGGGTGATTCCCTTAGTTGAGGCTACCTAAAACAAATGGAGTGTTATATCAAATGTACTGATCAGAATATCTAACAAATTGATGCAAGGAGGTTACACTTTAGGAGATTCCTAAAGTTGTGAAGAGTTAGGCAAAAGGTGTTGATTAGTCATAAGAAAGATGAAAAAAGGAGCATATAGTTTAGAAAGTTTACATGAAGATATCTACATGGTGAAGATGAATGAGAAAGTTGAAAATGTCTTTGGCATTGTTGTCAAAGAGGGAGAGATTTAGTAAAAGTTACCATGAGTAGATGAAATAATGAAATTGATGCACACAGAGAGAGAGAGAGAGAGAGAGATCAACAAGTACATAAACAATTGAAGGAACAAAGAGATATCTATCAGAGAGGGAGCTAACAGTTGAAGGAACAAAGATATATCTATCAAAGAGGGAGTTGATATTTGCATATCAAAGCTACATGGATGAGAATCAGAATGAAATTAAAAGATGAGATCAGGGAGATTGTTGGACCACAGAATCAGGATGAAACTAAGGATATTAATGGAGATCTAATAATACAACATAGAAGGAGTTAACAGAAGTTGTTTCAATGCATAATTTTTTGGGGGTTGTCTGACAACTTAAGCGTATGGTGTTTCCATCAATGACAAAGAGGGAGATTGTTGGAAGCTACAATTGAAACAATTGTTATATTGTCATTGATGTCAAACCTCAATTGGTGAGATAGTTGCTATCTAGTAGAGTTTCGTATCATTTAATTCATGAAGAGGATTTGAAAAGAGGAGATAAAAAGAAGACTTAGTAAAAAGGTTGAGTTATGAGAAACTACAATGGGCACTTGATTAGTTGGCACATTGGAAAGATAATGTATTTTTTATTTATAATACTAAGTGCAGAATATAGTTGAATTGAAGCATAGAGGAGATGAGGAAAGAAAGACTAAAATCATAGGCTTGATCGAGTAAAAGAGAAGAAGATTAAGGAAATTAAGTATAAGTTGAGTGATGCTAGTGTTGACTGAGTGCCAGTATAACTAAGAATATACAATGTCGACGGACCATCAACGATGATCGAGTATTAGAAGTTGGACCAAGAAAAGATAATGAGTGTTGAGAAGAATAGTTTAGCAATGACTGAGTTATACAGTGAAGACCGAGAAGAAGAATACAGTGATGATAGAGTGTTAGCATTTTACATTTTGTGAAGGGATTGAGATTCCCATCTGACATAATTGAATTCATGGAATATGTAAAGCATGTTGAAGATAAGGATGAATGACCTAGAGAATTTAATGCATGATAAACTATGTTTTCACATTTCTATGCATGGATTCAAGGAGAATTTTTGAGAAGTAACTAGAAGGATAGAAGGATAATGAAATGTTGGAAGAATTAGATGAATCTCACCAAAACCTAAGATCTACGGTGATGTTAAAGAGGAAAAAGATCGAGCTAACTAGTTAAGGAGGTATAAGGATAACCTAATTGGGGGTTATGCAAGTGGTTGATTCAATTGATTGGCGAACTTGAGAAGAAGGCTGAAAGGAGTTGTGAAGAGCTATAAAGAGTTGTGAAGAGGTGATTGCTTGAAGGGTTTCCAAGAAGATCATAGATGGAGATGATAATGAAGGCCAATCAAAGGATCAGCATATGAGCTACATTGGATCTTTATTTGCAAAGTGAGTTGTATTTATCAGATCAAACCTATTGTTACTTTCTAACCATTGTATCAATTGAAATCCTTTAATCAAGGTGACATTCTACTGTAATGTTCTTAAGTCCTCTAACAAGGCCACTCCTAACAGGGTGATTAAATCCTTTAATAGGGTCACACCTAACAGTGTGTATTGTAACCTTTAACATGGTTGGCTCCTCCTAGAGCTCACTTCAAAAGAGTGAAAATTGGTAGCACGTTACTGGTGGTTTTTCCCAAATTGGATTTCCATGTTAAATCCTAGTATCATACTTGTGTGAATGTTATTTGATGTATTTTACTATTAAGTGTTTTATATTTTGCAAGTTGATTACTTTTGGATAGTGGACTACAAGTTTTTTTACTGGTTATATGCTATAGAGACCGAGTGGACTATTGTGTAGATCCAAGTTGTTTGAAGTGTTTAAAAGTTGAATTGGTACATCTGTACTTGAGGATAACTGATTCATCCCCCTCTCAGTTATTCTAAAATTATTCTAACAATAATCTGAGAGCATCTCTTCATATTCCCCAAAAGGTGCCTTTTCTAATTCCTTGGCCTCTCCAAATTCCAAATTCCAAATTTACATTTAATTTTTTAATTTATGCTTCATCCATGTGGTGCCCCTATTTTTTTGGGTCCTATTATTTCGAGCCCCATTATTTTGGGCTCCATTATTTGAGTATTTCCATTTGTCTTCCTATTATTTTGGTCAGCTATTATTTCGCCCAACTATTAATAGTTTTGTAAATTATTTATTTAATCTAATAGTTTTTATTGACAAGGATTTTTTTGACATATTCTCGTGCTGGTATTCCCATTTGTTCTCCCATTGTATCTAGGTACACCTCTCAGGGTAATTAAAGTATAATCATATAATTATATGCACATCAGCTAAAAGGAAATGATTTATCAATTCTAAATTAAAAGGTTGAGTTAAGATATTTAACTGTAGGATTAATTATTAAATAATTCTTTTATTAAATTTCAAGTTGAGTGAATTGCATGAAGAGGGAATTATTAATTAAAATAATTCTTTTTATTCAATTTTTAACTTGAGTTATCATTTTTAGGTTTTTGCATGTTTTGAAACCCTAGTTGTGTAGACTTTCTATATTAAAATTTATTTTGGTCATTATTGCACGCACAGGTTTTAGGGAGACAAGTTTTGGCTTTGGCTTTGGATTTGGATTTGAAGGGAATTTATTGAAAGCTAGAATTTTGGATTGTAGATTGTGTTATTTTTTTCTTCTCAAATTGTTCTTGGATATCAGGTAGGATTTTGAACATTCTTATTTTTTTATCTTATGTAATTTTCCATTTGAAAAGATTGTCTTCTTCGTTCTTGGAATTTATGTGATTGTCAATTGTCTTCCTCCTTGAGATTTGGCAAACTAGATTCTTCTTGTGTAAATTTTGTGGAAACATTTGATTTGGGGTTTCATCCTTGAGCATTTGTATTGACATTAGTGATTTTGGGATTATTGCCAGGTAAAGGCATCCCATGGCTTTGGTGAATCATAAAGAAGAAAATTGATCTTAAGGTTTTGGGAGAGATTTTACTTACCTCTAGGGTTGTTTTCTAAATATGACTTCATCCAAATTATAAAACTCTCTTTGAAAACAAAACCTAGATTTGTGCATGTTTGATATAAAGATTGATTTGGTAAATATTGATTTACCTTTAATGGAGTTTTGATGTGGAATAGTGTTTTCTGATCATAGTTTTGTTTCATTTGGCCTTGTTGAAAAGTTCAGTTGGGATAGATTTATGCCCTAGGTGGGTTTTGTCTTTTGTGACTTGAAGTGTTTTATGGATTTTACTTTTATGTTTGGGGGTTTAAATTATGGAAAGTTTATAACCTCTTTATATCAAAATTGGTTCATGTGTTGTCTTATGTGCATCTATGATGTCATGTCATGTGTTCTCTGAGACCTTTATTAGTATTGTATTTGACCACAAGAGGTGACAGACGATTATTGTGTTAAGTTTTGATTTGTTAACTTGGTCACCTGGATTCTTTCATTTGTTATATGATCTGAAAGATGATATTGTGGATTTTTGTTTTACTCGATGTCTGGAGAGAGATTATTTGATGCTTTTGATGATCATTTGATATGAACTATGATCATTGGTAATTTTTTATTGAGACATCTAGTATGGGATGGACAATTTGGTTTTATTGAGATGTCTAGTATGAGATGGATAGTTTGCATCCATGTATAGGATGAGATATTATTTGTTATTCTCCAATACTTGTCTTTGATGGAATTCATGTTTTTTTAATTTATAGAAGTGTTTTATGGTTTTGATTTTCTTTCTCTTTAGTTCTTTCATTGGGAGCATTAGGTTAGGTTATCTAGGAGCGTAGATGGGAGGTGGCTTGCAATGAGCATCGGGTCCCACAAGTGGCTACCAGGATCACTCATTGTAAGTGACTTAATAAAGTGATAAATTAATAAATCTATTGAGAGAAGACATTAATAAGATAATTGTGTACCTCGCCATGCCTTGATCAATAGTATAGCCTAGGATGTGTGAGATGATGCTTTCTGCCCAGTGTGGTGTGTGTTTTGGCATAGTTAGTAGAGTACTTATCTGTATGAGAGGTTTACTAATACCACATATGGTCACTTGGGTGTCAAGGTCTAGAGAGGCTTCCAGGATGAAGTCCAAGGGTTAGACGTATGTGATGACACTTCCCTATATGTGTTCTAGGTTTCTACATTGCATTTGGTACACCTGATTGTGTCTTGATCATTTATACTTGATAACCTTATAACTATTTACTACCATTTTACCTAGTGTACTGTGGCTTTAATTTTTCTTGTTTTGGTGTTTGATATCTGAGTGGGGTTTGTTGTTATCTCTTCAGCATAGTGGGAGTGAACTTTTAGGTTCCATGTGGTTAGGTGGTAGTGATTCTATTATCATTGAGATTCAATGTTTGTGACTTTCTTCTTGGATGATCCTTGATGCCACTTCTATCTTCTTGTTTATTTCTTGGAGACTTTCTTATTATCATCATGAGATGTATATCATGTATTCCATTTTAATTATTAGTTAGTGACATTGATTCAAGAGATATATTTACTTGTAATGTATTATCGTTATCCATGTGACATGTGTAGTGGAAGTTGTATTATTATGTATGGCATGATGTATCGGTTATACTTTATGGATTGTAACTTTGAATATATTAATTAATGAATATACCTTATTATTCATTTGTAATGAATAGGTTAGTGCACCATATGATTTGTGTTCTTTTGATTATGATTAAGTAAAGGATTAAGAATACTTTAATTTAGGTTTTAAAATGAACCTAAGATATATCATGTGATTATGTATTGGATTGTACTTAGTAGATTAGTTAACTTATACATAATTATACGTCATGGAACTCTTGAGACTTGTAATTTATAAATGAGTTATATTTATGAGTATGTATTGTCTTATGTTATATTGTGTTTGCATTGTTATTCATTATTGATTGTAAACTCTTAAGAAAAAAATTATTCAGTAAACTTAGTAACATGTTTAAGGTTAATTTATTTTGTCTCCCTAGCAGGGCATTACACAAGCATTGTCATCACCTCCAAATATGATATCATCAACATATACTATTACTACCAGCAACTTGTCATCTTTAATTTTAATGTAAAGATCACTATTTTGTGTACCTTTTTTGAACTTTTTTGCATCAAATATCTATCAAGTGAAGCATACCAATCTCTAGAGGCTTTCTTAATTCCATACAATGTCTTCTTGATTCTACACACCATATTGAGGTCTTCTAAAAAATTGAAACGACTTGATTCTATGTAGACTTCTTTTTCAATATGACCTTTAAAAAATACAGACTTAACATCTATCTAATATACCTTAAAATTTTGCATGTCGCAAAAGCTAAAAATATTCTAATAGATTCTATTCTAGCTACTAGAGAAAAAATTTCTTCAAAATAAATTCCTTTAATTTTAGTATAATCTTTACATGCTAGTCTAGCTTCCTTCCAATAACTTGTCCATCTTCATTTAGCTTGTTCTGAAATACCCACTTAGTTCCAATAACATTTTTGTCCACCAATCTAGGTACCAGCTTTTATTTTTTATTCTCCTATATTTGATCCAGTTCTTCTTTCATAGCTTTTATCTAACATTCATGTGTGCTTTCTTTTGCATAATTTTTTGTTTCTATTGTATAAAGGAAACAATATTTTAATTTATCATCTTCCCTAGGAAGTTGTATCCATGTTTAAACATCGTTATCCTTTTTTCCAATAATACATTCCTTTGAATGATCTTTTGAGAATACCTAGTAGGTATCCTTGGAGTTTTTTATGACTCGTTCTCTTCATTCGATGATATTTTATTATTATTTTTTAGAGCTTTTATTTCCTCTATAAGAATTATAGAAACCCCTTCTAATTCAATCTTTGGTTCTAGAGTAGTCTAATCTTATCCTTCAATTACCTTGACATTTTCACATTCAACCACTTTCTCCAGTCGTGTACTATAGCATCAGTATGCCTTTCTTGTAGTAGAATATACAAAAATATACCTTCATCTGACCTTGCATCAAATTTTCCAAAATTTCCTTCATCTCTTCTGATATAATATTTTCTTCCAAATATTCTAAAATATTTGATAGTAGGCATTTTTTAAGCCATATCTCATAGGAAGTGTTTGTATGATTCACTCTAATATGCACTCTTTTGAGAATATAGACAACATTATGTACTACATCTCTAGAGTAGGAATTAGGTAGATTAGTATCCTTTAACACTTTACTATCCATCTCAATAATATTTCTATTTTTTCTAACTACTCCATTCTGCAATGGAGTTGTAGGAGTAGATAGTTATCTTTTATTCCCATACTTTTCACATAATACATCAAATTTATATGCTGTAAACTCTCCTCTATCAAACCTCAAAAATTTAATCCTAGCATCCATTTGATTTTACATAATAGGCATCAATAGCTTTATACTTTTCATAAATCATTGAAATAGTTTCCTTAGCATATATAGGTGTAGAACCTTTGTTATAAAATTAGATTGATCCTCCATCATAACTTTAAAGATTTAAAAATTCCTTTCTATCACTAGTCATATGATTTGAACAACCAAAATCAATGATCTAGGATCTAGATTCTTCCATCGTGTACAAAGTAGTATTATATCTCAAATCTAATATTGTCATTATCCTTAATAGACAAAAATAACACTTCATTATTTGATTCATTTTCTTCCTCATCCTCTAATTGCACAATTTTTTTCTTTTCATTATCTCTATCATCTAACCTAACATTTGTATTATATCTTTTGTAGATCTCTTTCCTTTCATCAACATCAAGTCTTTCCCTATC
Organism: Chamaecyparis obtusa; assembly: GCA_027943335.1. Classification (NCBI taxonomy): domain Eukaryota; kingdom Viridiplantae; phylum Streptophyta; class Pinopsida; order Cupressales; family Cupressaceae; genus Chamaecyparis; species Chamaecyparis obtusa. Next base: position 2,295,368 of record BSBK01000213.1, on the reverse strand, counting down.
TTCTCTAAAAGGACATTTAGAAGCATAGAGTCCTACTCTTCCACAATTGAAACATGTGAAGGGTAACTTACCTTTATATTTGTCAAAGTCTTTCTTTAGTCTTCTAGAAAAAATTCTTCATCCAAATCATATTCATTTTCAATATTTTGAGTTTCCTTGAAAGTAACATATTTCTTCTCATGTTGGTTTTGCTCAAGTTGTGATAGCTCAAATACAGTGATAGCACCATAGAGCTCCTCCAAAGTGTACTTTTCCATGTTCTGACTTTTTTGAATAGTGATTAATAGCTTTTTGTATGCCTTAGTCATTTCCCTCATTGTACTTTCAGTTTCACCTCATTGTCTTCAAGAGTTCCACTAGAGATTTTAATAGGGTTGACAATTTCATTTACCCAATGTAGGTAACCTTCAATATTGTCATCTTCAGACATTTTCAAGGTATCAAACTTGGGATTCAAATCCTGTAACTTGATCTACTTGATATTTTTATCTCTTTTATAAATACTACTAAGATTCTCCCATACATCAAATATAGTTTTGCAACCCATTACTTTCATCAACTCTTAATTATCCAAACTACCGATAATTACATTTCTTGCCTTTGCATTTTGCTCATGTGCTTTGATTTCATCTTTAGTAATAAGAGCACCCAGTGTTGGAGGAATATACCGGTTTTTGATAGCATCAAGAACACCATATGGAAAAGATTCCAAATGAGACTCCATTCTCTCCTTCCAAAAGGTATAATATGTTCTGGATCAAACATAGGTTCTTTGGTTCCATGTTCACCAGTCATATTAGATTTGTGTCAAATAGTTAAGACTCTTCTAGATGAACCTTGCTATGATACCAATTATTGAATACCATTGGGTCTTGGGGGGGTGAGTCAACACAAATAAAAAATTATCAATTTTGTCACAATTCTGAATAACTATTTATTAATCCAACTAACCATCAACAAAAAACATACACATGAACACCAAATTTACATGGAATGCTCAAGATGGGAAAAACCATTGTGATAAATATACTCACTATATGAAAATGTTTAATTACAATTTTTTATGCCAAAAGAAAAGGAACTCACTGATACACTACACAAACCATCTAACCATACTCACCAAACCAAATACCCTAAAATTCCAATGATGAGAAATGCAAAGCATTCTTCGAGCCTATCTAATCCTTTCTAACAACTAACCTTACTATCAACCAAAAAGTGCATCATACCTTTGTCAAATGATCAATTGGGGACCTAAAAAAATTGATATTCACAATGCATAGCCATTATAAACCAAACTAAAAGCCACCATTAGCCTATGCAAAATAATGCAGATCATTCTCCAATAAGGTCTTCAATTACACTTCCCATAAAATTTGTCTATTAACACTTCTATCTTTTGAATATACCTCAAACTATCTTATTACAATCATCAAACCCTCTAAACACTCAATTCCAAGCATCATCATACTTTAAATCTTCTTCATCAATAATTTATTAGTCAAAAGTCTTTCAAATATTCTTCATCGATCTTTTAGCAATCAATAAAATTTTCTCCATCAATCAATGTCACATCTTCAACAACTTTCCAGCCTTAGTAAGATAACATCAATACTACACCAAAGGTTAAAATAAATGAAAACATAGAGCATGATGTTAATATGTTTCCTCTCTCCTTCTCTCCACCCTACTTTTTCCTAACAATAGTGGATAACTTAGACCTTAGACATGAAAAAAAAAAGGCCTAGTTGGTACACAACAAGGAGTGACATTTATTGGTCATGACATGGGTTGGGTCAAGGATATCAACTTGTCTTCATACACTTTAATAGTTCCTACTTCCACCATGATCCAAGAATGAGAAGACTTAGTTACCATTGGCTCTCCAAGATCATCAACTCTCTCTCTCTCTCTCTCTCTCTCTCTCTCTCTCTCTCTCTCTCTTCATAAATTTTGAAGTAGAAAACTCTCAAATGTACTCTTTTTGAATCACTAAAATCCATTGCTTCTCACATAATATTAGATAGTGGGATAGTCAATAATTGGTCCAACAAGAGGGAAGAACTTAGACAATTTTATGTAGACAAACTATCATATGAAAAAGTTAAAAAACTCAAGAGAAATGTGCTACTTGCAAAGTGTTTAACATCCTTCCAAATTCTCTCTCATGTATCTCTCTCTTTCTCTCCCCTCTAACTTTATCCCTTTTCTCCTCTCTCTCTCCCCCATCTCTCTTAGATGGATTAATGAAAAATAAGTCTGCACTTATCAAGTTGGTATTGTATATGCACTTATCTCTTCCTTTGTACCCCCTCTCCCTTTATCCTTTACCCCTATCTCTCTCTCTCTCTCTCTCCCTATCTTTTCCTATCCTCCCTTTCCCTTTTTCCCTTCCCCTCACTCACTTCCCCTCTCCCTTTCTCCCTTTCCCCCTCTCTCCCTTCCCCCCTCTCTCCCTCTCTCCCAATCCATCCCCCTCCTTGCTCCCTCATCTCCCTTTCCCCCTCTCTTCTTTAACTATAGGTAATGCCTTCACATTACCTTCCCTAAACTTGTTCATATTTTTGCCCCTAAAATGCCTATCAAACTCATATTTAGAGACCAAAAATGTGAAGAGGTTAAGTTTCCTTAACCCATTTGTGTGTGTGTGTTTCTAAGACTATAGCAATTTCTTGAAGGTAGTGAATTTGTGAGCTCATATTTATAGGCCAATAATGAAAATGGGTTAAGAAAACTTGAAACATTTTTCCCTTTTTTATCCCTAAATTTTATTGGCCCTTTGTGGAGAGAGAGAGAGAGAGAGAGAGAGAGAGAGAGAGAGAGAGAGAGTTCAAATAGATTTTTGGTTGACATCCTCAAGGGAAAGTATTATTTGGGACAAGTAGAATCTAAGGATAGGTGGGTTTGATTTTCTATTTGGGGAAAATTTGCATTCATTTTGCATAACCAGGTTTTATTGGAATTTTTCAATCTTGGAGAGAGAGAGAGCATGTTTGGAATTTTTCTGTGCTACCTTGTGTTCTTGAGAATTTTGGTGTGTGAATTTTTATGGGTGAAGTGTGTGTGCATCTGGATTTGGATTCTACGTATGTTGTGATTCAGAGCTTGCAGGTTGAACTTCTTTGTTGACAATTCTGGGATTGTATTCATCTCACAGCCATTCTATCTCAGTTTCTAGCATTGGATTGAGGTAGGGGATTGATTTAATCTTCCTGTAATTTCATTTATAAAATTTTCATTATATAGTTGTGCTTGATTTGATTTGAGGATGCAAAACTATTTTTCAATTATGTTCATTATGGGTATTAGGAAACCCTTTATTTTATGCTTTTGATTTTATATTGTGACTTGACATAGTAATGTTATGCTGTTGAAATTTTTTGAGAAAAATTCACCCTAGGGCACTTAGAAAACAAAAATCTAAATCCCTATAGTAAGTTCTATAGTAAGAATGAAATAATTAAATGGGTTGTTCTTAAAAATTTAATTTGAGTTGAAAAAATGCATTCTGTGTAAAAATTTACATCTCTATTAAAAATGACAATCAAAAAAAAAAATTACCACAGTAAAAATAATTGCATGACCAATTATATATTGATAAATTTGTATTTGGGTTGCAAAGTGTGGAAAGAAAACAAATTAGGAATAAGTCAAAACTATTTGTTGTGTAGAGGAAAATTTTCCATTTCTGGTAATTTTCCTGTAGCTCTGTCATTTTCCATTTACGAAAATTTTTAAGTTTAAAAAAATAATGTAAAAAAAAAAATTATAGAAAGCTAAATTTTGCATGTTAAAAGTGCTTTGGTGATGCACTTTATTTGTTTATTTTTTTTTGAAACTGTATATATTAAAAATTATATATATAAAAAAAAATTGAAAAGAGGGCACGGGTTCCAACCCCGTACCCCCCCTGACTTCCTCGGAAGCTGTGCGCTGAAAGTGTTGTTGAAAAAAAATTAATAATAAAAAAAATTTGCAAGTGTTTGTGGGGCGGGGGTCTCAATCCCCAAACCCCATGGCAGTTGTACTGCCGGTGGTACACAGTACCGTCGACGGTGCAAGTACTACCGACGACACTGTGTGTCGTGCACGGCAGGGCCGTGGGCGCGGTTCCCTTAGCGGCCCCCCACGTGATCTTAGTCATTGCACTTTGTTTTTTTTTTCTTTTAAAAGTTTTGTTATTAATAAATTTGATATTAATAAATTTTGTTATATTAAATTTGATATTAATAAATTTTGTTATATTAAATTTGATATTAATAAATTTTGTTATATTAAATTTTGATATTAATTAATTTAGGTGTTTATGTTATTCTATGAAAATTAATTAATAAGTTAAATTAGTTGATTTTCTTAGTATTAAAAAAAAATTTAATTTATTTAAGTCTTGCTAATATAATTTTGTTTATTAGCTTAAATAAATTTTGTATTTGGGTTTCCATTTATTCTAGTAGTTTTCTTTTGATAATTATTACTTGGTAATAATAATCGAGTAATGGTACTCTAAGTATAACTAAATATTGTTTAGTGAGCTTTTAATAAAGTATAATTAAATTCAAATGGCAATTTGCTTAGATTCTATTAACCGGTTTGGTTACAAGATTATTATGTTACCATGTCTAGGAATGATATGATTGATGTTTAAATTTTGCCACTAATATGATTTCAATTAGATGTTCAAACTGAATTTTTGCTTAGTAATGAATGTATAGATTATCTGATGTTGGTACATGTATTATTTTCAACTGAAATTGGTTGTTTTCCACAGTATGACTTTTATCTTTCCTGTATGTTTGGGTTATTAGTGTTATGGGATCTAGATGACCTAGAAGAGATAGAGGCTTGGGAATTATCTGTTATTCATGTTGGTTATCATGTTTGGCGTGAGTGTGATTTGTTTATGTTCCAGGTGACCTTATAGGCTCTTGTTGTATTATGTGAATTCAGTGATTATGTTTATGTAGTCAATCCTAGTTTCTATGATGATTTTGGATGTGAGACTATCTGTTTTATCTTTGATTTGATCTAGGAGAGATCTTTGAGCCTAGGGTAGTTTACCTAGATTTGTGTTAGGGGGTGGCTTGCAATAAGCGCCAGGGCCCTCAAGTGGCTGTTGCTGACCACTTATTGTAAGTTATTGTAAACAAGTGATAACCTAATTAAATTAAGGAAAATAAATGAACTTAATAAGATAGTTTCCTCTCCCATGCTTGAGTGCTAGTACAGACTGAGATGAGGATGAGATGATGCTTGCCGCCTGTTGAGGTGTGTGTTCTGGCATAGTTAGTGGCTTCGTCAATACGAGAAGTCATTAATTTCGTGTATGGTCACTTGAGTGTCGGGATTCAAAGAGGTTACCAGGATGAGACTCAAGGGTTAGACGTACATGATGACACCTTCCTACACATAGTCTAGTTATCCTACATGGTCGGTTGCCTCTGGATTAGTGAGTCATACCTTTCGCTACTTTTGTTGACCTTGAGTTAGTAAGCTATCATGATTCTTTTTCTAGAGGTGTTTCCTGTATTGACTTGATTATCCGATTGGGGTCCAATGTTATCTCCTCAGCACAGTGGGGTAGACCTTTGTGGTTCTACACGGACAGGTGGTAGTGTTTCTTTACCACTTGAGATTCGACGTCTTGGTACCAGTGCTTGATGGTGTCTTTACAGTTGGATTCCTTATGTTACTTCTTTATTGATGTTCTTATATACTTATTCTTAATTGTAAATCTTGTAATAGAGTATCGCATATGATACCTAATCTGGATATTGTAAGTTAGTTGATAGAGTGATTATTGCATACCCTGCGACATGTGCAGTGGATGTATGTTTATTAGAATTAATGTATGTTCATGAAATGTAATCATTACGATGTAATTGTTGTATTTAATTTATGGAATCTTTTGTTGACGTTATTTAATGTGTTATGTTAGTAAGTAATACTACGTCATGGGACCCATTAGAGTTGTAACTTGTGTTTACAATGTGTGTTATGTGAGATAATGATTATTGCTTCATGTAATTGTATATCTTGAATGTTAACTTTAGAAAAAAAAATTTGTTCACCAAACTTAGTATCATGTTCTAGGTTAGTTTCTTTTGGGTTCCCTGGCGGGGCGTTACATTGGTGCAAGTTATCTATGACACATGAACACATACCTAGTTTTCAAGATGTGTCCACTTTTAAAATTCATAAAAAAGAAATGCTCAACAAAAAATTACAAAAAAAATACACAACTTTTAGTACTCTCTTAGCTATCTTTCTACCAAAGGGTTTTTCGAAATGGTAAATGTAACTAAAATTTCTTGTGATACACATTAGACACTATGTTATGTTTTGTTGAAAAAGACAAGAACAATTTTTGGATCTTAACCATTTAAAAAAAAACTTTGGTAGTTTAGAAACTAAATTTAAAGTACTATAATTCATCTTCTTTTGGTAACTTCAAACTTTGAGTGCACAAGTCTCAAATTGGTCCTTCAATTTTAGGATTAGTCGATTTCACATAAAAAGTGGTCACTTGTGCCCCTCTTCTTGTTCACTATCTTGGTGCACATGCCCATTTGTTGTATATTATATTAAAATAGGATGCTCTTTAGACAAGCATTTTTTTAAAATCCATGAAATCTAAATTGGGCAACTATATAAATGATATATTTCTACAGCCAAATTCATTGATATCTTTCACTATCTAAAAAACATTTGCAAAAATATTTTTTCATTTTGAATAACATAATCTAAAACAGATTTTATTGTCATATTAGAAAATCAAGATTGTAAGATTTAAATCATGACAATCACTTAATCAATTAATTCAATGATAAAATGAAAATAAACTTACATAAATGATTATAAATAAAAATGATAATACACAAAGTATCATACTGAAAACTATATGATAAAAATTCCACAAAGCACTCTGCAATAGTGTTGAAGATTTACAACAAACTTATAAAATTATAAACACAAACAATTTAATTTTACATAGTCCATGTCTCATAAATAGTTCTTGTAATTATGCCATCTTGTTAAGATAAACCATTTACACAATATAATTGATATAGCATTTTACCTTCCACATAAAAAGTGGATGAAATTCATTTGCACAACATAATAGTTATGACCTTTCATCAAAAATACTAAGGTGCATGATTATAAAACTAATTAAAAACCTCTCCAATAACATACTTCAACCTTATATTAAATACAAACTATATTAATATCATTTAAGACCAATGGTATCAAGCTTGGCCCTTAATACACATTCATGAGATGCACAACTCACTTACTTTGCCCGATGTTTACATCATAGGTATGATTTTTGTTGATCGTAGTATTAAAATCATGAATACATAGAAACAATTTTCTTTTCATTAATTAAAAACATCAAAATAATCAAGACACGTTTCATCAATAATAATAATAATAATTCTTTATGCAAATTAGGAACTATTAATTATTCATAATTTTGTTCCTTTGATGAAGTGAAAGTATTAAATGCAAAATGCTCTAACAATTATCTTCCTAATTTTCTTAATTTTCTTCCTATTAACTATTCAACATTTCATTCCTTTTATGATGTCAATACAATCAAATGTAAACACTTCTAACAATTATCAACTTATTAAAGATTATTAAATGTACGATAATGATTATTATACATTTCTTCATCTAAACTTGTGGCTATCAACTATTCAGTATTTCATTTATTTATTTTATGAAGTCAATTCGATCAACTACACTATTTCATTTAAAAATAATTTTTTCATACATTTTATTGTAAATATAAAATATGTATATTAAAAATAGTTTATAAAAATATATTATTTAAATTAGATGTAGTTTAAATGTTTGTAATGAGAATCAAATTATTCAGCAAATACTTATACTGTTTATTTGTTATTATATTTTTTAATTATTACTTCATTAATCTTGAAATATCTTTCAACCTTCAAAATTTTCCAAGTCTATCTTGATAAATATATATTACAGAAAAATGTATTCAATCTATCAAACACTTAGGGCAGGTCCCCATGCGGCTGCTAAGCTTATTTTGGCTAGCAGCTGCTGCTCAACATTTCTAGCAATAATTTGTGGAGCTGGTGGCCCCATGATTACTGATTTTTGTGCTTATTTCTTAGTAGACATCTAAAATAGAATGTTTAAATGGAATTTTAATATAAAAAAATTATAGATAGATGTTTTGAAAAAAAATAGAAGACATGGGGACATAGCCACATAGGGACATGGGGTTACTGCAACTGCCCACATCCTCTCTCCACGCCAGCATCAAAATAAATAAATAAAATTGAATGTTTAAGATTTGGCTCTGAATACGTATACGTTACAAAATCATACCTTTTAAGTCTATCAACCACTAAATACAACTTGCATGTCACGGAAGCTGCCCTCAGACTCTCTTTCCACTCTACCATCCAAATAACAAACGTTTTTAAGGTCAACTGAAATTTTTCTCAGAAAGGTGAAAACACCAAAAGCATGTTCTACTAATAAATCCTCTTCTTTTAGCAAAGAATTAGCCTCGAATGCAACTTTCCATCTTAAAATTTCTTCCCATCTTTGAAACAGATTAGTGTTAACAGTTACCACACATCTTCATCCGTCTTCATCTCTTTTAACACGAACGAGTCTAAGAGGTAGAGTTTGAGACGCCACCTATATCAAGTAATTTTAAAATATTAAGAATCATTGAAAAAATGCGAGGAAAACAAAGATATATATCTCAAGCATTTGAAAGTTCATGGTGACCACTAAGCTTGGAGTCGAATTTTACCCATTGTTTTGATGTCGTCAACTTAGCCTCTCCATAAAGCTTTGATAGCTCGCTCTCAAAGCTTATGACGATTTGAAGCTGGAATTCAATAGAGAAGAAACTGCATAACTTTCCAAGTATTATTTAAAAGGAAAACATCTAACGAATTTCTTTGAAGTAATAGAACATAATGCAACTATATTTTTTAAAAACTATATCAAAAGCAGTCAATCAAATGAGGAAAAAAGGAGCGTAAACATGAGGTCAATAAAAACAAGTTATGAAATATTGTTAATGGGAATCTAAATATTTTCTATCTATTAAGAAGTTACCACTAAATCCCTTGATTGTGAGGCCCCTTATGTTTGCTAGTTATTCAACTGTAAAACATATAAATAAGAACGTTCCTTAAAAGCAAAGACAGTGAGTTTTAAGACAACCTGCACAACATTTCAAATATACAAGATACAAAGACCTGCAGCTGAAAGCACGTGCACACAGAGAGATGCATGCATGTAACCATACACACATAGTATTCAGCAAATAAAAGCAAAAATAGACTAATGTTAAGATACAACAATAACATTAATATCACACAATAAATGCAAAACTCTTGTTGACTACAACATCTGGAAAGTAAAAAATATATTATAGTAACAAAGTCACATGAAAATCCTTAACAAATTCAACTACTAAATAACATTTATGTACAACACTCTTATCCATTGTAATCAATTGCTTGGAACCAGTGTTACCCGGGGACGTATTCTCGGCCTAAAAACCCCATACCCATACTAGGGACATTTCCTGGACAAGGGGACGACCAAGGGACATCCCCACCCCGTCTTCCTTTTTCAAAATTCTGCAGGGGGCGTCTCAGAAACCCGAGGACATCCACAAAAATTTTTGAGGATTGTCGTATGTCCTAGGGACTGCTTAGCCATCCCTCAACTGTCCCTAGGACAGACAGCCATCCCCAACGGAAAACAGCGACGACGATTAAAAAAAACATAAAAAACTTTTATGTTGTGACTTGTTTATAATATTTATGTGGGCCCCTCCTCTCTAATTCGCCCTAAAAGGCTAAAAGGCATCGTGTATTGATTTGGGCCTCATTATTTGTGTATTTCATTTCTCTGAGCTCACAGCAGCAGCAAAGACTAAGAGGGTTTGTCATTTGAAGAAATAGCAGCAAATACCAAAGAGGGTTTGAAAGAAGAGGAGAGTGCAACTGCAAGTGATAGAAGGAAGAGAGGTAAGTTACATTCTATGATTCTTCCATGCTTTTATTTTTCAATTTTTTTCAAAGCTTGAAGCTTGAAAAAGTCTGATTTTTTTAAAAAAATTGCATTGTTTCAGTATTGCTATTCATTGAGATTACTGATCATTGTTCAATCTCAAAGAAAATCAAAATGAGCAGCAGTAAGGGTAGTAGTAGTGAGGATGAATTGAAAAATGGGTGGTGAAAATAGAGGTCAAACTCAAAGTGTTGAGGCTAGTAGTGGGTAGCAACCTGCCTTGTTTAAGTGTCCTTCAAAAATCATTAGTAAATATGCAAAGGGCCCTGTCAACAAGAAAAAACCTCTTCTCCAATATTTTATACCTAGGGATCAAAAGAAAAACAAATCAGAGGGGACTAGGGTGTGGGACTGTCATGTTTGTTTGGATGACTTTAGGAGAAGTTATACAAGGGTGAAGTCTCACTTTTTGGGCACTGCATGCCATGGGGTTATAGCTTGTCCAGATTTAATTGAAGAGGAGAGAATAGAGTGGCATAGATTGCACAAAGTGTGGTAATGTCGGCACCTCCTTTTTCAAACACACAATCATCTAGGCCTATGTCATCCACTATTGGTACTAGTCCTATTGAGACAAGAGGAAAGAGGAAGGTGAGTGGTTGTGAGAAGGGAGTAACAGTTGAAAGTATGTTTAATGCACAAGCACGGGAAGCTACAAAGTCATCCATTGCTAAATTCATTTTTCCTAATGCTATCCCATTTCAAGTGGCATGTTCCTCTTATTTCAAACAAAGGGTGAAACATATAGTCAGTATGGGTCCCTCAATCATACACCTTGGTGATCATAAGCTACAAACTACCCTCCTAGACAAAGAGTACTCCAAGGTTAATGTGTTTTTGGAGGATATGAGACAGACTTGGATGAGGACAGTCTGCTCTATTGTGATGGATGGGTGGATTGATGTTAGACATCAGCCACTCATCAATATCATTGGCACATCCCCTGTTGGTTCTTCTTTTCTAAAAGTCATAGATTGTTCAGATAAGAATAAGGATGTAGAGTATCAGCTCACCATTTTGAGAGATGCCATAGAGGAGACTAAGCCCACTAATAGTGTAGAGATGATCATAGATACATGTGTGTTCTAATCAATTGGTTTGATGGTGGAGAGTGCTTATAGGCACATCTTTTGGACCTCTTGTTGTATTCATGCATTGAACAATGCACTGAAAGACATAGGGAAGATATATTGGGTGAAGCAAGTGGTGTCAGAAGCTAGAGGTTCAAATGTGCAAATACAACCACCACACGTCACTTGCTCTTTTTAGGTCTTTTTCAAAGGAGTTCCTCAAACCAGCTGAGACAAGGTATGCCAATTACTTCATTTTATTAAATTAATAAATTGTTTAAATTATTGTTACATGTGTTTTCCAATTACATTTGTTAAATTATAGCATCGAATTGATTGATATAATTATATTAATGTTGCTTAATATAATAGTCGATTATATATATATATATATATATATATATATATATATATATATATATATATATATATATATATATATATATATATATATATATTCTTATTGTTAATATATAATAATCGACCATCTTCGATATTGAAACAGAGTTAATATTGTCTGCAGTTAAATCGACACAGTCGATATTTAATAAAGCCCCAAACATATATAAATGCTGTTACATAACTATCAAACAATAGTTAACGTAACATATCATATTTATATATGATATGTTACGTTAACTACCGAAAGGTAGCTAACATATCATTAGTATGTGTTACGAAGGGCTGCATGAATTAAACGATGTTGATAAGAGGTATTACCATAAGGCATGTCTACGTATAGACATGGCTCTATGTGGCTTAAGCCACAGAGTCATGTCTCTACATAGATATGACCTTTCATATTATATTCATTAGTATGTGTTACGAAGGGCTGCATGAATTAAACGCTGTTGATAAGAGGTATTATCATAAGGCATGTCTACGTATAGACATGGCTCTACGTGGCTTAAGCCACGTAGAGTCATGTCTCTACATAGATATGGCCATTCATATTATATTTATATGATTCGTATGATTAGAGGAAAACAATCAATCAACACGGCATTGTCTTCTCCTCTGCAATCATACCATATAGATTTAGTAAAAATTCTTTGCTCAATAAATACATGAATAAACAGCACATTTATAGACATTAGATTTTCTCTATCAAGATCCTACATTTCTAACATGGTATTAGAGCCTCAATAGAGGAAAATCATTTAAGCTAACCTTGAAATCCTTATAAATTCATTATAAACAAAAGGAGAAATTATAATGACCAGCGGTATTAAGGTAGAAGATAGACTCGAAGGTGTTTCTAATTTCTTCTTATGGAAAATTCGAATTCTTACATTGCTTCAAGAACTTGAGTTAGATTCTTATGTTGAGGAAGACAAAAATATGCCAGAAGAAGAACCGAAAAAATCAACTTGGAAAAGACGTAACAATAAAGCAAAGAAAATCATAATTGATGCTGTTAAAGATCATATCCTCCCCTCTATAGGGAGACTTAAAACTGCCTATAAAGTATTCAAGACTATTCAAGAAACGTTTGAGATTAATAATACAAGTAGATTACTTACTCTCAAACAACAACTTTTAAATCTAAAGATGAATAGAGGGGAAACGATTACATCTTACTTTCTTCGAATTTCCGAATTAAGAGATCGACTCTCCACTATTGGAAATAATATTGATGACATGGAGTTAACATTAATAGCTCTTAGAGGATTACTCATCACATGGGAATCTTTTTATTCAATGTATAACTGGACGTTCTTCTCTACCCAAGTTTGATCAGCTCAAGAATGATTGCACTCAAGAGGAATCTCGGTTAATATCAAGAGGGATCGGGCCTACCAAAGGAAATGAGATTCAAGCCCTACATACCCATTCAAACTTCAAAAGCAATAAAAGGAAGTTTAAACATAAGAAAGGAAACTCTAACACAAGCCATGTAGGGGATCCCAATAAAAATTTCAAAAATCAAGACTTCTCCAAAATACAGTGTTACAAATGTGATAAGTTTGGTCATCCACATAGATTCTGTCTTGAGAAGAAGAAAATTCAAGCAGCATTAGTTGAAGTCAAAGGAGTAGAAATATCATTATTCTTCTTGGCACTATCAAGTGAAGTTAACTCAACCAAAAACACTTGGATAATTGATAGTGGAGCATCTCGACATATAACAGGATTCAGAGATCAATTTGAAATCCTAGTAGAAGATTCTTCCGAAGAAGTTACAATTGGAGACAATTCCACTTATCTAGAAAAAGGAATTGGGACCTGTTCAATCAAGTTGAAATCAGGGGCAACTATACTATTGAAATATGTTCTATTTGTACCAGGCATAAAAAGGAACTTAGTCTCCATTTCAGGCTTAGCCGATCAAGGCTATCGAGTCACATTCCAAGAAAATAAAGTATTAATATGGACAAAGAACACTAATATTAAAAATGCTATTTCCTTAGGGTATAGAGATGGAAGCCTATACAAAGTAGGAAATAGTATCAAATCAGCTCTAAGTCATGAAGTATCCAACACTAATGAACTTTGGCACCAAAGACTAGGTCATCTTGGATTTAACACTCTTCCCTCCCTTAAGAATATTACTATAGGGATATCAAATCTAAACTCAAAACACATAAGCATTTGTAAAGGATGTGCTCTAGGAAAAAATATAAAGAGATCCTTTCCCTCTAGTGAACATAAAACCAAAGTTGTATTAGAGCTCATTCACATTGACTTGTGTGGACCTATGTCAACCCTCTCACTAGGAGGCTTTTCATACTATGTGATCTTCATTGATGATTACTCTAGAAAAAAATGGATTTATTTTCTTAAACTAAAAGAATCAAATGAAGTATTATTAAAATTCAAAGAATTCAAAGCATTAGTTGAAAACCAAACTAGGAGAAAAATAAAAATCCTAAGATCAGATAACGGAGGTGAATATAATTCTGAAAACTTTAAAGAATTTTGCAATTCTGTTGGGATTAAGAGGGAGTATACAATACCTTATAATCCTCAACAAAACGGAGTAGCAGAAAGGAAAAATAGAACTATTATTGAAGTTGCCAAAGCTATGATGCATGATCAAAATCTTCATACTTCTTTTTGGGTCAAAGCATCCAATACTGCTGTATACATTCAAAATAAATGTCCTCACTCTATTCTAGAAAACATCACACCTGAGGAAGCTTTTATAGAGAAGAAACCAGATCTAAGTCATCTTAGAATCTTTGGATGTCCTGTATATATACACATTCCCAAAGAAAAAAGAACCAAACTAGATTCTTCTGAAAAGAGAGGAATATTTGTTGGTTACAGTAAAACTACCAAAGGGTATAGGGTATACATACCAGGATAGAAATCCATTGAAATTAGCAGAGATATCCAATTCGAAAAGGACATTGCTCTGAAAATATCCACTCACTGAAGAAGGATCAAATGAGAATCAGAGGGAGAATACTATAGAATATGATGAAATTGAGAATTAGAGGGAGAATGCCTTTCAAAATAACGAGAATCAAAGAGAGAACATAATAGAAAATTATGAGCCTTCACCTCACCTTGAAGATGTTGAAATTCCCAACAACAAGAAAAGACCATTATGGGCAAGAAAAATGATTGTGGAAAACAATGTTGAACCAGATGAAATGTCTAAAGAAGGTAAAAGAACAAGGAATCAAAAGTGCTATCTTGCACTTATGGCAGAACTTACAAAAGCAGAACCAACTAATGTTAAAGAAGCCCTAGCATGTCAAGCCTGGAAAGATGCGATGATTGAAGAATACCAATCTATTGTAAAAAATGATGTTTCGGAAGTAGTGCCTAGACCAAAAGGGAAAACCGTCATCTCCTCTAGATGGCTATTCCAAGTCAAATATGCATTTGATGGCAGTATTGAAAAACATAAAGCCAGATTTGTTGCCAAGAGGTTTTCTCAAAAGGCCGGAATTGACTACGAAGAAACCTTTGCTCCAGTTTCTTGTTACACTTCTGTAAGAACTATTATAGCCATTGTAGCATCCAAAGGGTGGAAGATACATCAAATGGATGTAAACACAACATTTCTAAATGGTGTCATTGAAGAAAAAGTATACATAGAACAACCAGAAGGTTTCATCACTCATGACAATAGTTATGTTTGCAAATTGAAGAAAGCACTCTACGGTCTCAAGAAAGCTCCCAAGGCTTGGTATGAACGTATAGATAATTATCTCTCTAAGTTAGGATACTCCAAGAATGAAGCCGATCCTAATATATACTTCAAAATATCCAAAGGTGAAATAGTAATCATAGTTCTTTATGTTGATGACTTATTAATTATAGGAGAGATCATCTTATTGCTAAATGCAAACAAGAACTCACAAATGAATTTGACATGAAGGATCTAGGGTTGTTACACTACTTAGGATTAGAAGTTGTACAGAAAGAAAATCATTTTTTTCTAAATCAAAGAAAGTACACTATGGACATCTTAACCAGATTTGGCATGAAGGAATGTAAACCATTAACCACTCCGATGGAAACAAATCTTCATAAACTCAAAGAAGAAGCTACAAATTCAGAGCCTACAGATTCTTCTTATTACAAACAACTAATTGGATCTCTTATGTTCTTGGTAAACACTCGTCCTGATATCTGCTATGCCACAAATGTTTTAAGTCATTTTATGTGTGAACCTAAGAAGGTCCACTTAACAACTGCTAAACATATTCTGAGATACTTATGTGGTACAATTGAGTTGGGTCTAAAGTATGAGAATGTTGAGATACAACTCCAAGGATTCACTGACTCCGATTGGGCCGAAAATTCAATCGACCATAAAAGCACTACAGGATGTTGCTTTAGCCATGGATCAGCAATGATTTCATGGTTCAGTAGAAAACAGTCAGTTGTTGCTCAAAGTTCTACTGAAGCAGAATACATGGCCGCCTCTATGGGTGCTCATGAAGCAATATGGTTAAGGAAGTTACTATTTGGATTGTTTGGCAAGCCTCTAAAACCTATAGTAATTTATTGTGACAATCAAAATTGCATTAAGTTTTATGTAAATCCAGTTTTTCACAATCGCTCCAAGCACATAGAAATTCCTTATCACTACATAAGAGATATGGTAGACAGAGATATTATCAAACTCGTCTATATAAGTACTGAAGAACAAAATGTTGATATTTTTACCAAGCCTCTTGCGAAGTTGAAAATCGAGTACTTCAGACAGAAACTTGGAATGATTAAGTTGTGATTAAATTTTTGAGAGTTCGAAGCTAGGGCATCTAGTGCTAAGCTGTGCGTTCCATGTAGAGCTCAATATACAATTGGGTAAAGTCACTATTGTAAGGTGATGACCTACAATAGTTTGACTTAAGTTATCATCTAATCCAGTTCCTAATTTAGTTGGGGATCATGATAATGAGTGGTTCAAGTTTTGATCCGGATTGCGCCAGATATCTTGACACCTATATTTATCACTAAAATCCAGTTCTGAATTGAGTTGGGGATTGTGATAAATTTTCTTTATCAGGTTAAATTATGTTCCGGATCATGCCGGAAATCCTGATCCAAAGTGATTATGTGTTATTTTAAAGGAAATCTAGTTCCGAATTAAGTCGGGGATTTCAATAACACTCACTTCTTGTGATTATCAATCTCCTTTCGCTAAGAGGGAGTGTTAAATTATAGCAGTGAATTGATTGATATAATTATATTAATGTTGCTTAATATAATAGTCGATTATATATATATATATATACATATATTATTATTGTTAATATATAATAATCGACCATCTTCGATATTGAAACAGAGTTAATATTGTCTGCAGTTAAATCGACACAATCGATATTTAATAAAGCCCTGAGCATATATAAATGTTGTTACGTAACTATCGAACGATAGTTAATGTAACATATCATATTTATATATGATATGTTACGTTAACTACTGAAAGGTAGTTAACGTAACATTAGTATGTCTTACGAAGGGCTGCATGAATTAAATGTTGTTGATAAGAGGTATTACCATAAGGCATGTCTATGTATAGACATGGCTCTAAGTGGCTTAAGCCACGTAGAGTCATGTCTCTACATAGATATGGCCTTTCATATTATATTTATATGATTCGTATGATTAGAGGAAAGCAATCAATCAACACAGCATTGTCTTCTCTGCAAGCATACCATACAGATTTAGTAAAAATTATTCGATAATTGAATTTTTGGTGGAAGTTGAATTTAAATTGCAAGTTAAAAGTATTTTGAACAAGTGTTTGCAAATATTATAAATTCAAATTAGTGGATTCAGAAGAGCCAGCCTGGATTCTTCATAGGATGCCTCCATGTGATGATTGAGAGGTATTAAATGGGTTCGCACAAGCCATTGATAAGAAGTTTCCAGAGGAGGCTTCCATACTTGCACACAATTCTTGGACTACAAAACTTTGTTGCCCAACATTTAGTAAACCAAAGGCAAGTTGGGAAAGAGTTATATTGGCACAACGAGATGATGGTGGGAATGGCATGGGAGTGATACACCACAGTTGAAGGTGTTTGCCTCTCGTCTCTTTGCATAGGTTGCTAGTTCCTCTGCTGCAAAGAGGAATTCCTCTACATATGCATTTATCCATTCTCTCAAGAGGAATACACGTACCTCTAGACGAGAAGAGAAGCTAGTGGCTGTGCATAGTGCTCTTTGACTTTAAGATCGTCAAACTCCAAAGTATAGGAATACTCCAACTTTACGATGGGATGATGATCTTGAAAATGTGGCCCAAGTTGATGAGGAGACACCACCAAGATTGGTCAAGGTTTTGTTGGATGAGGATGCACTTGCAGTGGAGCATGATAGTGGCAATGACTCAGATGATTCTGATTTTGATGCAATGTTAGCGGAAGCAGAATAGGAGCAGCAATGTGCTTTGTTTTTCTATATTTTGATTTTTATATTGAACATGAAACTATATGGAGCACTTCATCTTTTGGGCATTTTGTATGTTAAACTTATCCTTTTGTTATCACATGCATATTGACAATGAATTCAGAATTATGAATGCATCTTGAGTATTGAATCAGTTGACTATTTAGTATTTAGTATTGAAACAATGAAATGTTGTATGTTAAGGTTCTATGATGTTTAAATGGCATGCTTTTCCATATTTACATATGAATGTAATGTACATCTACAAATTTCCCTATATATTTTAAAATTTCCCTATATTTTATATAGCCTTCCCCTTTGCCGTCCTCTTTTCATCCCCAAACTTGGCAAAAAAAATGACGTCCCGGAAACCCATCCCCCTGTCCCTATACTGGAAACTCAAGGTAACACTGCTCGGAATATTCATTGACAACCTAGAAGAAAGAATGTTACTTGTGAAAAATGCATTTTGATCTAATATGACTGCCTTCGTGAAATAACCGCAGTTTTGTCTTCTTTTGAGTCTCCCTCCTAAATTTCTAAGTATTATTGATAGAACCACAAAACCAAGTGATGAGACAATTTCCATACAATGTGTTTTATATCTTGGGTAAAACAGTCACGACTCCATTACCCCAACAAGCTACATTTAATCACCAAAGAAACATTGACTCTATTTTATGATAAATGGAAACCATATAATGTTATAATCTCACTCATAGATTGCATGTTTTGTAACCAACGTGGTGTGTTTTTTATTAATAGTAGGATTAGGTAGGTAGTTGACCTTTAGTTAGGTATGGTTGGATCCACAATATGTTTTAACCAGCAACCATTGGTCTTACATATAGCAACAAGGTAAGGGAGTAGAGTTAACGGATAATGTAAGAGCATCCTTTGGGTTAGGTGGCTATCCAGCATAAACCAGAAACAAGTGAACTGCATTTAATAATTTTCTTCTCTAGTGTTGTCTCATAATTCTGAAGGTCTTTCTTATTTCCTTTTGTTATCACTTAGCCTCAAATTAGAAGTTAGAATTGGTTTGGCATTAGTATTGTGAGGAATATGCTGATGAGCTTTCTTGTTCACTTTTAAAGTCATAGTTGTAGGAAAAATAAGTCCAATAAACTACTAAAATAGAAGCAATGCATACAGAATTGGAAATAATAACAGAATGAAAAAGAAAGCAAACACATAATACACGATATTAACACATTTTTCCAATCTAAAAAGCCATAAAAATGCTTCAAATTTTTTATTTGTCCAATCACTAGTCTTCATAGATTTAACCAATTCTATAGAATGAAAAGTATACAACATACTTACAACAAAAGTGTAATGTCCCCAACTAGGACCTTACTTAATTTTCTCTAAAATTTCCAATTTAATGTTCGGATTGCATTTCAAAATGGCAACTTGTAACATTCCCTACTAGGATAATGCCACTTCTCAATTATTAGAATACAACGTTATGCATTAAATCAGAACAATCCTTGATTTGTAATGCATAATACATACTTAAGTCCTACTTTCTTACTTCACTCCTAATTACTAGCCTTAAGAAGGATGGTAGAATTACTATGCAAAGGGCATATGAAACAGACTACAAGTGGGCTCCCTCAAGGCTTAACCCCAATGTTGGGACTGTTAATAATTATAGCCTTTTGGCTAAGATCAAATTGGACAAATAATTAATTGTTATTAATTATTGTATACCCTTGCTAACTTGTGCAATTTTATAATAATAATAATATTATTATAAAATGCAAGTAATTAAATATATATATGGTGTTAATTAATTAAGGGCCCATAATTAGGCCAAGTCGGCCCTCTTGGAAGGGTGACAAAATTAATATCAAACACATATATATGCTGATCGATTCTAGGAGAGAAATCATCAAAAACATAACATGTATTTCTTCTCCTAGAATCGGAGATATACAAAATAGTCTGCTTGGAGTGAATTTATCTTGGAGCAGCAATTGTGCAGATTGGAGTGCGGTCTAGTGCAGAATTGAGGATCTATTTAGGCGAAGCTTGGATCAGAC
Source organism: Chamaecyparis obtusa (assembly GCA_027943335.1). Classification (NCBI taxonomy): domain Eukaryota; kingdom Viridiplantae; phylum Streptophyta; class Pinopsida; order Cupressales; family Cupressaceae; genus Chamaecyparis; species Chamaecyparis obtusa. The sequence continues at coordinate 2,275,315 of BSBK01000213.1, read as the reverse complement.
TTCTACTTCAGCCATTGCTAATATCGATCCAATCTAATTGAGGCATGTTAAGGTTTTAGGATAATTGCAAATGTATTAACACTATCTCATTGTATGTGTTTTCCAAATGCAACAATCTCTTGCATTTATATTGAGAATGAGCCAAGAAGAGACATGTCCCTTCATGGGACATGTCTATTCATTATTATGTAATTAATATAATGACAATTATGATTATATATATATATATATATATATATATATATAATATCTCTTGAGTATTATATTAATTTATCTAATATTTACATATTAATAATTATTATTATTTTATCAATTTAACTATTTAGTTATTATGAGAATAATTATAATCTAACTTTATATATACATATATATTAGTGTATATAGTAATATCAATTATTATATATATTGATATATATGAATATATATAATAAATCATTTCTCATAATAATCATATAGTCAATATTATTTATCTGACCGATGCTACAAACATCAACACTCCCTCTTAGCTAGGGAGGATAAATCAATCCAATGTCAACACTTAAGACACTTGACAACATCAATCATATGATGTAAGCAATAAAGGCATCATCCTCATGATGTAATCAATAAAAACAGTCTCAATATGTGGATTGCCTCCATCAGTGATTCTATCCACAAGTTCTCAGGTGGATTGCCTCCATCGGCAATTCTATCCACAAGCTCTTGAGTATTGGCCTATCAGAATGTCAACACATGACATTCACCGAATACTCTGAGTATTGGCCTATCAAAACATCAACATATGATATTCACCAAGTACTAAATAAGGTACTGGCCTACAGAATATCAACACATGATATTCACCAAATACCTATCATATATCTATACAAACAACTCATAGACCGTCAATGACATCTAGCACTTAGTTGTTGATTTGCAAGATATATCTACACAAACAACTTATAGGCCGTCAATTTAATGACCTCTAACACTTAGTTGTTGCTTTACAAGATGTATCTATACAAGCAACTTATAGACCGTCAATTTAATGACATCTAACACTTAGTTGTTGCTTTACAAGATATATTTATGAAAACAACTCATAGACCGTCAACTTAATGACATCTAACACTTAGTTGTTGCATTAATTCATCATGATTTGTTTCGACATTATAAATAATGTATATCATGATTTAAGTTATTGTAAGATCGTCACCTTCCAATAACTTCTGCAAATACAAGTGATAATCAATTGGAAGTCGTCACTTCCTCATGATTTACACAGGGGGCAAGCCCATTAAAAACATTCATGATTCATTAGTATAATAATCAATTATATCAAGTTTACCTCAGAAGTGTTTCGCCTTCAATAGTGAACTCCCTCTCAATCAATATGATCAAGATTGTCACAAGTTGACTGAGCCATCTTCTCCCTCTGAAGCTCAAGTTTATCAACTTCTTGACCTCTTTTGAAATGTCAAACTCCCTTTGCATCTAGTCTCAATCATCAATTTGTTTGCAAGCATCAAGTTCTTTCTCCCTTGAATGCAATTATCGTGTGCTTCTATCCTAAAGGTATGTTAGAGAGATTACAAATAGCTCACTAAACTATCTCGACAGTAAATACCAATGATAGAAGCATACAATATTTTACTAACCAATAGTATATCATGAATTAAAAACTCAAAAATTATGTGCATTAATAAAACATGAAATACTTATCTTTTATAAATTTCAAGTATTTCATTCTGAAAGGTGAGCCCATATAGATATTATACATACATTTTATACATACATTATATATATATATATATACATATATATAAATATATATAATATCTCTTGAGTATTATATTAATTTATCTAATATTTACATATTAATAATTATTATTATTTTGTCAATTTAACTATTTAGTTATTATGAGAATAATTATAATCTAACTTTATATATACATATATATTAATGTATATAGTAATATCAATTATTATATATATATTGATATATATGAATATATATAATAAATCATTTCTCATAATAATCATATCATCAATATTATTTATTTGACAGATGCTACAAACATCAACAAGGCAATTCAGATCTGGTTAAGTGTGAATTCAAGAGCTTGAATTCACATACTTGAAGAACCTACCTAGGGCTGGAAATCGGAGCTGTGGTTGCAGCATCAAATCGTTTCATTGAAGGCAGAACCACATTGGATTTCAGCACAGTTGAAGTACAAATTGGGTACTATCCTTCCATCTTGTTCCAATGATATTTTGTTTCAATATTTAAAGCCGTCTATAGATTGTTACTTTCCTTGCATTAATCTGAAATCTTAACATGGTATTAGAGTGTAGGTAGAGTTAAAGATCATATTCAGATTATTAGGAAAAACAGTCTCAAACTTTTTAAGATTTGAAACATGGAGTATTCAGCCCTATATTTAGCCTTGTCCACCCAAACTTCAAATAAATACTCGTGGGTTATTGATAGTGGAGCTTCAAGGCATATCACCGGGTTCCGGGAAAACTTTGATTCATTTTCAGAAAACATTAAGGAAGAAGTAACCATAGGAGATGACACCTCATATCCAATTATGGGTTTTGGGAATCGCAACATTCAAATGAAGTCCGACATATCCTTGCAACTATCTCGAGTCCTATATGTTCCGGGCATAAAGAGAAACCTAGTTTCAATATCAACACTTGAGGATAAGGGCTATAAGATTGCTTTTATGGATGGGAAAGTCTTGGCTTGGACCAAAAATTCAACATTAAAACTAGCATACACCATAGGACTAAGACATGAGTGTCTTTATAGACTTAATACTATTTCATCTCAAGCCTTAATGGTTGAAACAATTAACTCAAGTGATTTATGGCATAGAAGGCTAGGGCATCTAAATTTCCAAACATTATCTTCTATGGATAAAGTTGTAGTAGGCTTCCCTCATTTATCTCCTAGACATGAAGGAGTATGCAAAGGATGTGCATTAGGGAAAAATATCAAATCCTCTTTCCCTAGTAGTGAAAGCAAGACTAAGGAAATATTGGAATTAGTTCATTCTGATCTTTGTGGACCCATGTCTGTACCATCTATTGGTGGATATCTTTATTACATCATCTTTGTAGATGACTTTTCTAGAAAGACTTGGATATATTTTCTTACGAACAAGGAATCCGTCGATGTTTTCAACAAATTCAAAGAGTTCAAAGCTTTAATAGAGAATCTTACAAACAAGAGGGTAAAGATTCTTAGAATGGATAATGGTGGAGAATACATATCTGAAACCTTTAGCACCTTTTGTATAGAATCAAGGATTAAGAGGGAGTTCACTGTTCCTTACAACCCTCAACAAAATGGAATCGCTGAAAGGAAGAATAGAACCATAATTGAAGCAGCAAGGGCTACGTTACATGATCAAAATCTGCATACTTCATTATGGGCTGACGCATCCAACACTGCAGTTTACATTCAAGATAGATGTCCTCATTCAATATTAAACAATAAGACTCCCAAAGAGGTGTTTAGTGGAAACAAACCTGATGTGAGTCATCTTAGGATATTTGGTTATCCTGTGTATTTTCATGTTCCAAAAGAAAAGAGAACAAAATTGGAACCTTCAGGAAAGAAGGGAATATTTGTGGGATATAGTGAATCTGCCAAGGCATATAGGATATATGTTCCAGGGAAAAGACATATTGAGTTGAGCAGAGATGTCATATTTGAAGAAGACCTTGTATTCTCTATCTCTAAAGATATAGCATGTGATGAATTAATTCAATCCAGCCCTCCTGAGAATCAAAGGGAGTATCATGATGTTATTGAACATGATCCAATTAATGAACCGAGCACTTCCATCTACAAGAAAAGACCATTGTGGGCCACCAAAATGTTGGAAGATGCAAACAACTTTGCAGCTCCGGATGGAACTTTTAGGGAAAGTAAAAGACCTAAGAAATATTCTAACTATGCTGCATTTATAAGTGAGATTATAGATTCCGAACCTTCTTCTATTTGTGAAGCACTTAAAATTCAGGTTTGGAAAGAAGCAATGTTAGAAGAATATGGATCCATAATGAAGAACGATGTATGAGATATTGTTCCTAGACCTATGAACAAATCCGTGGTATCATCAAAATGGATATTCAAGATTAAACATGTTGCGGATGGTAGTATTGAGAAACATAAAGCCAGATTCGTAGCCAGAGGATTCACTCAAAAGGAAGGAATAGATTATGAGGAGACCTTTGCTCTCGTTGCTCGATATTTCACAGTTAGGGCAATAATTGCAATTGCAACTTCCAAAGGTTGGAAGATCCATCAAATGAATGTTAAAACTACATTTCTTAATGGAGAAATTGAAGAGGAAGTGTATATAGAGCAACCTGAAGGATTTGTTACGAAGAATCAACAATCTTATGTGTGCAATCTTAAGAAAGCTTTATATGGGCTCAGACAAGCTCCTTGAGCTTGGTATGAAAGGATTGATCGCTATCTTCAAAATCTGGGATTTTCAAAGAACAATGCAGATCCTAATCTCTATTTCAAAATATCAATGGAAACTTATTGATATTAGTGCTATACGTAGATGATCTCCTAATCATAGGAGAAGAATACCTTATAGAAAATTGCAAGCAAGACCTTGCAAAGGAATAAGAAATGAAGGATCTAGGCCTTCTTCATTATTTTCTTGGTTTAAAAGTGTGGCAACAATCTCCTGGGATTATTGTGAATCAAGGAAATATATTGTTGATATTTTAAAGAGATTTGGTATGATGGATTGTAAACCAATGTCCACACCTATGGAAACCAACCTTCTCAAGTTAAGAGAAGCCATGGCTAGTTCTAAGGTAGCCGATGCTAGTTTATACTGTCAGATCATTGGATCTCTTATGTAGCTAGTTAACACTAGACCTACTATCTGTTATGCTGTAAATGTTCTAAGTCAGTTTATGGTAGAACCTAAACAATTACATATGACTGCAGCTGAGCATATTTTGAGATATCTTTGTGGGACCATTGAGTATGGTCTATTATACAAGAATGTAAAACTGGATCTTCATGGCTTTACAGATTCAGATTGGGCAGGATCCATTTCAGACCGGAAGAGTACATCCGGATGTTGTTTTAGCTTGGGATCAGCTATGATTTCTTGGTTTACCAAGAAACAAAACTCCGTTGCTCAGAGTTTAACGGAAGTAGAGTATATTGCAGCTTCTCTCAGTGCTAGAGAAGCAGTTTGGTGAAGGAAAGTCATAGTGGAATTATTTGGACAACCTATGGAACCTACTGTTGTTTATTGTGACAATCAAAGTTGCATTAAACTTGCCATCAACCCTATGTTCCATAATAGGTCCAAACATATTGAGATTCCTTATCACTATGTCAGGGACATGGTGGAAAGAAAGGCCATTCAATTGGAATATGTATGTACTGATGAACAAACTGCAGATATTCTCACCAAACCTTTAGCAAGGGGCAAACTTAAACATTTCAGGAATAAACTTGACTTGGTGAAAATATGAGTTTGTTGTACTAACATTTGTTTTATGTTTTAGGATTCATATTTCATTATGGTAAAGTTATATGAGTTCATTTATGCTTACTTAGCTTATATGTGGATTGTGGTAATTCACATTTATATTTTTTATGGATATCATGGATTTGATATCTCTTAGATCAGCGATCCACATTTGAGTATTGATGACATCATGGACTTGATGTCGGGAGACCATTACTCCAAGCACTTGGTGAATATCATGGACTTGATATTCGTTAGACCAATGCTCGATGATACCATGGATTTGATATCCTTGGATCAAGGATCCACACTTGAGCATATGGTGGACATCATGGACTTGATGTCTGGAGGCCATTGCTCTGAACTTTTGGTGAATATCATGGACTTGATATTCGTTAGACCAATGCTCGTGATATCATGGATTTGATATCTATTGAGTCAAGGTGACTCTTGGTTAACATCATGGACTTGATGTTACTGTATATTTGAGAATTTGGTAATATAATGTTATCATGAATATCATGGACTTGATATTCTTGTGGACTTGATCAATCCACAAATTGGAAGGATAACATTATGGAGCCAAATTATAATATACATATGGATTTGTGGTAGATAGGATCTACCTTCATAGATAGTATGTTTTTGTTTCCACTATCAAGGATGATAGTTAAGGGTGTGTCTTGGTATAGATGGGATCTATAGTTTGATCTTACCCTCAAGACTAACAGGGAGTGTTAATAATTATAGCCTTTCAGCTAAGATCAAATTGGACAAATAATTTAATTGTTATTAATTATTGTATACCCTTGCTAACTTGTGCGATTTTATAATAATAATAATATTATTATAAAATGCAAGTAATTAAATATATATGGTGTTAATTAATTAATTAAGGGCCCATAATTAGGCCAAGTCGGCCCTCTTGGAAGGGTGACAAAATTAATATCAAACACATATAAATGCTGATCGATTCTAGGAGAGAAATCATCAAAAACATAACATGTATTTCTCCTAGAATCAAAGATATACAAAATATTTTGCCTGGAGTGAATTTATCTTGGAGCAGCAATTGTGCAGATTGGAGTGCGATCTAGGGCAGAATTGACGATCTATTTAGGCGAAGCTTGTATCAGACTTCTACTTCAGCCATTGCTAATATCGATCCAATCTACTTGAGGCAATTCAGATCTGGTTAAGTGTGAATTCAAGAGCTTGAATTCGCATACTTGAAGAACCTACCTAGGGCTGGAAATCGGACCTGTGGTTGTAGCATCAGATTGTTTCATTGAAGGCAGAACCACATTGGATTTCAGCACAGTTGAAGTACAAATCGGGTACTATCCTTACATCTTGTTCCTATGATATTTTGTTTCAATATTAAAAGCCATCTATAGATTGTTACTTTCCTTGCATTAATCTGAAATCTTAATAGGGACTACCTGTCATGTGACCGAAATTACTCTGTCTTTCCCTTCACAAACTCCCTATCCTCTTAGTTCTATTAGAGAGTGATTAAAGAATTGACTTAGTATATGTTAATATCTTTTATATCCCAAATATAAGTATAGATGTAATTATATTTCAACCAACAACAAGTAATTTACTAAACGTCCAAGATTGACATAGCCTAGATTTGTCATTAAAATGATCTCTTCATATAGATTGCATGAATCCCTTCCCTTTCTTACTAACACCACCATAAGGTGGAAGACTTACTGTGCCAAGGGCGCATGAAACAGTCTACAAGCGAGCTCCCTCAAGTCTTAACCCCAATGTTGGGAACTACTCATCAGGTGACCGAAATTACTCTGCCTTTCCTTTCCACAAACTTCCTAACTTAGGAACCCTTAGTAAGAGATAGGAATCAGGTTCCTGTGTATCTATGATCCAAGTATCAAATCTATATATATCATTCATATCTCTTTCCTCGACATCTTATCTTAATGTATCTGATTATCATGTACTTGATTATCTATTATAAGCACACACACACACATATATATATATATATATCTGTGTGTGTGTGTGTGTCTATATATACACAAATGTATATGTATATACATACACTAATTATATTACCAGTCCCAATTCCTTTACATCTATATCAACTTAATGTTAGCAAATTTAAGTTGTCATCAGTGAAGATAGATGCAAACACCATTCCCACCGGTATAAGCACACCAGTAGATCACTCATATTACTTTATAGGCACCAGTAGACTAAACATAAGATATGCACCGGTAGACCTAACCGAGTACATAGTACCGGTCTTATAATGCATACAAGAGATGAACCGGGTATAAGATTAATACCGGTCAAGAGCATAACAATACGCACCGGATTATGCGGAACTGTCTGATTTAAAACCGGATTATACGGAGCATCCACCGTCTAGAACTGGAGTTAGCTTTTTAACAGGAGCTAGTTTTATTTCTACGAATATGTTTCAAGATAAACTCAAGATCATCTCGAAAAGCTTTTTGCTGCATGATTTATGGATGAGTTTACAGCCTGGAGGTTCTATGAGTTAGGTTTTAATAAGATTAATTTCTTATAAATACAAGCTATAAGACACAAAAAGAAAGTTGTTGAGTATACAGAGCAGGAGAGAGATATCTTCTTAGAGAAGAGCTACGGTCACTGAGGTGAAAGGTAGAAAAGATCAATAGCCAGGCAGAATAGGAAGGTCAACAGGTATGATCTAATCAGACAGAGTGTCAATTAAGATCATTGTTTTTATACTATGAAAGCATATTCAAATCTCTCTATCAGGGTGAACCCTAATAGATTCTTTGTATAAATCCTTTAACCGGGTAGCATCTTAGTTGATGTTGAAAATCCTTTAACAAGGCGGCTCCTAACATAGTCAAGATCTTAACCGATCTTCTACCAAATCCTTTTACCGGGTAGCACTCTTGCAAGTGCCTTGTAAGCTCCTAATAGGGCGTCTTTATTTCTGCAGTAGTGAAGTTGTGAGCTCTGTCTCACCGTGGTTTTTTCCTTCTAACCGAGGGTTTCCACGTATATATGATGTGTTGATCTGAGTATTTCTATTTCTGTTTGTGAATGGTTATTTACATTTTGTTTATCTTGCAAGAATCTTTATACAAGTTTTAATTGGAGATAAACATAGTACTTACTGATTCACCCCCCCATCTCAGTAACCGGTTAGGAATAACAATTGGTATCAGAGCCAAGTTCTCTTAGATATAAAGCTTAACTACTCGAGAAAAAGATCATGGAGGGTTACAAGTATCAGAAGCAGCTTAAGGAATCCAATGACATCATTGCCTCTCTTGAGAATAGGCTGAGAAGATCCCTTGCTAAAAGAAAAGAGTTTGCTCTGCAACTGAGTGAGAGCAATGAAACAATTGATGAACTCTCAGGGCAAAGTGGATCAGATGAAGCTGAGGAGGCAATCTCTGAGCTCATGGAGAGGAACCAGATCCTAACCGATCAAATCTCCAACCTAAAAAGGGAACAGGAAGATAATGCCCTAAGAATGATTGAATTGATTGAGAAAAAGAGGAAAGTTGAAGATGAAAGAAACATTGCAGTTAAGTCATTAACAGCCTTTGAGAGAGCAAGAAATCTGGCAGAGGAAGTTGTAAGGGAAAGTGATCTTGTCATTCTGCAACTTCAAGAATACCTGCAAATAGTCACTCAAGAAAATGCCAACACGCAAAAGATTTGGCATGATAAAGATGATGCCTGCAAGAGGCTGGCAATTGAGCTGTATCAACTGAAGGAACAGATGAAAGAACTCGAAGAAAGGATGAAACCCTCAAAAGATACAACAAAAGCTCAGTCAAGCTTGATGAGCAACTAAAAGCTCAAAGAAAGCACAAAGATCCCACAGGACTTGGGTTCACCGGACAAGACATCAAGGAGATCAGTGTGTCATCTGGAGCCAACAAAAGCAAGAAGGAAAAGAAGAAACCGGTAGAACAAAAAGGCAAAAAGACCTTCAACACTTCTTGCAATCACTGTGGAAAACTTGGCCATAAAACAACTAATTGCAGAAATGCACCAGTAAAGCCAACTAACAATTACTGCAAAAATTGTTGCAAGTATGGCCACAAGACCACTGAATGCTGGTCTTGCCCAACAAGTGCGTCCAGTGGAGCCAAGGGAAGCTTCAAAGGCTATTGCTACGCATGCAACAAGTTTGGACACAAAGCTGATGAATGCAGATCCAAAACAATGGCATTCAGATCCCCACCGAGACCGATATTCCCCAAAAGAAACGAGAACCAGAGCACAACCAACTGTGCTAACTATGGCATGCATAGTCATAATGACTCCTGGTGTAAAACACCCAACAAAAGAAGGGTAAATCCATGGAAGGCAACTGGGATAGTCTGTTACACCTACAAAAAAGTTGGACACCTGGCCAAAGATTCTAGGAACCGGTCAATAAACAAAAGAAAAGGGTTGGTCAAACCGGTGGAGAAGACTTCATCTTCCAATGAGAAGAACAACAAAGGAAAAGAGACCGAGAAAGAAGTCAAGAAGATTTGGTTCAAGAAGGAATCAAAGAACTCCATTGAGGAGAAGACAGAGGGAAGATCATCGTCTGCTGATGGTGATATCTCTTTAGCAAACTGAGCCTAAAAGACTTAGAGGGAACCGGTAGCCCGTCTACTGTTCTGGGTAGGACTGGTGAGCAACCGACTCACTAAGTTTGTAAGCAAAACCGGACAGGTAAGCGTTGTTCAACCAGGGTTTGTTTAACAAGAAAAAGCCTGAATACCGGTTGGCGAAAAAGGAAAGAAAGGTTAGGTAAGGTAATTAATGCTATAGCCATTAACAAATAGTTGTCGTTTGGTAATTACCGTTATGTCCTAACTCTATATAAAGAAAGGAGAATTACTCATTTTTTTTTATTTTTCGATTTGTGATTAACAATTTCTTATGCTTGAGTAATATTCTCGTGCTTTGATCATTGATAAGATATTTTCTATAAGACTGATCAAGCTACTTTCTGTGTAAACTGATTGATAAGAAATGGCATCATCATCCACCGCTATCAAGCTGATCAAAGAAAACCAAGTCGACCGACCTGGCTACAACATTATGGCAACTCAGAACAAGGAAAACGACATGGCTAGTGCACTATCTTCTGTGCCAAATGGAGTCATCATGATTGAAGATGTCACGGCCTTCATTCACGCCAAGCAAGAACTGGGTGAGACCTTCATCCAAAGCGAATACCTCTCACTATGCACAGACGGAAAGCTTTCAGATAAATATGCGAAGTTGGTGTCGTCTAGGCTAATCAACGGAGTCTGCTACCCAACCGTCTTTCAACCAAACTGGATTTGACTGGTTCTCAATCGTGTGCATGAACCTGGATTCTGGCTCGGAAAAGGAGCATGCATTCAAATCACCAAGGAGGACCTGCATAGAGTGATTGGGTACAATGACAAAGGGGAAGCACTCACTCTCATAACCATCTCCAATGCTATAGTCACCAAATTGACTAAGTCAAAATCTAATAGTCGGCTAATCACCGTCAACGACAATGAAGATCAAGGAGTTCGGTTCGCATCCACTGTGATAGGTTACAAAATCTATCAATCCAGCAACCTAAACAGCATACCGGGAGGAGCCATTCATGCCGCTCACCGGATAATGCATGACAACGCCCAGTACGATCTTTGCGGAATGCTACGAGGTCAAATATTTGAAAATCTGAAGAAGCTCGGCATTGTAAAGAAAACGTTCCTGAAATACGAAACCCTACTAGTATGCTTATTCTTCTACTATCAGAATTATTTTCCAGAAATAGGCAAGGTGACATGGGATACCGATAGACCAGTAATGTTATAGATCAGCAACATGGCAAACAAACTGGGAAACCAGTTTAGTAATATTATGAATGAGTACTTTGAGGCATTCTAGTTGTGTTAATAATTTACCGGTTACTGAGAGGGGAGGGGTGAATCAGTAACAAAAATTTTTTCTTTCAATTCTAAAACTACCAAACAAATTTTGCATTAAAGAACAGAAAGTTAATCAACCATTTACTATCATAAGCAAAATAACTTAGATCAACACAGGTGTTTATACATGGAAACCCTCAGTTAGAAGGAAAAAACCACGGTGAGACAAAGCCCACAACTTCACTACTATAGAATGAAGGTGCCCTGTTAGGAGCTTACAAAGCACTGATCATAGTGCTACCCGGTTAAGGAATTTTACAGAGATCGATTAAGATCTGAACCCTATTAAAGGTTGCTTGGTTACAGGACTTTAAACATCACCAAAGATGTTACCCTGTTAGGGGATTTTTACAATGAACCGATTAGGTCCACCCTAATATAAGGATTTGAATATACTTTCACTACTGATAAATGTAATGATCTACTGTGACACTGAATGTCTGATTAGATCATACCTCTGTTCCTTGTTAGCCTAGCTGTTGAACTCTGCTACTTTTGTGCAGCATTTCTCAGAAGATATCTCTCCTCTGCTCTATGCAATCATCTAATTTCAACAACAACTCATCTTGCATCCTATGACCTGTATTTATACAAGAGATTCTCCGTAATGAAACCCTTAACTCATAAAACCGCCAGGCTGCAAACTCCTCAATAAGTCATGCAATCAACAAAAAAGCTATGCGTACTGAACTGGAGTTTACCTTGCAAGACATTAGCATGAATTAAAGCTAACTCCTGTTAAAAAGCTAACTCCACTTCTAAGCAGTGGATGTCCCGTATAATCCTGCTTTTAACACAAACTGATCCACTAAACCCGGTGCGGATCTTTAGGCTGCTTTAGACCGGTGTGACCTTATATCCAATTTAACTTATGCATACTGAGACCGGTGTGTGTCCTTACCAGTGAGTATTATCGACCGGTGCGGTGTCTTCTAAGTGTTGTGAGTGATCGGTGACCCCTTACTGGTGCATAGCATTTGTGGATGGACACTAATGACAATCTTGAATTGCTAACAATCTTCCCCTTTGTCATTGGTGGCAAAACTATACACAAACTTCACTCACTTACTGATCATAGTGCCTTGTATCGGTTCCCCTGGCTGAAAGTTCTGCACTGTACTAGTCTGTAGAACACTTCCCCTGTCTAAATGCTCCGGTGTTCTTCTCCTCTGTTCTGCTTTTGTTTACTGCTCAATTTTGTCACTTTATGACCATCTATCTTCCCCTTTTTGCCTCTAGAGGACAAAGGGTGTAGCTGCTATGAGGAATTTACATTTGAAGTTTGTTGAAGATATCCTTGTAGGTAGTCTTAGCAGATTGTAAAAAGGGTGCCCATTGACCGATTACATATTCCATATTCTTCTGGGCTGTTTTGAGAGAAACAATTATGTTCTCCATGTCTTCCACGGTTTTATAGTCTAGTTCATTTATTAGATTCTCCACAGAAGTTGAGGTTTGCTGCATGATGTCAAATGTTGGTGCCAGAAACATCTGAAATCCAATTATTTGTTGGATTCTCTTATACTCTTCTTCAGCAATTTTCCTCAGTGTTAGAATCAAACTTGTCATTTCTCTGCTGTAAGGAGTTGCGGTTTTGTTCTTAATATCAAACTGAGAGGACAGTGCTCTAATTTCTTCTGAGACCTTTGCTGATTTCTCTAACAGATCTAGCAAGAATGTATCGAAATTGGATGTTCTTGTCATCAAACTATTTGCCACTTGCAGTTGCTCCTGCAACACTTTTAAGTTGGCTGTTACATTGACCTTGATTTCTTCAACTTGTTTGTGGAGAATCTCCACTCTTTTCTTCTCATAGTGGTCAATGGCCATTGTTTCTGGATCTGTTAGATCCTCACCGATTGCCTGTGTAAGTACCTCTAGTTGATCGATGACCGGTTCATCTTCATCAACGTTTGTATCTGGTACAAAGTTGCACAGGATGTTCTTTACTGTAGTTTGGACCATGTCCTGTTTCCTCTTGGTCAACTCCTTGAGCTGCCTTGTTGACATCTTACTGATGTCTACTACAGTTTCAGTGATTTTACTTTTCTTTGCTTCTTTTTCCTTAGCAAATGTTAGTTTGCTTTCTGAGGATGAGCTAGGAATGTCTCCGTGTTCTTGCTAACCTTGCTCTTGCTCCGGTCCTAGCTACTCTGTGTGGACAAAGGTCTCTTCTTTTTGCCCCTTGTTGTCTTCCATTATTCGATGAGCTCTGCTTTCCGGTTGAACTTCTTCTTCCGGTGGCTTACTACTTTCAACATTTTGTGGTTGTTCTCCCAGTGGGTCTTCTTTTTGCTGTTGCTTCTCAGCAGTATCGAGTTCCCCTATGGGTATATCACTTTCTGTTTCTTGTTCATCATTTGGTTGATCATTAGTTAAGAGCTCCTCTGATTGCACCGGTCTGTTCTGATCTTGAGGACCATATCCTTCTAATGCTGTGAAGTTATAACTATTCCAGTAGTCTACAGTGTCTTTGTAGACTTTGTTCTCATATCCATTCAATATCTCTGCGACTCTATCAAGTGTTTTCAGGTTCATGGATGCTTCTTCTAGTAGAAGCTTTATTCTTTCTTCACTAAACCCTGGTCAGACCTTGAGTAGTGTTTCTCTAGTGATTTTGGTGTTCATCCTTAGACCGGTCTTCCATTTTTCTTGTAACCTGTTGTTTAGTTCCGGTGGGAACTTGGATCTGTAGTCCCTAGGAGTCCTATGATAGTCCATGAAGGTCTCTACAATTCCGACAATCAGTTTTTGTTTGTCTTCTTCGTTTAGTACACTATACCATTTAGCTGCATTGTCTACATTTCCAAAGTCCATAACTTCAGTAATTAAGTCATCAACATGCATAGGTTGATAGTTACCTTTGTTTGGTGAGATGAGAACCATTGGACTCATTGCTTGTTCCTTGGTTAGTCTACTAGTACCGGTGCTTCTTCCCCCAGTACCCCCTTCCGTTTACCGATGTCAGGTGCCGGTTTAGCTATAGCTCTTTGTGTTGCTTCTTCTTCTTGTCGATTAGTCTGAAGGTTGGTCCATAGTGTGACTTCCTCATTGTGCACCTTTTCAATTTCTCCAATAAGCACCAGGCCTATTCTTCTTATAGTTGCAAAGGTTTTCTGATGTAGTTCAACCTGTTCTGTTGCCTCGTCCAAAGTAAGGTGATTCTGAACCTCCAAAAGAACTCATATCCTCTCTTCCTTTTCTCTTTCTTCTGCGGCTTTCCACCGGGCCTCAATATTCTGTAGAAGTTGTTTCAGTAGAGTAGTGCGAAGTCCATCGGGATGAAAATTAAATTTGTGGAGGTAGAATGCTACTGCTTCCCCAAGTTTGTCCTGGTCTTCATCGTTGCTTAAGTCATATCTTCTTCTTACAGAGCCTAAGTTTCCAGCCTTCTTCAATCCTTCCACAATTTCATCAATTGTGGGCTCGGCTCATCTAGGTGGATCCTCTTTTGATAATTTTTCAGTCTTCTTCCTAATCAAACGAACTGTGACTTCAGGGTCTGTTTCTTCTAGTTCTTCTTCTTGGATGCTGGGTACCGGTTCCTCTTTCTTCCTTCGACCTTTGGACTGTTCTGTCGCCAATTTCTTTCTTGATGGAGGCATCCTTTTATAGACAATTTTGATCGGTGTCCTTTTTGACAGATTCTGAAGAATTTTTGTGTACGTACCAAACTGATTTGCACTGAGATCCAAATTTGCATCATTTAGTGCCTCAGCATATGCCCTAGCGTCTTTGGCTGAGATCTCGTAACCCATCTCAGGAGCATATGCATCTCTCGGTTCAACTGCTTGAATGATACAGTTGTCAGTGGTGACCAGAAAACATACCTCATCCTTGTAATGTTCGACAATTACCAATGGAATTCTTTCCCTCTCGTGCATCTCTAGTTGAAAGGCTTCGAAATGTTTGGTCATGGCATTGCTTAGCTGGTCTCCCTGTCTATTTGCCATTTCAGTGATTTGATGCATGATCAGTTTGTCGGTTCTCCAATTCACTTTTCCGAATCCTGGGAAGAAATCCAAGTAGAAGAAGTATAGGCACATCAGAAGGGTCCCATACTTCATAGATTTCTTCTTCACCACTCCAAGCTTCTTCATATTTTCAAATATTTGGTTTCGAAGCATTGTACAAATGTCGTATTGGACATTTTCGTGCATAATGCGATGCGCAACATGAATTGCTCCACCTGGTACGCTGTTTAGATTGCTTGACTGACAGACTTTATATCTGATAACAGCAGACACGAAACGCACTCCTTCATCTTCAATGTCGTTAATAGTCATGAGTCGACCATCGAACTTCGACTTGGTCAGCTTGTTGACGATAGAACTAGAGATGGTGCGTAGGGTTATCGCTTCCCCTTTGTCGCTGTACCCGGTCACTCTGTGGAGATCCTCTTTGGTGATCTCCTGACATGCCCCTTGGTTGAGCCAGAATCCTGGTTGATGAAGACGGCTCAGTACCAGTATAATTTGGTCCTCACGGAAGATTGTAGGGTAGCACACACCATTTATTAGATCGGAAGATACCAAATTGGCATATTTGTCGAGCAGTTTCCCTTCTTCACATAGCGACACATATTCTCCTTGAATAAAGGTTTCTACAATTTCTTCCTGTTTGGCGTGAATGAACGCTGTAACATCCTCGGTCAAGAGGACCCCTTTTGGTATGGAAGAGAGAGCACCAGCCATGTCGTTTTCTCTGTTCTGCATAGGCAAGATGTTGTATGCCGGTCTGTCCACTAGATCTCCTTTGATCAACTTCACGGTAGATGAAGATGAAGCCATTCTTCCTAACCGGTACTTTGCAAATAGTGGTTTCTCAGAGATCACAGCGTAAAAATAATACTTAGAACAAGAATTCCTAAATTGCAAAGTAAGCAAAGTGAAAACTTGCGAGTAATTTCCCCTTTCCTTTATAGGGCTAGGTTATAACGGTAATTACCAAACAGTAACTATTTGTTAAACGGCTACAGTAATAAATGTTTTACCTACCTTTTTTCGTTTTACCAACCGGTTGATTGTAAACTTGCCTTACCGGTTAATCTTGAAAACCGAATGAGCCCGACTCTCATCAGTCATACCGGGAACGGTAGTGGATCTACCGGTTCCCTCTAAACCTTCATGGTTTAGTTTGCTGAAGAAATATCGCCATCAGCAGATGGTGATCTTTCCTATCTTCTCTTCAACAGAGATTTTTGATTCTTTTACGAACCAAATCTGTTTGACCGTTTTCTTAGTCTTTTCTTCCTTGTTGATCTTTTCTTCAGATTTAACCGGTTCCTTGTTACCGGATGATCGGTTTCTGCATTCTTTGGCTTTGTGTCCCACATTGTTGCAGTGATAGCAGATCAGTCCAGTTGCTTTCCATGAGTTCATTCTTCTAGTGTCAGTTGGCTTGTTGCGAGATCCATTATAGTTGTCTGATCCACAATTCACATAGTTCACTATGCTCAGGTCCTTGCTTCTTTTAGTGAGTATTGGTTTTGGGGATTTGAGTGTCATTGTCTTGGATCTACATTCTTGTGCTTTGTGTCCAAATTTATTGCATGCATAACAGTACCCTCTGAAGCTTCTCATGCTGCTGATGGACACAGATGTGGGACTGGACCAGCACTCACTAGTCTTGTGGCCCTTTTTACTGCAGTTCTTGCAGTAGCTATTGTTGGTCTTTACCGGTGCATTCTTGCAGTTATTGGTCTTATGACCCGATTTCCCACAGTGGTTGCAAGATGTGTTAGGGAAATTCTTATTCTTTTGCACCAGCAATTTTATCTTATCCTTCTTGATTGCTTTTGCCCTAGAGAGCTCACCATTCCTTTTTGCCTTTTCACCGATGAAACCAAGACCGGTCTGATCTTCGTGTCTTCTCTGACCTTTGAGTTGTTCATCAAGCTTAGTTGAACTTTCGTTGTATCTTCTCAGTATTTCATTTGTCTCTTCAAGTTCGTTCATTTGCTCCCTTAGTTGATGCAATTCTTGAGACAGTCTATTGCATGCTTCATTCCTATCATGCCAGCCTTTCTGCATGTGGGCATTTTCTTGGGTGACACTCTACATGTCTTCTTGAAGTTGTAGAATGATAAGTTCATTTGCTCCTACGGCCTCCACTGCCCGGTCCCTTGCTTTCTCCGAGGCTGACAGAGACTTAACTGCCGAATTTATTTCGTCTTCAGCTTTTCTCTCCTTCTCGATTAATTCAGTCATCCTCAGCACATTGTCTTCTTGTTCTCTTTTGAGATTAGAGATTTCATCGGCCAGGATCTGATTCTTTTCCATGAGTTCACATACTGCCTCCTTAGCTTTGTCAGATCCACTTTGTCCAGAGAGCTCATCAATGGTTTCATTGCTCTCATTCAGTTGTAGTGCTAGCTCCTTTCTTTTCGCAAGTGATCTCCTCAATCTATTCTCCAGAGAGGCTAAGAGGTCATTGGCTTCCTCAAGCTGCTTTTGATACCGGTAAACCTCCATGATCTTTTTCTTCAGCTGTTAGGCTTGAAAGCAGAGAGAACTTGGCTCTAATACCAATTGTTAATAATTTACCGGTTACTGAGAGGGGAGGGGTGAATCAGTAACAGAATTTTTTTCTTTCAATTCTAAAACTAGCAAACAGATTTTGCATTAAAGAACAGAAAGTTAATCAACCATTTACTATAATAAGCAAAATGACTCAGATCAACACAGGTGTTTATACATGGAAACACTTGGTTAGAAGGAAAAAACCACAATGAGACAAAGCTCACAACTTCATTACTGTAGAATGAAGGTACCTTGTTAGGAGCTTACAAAGCACTGATCATAGTGCTACCCGGTTAAGGGATTTTACAGAGATCGATTAAGATCTGAACCCTATTAAAGGTTGCTTGGTTACAGGACTTTAAACATCACCAAAGATGTTACCCTGTTAGGGGATTTTTACAATGAACCGATTAGGTCCACCCTAATATAGGGATTTGAATATACTTTCACTACTGATAAACGTAATGATCTATTGTGACACTGAATGTCTGATTAGATCATACCTCTGTTCCTTGTTAGCTTGGCTGTTGAACTCTGCTACTTTTGTGCAGCATTTCTCAGAAGATATCTCTCCTCTGCTCTATGCAATCATCTAACAACAACTCATCTTGCATCCTATGACCTGTATTTATACAAGAGATTCTCCGTAATGAAACCCTTAACTCATAGAACCGCCAGGCTGCAAACTCCGCAATAAGTCATACAATCAGCAAAAAAGCTATGCGTACTGAACTGGAGTTTACCTTGCAAGACATCTGCAGGAATTAAACCTAACTCCTATTAAAAAGCTAACTCCACTTCTAAGCGGTGGATGTCCCGTATAATCCTGCTTTTAACACAAACTAATCCACTAAACCCGGTGCGGATCTTTAGGCTGCTTTAGACCGGTGTGACCTTATATCCAATTTACCTTATGCATACTAAGACCGGTGTGTGTCCTTACCGGTGAGTATTATCGACCGGTGCGGTGTCTTCTAAGTGTTGTGAGTGACCAGTGACCCCTTACCGGTGCATAGCGTTTGTGGATGGACACTAATGACAATCTTGAATTGCTAACAAGTTGAGGATGCACGCCAAGGAAAGAGTTCCGTCAACTATTGTTGACTCCTACAAAGATGATGTGTGTTTTCTGGTGACCACCAACCACTGCATCATTCAAGCTGTGGAACCAAGAACCGAGTACACACCGAAGCTTGGTTACGAGATCTCCTCCAAAACAGCCAATGCAGATGCAGATGGCTTACAAGAAGCTGACCTAGATCTCTCTGCTTACCGGTTTGGGACCTTTGAAGAGATTTAGGAGAATCTAAAGAAAAAGGCACCAATTAAGAATGTATATGTGAAGAGGACCCCCACACCAAAGAAGAAACCGGTAGCATATCAACTGAAAGTCCAGAGGAAGAGAGCACAACTGGTACCCAGCACTCAAGGGGAAGAACAGGAGAAAACATAAATTGAAGATACAGTTCCTCTAGTCAGAAAGAGGAAATCTGGTAAACCGGTGAAGGAGGATGCACCAAGAGGAAGAAAACCCACAATTGATGAATTTGTGGCAGGGTTGAAAGAATCTGGTGGAATGGGATCAGTCAGAAGAAGATATCAATTGGCCAATGAAGAAGATAGGAGAAAAATCGAAGAAGCAGTAGTTCACTGTATTCACAAATTCAACCTCTTTCCCATAGAACTTCATAAGGTTGTACTTGACAATCTTCAAGAGATTCTTGAAGCAAGATGGAAAGCTTCAATGTAAAGGGAAAAAGAGCTAAGGATTAGGGCGCTGCTTGAGGTTCAGAATCATCTCACTCTCGACGAGGCCACCCAACAAGAAGAATTGCATAAGCAAAACTTCCTGATAAGGAGAATAAGTCAAATGCTTGTTGGTGAAGCTGAAAATGTTCACGAGGAAGGTGTAGCAACATGGACAAACTTCTTCGGACCCAACAATAGGCAGAAGAAGCATGCCAAAGGACCACTGAGCCACCAGTCAGTGATACTGGTAAAGGAAAAGGAGTACTAGGAGGAGAAGTACCGGTTAAAGAGAAGATTCCTACCAGACCGGTCATTGTCGACATCACTGATGATAAAGGTAGTGATCAGGCTCGCCCAACGATTCTTGTTTCTCTAGAAAAAGGTAAGGCTCGCACCATGACTGTTAATGATATAGTAGATGAAGTAATGGATTTTGGAGTAGCCAATGCGGCAAGATGGTATAGTGTGCTAGGAGAGGAAGATAAACAAGCAATAATAGTGGCTCTGTTGGAAACCTTCTTAGATTACAATAGAACTCCAAGAGACTACAGGTCTAAATTTCCCCCTGAACTAAACACAAGACTAATGACAAAATGGAGAACCTGTCTAAGCTCCAATACTAGAATTTCTAATGAGACATTGTCACAGGTCAAACCTGGTCTTAGTGAAGATACTATCAAACTTCTGTTAGAGGAAGCATCAATGAATCTGGATACTAGAAATAGGGTTGCCAAGATAATAAATGGTTATCAGAATGAAGTCTATAAAGAGAATAGATTTCTGGCAACAATATGATTTCAGTGCTCTGAAAAAAAGAGATCCACAGGATGAACCTAGGTCAAAACAAGAACCACCGATTCAATTCACTGCTCGTGAAGAACCTACAACCGGTGAACAAGAAGTTCCTACGGAACAATTCACATCAAGTGAACAAATACCAGGAGAGTCATCGGTCAAGATGACTACTGACAACACCACACTTGGTGAAGAAGACATTGCTATAGGTGAGCTTCATACAGCTGAGAAGCAGCACTCAGATCCACCACCGGAACAAGAAGCCCCACTAGAAGAGAAATTGCAATAGGAAGAAGACACTCAACCAGAAGTAGAAGTACAACAGGAAGGGGAAGTACAACCGGAAGGGGAAGTACAAACAGAGGACGAAAGGCCAGTAGCAGAAGTCCTACCAATAGAAGTGGCACAACCGGAAAAGATGGTCCAACCGGAAAATGAAGAAAAACAAGAACAGCAAAATGAAAAGGAACATGAGTTACCTGCACAACAACAACCAGTACAAGAGCCAAGACAAAAGGAACAGGTAGATGTTCCAAGCTCGTCCTCATCCAAGGGGAAGCTATCCTTTGCAGCAGACACAGAAGCCAAGAAGAGCAAGGCTAGCGAGACCGTAGTTGACATAAGAAAAATGTCAACTAGGCAACTAAAGGAGTTAACAAAGAGGAAACAGGACATGGTCCTAACAAGTGTCGAGAACATCCTGAGTACTTTTGTACCAGATGCAAACATTGATGAAGATGAACTTGTAATTGATCAATTAGAGATTTTGGCACAAGCGATCGGAGAAGATCTCACTGATCCAGAGACAATAGCCATTGATCACTATGAAAAGAAGCGAATAGAAATTCTCCACAAACAAGTTGAAGAGATAAAGGTAAGTGTCCACCAACTTAAGGGTACTTCAACAACAGATTCAAGTTGCAGGAAGTCTGATGACAAGGACTTCGAATTTTGATACTTTTATACAAGATCTCACAAAGAAGTCATCAAAGACTTCTGAGGACATAAGAGTTTTGTCTTCCCAATTTGAAATAAAGAACAAATCTGCAACAGATTACAGCAAAGAAATGACAAGCCTAGCTCTCATTCTAAGAAAGGCATCTGAAGAGAAGAACAAGAGAATCCAAGACATTATTGGATTTCAATTATTTCTAGCCCCAACATTTGATTTAATGCAATAGACTGCAACAAATGCTGAGAATCTGATCAGTGAACCGGACTACAAGACTGTAGAGGACATGGAGAACATTATTGTCTCTTTAAGAAACACAGAAAAATATAGAACATGTAACCAGTCAATGGAACCCTTTTCTTCATACAGCAAAGAAAGTGTACAAGAACATCTTCACAAAGTTACAGATGTAAACCAGGTAGTACCACATAACCCTTTGTCCTATGGAGGCAAAAAGGGGAAGAAGACATCAGAAGAAAGGAAGAAGATCAGAAAGGAAGAAGTGATACAAAGTAGATTCAGCTACAGCGTAGAAGGCAGCACAAGAACAGGGGAAGTCTACAGACAGTAGAGCTAAAGCACACACACAGGTGGAGGTGAAGTCTATATGACAAGGAATTAACTGTGATGAGTGAGTAATGGTTTTGCCACCAATGCCAAAGGGGAAGATTGTTAGTAAATTTAAATTGTCATCGGTGAAGATAGATGCACCATTCCCACATGTATAAGTACACCGGTAGATCACTCATATTACTTTATAGGCACCGGTAGACTAAACAGAGGATATGCACCGGTATACCTAACCGAGTACATAGTACCTGTCTTATAGTGCATACAGGGGATGAACCGGGTATAAGATTAATACCAGTCAAGAGCATAATAATCTGCACCAAATTATGCGGAACTGTCTAATTTAAAACCAGATTATACGGAGCATCCAACGTCTAGAATTGGAGTTACCTTTTTAACAGAAGCTAGTTTTATTTGTACAAGGATGTTTCAAGGTAAACTCAAGATCATCTCGCAAAGTTTTTTGCTACATGATTTATGGATGAGTTTACAGCCTATAGGTTCTATGAGTTAGGCTTTAATAAGATTAATTTCTTATAAATGTAGGCTATAGGACACAAAAAGAAAGTTGTTGAGTATACAGAGCGGGAGAGAGATATCTTCTAAGAGAAGAGCTACGGTCACTGAGGTAAAAGGCAGAAAGGATCAACAGCTAGGCAGAACAGGAAGGTCAAGAGGTATGATCTAATCAAACAAAGAGTGTCAATTAAGATCATTGCTTTTATACTATGAAAGCATATTCAAATCTCTCTATCAGGGTGAACCCTAATAGGTTCTTTGTATAAATCCTTTAACAGGGTAGCATCTTAGTTGATGTTGAAAGTTCTTTAACAAGGCGGCTCCTAACAGAGTCAAGATCTTAACCGATCTTCTAGCAAATCCCTTTACCGGGTAGCACTCTTGCAAGTGCTTTGTAAACTCCTAAAAGGGCATCTTTATTACTGCAGTAGTGAAGTTGTGAGCTCTGTCTCACCGTGGTGTTTTCCTTCTAACCGAGGGTTTCCATGTATATATGATGTGTTGATCTGAGTATTTCTATTTCTGTTTGTAAATTGTTATTTACATTTTGTTTATCTTGCAAGAATTTTTATACAAGTTTTAATTGGAGATAGAAATAGTACTTACTAATTCACCCCCCCCTCTTAGTAACCGGTTAGGAATAACACTTAATCCATTATCAAAAATAGAAAAATATTGAATTATTTTGAAGACAAATACCTTACAATCAGCGTTGATTGTATTCTTAACAATGTTCCTGAACTCGCCACGAGTTGTGGGAGTTTTCCAAGTCGGCGAGTAGAGGAGAGGTAAACAAGTTTTGATCACTCGGCCATGACTCAACGAGTCATGGCACATGAGTCACATGACTCATCGAGCCAGCGAGTCATGGCATGACTCGCCGAGTCCGTGCCTTATGACTCGCACGTGGCGGCCAACGTTTTGGCCAAGCAAACAACAAAAAATATATATATATACATACACGAATTATATTACCAATCCCAATTCCTTTACATCTATATCATCTTAATCCATTATCAAAAATAGAAACAATATTGAATTGTTTTCAAGACACATACCTTACAGTTAGCGTTGATTGTAATCTTAACAATGTCCCTGAACTCGTCGCGAGTTGAGCGAGTTTTCCAAGTCGGTGAGCAGAGAGAGGCAAACAAATTTTGATGACTCGGCCATGACTCAGCGAGTCATGGTGCATGACTCACATGACTCATCGAGCCAGCGAGTCATGGCATGAATGGCCGAGTCCGTGCCTTATGACTTGCACGTGGCGGCCAACGTTTTGGCCAAGCAAAAGACAAAAAAACAAAAGTTTTTTCCCTTCTTTTTTTTGCATATCTTTTTCATTTTACCCTAAAAGGCATTCTATTTGTTTGTTATGAGAAGAGAGGAAAACTGAGAGAGAGGAAGGAAAACAAGAGGCCATAGGTTTGCAACCAGCAGGGAAGAAGAGCATCAAGGAGACTACAAATCACAATCGGGAGGCCATAGGTTTGCATTGAGAGCATCAAGGAGTCCATAGCAAGACTTCTCAACTCATTTGAAAAAAGCAAGTGTTAAATTTTATAGATTTTTTTTTTTTTTTTTTTTGGTATGTTAATGGATTTTTCATTTGTTTGTTAAATTTTTTTAGTTTAACTTTCCAAATCTTGAATGTTTTCTATTAAAATATAAATTACATACTTCAATGAGAGAAGTAGAATAATAGCAAAGTGCAAACCCTACATTTTTTATAAAAAAAAATTGTAAACATGTATTTACAATTTTTTCTTTAAAAAATGTAGGGTTTGCTGATTTTTTTTATTAGTTTATAACTTTATAAAATTATCTTCTTTGCAGCATCCTTCACATTTTAAAAACATTCATTTTTCACAATGCCTAAAAAGGATGAGGCTTGGAAATATATTGAAGAGTTTCCTGATAGACAAAAAAATCAAACAAAATGTTTTTTTTCTAAAGAAATTAATTTTGGTGGCATCAATAGATTTAAATACCATATTGCCACCATACTTGGCCATGATATTGAGATATGTAAAAAACAAACTGTCAAGGCAAAACGTTTTTGTTATGCCCAATTAGAAACACATGAACAAGAAAAGGAAACTAGGAAGAGGCAATTGAATGAGTTAAGTGCTATTGGCTCCCATTCATCTGCATCCTCAGCTACATCCACATCCGCAGGTTGTGTTGGAGAGGGTTCTACCATGCCTTCCTTTCATCCTAGTGCTTCTGCTAGTGCTAGTGCTTCTGCTCCTAGTGGCACTATTATCTTTGGCCCTAGATCCCGACAATCCAAGTTGGATAGTAGGTTTGTACCACGCATGACTCCTGGGGCACAACCCTTGCTTGGGAGCATGGGTTGGAACAAAGAAGTTCATGATGCCGCAAGAAAACAAATTTGCAAGTTTTGGTACTTTTGCAATATTCCATTTAATGCAGTCAGGTTTTTGATTTGATTGTTTAAAGTTTAAAAGTAAATTTTAAAATTTATAGTTTAAAAGTTTGAAACTTTGAAGTTGAACTCTACTTTGTCTAATCATAATCTATTTGTGACAGGTCTCCTTATTGGCAAGGCATGGTAGATTTTGTAACCATTTGTGGGCTAGGGTTTAAAGCTCCTAGTGATCATGAGTTAAGTGGACCCCTCTTGTTAGAAATGGTTGAGGACATGAAAGTTGAGCTAGAGGACCACTAATGGTCTTTGAGCCAAAAGGGTTGCACCAGCATGACAGATGGTTGGACGGATAGGAGGAATGTAACACTCCAAAATTTTCTTGTTTCCAGCAAAGGTGATTGATCATTCTAATTCCTTAAATGCATTGAATAATTTAAATTTTGATTTGTTGATTGATCCAGGATAATTGATAATTATTTTGCTTTATTTTCAGGAGCCACCATGTTCTTGAAGTACATTGATGCTTCCTCACATGTAAAAAATGTCACATACTTATGTGAGGCTATTAAGGAAGTCATACATGAGGTGGGGGAAGAAAATGTGGTGCAGGTGGTGACGAATAATACAGCAAGTTATGTTGTTACAGGTAAACTTTTAACTTTTTAAGTTTTGATGGAGAGGCATCTATGAATTTATTTAAAATTTTCTTAACACATCTAAATTTCTAATTAATTTAAAATTGTTGCGAATTAACTTTTGATGGATAGACACCCAAAATTTTTGGGTCTCCATGTGCGGCCCATTGCCTTGACCTCGTATTGGAGGATATTGGTAAGGTTGAATAGGTGAAAGCATGCATTGAAAGGGCCAAAAAATCTGCAAATTTGTCTACAATCATGCATTGGTCCTTAGCATTATGAGGCAATACACAGGGCAAAAGGAGTTGGCTTGTCCTGGTATCACGAGATTTGCCTCAAATCTCCTCGCACTAAAATCCTTGATTAAATCAAAAGCAACTTTGAGGCGCATATTTGTTGGTGAGGAGTGGACTTCCTCATCTTATGCTACGACCACTACAGGGAGGGATGTGGCAAATTGCATTTTTTATGAGCCAGGTTTTTGGACTCCTTGTGCAGAGATCGTACAGGTAAATTTATTACAATTTAACATTTAGTATTTAATTTTCATTTATATGCATATTTTTGTTTTGTTTGCAACTTTCCAATTTTTCTTATTTTCATGCACACTTGTGACTTAATTGTTTTTGTTTAACATTATTTGTAGCTCAGTGAGCCCCTAGTAGTTCTCCTACAAGTTGTTGATGGGGAGAAGCCCTCTATGGGCTACATATATGAGGGCATAGATAGGGCCAAGGAGGCCATTAGATCCATATATACAGGAGTTGAGGATAAGTATGGCCCCATTTGGGAGATACTTGATAGATGGCAAAACCAGCTTCATAGGCCCATCCATGCGGCAGCTTATTTCCATAATCTAATATTTCGTTTCCACAATGACTTCAAGGCGGATGAGGAGGTTCTTAGTGGCGTATATACAGTGCTACAAAAGATGTCTAGTGACGAGACAACTACAGTGCACAAGATAGATGCATATAATAATGAACAAAGGGTGATTTTCGCAAGCAAGATGTGCAAAGACTCTCTGACCACATTGCAACCAGGTAGAAATATATGTTAAATTTAAGATTCTTAACTTTAAGTTTATGGCTTATGCATTTTGATTTTATAATCTAGCCTTAAAGTTGTAAATGAGACTAATTCTTTTTTTGTTTCCTCATTTCAGATAGATGGTGGCAAATCTTTGGGCCTACAACCCCAAACCTTCAACAACTTGCCATCCATATTTTGAGTCAGCCATGCAGCACTTCTGTATGTGAGCGCAATTGGTCCATGTTCAAGCACATCCACTTGAAGAGGCGTAATAAATTGTCTGTGGAGAGGTTGAATGATCTTGTCTTTGTGCATTACAACCTCCATCTTAGAATCAAGCAGATTTTGGATACTAACTCCTCTCCAATCACTCTAGCAGAGATTGATCCAGAGTCCGAGTGGCTCACTGAGTCTACCAATCCTATCTTCACTAAGGAGGACCAGGAGTGGGTTGCCCAGGCAGACAGAGAGGCTAAGGTTGTGGCTATGGCAAAGGAGGATAGAGCACGATCAGGCACCCGCACAGCTGATGTTGAGAGTGGCACTTCACGGGTGGAGACTATGGCTTCTCAGTCATCCAGGGGCTACCTTAAACGCCTTTGTAGGAGGCAGACACATTACTCTGAGGTTGAGGCCGAGCTAGAGCCTAAGTCATAGACTTGTTTTTTACAACTTTACACATGTTTGGGAACATTTGATGTCATGGATTTCATGGATTTTATATACATTTGACAATATTTATAATTCTGCATATCTATGTTTTCTATTTCCTTCATCTACAATTTACGTTTGTACTCATGTGATGGATGTATGTTTATGTATGTGATCAAATTAGCTTCTATTTGATGATGTTATAGTGTCTTTAAGCTTCATTCAATAATGGGTGCATGAAACAAGTTTTAAATCGTTATAAATCTTTGAATTTCAAAGGTTTTTTCATTTTACGGAGTCATTGCCAAGTCGTCGCTGAGTCACGAGTCGAGTCAGCCTTGCCGAGTCCGAGCCGAGTCCAAGTCTGGGAATTATGATTCTTTATCAGCACTAGTTGTATACTCTTGATTTTCCTTGATCAATGCGATGATTAGTTTGCAATCCACTATGCTAATAGCAGCGCTGTGTATATGTAATACATACGTTGTCTACTAATTCTCCATGTCCCTTCAACAGGAAAAATACATAATCTAATATCCCTCCACCGAATGGTCTGCAGTCACCTCCCCTTTCCAAACGTTGGTCGTTGATGGAAGGGTGTCGCTTAGAGATGTTTGTTTGCATTCGACTACTTAGTCAACAGTTTAGTCTTTGGTATTGTTTTCTTTATTTATATATTTGTTAATATGTTTATTAATGAATATATTATTTATCTTTATTTATATATTTGTTAATACGATCACCAATAATTATATTATTTTTTATTTATTTATATATTTGTAAATAATATATTTACATTCATTGACTAATAATGAATATTTATTATGTATATACATATATATATAGTCAATATTTACCAATCTTAATTAATTTACTAACATTATTTATCATTTTATAATCGTATACTATATATAATTAACATATAGTTATAATTAATATATGGTTGTATATTATTATTTATTATTAATAACTATTTCAAAAATGGGACATTACACAAAGTTTGGAGACTTGAACTCAGACTCAAGACTCGGCAAAAAACAAAACCGTAGTTTGAATAAAAAAGAAAGAAAGAAACAAAGAAATTGATGCATTTAGAGAACATAAAAGCCTAATTTAACTATCAATTCGTCATAGCTCAAACATTACACGTCATATTATCTTCACGCTTCATACTCATAGTTTCACACTTTCAAATGTATAACAGCAACATAAGTTTCTAAATGTTTACATATAATGATATGTCAAAATGAGAAAAACAACCAAATACAATCTATATCTTGTTATTCCTAACCGATTACTGAGAAGGGGGGGGGGGGGGTAAATCAGTAAATACTATTTCTATTGTAATTTAAAACTTGTAAAAAGATTCTTGGAAGATAAGCAGAATGTAAACAATCATCCACAAGCATAAATAGAAAATACTTAGATCAACACATCACGTATACGTGGAAACCCTTGGTTAGAAGGAAAAAACCACGATGAGACAGAGCTCACAACTTCACTACTGCAGTAATAAAGACGCCCTGTTAGGAGCTTACAAAGCACTTGCAAGAGTGCTACCCAGTTAAGGGATTTGATAGAAGATCTGTTAAGAACTTAACTCTGTTAAGAGCCGCCTTGTTAGAGGACTTTCAACATCAGTAAAGATGTTACCCGGTTAAAGGATTTTTACAAAGAACCTATTAGGGTTCACCCTGATAGAGGGATTTCAATATGCTTTCATAATACAAATGCAATGATCTTAACTTGACACTCTCTATCTGATTAGATCATACCTGTTGAACTTTCGCCGATTCTGCCTGGCTGTTGATCTTTCTGCCTTTCACCTCTGTGACTGTAGCACTTCTCTTAGAACGTATCTCTCTTCTGCTCTATATATTCAACAACTATCAACAACTATTTTTCCTTGCGTCCTATGCCATGTATTTATACAAAAGTTTATCTCAATGAAACCCTTAACTCATAGAACTGCCAAGCTATAAACTCGACCTTAAATCATGCAACAAAACAAAAAGCTTTGCATTCTAATCTTGAGTTTACCTTGAAACATCCGCGTAGAAATAAAACTAACTCCTATTAAAAAGCTAACTTCAGTTCTAAACAGTGGATGCTCTGCATATTTCAATTTTAACTCAAACAGCTCCGCATTCACCGGTGCGGATAGACATGCTGTTTGACCGGTGTCAATCTTGTACTTGGTCCATCCTAGTATGTAATATAAGACCGGTACAATGCACTATGTTCGGTTTACCGGTGCATCTCCTATGTTTTGTGTACCGGTGCATACACTCTGTTATACTCTACCAGTGCCTATAAAGTAATGTGAGTGATCCTTCGGTGTACCTATACCTGTGGGAATGGTGTTTGCATCTAACTTCACTAATGACAACTTAATTTTGCTAAAAATCTTCCCCTTTGTCATTGGTGGCAAAACCATTACTCACTCATCACAATTAATACCTTGTCCTCTAGATTTGTCTTCCCTGTTCTGTATGCTTCTGCTTTTCTGGTTGCATACTTCCCCTGTTTGCATACTTCCCCTATTCAGGTGCATTAGCTCTTCTATTCTGACCTCCTGACCCTTCTTCTCTGAAGTCTTCTTTTCTCTCCTCTGCTTCTAACCTCCTGACCCCTCTCTCCCCTATCAATATCTTCTTCTTCCCCTTTTTGCCTCCATAGGACAAAGGGTTATGCTTTACTTAAGATTTTATATTTGTAGCTTTGTGAAGATATCCTTGTATATGTTCTTTGCTGAATGAAGAAATGGGTTTCATTGACCGGTAAGATATTCAATGTTTTTCTGTGTTGCTTTTAGAGAGACAATAATGTTCTCCATGTCCTCCACAGTCTTGTAGTCCGGTTCACCGAGCAAATGCTCTGCATCTGTTGCAGTTTGTTGCATTCAATCAAATGTGGGAGCTAGAAATAATTGAAATCCAATAATATCTTGGATTCTTTTGGTCTTCTCTTCAAATGCCTTTCTCAGAGTGAGAGCTAGCCTTGTCATTTCCCTACTGAAAGTTGTTGCAGACTTGTTGTTTATGTCAAACTGGGCAGACAGGGCTCTTATGACTTCTGAGGTCTTTGTTGACTTCTCAATGAGATCTTGAATAAAAGTATCAAAATATGAAGTTCTGGTCATCAGACCTGCATCTTGAATCTGTTGTTGAAGTACCCTTAGATTGGTAGATAGTGTGACCTTTATTCCCTCAACCTATTTGTGGAGAATTTCAATTCTCTTCTTCTCGTAATGATCAATAGCCACTATCTCTGGATTGGTTAGATTGTCTCTGATTGCTTGTGCTAATATTTCCAATTGATCTATTACAGGTTCATCTTCATCAATGTCAGCATTAGGTGCAAAGTTGCTTAGGATATTTTTGACACTAGTTAGAACCATGTCCTGTTTCCTTTTTGTTAGCTCCTTTAGTTGCCTTGTTGACATTTTGCTGATGTCAACCACATTCTTGGTAGCCTTGCTCCTTTTTGCTTCTGCGTCGACTGCAAAAGATAGCTTCCTCTTGGATGAAGATGAGCTTGGAACATCTACCTGTTCCTTTTGTGTAGGCTCCTATACCTATGGTGCTTGCTCAATGTGTACATGCAACTCATGTTCCTGTTCATTTTGTTGTTCTTGTTTGTTTTCATTATCTCCCGGTTGGGCTAACTCCCCCAGCAATGCCACATTTTTCGATTGTGCCTCCTCTTCTGGTAGGACTTCTACTGCTGGTACTTCCTCATTATGTGCTTCCGCTTTCGGTTGCGGTTGCACTGCAACTTCTGGTTGAGCATTCTCTTCTTGTGGAAATTGCTCTTCCGGTGGGATTTCTTCCCGGTGTTGCTCTTCAGCTGTATGCAGATCTCCCACAACAATTTCTTCTTCAACACCTGAAGTGTTGTCAGTGGTCATCTTGACTAATGACTCTCCCAGATTCACCTGTTCACCAGAAGTGAACTATTCTGTATGACTCTTCTCCTTACCAGTTGTAGGTTTTTCACGAGAAGTGAATTGAACCGGTGGTGCTTGTGCTGTTTGAGTTGGATCCTGTGGACCTGTTCCTTCAAGAGCATTGAAGTCATACAGCTGCAAGAAATCTAAAGTCTCTTTGTAGACTTTGTTTTCATACCCATTGAGTATCTTGGCAACTCTATACTTGGTATCCAAGTTCATTGATGCTTCTTCTAGTAGAAGCTTGATTCTCTCTTCACTGAGACCAGGTTTGACCTTAGACAATGTCTCCTTATTGATTCTAGTGTTGGTGCCTAGACCGGTTCTCCATTTGGTCATTAGCCTAGAATTGAGTTCAGGGGGAAACTTGGACCTATAGTCCCTTGGAGTTCTGTTGTAATCTATAAAAGTTTCCACTATAGCTACTATGACTGACTATTTATCTTCTTCTCCTAGCACACTATACCATCTAGCGGCATTATCTATTTCTCCAAAATCCATTACTTCATCAACTATTTCATTGACAGTCATAGTGTGAATCTTACCTTTATCCAGAGAGATAAGAACACTTGGACGAGCAGGATCACTTCCTTTATCATCGGTGATGTCGA
Source organism: Chamaecyparis obtusa (assembly GCA_027943335.1). Taxonomy (NCBI): domain Eukaryota; kingdom Viridiplantae; phylum Streptophyta; class Pinopsida; order Cupressales; family Cupressaceae; genus Chamaecyparis; species Chamaecyparis obtusa. The sequence continues at coordinate 2,243,484 of BSBK01000213.1, read as the reverse complement.
CGATGACCATTCCGGTAGGAATCTTCTCTTTGACCGGTACTTCTGCTCCAAGTACTCCTTTTCCTTTTCCGGTATCGATGACCGGTGGCTCAATTACCCTTTGGTGAGCTTCTACTTGCATCTGGGTTTGAAGGAGTTTGGTCCATATTGCTACTCCTTCCTCGTGAACCTTCTTAGCTTCTATAAGCATTTGACCGATCCTCTTCTTTGTCAGGAAATTTTGCTGATGCAGTTCCGCTTGGTGAGTGGCCTCTTCCAAAGTGAGATGGTTCTGGACCTCAAGCAGAGCTCAAATCCTCAGCTCCTTTTCTCTATCCATTGAAGCTTTCCACCTAGCTTCAAGAATCTCTTGGAGATCATCAGGTACAGCCTTATGAAGTTCAGTAGGTGAGAGGTTAAATTTATAGATACAGTGAACTACTGCTTCCTCAATTTTTCTCCTGTCTTCTTCATTGGCTAATTGATATCTTTTGTCAACAGCACCCATTCCGCCCGATTGTTTCAATCCTGCCACAAACTCATCAATTGTGGGCTTTCTCTTTCTTGGTGGATCCTCCTTTACCGGTTTGCCAGAAGTCCTCTTTCTGACTAGAGGAACAGTTTCTTCAGTTTCTATTTCCTCTTGTTCTTCCCCTTGGGTACTAGGTACTGGTTGAGCTCTCTTCCTTTAAGCCTTAGGTTGTTCTGTCAACGGTTTCTTCTTCGGTGTGGGAGTCCTTTTTGTATAGACGTTCTTGATTGGGGCTCTTTTCTTCAAATTATCCTAGATCTCTTCATAGGTACCAAACTAGTAAGCAGAGAGATCTAGGTCAGCTTCAGTCAGGGCATCTGCATATGCCTTAGTTGTCTTGGAGTTGATCTTGTAGCCTAGTTCTGGAGCATACCCTGTTCTCGGTTCCACTACTTGAATAATGCAGTGATCGATGGAAACCAAAAAATATACATCATCCTTATATGAATCAACAATAGTTGACGGAACCCGCTTCCTTGCATGCATTCTCACTTGAAATGCCTCAAAGTATTCGGTCATAACTTTACCGAACTAGTTTCCCAGTTGGATGGCCATTTCACTTATTTGATGCATAACCGGTCGATCAGTTCCCCATGTCACCTTTCCAATTCCCAAGAAGAAATTTGCATAGTATAAGTAAAGACATACCAGTAGGGTCTCGTACTTCATGGATTTCTTCTTTACAATGCCTAGCTTCATGTTTTCGAATATCTGACCTCGAAGCATTCCATAGAGATCGTACTTGGCGTTGTCATACATTATCCGGTGAGCAGCATGAATAGCTCCTCCCGGTATGTTGTTCAAGTTGCTAGATTGATAAATCTTGTATCCTATCACAGTGGATGCAAACCGAACTCCTTGATCTTCGATGTCATTTACTGTCATAAGTCGACCATCGGATTTAGACTTTGTCAGCTTAGTGACAATCGCATTGGAGATTGTTCTTAGGGTTAGTGCTTCCCCTTCCTCACTATACCCAGTCACTCGATGCAAATCCTCCTTTGTAATTTGTGTAGTTGCACCCTTTTGGAGCCAAAACCTTGGATCGTGCACACGACTGAGAACCAGTTGAATTCAATTTGGTTGGAAGATTGTTGGATAGCTGACTCCGTTGATGAGACCGGATGACACCAGCTTCGCGTATCTATCAGGAAGCTTTCCATCCTCACATAGTGAGAGATACTCGCTCTAGATGAATGTCTCTCCCAGTTCTTCTTGCTTGGCGTGAATGAAGGCAATCACGTCTTCTATCATGAGAACACCATCGGGCACGCAAGATAGTGCACCATTCATGTTGTTCACCCTATTTTGAATAGCCATGATATCGTAAACAGGTCGATCAATTTGATTTCCTTGGATCAGCTTGGTGACAGATGATGAAGATGCCATTGCTAACAACTGGTTAATACAGAAAGTAGCTTGATCGTTCTAACAAACAATATCTTTCGATGATCAAAGAACGAGAATATTACTCAAGCATAAGAATTTGTTAATCACAAAATCGCAAAGTAAATGAGTAATCCTCCTTTCTTTATATAGGGTTAGGGCATAATGGTAATTACCAAACGATAAGTATTATTAAACGGCTACATCATTAATTGCCTTACCTAACCTTTCTTTCCATTTTCGCCAACCAGTATTTAGGCTTTTTCGGTTCAACACACCTCGGTTGATCAACGCTTACCTGTTCGGTTATACTTCCTGACTGAGTGAGTGGGTTACTCACCAGTCCTACCAGGAACAGTAGACGAGCTACCGGTCCCCCTAAGCCCCGTAGGCTCGATTTGCTGAAGAGATATCACCATCGGCCGATGATGATCTTTCCTCTATCTTCTCCTCAGCGGAGCTCTTTGAATCCTTCTTGAACCAAATCTGCTTGACTTTGTTGTCAATCAGGATTGCGCCTATAGCTTGATGCAGAATCTAACTATCCTGTTGAAACACGGAAACGTTCCCGCTGATGGGGAAAGAGAACGAATCTCCGAATTCTAGGCCGGTGCCTCTTGGATTTGGAATTCACTTGTGGCTAAATTTGTATGGGAGAAAGATGAAAGGAATAATGTAATGAATTCTAAACCTAAACAGAGTGATACACCAATAAATGATATGAAACTTTAATTAATCCAGCATAGATCCTTTAAGATAATTATGGCTCTCAGTACCCAGACAAACATGCAACTACAAAAGTGTTTCTAAGTAAGGACCTGCAATATTTTGCTTTGATAGGGAAGTAATACTTCACCAATTTTCTGCAAAAATTAGGACACAAACAATAGACCTGTAATAGCAAGTATCAAGATTCAAAAATGTAATAAGGAATGCAGCTTAGATGAAGGCTAACACGACATCAGAGCAAATAAACTCACAGTATTACACTTCAAAACAAATGAGAAGGAATGGTTATCTCTATATATCAATGCTAGAATAAATCTCTCCTACAATTGCCTTACAATTCTCTCTCAAGTCTGCGATATGCAGAACAGGTGAGCCAAAAAGAAGACCTTCAAAAATGAGGTGAAAATAAGATAAATAGAGCCTCATTAACCCTAACTCGTATGCATGAAAACCCTCCAAAAGGAGGAGTCAAATTGTCCAAAAAATGAAGTCAAAGTGGCCCTTGAACTCCCTCAAGTCATGTGAAACTGGACTGTCACTCAAAATCCTCTCTAAACTACTCCACAACTCCAAAAATCATGCACATTCCATGTGTGTCGGATATGAACAAAAACCCCATCAAATCTGAAGTGCAACTACTAGAAACCGGGAGTAAACTGCTCAAGAACACCTCTCAACTGACAATGATCAAAGGAGAACTCAAAAATGAACTCTAGGAAGCTGGAACTGTCCCTAAACTGCCTCCAGAAATGAAGATAACTGAAAGAGCTCCTTTCTCAAAATGATGATCTCAACCTTGACTATATACTTATTTATTTCATATATTCTGCAAAAATTTTATATATATTTTTCCAAATTATAATCAATCTATTTAATATCTAATAAATAACAAACTTATATATAAATATATAAATAGAATAAAATTCTATTTAATATATTTAGTTCTAAGTTAAAGTTTGTTCTTTATTAAGTATTAAATAAATTAAATAGAATCTCAAATTTAATTTTAACAATATAAATTATAATATAGCTCTATCTAAATTAAATAGATAATGAACTTATCTATTTAATTTAAAAAGAACTTAGAGTATAAATTATATTGTTAAAATTAAATTTAAAAGGAACAACATATATAAAAATTAGTGCAAAATATAAAAACAAAAAAGAAATACAATCAACACTATGAAAACCTAATTCCAACATGCATAATAATTCAAAATTGATTTATGGTCAACATGACCTTTTGAAATATCTGCTATCTTTTATCAAAGGCATGTGACAACCTCATGCGTGGCATGCTGAGAAGGTCTCGTACACTGCTGTGTCTTGCGGATTCCAAATTTTGTTAAATTTTTGCAAAGGGTTTATATCTCATCTTTTGGTTTTCACACTTTGGCATTTTCGCATTGTGAATGAAGAGAAGCTAGGGTTATGATGCCGCCGCCATGTATCTCTGGTAGTTACCTCTGGTTTTTCTTGCTTCTGTTGCTGGTTACTGGTCATTTGATGCCATTTTCATATCTTCTGCTGGCATTTTCATATCTTCTTTTTGAGAAGAAGAGTTTAGGGTTTCTGAGCCGCCATGAGATCTTTGTGTGAAGTTTTTCCCTCTGAAAATCTTGGGCTTTTTCCCATGATCTGCTGGTGTAACTCTGCACTTTATTACTTATAAGCTCGGGCTTTTGCTGTTTGAACTCAACCTCTGAAAATGAACTGGTGTTGTGATAAAAAAGCTCGGCTGCGACTGGCAGAGATAAGTTTATTTTCTCTCATTTGTTCTTTCTTTGCTTCCAACAGGCTATCCCTTTATTTGGTATTGAAAAGCTTAGACATCGTAAATTTTGAGCTTTCTTGGTATTCATTAGAACTCGGCCTTTATATTACCAGCTGTAAGTTTGAAACTCACGGTTTTTTAAATCTGTTATGTGAGCTGCCTGTACACGGCTATTATCTCTGCATTTAATGATTATGGGTCTCCCTTATTCCCATATGCTGGTGTTCTGCTGCTTATTTTCAGCTGTTAGCGTAAGCCTTTATTCCTTTTTTCCAATGATGAAGGTCCCATGCCGATATCTTTAATTTTTTCGAAGATAAACTTCCTTGCAATAATGGGATGAACATCATCTACACCTACTAATGTCTCCAAGAATGGAAGCAATGAAACTAAAGCACTATCTGAACGCTCTGCATAAACACTTTGACTGGCTTTGAACACTATAACCTCAAACATTTGAGCAACCTTCTTCATAAACATTTGAAGAAAAGGTCTGCGCTGTACATATATGGTATTCTCCTTCATGTTAAAATATACTGAAAAAAAAATGAAGTCTGCATCATTGCAATGTTCTAGTGTAGAATGGAAAAGTGTCTCACCACTGGCACAATTAGCTGAGGCTTCACCGTTTGGCATATATACTTATTCCTTGTGATTTCTTACCCACTCCCATTCTTTTATTACTGTCGCTGCATTCTTCTTTTGCTAATAGACTATGACTTCCTCAAGAAACCGAGAACAAGTTAAAACTCGGTCTCTGATTATTAATATTTTTGACCATGAACCAGCTTGACTAGTATTCACTGCTATTGGAACTTAGCTCTTATTCTGAAGGATCTTGATCTTGCTGTGACTGGTATTTGCTTTAAAAATTGAGATTGCAGAACAGCAGACTGTGATTTTTATATAGATTTCTTTTCATTGTTTGTAGTTTTGGATGTTGAAAAAACCTTGATGTCACTTCATGACTGAATAGAAAGTTATAAATTATGTTACCTGTCACATGCATTCGGATGTTCATTTATATTCACAACAGCGGGCTATTTTGTAAGAAAAGACTCTGCTTATTACATACTTTCTTTGACTGAACCTGCTATATGCATCATGTTTATAATCATGCTTTGCTTTGCTTTGATAATAACTGATTCAAAACCCGAGCTGATACTTCCCATACGATTTTAAAATGTAATGAAGAACTCAGTATCACTGAGATTCACGGCTTCTAGAGCAGCAGTTTGAACCTTGAAACTAAATGAAACAAGAAGACTCCATTCAATGCTGAATCCTATTATTTGCACAGTTTTTCTATACTTATCCATTTTATCAAAAATGGTGCCTGATCATGAATAACATTGTAAAAACAATACTGTTTCTTGATGAACCCGTAACCATTGCTGTGTGAACATGCAAAAGATAATACTGATTTTCTTAACATTCTTGTATAAGCACTGTTAGTTGATCTATTCTGTATAATCATGTAATGTTTTTTGAATGATTTGGCACTGTCTTAGCATCATCTTGTAACAACATCACTGTTTGTTTAAAATACACGTTGCCCAAGCTGTGAGTTGGTCTTCATATGTAGCCATCATAGTTTTGTTTCTCTCTGTCATTTCTTTTGTCTCTGCTATTCAACTGATTTGCTGTATAATCATTTTGTTATATATACAGTTTCTTTGTGCAAAAATAGAAGTCAATCAGCATGTACATTGTTTATTCAGCTTTTTTGTGTAAACATCACCCATAAATATCATTGAAAAAATGTAGAAACCATACCTCCAGAAAAGTAAACATACATGCTACTGCTTGCTGTCATTTATTACTTTGAATATGGCTGTATCTATTCCAATATTTAGGATAAAAATCTTGAATACTTTTCTCACTGTTGGTCTGTAATTCAGTTCTTTTCATTCTATTATTCACTTTTCTCAACATATTGAACTATCCCTCATGGGGTTCGAGCACGGGCTCATGAGTCCCATGAGTTATATTTATGACATTAAGCTCACTTTCTTTTAAAAACTTTTCATTCTGTAACCATGTACATCCGATCTACCTGGCTGAAAGGTTTCATGACGGAAGTCATGTCCCTTCAACAGCCCATCTTTTACAGCTCCATGATTTGGCCAAAAGGTCCCATGCCTGAAACTTATGCATGCCCCCTTGACAGCGTCCTCTAGTCCACCGGTCTTCATGTCTTCGCCTCTCCATAGCTTCAGTCGGAAAATTTCGTGCGCGTAATGTATGTACGTCCTTTCAACGACCTACTTAGTCTTCGTACCTATCTACACATGAAGCAAACAATGTTAGGAAATAAAGTGTTTTTCTGTGATGTGATCATTCTTTCCAACAACTCCATAAATGCTTTCTGATTTACATTTCTGTAAATGCATTCAAGTAGATAACTAGAAGATAGTTTAATCTTTCTCCATTGCTCAGTTCGCATGAACTGACCCAATTTATCACTCTTCTTTTGCAGGATGACGTGGAATACCTTGGGATGCAGGACCAAAGATGTAGCAGCGTTCAACTCTCCACGAAACACCAGGCAATGGGGGGGGCTTAACCTGTCTTCTTTTCTCCTTTTTTACATTGACAGAAATGTAAATTGCCCTTTAGTTCCTGCATTTGATTTTTGCATTCAATTTAAGAAACTGAAATGCATGACTGCATTAACCTACTGCCACGGGATGTGTGGCGTCATATGAATTTTTCATTGTACATCTTTGAAAAGTACTTTTCATTTATGTTTTTAAGAGCAACCACTGCTTGTGTGGTTAATTTAAAGTTGTACTTTCATGTCTGAAATACAAGCATATCTTTCATTTTTCTGTTTTTGTCAAAAAAATTGAATAATACTCAAAATTTGAATGCTAGCATGTAAAATAAGTGAACCTTAATATGAGCTTTCTGATGTTCACAATTAAAATGCTGCACATGTACTTTCTTTTCTCTGAATTTTTTAACCATTTTGAAATTTAAAACAGCAACTCTTAAGTTGAAACCTCAATAGAAAGCACTTGTCAATTTATCAATTTAGTATGAACTAAAATGATAACAGACTTCTTTTTCGATCTTCTTTCCTTTGTTGTTCTTCTCATTTGAAGATGAGGTCTTCTCTACCGGTTTGACTGATCCTTTCCTTTTGTTCATTGACCAGTTCCTGCAGTCTTTAGCTAGGTGTCCAACTTTGTTGCAGGTGTAATAGACTATCCCGGTTGCCTTCCATGGATTCACTCTTCTGTTGTTAGATGATCTGCACCAGGAGTCATTGTGACTGTGCATGCCACAATTAGCACAATTAGTTGTGCTCCAGTTCTTGTTTCTTTTGGGGAATACCGGTCTTGGTGGAGATCTGAATGCCATTGTCTTGGATCTGCATTCATCAACTTTGTGTCTGAACTTGTTCCATGCGTAGCAATAACCCTTGAAGCTTCCCCTGCTTCCACTGGACACACTTGCGGGGTATGACAACATTCATTGGTCTTGTGGCCATACTTGCAACAATTTTTGCAAAAACTGTTAGTTGGCTTGACTGGTGCATTTCTGCAGTTGCTTGTTTTATGGCCCGGTTTCCCACAGTGTTTGCAAGAATTGTTGAAGGTCTTTTTACCTTTCTGTTCTTCTTGTTTCTTCTTTTCCTTCTTGCTTGTGTTGGCTCCTGATGACTAACCAATCTCTTTGGTGTCTTTACCAGTGGGATCTTTGTGCTTTCTTTGAGCTTTGAGTTGCTCATCAAGTTTGACCAAGCTCTCGTTGTATCTTCTTAGGGTTTCATTTCTTTCTTCAAGTTCTTTCATCTGTTCCTTTAGTTGATACAACTCTATTGCCAGCCTTTTGCATGCTTCATCTTTATCATGCCAACCCTTTTGCATGTTGATGTTTTCTTGAGTGACAATTTGCTTGTCTTCTTGAAGTTGCAGAACGAAAAGATCATTTTCCCTTACCGCTTTCTCTACCAGATTTCTCGCTCTCTTAAAGGTTGTTAAGGATTTGACTGCTATGCTTCTTTCATCTTTAGCTTTCCTCTTTTTCTCAATCAGTTCAGTCATCCTTAGGGCATTATCTTCTTGCTCCCTCTTTAGGTTGGAGATTTGATCGGTTAGGATCTAGTTCCTCTCCATGAGCTCAGAGACTGCCTCCTCAGCTTCATCAGATCCACTTTGCCCAGAGAGTTCATCAATTGTTTCATTACTCTCACTCAACTGTAGAGCCAGCTCCTTTCTTTTAGCAAGTGATCTTCTCAGCTTATTCTCCAGAGAGGCAATGATGTCGTTGGCTTCCTCAAGCTGTTTTTGATACCTGTAACCCTCCATGATCTTTTTCTCAAGCAGTTAAGCTTTATATATTAGAGAACTTAGCTCTGATACCAATTGTTATTCCTAACCAGTTACTGAGAGGGGGGGGTGAATCAGTAAATACTATTTCTATTGTAATTCAAAACTTGTAAAAAGATTCTTGCAAGATAAGCAGAATGTAAACAATCATCCACAAGCATAAATAGAAAATACTCAGATCAACACATCATGTATACGTGGAAACCCTCGGTTAGAAGGAAAAAACCACGGTGAGACAGAGCTCACAACTTCACTACTGTAGTAATAAAGACGCCATGTTAGGAGCTTACAAAGCACTTGCAAGAGTGTTGCCCAATTAAGGAATTTGGTAGAAGATCTGTTAAGACCTTAACTCTGTTAGGAGCTGCCTTGTTAGAGGACTTTCAACATCAGTAAAGATGTTACCCGGTTAAAGGATTTTCACAAAGAACCTATTAGGGTTCACCTTGATAGAGGGATTTCAATATGCTTTCATTATACAAAAGCAATGATCTTAACTTAACACTCTCTGTCTGATTAGATCATACCTGTTGATCTTTCCCTAGTTCTGCCTGGCTGTTGATCTTTCTATCTTTCACCTTTGTGACTGTAGCATTTCTCTCAGAAGGTATCTCTCTTCTGCTCTATATATTCAACAACTATCAACAACTATTTTTCCTTGTGTCCTATGCCCTGTATTTATACAAAAGTTTACCTCAATGAAACCCTTAACTCGTAGAACCATCAAGCTATAAACTCGACCTTAAATCATGCAACAAAACAAAAAGCTTTGCGTTTTGATCTTGAGTTTACCTTGAAACATCCGCGTAGAAATAAAACTAACTCCTATTAAAAAGCTAACTTCAGTTCAAACGGTGGATGCTCCGCATATTACGGTTTTAACTCAAACAGCTCCCCATTCACCGGTGCGGATAGACATGTTTGACCGGTGTCAATCTTGTACCCGGTCCATCCCTGTATGTAATATAAGACCGGTACAATGCACTATGTTCGGTTTACCGATGCATCTCCTATGTTTCATCTACCGGTGCATACACTCTGTTATAGTCTATCAGTGCCTATAAAGTAATGTGAGTGATCGTCCGGTAGACCTATACCTGTGGGAATGGTGTCTGCATCTAACTTCACTAATGACAACTTAATTTTGCTAACATATCTTCCTCTTCTCCTCCTAATGTAACTCAATTTTTACCTCAAATGCTCCTCTTCTCCTCTCCTTCCCTTCCTATTTCCCTCTTTAGACCTATATTGAACAAATTAGAGCAAAACAAAAGTTAAAAAAGACTGAATTATTAATGTTTTTAACCTCCCTACCACAGCTCAGGTGGACCCAAGAGTCATGCTCAAAAACTCGGGCATCCCAACCCAAAACTTGGAGAGTTTCGGACCAAAACTCTGCCCAGTACTCAGCAGCACTCAGTAGGACTCATCGCCCGAGTCCGTGGCAAGTTGACTCGCCAGGCTTTAGGACTTGCGAGTCCACCAAGTTCTGGCGAGTACTGGCAGAGTCATCAAACTATGCTTCCAACAATAGCATCTTCAAACAAACATAAAAAGAAGATTGAACACATTGAAAAAAGCCGCAAGCCTTTGCTATGTTGTTTTCCTTATGCCTACGCTAAAACATAGTCAAATATGGGTGGGAGGCTTGGGGGGTGTTAAAACCAAAAATTGTGTTCAGTCATGATTAAAGAGATATCACTAACCTATTCAAACTCACAAGCATCCAAAAGGACTCTTCTCTAACAAAAAACATAAATCTTTCCTTGTTTAATGCATTTGGGTCCATGGAACAAGGTTGCAAGTCAATTGGCCATCCAAAAGATACTATAACCACAATTCTTGTGGCATGGTCATGACAATGTAGTAGAAAAGGTCAATTTTTAAAATGGGCAGCACCAAAAAGGAGTTTTCAGACAAGAGAATCATCAAAAAAGGTCTTTTTGTGGCCAAAAAGTGTATCGATGATTGCTGGGTTTTAAAATGTCCCTTAGGAAATAAAAGAACACAGAATTCATTTCAAATGCTCATATCTATATCTTTTATGGTCATCTCAATTGTATTAAATTTTCAGGCAATTTATGTGCTTCTATTTAGAGCCCATTAAATGAGATGATATTCAAATTTCTTACAAATGGCCACTGAAAAGATGGAACAGCATAGTGAGGATCAATAATTGTAGAGCTAAACTGCATCAATGTGCCTCCCTATACCAAGCAAAACATTGTACCATACACCACGTATGCAATAATGTCATTGTTCTATATATTTTTCTTTACTGCTCATACTAACAGATTGCAATTCTGTCCTGCAAGTAGTACCCTGGGTATCAAAGAATAACTAATAGGGCCCTAACATGTGTCCAATGATAAACACCGTGATGCATAATTTTCATTAAAAGAAACTCTAATTACTTCAAATGAAACAAAATATAAATGACTTACTCATTTGACATTCCAGGACATGTTAAAAGACGGGGCAAAATAATATAGATTGGTAGTGCCATAGAACGGCAAACATCTCCATCTGCAACCTAGTGTAGAACGAAATATCCTGTTATTCACTTCACTACCCATGCTGAAAACTGTTTCTGCTATTATTTCAAAACAATTAATTACCTGTGTTGTCTGAATCTCTGTTGTTTGGACTGCGCATTTGTCCCCAATAATAATTGATTCAACACGAAGCAACAGAATATCAATTGAATAGATTGGCAAAGCAGAAGTTTCAACGACTATCTCCCCAGTAACAGGTTCTGTCAGGGAGCATTGTGTACAGACGTTACCTGTAACTCGAAACCCACCTGTTCATCCTCACAATTCATCTTTCAGGCATTATGTGCAAGTATAGAAATAGATTGTTTGCAACTGCAACATAAAAAAGCTAAATCTGCATTGGAAATTATGTTTGAAATTTGGGATTTTTTCCACAAAAGGTTACAAACAGATATAATTTATATGATCTAACCATATCTGATCCAGAAAATTATCCTATAACTTCAAAATGTTTCCATATCATGTAAGCTTAAAAGCCAGTTCCTTAAAGAACATTTAATTCATATCTTTGATGGATACTTATTGATTTGATTACCAAAAGATAATAATTTCTCAACCAGTTGGCAGTAAAAATTTAGACCAGCAGTGAATATACATGACCAGCTAGTGACCAACCACCTCTAAGAACACTCTTCCAGTAGACTGGTTGCTCACTTTTCGCTTTCTGGTCTCCCATTTAACAGATCTCCCCAAGAAGTATTTAGGATCCTCATAAGTGAGAGGTATATAACTTTATAGTGAGGGTAGATGCAGACAGAAGAGGGTACATAGAAAAAGAGAATTTAAAGATGCACAATTCTGAATTTATTAAGTAATTGTAATTAAAAGGTATTTTTTAGGGTCACCACCAAGCAAGAGATCAATTACCATAATGTCAATATGGCTTGTGAGCAGTTGTGTGTAAAAGAACCATGACTTGTGGCACTTCATAAATATCCCATGAACATGGAGATAAAATTATAATTTGAATAGATCCTATATTTGTTATATATTCTAGTCCCTATTACTTTACTGTTATTATAAGTATCATTTCTGTGTGAATGCAGTATTCCTACACTGGAAGCCTATATAAACTTGCATGTTAACACAGATGTTGTGCAGTAATGGGTCTTCCATATATGTGTGTGGCACTTCACAAACATCCCATGAACATGGAGATAAAATTATAATTTGAATAGATCGTATATTTATTATATATTCTAGTCCCAATTACTTTACTGTTATTATAAGTATCATTTCTGTGTGAATGCAGTATTCCTACACTGGAAGCCCATATAAACTTGCATGTTAACACAGATGTTGTGCACTAATGGGTCTTCCATATAAGTGTAAGAATGTGTTGTTGAGCCTATTGTTATGTTTGACAATATTGGTGATCTGATTTATGAAACCAGATATACCTGGTGTGATACATACAGTATTGTTAAATTCAACATAAAACTGAGAAGATTAACAAGATTGCAAGCCAAAAATTGATCCATTCTATTCAAATATTGGAGTTTATACAAATCTGATGGATCCCAAGGGTCACAACAATCCCTCGGAAATGAAATGAAGAGTCATCATAATGTTTATTACAAATAAACTATTTGAACTATCAAAATTTATCAAAAAACTATATATAAAAATTAGGTCCACTTGGAGAAGGCCTAACTTTCTAGTCTGTTGGAAAAATATTCAAGAAATCTCGAATCAAATTTCGGAGGCGTCAATGCCCAAAAATGCTCTGAAGACCCTCAAAAATGCAGTTTACTGAGACATAGACAAATTTGAAAAAAATAGATTTAGTATTTTCCCAATTTAATCCTGATCAATTGGTTATCCGTCAATGTATTAATTGTCCATTGGTTGTCACTCTCGGGTAGTTGTAACTGTCAATTGGTTGACGGTTGTGTAATGAGCCCAATTGGCTCTCTATTGCATTTATGCTCTTATCTCAATTTCAATTGCAATTTTTCTAAGTTCCAAAACTTATAATCTATTTTTGCAAATTTCCAATTAAAATCATTGATAGAAAATGACTAAATTTCTCATTATAATCATTTAATACCAGCAATCCAATCTGCCTTGTATGCTCATCAATTATCAATAATGAAACTTATTACTTTCAAAACATTACAAATGTTAAAAAGAAAACAATTGCACCTTAATTTGCAAAGTAAATCTGTTGAATATTGATCTGCAGCTATTGAAGAATAGGAACCAGCAATTTATATCCTCACTTTACAATGATGATTCCAAAACACAGCCCTCCAATCTTTGTCACAACCTTCCACAAAGCTAACAACTAGGATTTCTTACAATCAAGGCAAACACGGTATATAACTTCAGCATCCAACACCACTCCACACATCTCAGCCCAATTCCGTACAGCATGTACGGCCCTGCAAGAAATCCGTACGACCGTTGCTAGAAAATGTACGGCAGCCACATTAAATTCTAACAATTACAATCCAATTTCAACACCGCAAATGCTTGTAAAAACTTTGAAGAATTCACAATTCTCCAAGTCTGAAATTTTGAAACCCTTGTTCCAAATTTCTCCTCACACAAATCAATAATATCAAATGCACCATAGAATGAATGAAATGAAATCTGAATCCTCTTTTATAATATTCAATTTTCATTTGTCTTCATCTCCTTTAATTTACTTAAAATTCATTTCTCATAAAGCAATTTTATGTTATAATTTAAAGATGACATATAATAAAGTCACTTTATTAATTTAAACTCTCCCATTGCTCCAAAAATGACCTTTTCATTAATATAATGATATTCTAACACATAAGGTCCCTGTTTTATGTGCTCAAGATTTAAAACTTCTCAACCCGGTTCCAACGAGCTATAACACCAAGGTGTCCAATATGCAATCCCAATAAAAATAGCAACCTTAGCCAATTTAATTAAATAATAATCATAATTCACCCATCTTGCGAAAAATGACTGAAGAAGCATCAGAATCAAAATCTGACAGCACAGGCATGATCCTGATGAAGAAAGATGATGAATGAACCTGATGAGGTGACTTCCTAAAAATAGACGCTCCCTCCAAGATTCTTGGAGCCCAAACCGGAAGCCAGAAATATAAACGGAGAGCATCATTCAACTCATCTAACTCACCTGAGCTCATTGGAACCATCCCTTGACTTACTATAAATAGCAAGTCCCACCAAATGGAGCCATAACCCTCAACAAGGTCCTCTAATCACCAGTATTAGCCTACAAGGACCCGATAATAGGCTAAATCCAATAACTCAGATGCTCGCTCAGAACGGGGACATTACAAGTTGTGTCTCTCTTGGCAACCATCGAGTCCTTTGAATATGTTGTGTACCACCAAGGAAGGGAGTATGGTATTGTCGGATGAATTGTAAACCTTGGCCAACCATCTCCGGTCTTCTCTGTAATGATTTCATAAGCTCATAAACATATATTTGGTACGCACTACCATCTGTATTATTAATTCATGTATGTAATTTACCACGTATAGCAGTAAACATTTTGTAAAGAGCCCAACTGGCTCTTAGCTGCAGACTTACTTCTATCTCAAATTTAATTGCAATTTCTTTTGTGTTTTCAAACATATATTTTTTATGAAAATTTTCCATACTATTAAATAATAACATTAACAGCAATTTAATTCAATACTCATAAAACTGATTTGGCAATTGCAAGAAATGCAAAGTAGAGTTTAATGATATTGGCACCTTTAATTGTCAAACGGTTGCCATACAACACAAGGTAATAAATCATTTATTAACTCTAACTAGCACCTTGAAAGAAAGCCAAACGTAGCATGCTGGATTATGTGACGCAGCCCCAAGAAAGATGCCAGCATCTCACGCAACCAATTTCCTTAATGTTTAGCACACCATAGAATACCAAGGGTGGTACGACAGTCCCCCAAATCTAAATGCGGCCTTAATCTCACTTCTCACAACATCCAATTGAAACGCAGCTCTCTAGAAACAATTCAGATTTACTTAATAACAGTACGGCAGTCCTTGAATTAGATTTCATTAATAAATCTGCGCTCTCAATTCCTTGATGAAGCCATTCCATTCAAATTGCATAAATATCTGAATGAGTTCTCTCCAAATTGAAGATCAAACTCAAACCCTAGCTATCCTTCTCAAAGTTCGATTTTCTCCAGAAGACAAAACCTCTCCAACTTTCAATTTCATAAAATGATCAATGGATGAATGAAAAAGCTCTTCATGTTTTATTTATAAGCTTTTTAATGAAGGCTTCTCATTTACACTTTTCACTAATGAGCCTTCTTCAACACACCATCGAATTATAACATATAATTGCATAGTTATTAAATTAAAGTAGACTTAATTTAATAACTTCAAATATAATACAATGTTATAACAACTTATGACCATATCATCTTGAATTCTAACATAGCATCCAAATCATACACTGCCCTGCCAAAAATAGCCATCTGACCAAAATAGACTTACTATAAATAGTAAGTCTTTCAAGCTAGAGATTCCGCATAAGGAACTCTGAATCATCTGAAACCCCTGCCCAGGTGCTCTGCCAAACATAGCAATACCCGAAATACCGTTTACTATAAATAGTAAGTCATCCAATCTGAACCCAACGAAGAGCAGACCTGGCAACTAGAACCTCCAAAGTGGAATCCAACCACTGGCTCTGCCAACCGACCCCCTCTGGCAACCTGATTGGCTTACGAGGGTCACCAAACTAAGCTAATCCCAAGAGTCTGAAAAACGGGGACATTAGAGTCCTCCCTTCCCAAGATTGCTTGTCCTCAAGCAATCAAGAAAACAAGCAACATCACAACCCACCTGGATCCCAAGGATGGTCATGTATAATGTCCCTATCATCACCATACTCCTATGAAGAAATCATCAGCATCAACAGTACAAACAACAACATCTGAGATACTGCACTCAACACCCAAACCAAAAATGCTGCAACAAGAACACCATGCGGGAGAAACTCAACCGAGAGTAACTCACGCGGAAGTAACTCAACCAACAGAGTGGACTTGCCCCCAGTCTTCGAGCCAACCAAACCATCATACTGTGTACACCTTTGTAAACTGCTCAGCTAGGCCTAACTGGCCTCCTACAAAATCTGCCTGATAACTAGGTGTATTAATAGGATGCCAAACATCATCATCATCATCGTACAACACTTGAAAGGGATCATCACTAAGCTAAAACCACGGATTGCCATAAGTCATAGTGATATCCATATCAAATAAAGGATTGTTCACAAAGTGAACTGATCCCATCTGCTAATCTGAGCTAAAACACTGTGAACTATGAGAGACATGATGTGTAATCTGCTCTACCTGAATGGACTCGTGTCTCTGAGAATCCTCACTATCTACTGCACAAAAGGACAGTGCATAGACTCCCCTCAACAAGACCCGACAACACACTCTCTACCCTAGTACTCAAATTTCATCTGCATCGGGCTCGAGCTAAGGAAAAACTCCTTAATCTCCTTTATCTACTGCATACCCAAAACCGCATCCATCTCTCCCAAATCAAGTACATGGAAATCAGATATCAGCTCGTAATCACCAAGAAACAAAGAAAGATGACCAATGCGCCTGGTACAGGTAAGGTTGTAGCCATCTGCTACCCTGATTCTAAACCTTGCAAAGTCCTCTACCTAAAGCCCACACTGACTAGCAACTTGCTCATGAATAAAGTTGTGTGTGGCTCCAGTGTCCAACATTACAACACAAGGTTGTCCTTCCATTAATCCCCTCAATCTGAAAGTAGAGGGAAGTGGCACAGAGGTGGACAACACAATCAGAGATAGTTTGGCATCAGGACCAAACTCTGGAGTGACTCTTTGCTCCTCCTTTGAATCTAAACTAGCTGACTGATGAGAAGACTCAGCCTCACTCTCAGTAGAACAAACCCACATAGAGCAATTTGCCTTGCCATTAGGCCTCATAGGACAAGAATGCTCTCTGTCATAAGGCTCTTTGCACCAATAGCAAAGCTGCCTCCTCAAATCCTCTTGGGTGGCATCAAGTAGTCTACCTGCAAATTTCTTCCCATCAACAACTGGTGGAGGTACCTCTTCTACAGGAGGGATAATAGGACTAGGAGTAGACTTGCCTCGTGAAACATAAGGCTCAAGATTCCTTGCCTTCTTCATAGCATCTCGCAAAGTAGGTGGATCCAAGGACTTAACCCACCCCATGTACGACTCAGACAAACCCTCTATGAAAAGCATGACTCTCCTCCTCTCGGAGATTGCATAAACCATAACTGATAGGCGTTGAAACTCACTCATAAAGGCCTCAAGGCCACCTGTCTACCTCAACTGAGCTAACTCTCTGAAGTAAGTCTCAAGATCCTTCCTATCAAACCGCTCTATCAGCCTGTCAACAAACTCCCGGTACTCAACAATCTGATCATGATGCAGAGATACCAACCCATGGTATCACCAATCATGAGCTACCCCATCTAGATTAAGCATGGCAAATCACATAGCGTCCTCCTCAGGCATAGGACAAAGTGACAAGTACGTATCCAGCTTGTGGACCCATGCTCTGGCTGTCATTTTCCCACTTCCATCGAAGTGAGCTAGTGTCAACTTGCTGGTTGTCTGCTTGAGATCATTCTGCCTAGGCCTCTACCTCCTGTCAAGAGTTGGTCTACCTCTGGAATGCTCTCTCTTCTGTGTCAGGTACTTGTCAAAATTCAGATTCCTTTTTATTGCCTCTGGAAGAGCATCCCACTCTGCAAAATGTCTCACCATGTCATCAACGAATGGTGTCGACTCTGTCTCTACACTAACTGCATCCAACTCAGGCCTCAAGAAAGTAGGACGAAGAGGCCTATCATAAATACCTATATGGTCAGTCTTATAATCACACCTGTCATCTGCTCATGACCTGTGTGAGCTGACTGAAACACTCCACGTACCTCTGTCTCTAGTACGATCGCCTGGTAATGTGATACACTGAAGAGTGTCTGAAAGCTGTTGCAATACATTGGCAACATGATGCTGACTATCTGCTAAATTCCTAAAGGCATCTCTAGCCTCCTTGTCAACATCATTCCCAATGTTATTCATGTTCCTATCTCCTGCCTATTCAATTTGTGGGCCCTGTTCATTACCTTCGGAAGGTGGAGAAACTCTACCCCTACGGATATAGTGCACTCCCGGTACAAATCTATTTGCCATTGCAAAACCCTCATATCCTTCAAGATGGCAAGATCAGTGCTCCGATACCACTATAAAGAACCCAACTGGCTCTCAACTACAAACTTACTTCAATCTCAAATTTAATTGCAATTTCTTTTGTGTTTTCAGACATATATAATTTTTATGAAAATTTTTCAGACTTTTAAATAATAACATCAACAGCAATTTAATTCAATACTCATAAACTGATTTGGCAATTGCAAGAAATACAAGGTAGAGTTTAATGATATTGTCACCTTTAATTGTCAAACAGTTGCCATACAACACAAGGTAATAAATCATGTATTAACTCTGACTGGCACCTTGAAAGAAAGCCAAACGCAGCATGCTGGATTATGTGATGCAGCCCCAAGAAAGATGCTAGCGTCTCACGCAGCCAATTTCCTTAATGTTTAGCACACCATAGAATACCAAGGGTGGTACATGTTGGCATTAAGGGATGGTAACCGGTAAATGGCAAAACCAATACATGGCAAAAGAGGTATTTTCATTGATTGGCAAAGAGGTGTTGACATTTGTGACTAAGGACACCAGTGTTGGATTTGTGAAGAAACACTTAAGACATGTACAACTGAAAACAATAACTGCGAAGAGAGATGGGTTTGGAGAGACTAGTTTGCCAATCGATGACACTATGCAAGAAAGAAGAGACTATATCTGATCATCAGAGCAACCGGTCACCAAGGGAGATGCAACCGATAACCGGCAACAGAAACCGAGGTAAGGATGCAACCGATATAGCCAGAGGAAGGGAAGGTGACAAGTCAAAGCTCTTACCTATGCACAACTTAAGGATCTTTACCGATCAAGTGAAGACGTCATCATGATAGATGAACCGGGGAAAGTCATAGTCAACAAATAGTTATCTAACTCTTTGACTGGGAGTTACTGAACTAAATCCGGTAGTCTTTGAGTTATCAAGACGATCGGTATGAGGCACGATTGAAGGTTTCAATGCCGGAGTTTGTGGCATTAAATCATTGAGATATCTCTTGTGAAGGAAAGCTTCTGATACGCATTTGTCGTTTTCTTTCATAAAGCAGATAAAGCATAGCATGCATCGGATGTTTCCTCACTGGACTAATACTCCACTGGGTGATGGATTCGAAGGTGATCTTTAGACAGGTTGTGCATGAGAAAAGAAAATAGGGCAAGAAATCTATATATTCCTCTGCCTGACAAGAATATAGTTTGCCCTCTTTCTGCCAAAATAAAAAGTGAACATGTATGCTGAAGAAGTTAAGGTGAAGAGAAAAGAGAAGAGAGAAGAGTGTGCAAAGAAGCACAACAGCAAAGGAGAACATACCTGCAGCGACCGATGATGTTTCTCAGTTAAGTATAATAGAGATCTTATCAAGCTAAGAAAAACCATTTCTCAAATTCTCTATTGTTCTCTAACAGTTACAATAACAAAATCCCAATATTTTGGGTGGACATTAATAGGTCCCTTTTACTAAATCCCTTAACCGGGTGACATCTGTTCAGGTGTTCAAAGTCTTCTAACCAAGCAGGCTCTAACAGGTCTTATTGTATCAAATCCCTTAACCGGGTCCCATCTAACAGTGCGCTTGTAATCCTTTAACAGGGAAGGCTCCTAACAGGGCGCACTTCAGAAGAGTGCAGAATTTGTGAGGTTTCCTCACACCATGGTTTTTTCCCGATTTGGGTTTCCACGTGATAAATCTGGTGTTGCCTATTGATTGATTGCTTGATGTTATTTTTATGCTAGAATCTGTTTTGCTTACAGTTGTAGTATAATACATCAGATTTGTTTTAAAGTTTTATAGGTGTTGATTCACCCCTCCCCTCTCAGCACCGGTTGGGACTCTCAATTGTTATTAGAGCCAAGCCTCTTTTTTTTGCTTCTTAACCACAAAAAGAAAAATTCAAGATGATGAGAAAGGAAGGACCAAAGTTCTCCAAAGAAAACTTCACTCTGTGGTGCATTAGAATGAAGTTGTACATGAAGACCACCGGAGATCAATATTGGACTCATGTAACCCATGATTACATTGAACCCAATGGTACCCTGACTCCTGATAAATTGAAAATCAAGACAGAACATACAGCTGCAATGGATATGATAGCAAACACGCTACTCGACTACATCTATGCACAGATAGAAAATCTAGATACTGCTCACAAGATGTGGGCCAAGCTGCAATTTGTGTGCGGTGGTGACCCACAAGTACAAAGAGTTAAGGTAGAAAGCCTCAGAGGAAAATATGATGACATGAGGATAAATAAGGGAGAAGATATTGAGCAATACATCAACAGAATCAAAGAAGTGATTAACTCTATCAAAAGCGCTGGAGGAAAACTAAGTGATGAGGAGGTGGTAAGCAAAATACTGAGAATGCTAAGGCCTCAGTATGCCATCAAGATCTCAGCCATTCAAGAGCTCAGATCAATGACTACAGATCAAGTCACTATAGACTCACTAATCAGTAAGTTGACTGCATTTGAATTGAGCAATTTTGATAACAGCTTACCCATGCAAGAAACTGCTTTTAAGTCTTCTATTAACACCTCTTCCACCAAGAAAGAAAGAGAAACCGGTAACAGCTCTACCGGTAAGATTGGAAGTCTTGTTGAGAATCTGCTCTCAGAAGAGATGGAGCAAGATGAGTTTGAAGCACTCATCGCTAGGAGATTTCCCAGAGGAAAAGGGAAATACAAAGGAAAGCTCCCACTAAAATGTTTCTCTTGTAATAAGATAAGACATTGCTGCAAGATGTCCAAACAATGATAATAAAGACAAGAGCAATCGATTCAAGAACAAAGCAAAGAAAGAATGCTACCTTGCAGAAGGAGTCACAGACAATGAATCTAAAGACTCTGAAGATCTAGAAATTGCATTTGTTGCAATAACAGAAAAAAGCCCGGTGATAAGCGAAATGGCACTTATATCAAGATCTCATCAGCATGATGACTGGATCATTGACAGTGGATGCACTCACCACATGACTGGTGATAAGAACAAGTTCATCAGCTTAAAGTTCAATGATGGTGGATCGGTAACCTTTGGTAACAATGCCCCCTGTGCTATTAAAGGAAAAGGCTCTATTGCACTTAGCAATGATGTTGTATGTGAAGATGTGTACTGGGTAGGACTTCAGTACAATTTAATGAGTGTTTCTCAACTAAACAATGGGTTCCTGTTGGAATTCGGGCAAGGTTCTTATACTGTCAAGAACCAATCAAGAGCTCATGTTGCCACCGGTAGACAGAGTAAAGGGAATCTGTTCTATCTGGACTCAATGGAAGGAGCCTGCCTCATAGCATCAGTCAAAGGAGAAACAAACAAGATCTTTCTTACAACCAAAGAGGACAATAGCTCGTTGTGGCATAAGAGGCTCTGCCACATAAACTTTGACAGTATTATCAAAGTGAGCAAGAAGAAATCAGTAAGAGGACTTTCTGAGATTACAAAACCTGACAGAGTTATTGTAAGGATTGTCAGTTAGGAAAGCTGACAGGAACAAGTTTCAGTAGTAAATCTTTTTTTGCTGAAAATTTTCTGAATCTTGTAAACACAGACTTGTGTGGACCTATGAGAACAAAGAGCTACTATGGAGACAGGTACTTCATGCTTTTTGTAGCTGATTTTTCAAAAATGATGTGGACACTCTTTCTTAGAGAAAAATCAGAAGCTTTTTACATGTTCAAGATCTACAAAGCTCGAGTGGAGGAGACTGGCAAAAGCTTAAAGTGTCTAAGGTCAAACAGAGGAGGTGAATACACCTTTCAAGAGTTCACTCACTATTGTGAGGAACAGCGAATAAAAAGGCAATTATCTGCACCAAGGACTCCTTAGCAAAATGGAGTAGCAGAAAGAAGAAACTGAATGTTGATTGACTATGCGAGAACCTTAATTATTCAAAAGGATCTCCCTCATCACTTATGGAGAGAAGCTATCAGCACTGTTGTTTACACATTGAACCGAGTTCAAGTCAAGAAAGGAACCGGTAAGACTCCCTATGAATTATGGTTCGGTCACACTCCCAGTGTAGGCTACTTCAAAAATTTTGGTAGCAAGTGCTACATTAAAAGAGATATGTATTCAGGCAAGTTTGAGGCGAAGAGTGATGAAGGCATATTTTTGGGTTATTCTACCAAGAGTAAAGCCTACCGGTGTCTGAATAAGAGAACAAGAAAAATAGTCGAAAGTATCAATGTAAAGGTTGATGAATATTCAAAATCATAGGAAAAGATCAATCATAATAAACATGACAGTATGGAGGATCATAATACTAGAAATCTTTTGGAATTCAATGAAGTAACTACTGAAGATCAAAGAGAAGAACATGAAAACAGACCTCTAGAGCAGGATGTTGTACCTAAAGATGACAGACCAACTCAAGTTGATGAAAAAGAAGTTGTTCATGACCATGTTGAAGAAATTGCTCAACCGGAAGAACTTGACCGGGAGTAGAGACCGGTTCTTCCAAAGTATGTCACATATCACTCAATTGATAATATTATTGGTGACAGACATGCAAATGTCTTGACCAGGAAAAAGGCTAGAGAAAATATCTGTTTATTTTCCTGTATAGAGCCCAAAACCACTAGGGAGGCTCTGGAAGATGAAAATTGGGTCAAGCCCATGGTAGAAGAGATTGAGCAAATAGAGAAGAATGACACATAGATTCTTGTGCCAAGACCACAGGACAAGAATGTCATTCGAACAAAGTGGGTCTACACAAATAAACTATATGAAGAAAGAAAAGTGATAAGGAACAAAGCAAGACTGGTCTGCAAAGGAAATGTACAGGAGGCTGGACTAGATTATGGTGAAAGCTTTGCACCTGTGGCCAGATTGGAAAGAGTAAGAATTCTTCTTGCTTATGCTGCTCACAAAAAGTTCAAAGTATACCAGATGGATGTAAAGTATGCATTTCTAAATGGAATACAGGAGGAGAAAGTTTACATTGAACAACCGGAAGGCTTCACATCCACACAAAAAAGTGGTATGGTCTGTAAACTCAAGAAGGCTCTAAATGGGCTAAAACAAGCCCCAAGGGCATGGTATAAAAGACTGCATTCATACCTCCTGACAATAGGATTCACAAGAATCGAGGACATGTATCTCAACACTGGAAAAGAAGGGAACCTAATTGCTGAAATCTTTGTGGATGACATCATCTTTGGAGGAGATGACAAGATGAGCAAAGCCTTTTTTGAAGAGACGAAGAAAGAAAATGAAATGTTTATGATAGGAGCCATAAAATTCTTCATTGGACTGCAAGTCCATCAGCTAAAGCAAGGTATTTTTATTTCTCAGTCCAAATATATAAAAGAAATTCTTAAAACCTTTCGGCTAGAAGAATCCAAACCAGTTGGTACACCTATGATAACTAACCTCAAGTTATCAAAGGAAGATGATGCAAAAGAAGTAAATGAGACACTGTATCGGTCTATGATAGCCAAATTACAGTATGTAGTACATAGTAGACCGAACATAACACATGCAGTGGGCATTGTAGCAAGATTCTCTGCCAATCCAAAAGAGACACACCTAATAGCAATGAAGAGGATTTTCAGATATCTGAAGGGCACTAAAGAGTATGGTCTATGGTTTCCTCACAAGGGAGGCTTCCAAATAAAAGTATTCACTGATGCAGATTGGGCTGGTAATATTGATGACAGAAAGAGCACAAGTGGTGGTGCATTCTTTCCTGGAGAGAGAATTGTGTCTTGGACAAGCAAGAAACAGAAGTGCATTTCTCAGTCCACAGCGGAAGCTGAATATGTTGCTGCAGCAATCAATTGCACACAGGTAATCTGAATCAAATAGCTACTTGAAAAAATCCAAGAATAGATACCTGAACCGATTGCAATTTACTGTGAAAGTACAAGTGCAATAAATATATCCAAGAATCCTGTCATGCACTCAAAAACAAAGCATATTGCTATCAAGTATCACTACTTGAGAGAGCAGGTACAAAATAAAAAAGTTGAGACTGGAGTATGTTCCCACAAAAGAACAGATTGTTGACATATTCACAAAGCCATTACCGAAGAGTACATTTGAGTATCTCGGAGGTAAGTTAGGGGTGATACCCCTTCCTGATCTTCAATAAATAGGCAAACATATTCATCAATTCATTATGCTTCAACAAACGAATCAGCCTCATCTTTATTGAATTGATGAATAAGACTGCTGCTCGAAGGGGGAGTAGATTTCTTTAAGGTACTCTTTCTGACTAGCATTTGGCATTATTGTCAAAGGGGGAGATTATGACCAAACACCAGTGTGGACCGACAGTGTCATTATTTGTTATGGTTTTTGCCATCAATGCCAAAGGGGGAGATTGTTGGCATTAAGGAATGGTAACCGGTATATGGCAAAACTAGTACATGGAAAAAGAGGTATTGGCATTGATTGGCAAAGAGGTGTTGACATTTGTGACTAAGGACACCAGTGTTGGATCTGTGAAGCAAGACTGAAGACAGGTACAGTTGACAACAACAAGTGCGAAGAGAGACTGGTTTGAGGAGACTAGTTTGGCAATCGGCGACACTGTGCAAGAAAGAAGAGACTATATCTGTTCATCAGAGCAACCAGTCACCAAGGGAGATGCAACCGGTAACTGGCAACAAAAACCGAGGTAAGGATGCAACCGGTGACAGGTCAAAGCTCTTACCTGTGCACAACTTAAGGATCTTTACCGATCAAGTGAAGACATTATCATGATAGATGAACTGGGGAAAGTCATAGTCAACAAACAGTTATCTAACTCTTTGACTGGGAGTTACTGAATTAAATCCAGTAATCTTTGAGTTATCAAGACGATCGGTACGAGGCGCGATTGAAGGTTTTAATGCCAGAGTTTGTGGCATTAAATCATGCAGATATCTCTTGTGAAGGAAAGCTTTTGATACGCATCTGTCATTTTCTTTCATAAAGCAGATAAAGCATAGCATGCATCGGATGTTTCCTCAGTGAACTAATACTCCACTGGGCGATGGATTCGAAGGTGATCTTTAAACAGGTCGTGCATGAGAAAAGCAAATAGGGTAGGAAGTCTATATATTCCTCTACCTGACAAGAATATAGTTTGCCCTCATTCTGCCAAAGTAAAAAGTGAACCTATATGCTGAAGAAGCTAAGGTGAAGAGAAAGGAGAAGAGAGAAGAGTGTGCAGAGAAGCACAACAGCAAAGGAGAACATACCTGCAACGACCGGTGATGTTTCGTAGTTGAGTATAATAGAGATCTTATCAGGCTAAGCAAAGTCATTTCTAAAGGTCAACTTCTCTATTGTTCTCTAACAATTACAATAGCAAAATCTCAATATTTTGGGTGGATATTAACAAGTCCCTTCTACTAAATCCCTTAACCGGGTGACATTTGTTCAGGTGTTCTAAGTCCTCTAACCAGGCAAGCTCTAACAAGCCTTATTATATCAAACCTTTTAACCAAGTCGCATCTAACAGTGTGCTTGTAATCCTTTAAAAGGGAAGGCTCTTAACAAGGCGAACTTCAGAAGAGTGCGGAATTGGTGAGGTTTCCTCAGACCGTGGTTTTCTCCCGATTTGCATTTTCACGTGATAAATCTGGTGTTGCCTACTAATTGATTGTTTGATGCTATTTTTATGCTAGAATTTGTTTTTCTTATAGTTGTAGCATAATACATCAGATTTCTTTTAAAGTTTTATAGGTGTTGAGTCACTCCTCCCCTGTCAGCACCGGTTGGGACTGTTAGTATGGCAGTCCCCCAAATCTGAACGATGACTTAATCTCACCTCTCACACCACCCAATCGAAATGCAGCTATCTGGAAACAATTCAGATTTACTTACTAACAGTACGATAGTCCTTGAATTAGATTTCATTAATAAATCTGCACTCTCAATTCATTGATGAAGCCATTCCGTTCAAATAGCATAAATATCTGAATGAGTTCTCTCCAAATTGAAGACCAAACTCAAACCCTAGCTATCCTTCTCAAAGTTCGATTTTCTCCACAAGACAAAACCTCTCCAACTTTCAATTTCATAAAACGATCAATGGATGAATGAAAAAGCTCTTCATGTTTTATTTATAAGCTTTTTAATGAAGGCTTCTCATTTACACTTTTCACTTAAGAGCCCTCTTCAACACACCATCGAATTATAACATACAATTGCATAGTTATTAAATTAAAGTAGACTTAGTTTAATAACTTCAAATATAATGCAATGTTATAACAACTTATGACCATAACATCCTGAATTCTAACATAGCATCCAAATCATACACTGCCCTGCTAGAATTAGCCATCTAACCAAAATAGACTTACTATAAATAGTAAGTCTCTCAAACTGGAGATTCCGCATAAGGAACTCTGAATCATTTAAAACCCCTTCCCAGGTGCTCTGCCAAACATAGCAATACCCAAAATACCGCTTACTATAAATAGTAGGTCATCCAATCTGACCCCAACTAAGAGCAGACCTGGCAACTAGAACCTCCAGAGTGGAATCCAACAACTGGCTCTGTGAACAGACCCCCTCTGATAACCTGATTAGCTTACGAGGGTCACCGAACTAAGCTAATCCCAAGAGTCTGAAAAATAGGGACATTACACATTTGGCGTTGTTGCCTTCAAAGAAACCAGATCAGGATTGTGTGATTCATGCCCTTGGATCCCAATAAAGGTGAGAAGAGGCCACAAGGTGGTCAAGACCAAGTGATCAAACGATCTTTAAGAATTGGAGAACAAAGAGAACGAAGCTGAAGATTACGAGAAACATTTGAGGAAATTCCAATCGAATGATTCCCAATTCAAAGCCCTTCCATACAGTTAACGTCAGATGACGAATGTGAAGAAGGATACCTTGGACTGACAAAGCATATTGCATTGCATTGAACATCTATCTATCTCAGGAGAACCCATAATTAGAGGATCCAAATCGAAGACCCCCAGACGAAGGAAGTACAAGTACGAGTCAAAGCCTAAAAGTACTCGAGGAGCTGGGGATGTTGGAGGTGGATGCGTGCCGTAGAGGACATACATGTGGCCAAGAGTGCAGGGAAACCACCAGAACATAGTGGTCAGAATAGTCCACCCAGGTTCGATGCACAAGGGAGCAAGAAAGAAAGAAAGATGGTGACTCCTCTGACAAGTCGAAATGTGGATTGGCAAAAACTATTGAAGCTCACTATGAACAGGTTGGAAGACCCTACGAGGCATTGGAAGACATGTGAGAATATCTGGGTAGCAAACAGTCAAGTTGACAAGGACTATTGGCTGAGAGTATTTCCAGCAATGCTATGAGGTACAGTTATCGATTGGTTCACAGAACTAGATGCTTCATCCATAGCCTCTTGTGATGCACTCCGGAGGGCATTCGAGGCTGAGTTTAAACTGATATGAAATAACAATGAGATTGTTGCCGAAAATTATAATACCAACAAGGAAAGAATAAGAGTGTATGGGCTTACAATCGTAGGCTTAAGAAATTGTTGGGCAAGTTGGAGAATTAGCCAGACGACGAGTTGAAGAAGAGGTGGTCCATTGAGAAGTTGATTCCCTTCTTGTGCAAGAAGATGAAAGTGGTGCCTCCACCCTGGTATGCTAATGCCTACAATTGCGCAATGTCTTGTAACCAACCGGTTACTGAGAGGGGGGGGTGAATCAATAAGAACTATTTCCTACTATAATTCCAATCTTGTTCAATACTTGTAATCTAAGCAAAGTCTAAAACAAACATTCATAGCTGTAAAAGAAGTAAACATATCAACACAAGATATATACGTGGAAACCCTCGGTTAGAAGGAAAAAACAACGGTGAGACAGAGCTCACAACTTCACTACTGCAGAATGAATGCACCCTGTTAAGAGCTTACAAAGCACTTGTTAGAGTGCTACTCGGTTAAGGGATTTGGTAGAAGATCAGTTAAGACCTTAACTCTGTTAGGAGTTGCCTGATTAAAGGACTTTAAAAATCAACAATGATGTTACCCTATTAGGGGATTTTACAACGAACCGATTAGGTCCACCCTAGTAAAGGGATTTTAACTTTCTTTCACACTTTACAAAAGCAATGATCTTCTATGACACTGATTGTCTGATCAGATCATACCTGTTGATCTTTCCCAGTTTGCCTGGTTGTTGAGTCTTTTCTGGCTCTATCCTCTTTCGCCTCTGGTGGCTGTGATCTCTGTGCAGACACCTCTTATCTCAACAATTCTCAACAACACTTTTCTTGGGTCCTATGACTTGTATTTATACAAGAGTTCACCGTAATGAAACCCTTAACTCATAAAACTGCCAAGCTGTAAACTCAGCAATAAAACATGCAACTAGCAAAAAGCTATGTGTTGTGATCTGAAGTTTACCGTGAGATCATCTGAAGAAATAAAGCTAACTCTTGCTAAAAAGATAACTCCACTTCAAAGCGGTGGATATCCCGTATAATCCGATTTTAACTTGAACTGCTCCGCAGAATCTAGATCGTATCTTTAGACAGTTAGACCGGTATAACTTATACCCGGTTTAACTCTATATGCGCTCTAAGACCGGTACTATGTACTTAAATCGGTCTACCGGTGTATCCCCTTAGCTGTATCTACCTGTGCATACACTCTGTTTCTAGTCTACCGGTATCTTCTAAGTAACGTGAGTGACCGGTGATCTTTTACCGGTGCATGGTGTTTGTGAATTTACACTAATCACAACTTAAATTGCTAACAATCTTCCCCTTTGTCATTGGTGGCAAAACCATACTCAATTGTGACAATTTATACCTTGTTCTCTGTAGACTGCTCTCTTGTCTATAGAACACTTCCCCTGTCTGAGTGCTCCGGTGAATGTTTTGCTTCGTTCCTCTCTTTCTCTGTTCCTGTTGTTCACTCTCTGTTCTGCTCTATTCTCTTTGTGTATGTTCTTCTTTCCCTTTTTGCCTCCAAAGGACAAAGGGTTAAGCTGCACTTTGGATGTTCACATTTGGAGCTTGTTGAAGATATCCTTATAGATAGTCTTAGCAGATTGTAGAAATGGTGCCCATTGACCGATTACATATTCAATATTCTTTTGGGCTGCTTTGAGAGAAACAATTATGTTCTCCATGTCTTCCATAGTCTTATAGTCTAGATCATTTATCAGAATCTCCGTAGAAGTTGATGTTTGCTACATGATGTCAATGTTTGTGCCAGAAACATCTGAAATCCAATTATATCTTGGATTCTCTTATTCTCTTCTTCAGCAATTTTCCTCAGTGTTAGAGTTAAACTTGTCATTTCTCTGTTGTAAGTAGTTGCAATTTTGTTCTTAATATCAAACTGAGAGGACAAGGCTCTAATCTCCTCTCAGGCCTTTGCTGATTTCTTTGACAGATCTTGCAAGAATATATCAAAATTCAAAGTTCTTGTCATCGGACTACTTGCCACTTGAATTTGTTGTTGAAGCATTCTTAGGTTGGTTGACACATTTACCTTAATCTCTTCAACCTGTTTGTGGAGAATCTCCACTCTTTTCTTCTCATAGTGGTCAATGGCCACTGTTTTGTTGGCATCACCAACCGGTAAGCTCTCTACCAGTCCAAGTATTGTCATTGATTGGCAAAAGAAGATAGAGATTTGTTGTCTCTATTATAGAGGGGACTCTTCATCAAGAGAGGCTATGGAACCGGTCACTAAGCATCAGAAAACTAGATAGAGCACTCAGCAGAGAAGAGTGTATCCTACTATCAACCAAGGACCGACCTCAACCGGTATACACAAGCCCACATAAAAGCATATCCAACTAATGTCTATAACACAACCGGAACAGTGCAACCGGTAATCTTCCACGCCAAGGGCGTGTACCCGATGATGGAACTCTAAATTTTGGCAAAATTTAGAGTCCCAAATACCATTACAAAAGGAGAATTCTTATGTGTAACCAGATGCAATACCCGTGATCAAGCATTCCATCACATTTTCAAACTCCAAAAATTGATGGTCATGCATATGACAAATAGTTAATGTCTATATATTCAAGGCCAGGTCGGAAGAGATGAAAAGTTGTCATTGATATCATTTAAAGTATACAGAAAGTAGTGAAGTTTAGCAATGATACATATAGCAGTCTTAGTAAAATGGTTACAAGGAAGAGTAAACAAGAGATGTACAACAATGTACAACATACTCCTGTACAAAGAATGACAAGACACTAATGAAAGACTTCCGTTCAAGCATATTTATGATGAAGTTTGAAATTATATATATTCATAGCATATTATAATTCTTGAACAGAACATATATAAACCACAACACAAGATAAAAGGTCTTCACGATGAATGCAATGACGGTAGTGGTCAAACATATATTGTCTTCAAATATATATATATAAATACTAAAGAATGACAGCATCAAAGAAGTGTTTGAAACATAGAGCGGGTGTAAGCCTAAACAAGACTTGAACATGTCTATCGTGGCTTGTGAGACAAGTGAGTGGTTACAGATTTGGAGTCTGTCATGAAATCAGAGACAAATGAGAAATACCATCATGACGTGAGACATCAATAGGGAGCAGACTAAATAAACACTGATGGCGGCAGAGATTATTGACACCAAAAATCAAAATCGAAAACCTATCATACAAGCCACGCAAGCAAACTATATATCATCAGGAGTGTTAAGAAATGAATGTATGTGGAATTGTGAGGAGGGTCTGATGTTTGCAACACGCAATCTTCATAACGGGATTCCCAGTGGCAACAATTGGCTTCATTTCTAGCAATTATAATAAATAAATGGAAGTGCAATCTCTCGGAGCCCGCGTAAGAAGACAACCAAGAACGTCAAGCAATACAGTATTTAATAACGTCTTTACACATACGAATAAAGATTGGGTCTGTAATATCCGAAAGGCATGAAGACAAACATTAAGAGATAATGACAAGTTTGAAAACAAAGATCACCGCATTGAAATAATGAATAGAATACTCAGTTTATTTCGATCCCACTAAACAAGAAGACGACAAGCTTATTATTAGTCGATTTAAGAAACAAAGGCAGTGATAATAACTTGACAGTTGTTTACGATCCTAGATACCAATAATAAAAGAAGCGGAGGATTAATTAAGTCTAAACTGCGATTAGAATGAAAAGGTATGAAGTCTCAAAGAGGTGCCTTATCCGTTCGAAAGACGCACCATTTGTTTGAAGGAAAAGATATAAGTAATAAGAAGATATTGAAACAAGGGGAAGACATATTCGATAGAAGAACAAAAAACAGATATATTTATTTGTAAGGAGGGATAATGGGTAAAAATATGACTTTGTAATATAAATTCAATTATTTTATTTTAATAATAAAATAAAATGTTCTTAGTTTATTATTAAAGGTGTGAAGAATTAAACTGCAGATGAACCGTCCTTTATAATTATTTTTTTTTAAATATTGTATACAATTTAAATATCAGATAAGTGGACACGGTCAAATAGCATCTTAAACTCGATCATCACAGATGTCGTGAAATATTTAATTGTTTCCGAATTTGTGTCCAGTTTGTCTCTGAGGAGTTAAAGTTCAATCTGGACTAATTTAAGATTGCATAAATATTTGATCTGTCGCATCTTGATTATTTAATTGATTGGTAGTACAAGTGCGTACAACTTTATAAAGTTGTACGTAATCTTCATTGAAGTTGACTCTATCGCCCGAATGAGCAGAGGCACTGGTCTTTTTATTTCTGAAGTATTGGGTTTATATGTGAAGTCAAAAAATCTATCAATTCCTTCCTACAAACCTCAAATCCATTATTAATCATTACACAAAATATTTAATTCAAACATTCAGCATTCAATTTCATATTGATCGAGTTCGAGGAATTTGCCAGCCGGAAAACTCACAAGCTTAAATTCGCTATAGAAAAACCTTGAAGAAAGTGATCAGGTTCGAGGTGAAGGTTTACCCGCCTAGGTGTAGCGAAGCCTAAAGTGCAGGGGAATTTGCATTATTCCCGTTTGTTGGCCTGAATTGATTTGGAATCCTATTGGAGAATTGGCAGGCTTTTGGATTTCCAATTTGTGGTTTTGGGAACCAACACCCGGTAAGCCAAGAAAGACACGTTCTAAGACTCTTACCTGTTTATAGCATGAAGAACTCAACCGATATATTATAAGACTCCGGCATGAACCGAGGAAGTCATAGTCAACTGCCTGTTCCAACCAACTCTTCTTGACCAGGATTTATTGCAGTAAATCCGAGTGATCTTGAGTTGTCTTGGTGATCGGTTTGAGGCGCAGGTAAAGGATTTAGAGCCAGAATCAATGGTTTCTTGAGGCGCAATTGAAGGATTTAAAGCCTGATTCAGTGGCTTTAAATTGAAGTGTTATCTCTCGTGGAGAAAGGTTGTCTGACACGCAACTGTTGTTTTCTTCATGTAGTAGATGAAGCCAGAGCTTGCATCGGATGCTTGCTCAAAGAACAAACACTTCACTAGTGATGGATTTGTTGGATCTCAAGATTAGGTCATGCATTTGAGGCTCAGTCAAGGCAACAAAACTGAATATATTCTTATGTCTGTTGAGAAGAAGAATTGTCTTAATTCTGCCGAGAAAAAGAATGAGCCTATATGCTACAGAAGCAAGGGTTAGAAAAGTATCAAGGGTTAGAGAAAATCGAGACAGAAAAAGTTGTGCAAGGCAGCACAACAGCAGTTGAGAATACACCTGTGTCAACCGGTGATAATTCTCAGTAGAACACAAATAGAGATCACACCTAGCTAAGCAGAGCCTTCTGTAAAGATCTTAATTCTATTGTTTTCTAGCAAACTACAATAGACAAATCTCAGTATTTGGGTGGACTCTAACAAGTCCCTTGTATCAAAATCCCTTAACCGGGTGACATCCTTCAAGGTGTCTGAAGTCCCTTAACCGGGAAGATCTTAACAGATTTTACTGTAACAAATCCCTTGACCGGGTCACACCTAGCAAGTGCGTTTTATCCCTTGACCGGGTAAGCTCTTAACAGGGCGTACTTCAGAAAAGTACAAATATTGTGAGGTCTCCTCACACCGTGGTTTTTACCCTAACCGGGTTTCCACGTGATAAATCTAGTGTCACTTTGTGTTTGATTCACTTACTGTTTTATTTTCTTAGAACTGTTTGCTTTGGTGCTGTAAGTTTATTTCACTGGATTAAAGAAAAAGGGAAGAATTTTTCAACTGCTGATTCACCCCTCCCCTCTCAGCACTGGTTGGGACTGTCAATTGGTATCAGAGCCTTGTTCTATTTTTCTTTGTTGTTTAACCACACAGAGAGAAAGCTATGATGATGAGAAAGGAAGGACCAAAGTTTTCAAAAGAAAACTTCACCTTATGGTGCAGCAGAATGAAGCTATATATGAAGACCAACGGTGACCAGTACTAGAAACATGTTACCAATGACTACAATGAGCCCGTTGGTACCTTGACACCTGATGAAGAGAAAATTAAGATTGAGCATACGGCTGCCATGGACATCATAGCTAGCACCTTACCCGACCACGTGTATGCTGAAATTGAACATCTCGACTCCGCCTGCAAAATGTGGAAAAAGTTACAAACAGTCTATGGAGGAGATCCCAATGTTCAGAGAGCCAAGGTCGAAAGCCTCAGGGGAAAGTATGATGACATGAGGATGAATGATGGAGAAAATATCGAGCAATATAGCAACCGAATCATGAAAGTAATCAACTCCATCAGAAGTGTTGGAGGCAAGCTGATTGAAGAAGAGGTGGTGAGCAAAATACTGAGAACTCTTAGACCTTAGTATGTCATCAAGAGCTCAGATCCGTAAGCAACGATCAAGTCACCTTAGACTCCCTAATCGGTAAGTTGGCTGCTTTCGAATTAAGTAACTTTGATAATAGCCTATCTGTTCAGGAAGCAGCATTTAAATTATCGGTCAATGCCTCTTCCACCAAAAAGGGAAGAGAAACCGGTAACTCCAAAACCGGTAAGATCGGCAACCTCATTGAGAATCTGCTCTCAGAGGAGACGGAGCAAGATGAGTTTGAAGCTCTGATTGCTAAGAGATTCCCTAGAGGGAAAGGGAAGTATAAAGGGAAACTCCCTTTAAAATGCTTCTCTTGTAACAAAATAGGACACATTGCTGCCCGATGTCCAGATAATGAAAACAGAGACAAAAGAGACCAGTTCAAGAACAAAGCAAAGCAGGAATGCCATCTTGCGGAGGAAGGAGTCACAAACTATCAGTCTGAAGACTCAGAAGATCCAGAAATTGCATTTGTTGCAATAAAGGAGGAGAGCCCAGCTCTTGATGAAGTTGCACTCATATCCAGATTTCATCAGTATGACGATTGGATCATTGATAGCGAATGTACGCGCCATATGACCGGTGACAAGAGCAACTTCATCAACTTGGAGCTCAACGACAGTGGATCAATCACATTTGGAAACAATGCCCCTTGTGCCATTAAGGGTAAGGGATCTATTGTTATCTGCAATAATGCTATCTATTAAGACGTGTACTGGGTCGAAGGACTCAGGTATAATCTGATGTGTTGCACAGCTCAACAACAAAGGTTTCCAGCTGGAATTCGGTCAAGGCTCCTGCGTAGTCAAAAATCAATCTGGATCTCACGTTGCAACCGGTAGACAGAGCAAAGGCAATCTGTTCTACCTAGACTCAACAGAAGGAGCCTATTTAATTGCTTCTATCAAAGGAGAATCGAGCAAGATTGATCTTATCTCCAAAGAAGACAATAGCTGGCTATGGCACAAGAGACTCTGCCATATAAACTTTGACAGCATTGTCAAAGTGAGCAGGAAGAAATCGGTCAGAGGACTCCTAGAAATTGCAAAACCCATGGGAGGCATTTGTAAGGATTGTCAGTTAGGAAAACTAACAGGAGCAAGTTTCGGTAGCAAGTCCTTCTCTGCTGAAAATGTCCTAGATCTTGTACATAGACCTGTATGGACTAATGAGGACAAAGACCTATCATGGAGACCGGTATTTCATGTTGTTTGTAGATGATTTCTCGAGAATGATGTGGACACTCTTTCTCCGTGAGAAATCGGAAGCCTTTCACATGTTCATGTTCAAAGTTTACAAGGCTAGAGTGGAAAAGGAAACTAGTAGAAGCTTGAAATGTCTGAGGTCGGACAGAGTAGGTGAGTACACCTCTCAGGAGTTTACTCACTACTGTGAGAAATATGGCATACAGAGACAGTTCTCTGCACCTAGGACTCCTCAGCAGAATGGAGTAGCAGAAAGAAGAAACAAAACGCTGATCGACTATGCCAGAACCTGTTGATCCAAAAGAATCTTCCTCATCACTTCTGGAGAGAAGCTATCAGCACCGCTATATATACAATCAACCGAGTTCAAGTCAAAAAGGGAACTGGTAAGACACCTTACGAACTATGATTTAAGCATACTCCCAGTGTAGGCTACTTCAGAATCTTTGGTAGTAAATGTTATATCAAAAGAGAAATGTTTTCTAGGAAGTTTGATCCCAAAAGCGATGAAGGAACATTTCTGGGTTATTCTACCAAAAGCAAAGCTTATCGGTGTCTAAACAAAAGAACAGGCAAGATAATTGAAAGCATCAATGTAAAAATTGATGAATCATCAGAATAAAACAAGAGGACCGGACATTTCAATCATGAAAATTTTAAACTTACTAATGGAGGAGATGTCTTTGAGTTTCATGAAGCAAAAACTGAAGAACAGGAGGCAACTCCCACTGACAGAAATCAAGAGCGAGAGACTGTGCCCGAAGCTGACAGGACACCCCGGGATGGTGAACAAGCAGATGACCAGAACCATGATGAAGATATTGCTCAACAAGATGAACCGGACCAGAAATAGAGGCCGGCTCTTCCAAGGTATGTCACATATCACTCTACTGACAATATAATTGGTGGCAGACATGGGAACATCCTAACCAGGAAAAAGGCTAAAGAGAACGTCTATCTTCTCTTGTGTGTTGAGCCCAAAACCACCAGAGAAGCCCTTGAAGATGAAAATTGGGTCAAGGCCATGGACGAAGAAATTGAGCAAATAGAAAAGAATGATACATGGGAACTTGTGCCAAGACCTCATGACAAAAACGTAATTGGGACTAAATGGGTTTACAGAAACAAACTAAATGAGGATGGTAAAGTCATCAAAAATAAAGCAAGGCTGGTTTGCAAAGGCTATGCTCAGGAAGCTAGACTAGACTATGGAGAAACTTTTGCACCAGTAGCCAAACTGGAAGGGGTGAGAATTCTTCTTGCCTATGCAGCTCACAAAGGCTTTAAAGTGTACCAGATGGATGTGAAGTCTGCATTCCTCAATGGAATACTAGAAGAAGTCTACATTGAGCAATCAGAAGGGTTTACATCCGCTCAAAAGACTGATATGGTCTGCAAACTAAAAAAGGCTCTCTATGGGCTCAAGCAAGCCCCAAGGGCTTGGTATGAAAGGTTGCATTCATATCTTCTGACAATTGAATTCATCAGAACCAGTGACAACAGCAATATGTATCTGAAAACCGGAAAGGATGGAAATCTAATTGCTGAAATCTTTGTTGATGACATCATCTTTGGAGGAGATGACAAAATGAGCAAAGCATTTGCTAAGGAAATGAAGAAAGAATTTGAGATTTCTATGATAGGGCCCATCAAATTCTTTATTGGACTACAGGTCCATCAGCTAAAAGAAGGTATCTTCATCTCTCAGTCCAAGTATATAAAAGAAATTCTCAAGACTTTTGGACTAGAAGAATCCAAACCGGTTGGAACTCCAATGATAACTAATCTTAAGTTATCAAAGGACGACGATGCCAAAGAAGTAAATGAAACAATGTATCGGTCCATGATAGGAAAATTGCAGTACGCTATTCACAGCAGACCGGACATTGCTCATGCAGTTGGCATAGTGGCAAGATTCTCTGCTAATCCCAAAGAAACACATCTAATTGTAGTAAAGAGAATCTTCAGATATTTAAAAGGAACCGAGGAATATGGCTTATGGTTTCCACACAAAGGTGGATTCCAAATTAAAGTCTACACAGATGTAGACTGGGCTGGCAACGTGGATGATAGAAAAAGCACAAGTGGTGGTGCATTCTTTCTAGGTGGAAGAATAGTATCATGGACAAGTAAGAAGCAGAATTGCATTTCACAATCCACTGCTGAAGCTGAATATGTTGCTGCTGCAATAAACTGCACACAGGTGATCTGGATCAAACAATTGCTGCAAGGTATTCAGGAACAGGTACCTGAACCGATCGCAATTCATTGTGATAGTACTAGTGCCGTAAACATATCCAAAAATCCTGTTATGTACTCCAAAACCAAGCACATTGCCATCAAGTATCACTACTTGAGGGAATTTGTACAGAACAAAGAAGTAAGATCGGAGTATGTGTCCACCAAAGAACAAATTGCTAATATATTCACAAAGCCATTACCAAAGAGTACTTTTGAGTATCTCAGAGGTAGACTCGGGGTTGTACCCCTCTCAGATCATCAGTAATCATCAACAAGAAGTCATCAGTTCATTATGATTCAAACAAAAGATTACATCTTATCTTTTATGAACTGATGAAAAGGACTGCTGCTCGCAAGGGGAGCAGAGTATTAAATCTTCCTGATTAGCCTTCTGGCATTCTATTGTCAAAAAGGGGGAGAATATGATTACCTATCATATTTTTGCCATCAATGCCAAAGGGGGACATTGTTGGCATCACCAACCGGTAAGCTCTCTACCAGTCCAAGTATTGTCATTGATTGGCAAAAGAAGATAGAGATTTGTTGTCTCTATTATAGAGGGGACTCTTCATCAAGAGAGGTTGTGGAACCGGTCACTAAGCATCAGCAAACCGGATAGAGCACTCAGCAGAGAAGAGTGTATCCTAGTATCAACCAAGGACCGACCTCAACCGGTATACACAAGCCCACATAAAAGCATATCCAACTAATGTCTATAATACAACCCGAATAGTGCAACCGGTAATCTTCCACGCCAAGGGCATGTACCCTATAAGCCAAGAAAGAGACGTTCTAAGACTCTTACCTGTTTATAGCATGAAGAACTCAACCGATATATTATAAGACTCCGGTATGAACCGAGGAAGTCATAGTCAACTGTCTGTTCCAACCAACTCTTCTTGAC
This sequence comes from Chamaecyparis obtusa, assembly GCA_027943335.1. Classification (NCBI taxonomy): domain Eukaryota; kingdom Viridiplantae; phylum Streptophyta; class Pinopsida; order Cupressales; family Cupressaceae; genus Chamaecyparis; species Chamaecyparis obtusa. Next base: position 2,204,902 of record BSBK01000213.1, on the reverse strand, counting down.
CAGGATTTATTGCAGTAAATCTGAGTGATCTTGAGTTGTCTTGGTGATCGGTTTGAGGCACAGGTAAAGGATTTAGAGCCGGAATCAATGGTTTCTTGAGGCGCGATTGAAGGATTTAAAGCCTGATTCAGTGGCTTTAAATCGAAGTGTTATCTCTTGTGGAGAAAGGTTGCCTGACACGCAACTATTGTTTTCTTCATGTAGTAGATGAAGCCAGAGCTTGCATCGGATGCTTGCTCAAAGAACAAACACTTCACTGAGTGATGGATTCGTTGGATCTCAGGATTAGGTCATGCATTTGAGGCGCAGTCAGGGCAACAAAACTGAATATATTCTTATGTCTGTTGAGAAGAAGAATTGCCTTCATTCTGCCGAGAAAAAGAGTGAGCCTATATGCTACAGAAGCAAGGGTTAGAAAAGTATCAAGGGTTAGAGAAAATCGAGACAGAAAAAGTTGTGCAAGGCAGCACAACAACAGTTGAGAATACACCTATGTCAACCGGTGATAATTCTCAGTAGAGCACAAATAGAGATCACATCTGGCTAAGCAGAGCCTTCTGTAAAGATCTTAATTCTATTGTTTTCTAGCAAACTACAATAGACAAATCCCAGTATTTGGGTGGACTCTAACAGGTCCCTTGTATCAAAATCCCTTAACCGGGTGACATCCTTCAAGGTGTCTGAAGTCCCTTAACCGAGCAGATCTTACTGTAACAAATCCCTTGATACGAGACTCCATTTATGATTCCCGACGATACCAGCTTTGCGTAGCCACTGGGATGATTACCATCTGAGCACAACGAGCGATACTCGCTCTGTATGTACGTTTCTCCTAGCTCTTCTTGCTTAGCATGAATAAACGCAGTTACGTCTTCTGTCAGGAGCACTCCTTTAGGTACTGAGGAGAGCACACTAGCCATGTCGATCTCCCTGTCTTGATTTGGCGAGATGTCAAAAGAACTACGATCCATTTGATTTGCAGGAACAAGCTTTGCCTCGCATGATGAGGATGCCATTGCTCTCACTTGGTTGCTAGAGATGATTAGATCGGTTTGACAGATAATCTCACTCAATGATCGAGTTGCAAGAATATTGCTCGAGCAGAGATTAGATAACATAAAATCGCAAGGTAAAAAAGAAAAGAGTTATCCTTCTTTTCTTTTATAGGATTAGGGCATAACGGTAATTACCAAACGGTAACTATTTGTTAAACAGCTATAGTAATAAATGTCTTTCTTAACCTTTCTTGACGCTTTTGCTAACCGGTAGTTTGTCTTTTTCAATTAGGCATGTCTCGGTTGATCACCTCATGTCTTTCCGGTCTGACTTATAGCCTAAGTGAGATAGGACTCACCAGTTCTACTGGGAACGATAGTTGTACTACCGGTTCCCTCGAGGCCTTGAAGACTCATTTAGCAGAAGAAATATCACCATCTTATGATGATGATTTTGCGTCTGTTGCCTCCTCGGCAAAGTTCTTTGATTCCTTGACAAACCATATTTTCTTCACTACTTTCTTGGTTTCTTTGTCTTTGTTGTTCTTTTTATTAGAACTCAAGATCTTCACCACCGGTCTGTCCGATCCTTTGTTTCTGTTCCTGATCTGGGTCCAACAGTCTTTGGCTAGGTGACCGAGTCTATTGCAGTAATGGCAGACTATACCGTTTACTTTCCATGGATTCATCCCTCTTGGATTAGGTGGTTCGCTCCATGATTCTCTGTTGCAATGCATCCCTTTGTTTGGATGAGTAGTTGCATTCCGGTTTTTACTTTTTTTCGAGAATACCCGTCTGGGTGATCTGAATGTCATAGTCTTTGATCTGCATTCTTCAGCCTTGTGTCCAAATTTATTGCAGACATAACAGTATCCCTTGAAGCTTCCCCTACTTACGCTAGACACGAAGATGGGACTGGACCAACACTCATTGGTCTTGTGGCCCTTTTTGCAACAGTTTTTACAGTAACTGTTATTGGTTCTTACCGGTGCATTTCTGCAATCATTAATGTCATGACCTGGTTTTCCACTAAGCTTACAAGAGGTGTAAAAGTTTTTCCTACCTCTTTTTGCTAGCGTCTTCCTTTTGTTCCTCTTGCTTGACTAAGCACTGGATGACTCATCGTTCCTTTTGGTGACTCCACCGGTAAATCCGAGACCGGTGTGATCATTGTGCCTTCATTGAGCATTGAGTTGCTCATCGAGCTTGACCGAGCTTTCATTGTATCTTCTCAGCATTTCATTCCGTCTTTCAAGGACTTTCATTTGTTCCTTGAGTTTAAATATCTCGATCGCCAGCTTCTTGCATGCTTCATCTCTAACCTGCCATGCTTTATGCATATTGGCATTTTCCTGGGTGGCAATCAACAAGTCCTCTTGGAGTTGCATAATGAGGAGTTCATTGGCTCTTGCAGCTTCCTCTGCCCGATTCACTGCTTTTTCAGAGGCTGTTGATGTCTTGACTGTTGTGTTCCTTTCGCTTTCAGTTTTTCGTTTCTGCTCAATCAGTTCAATCATTCTTAGAGCATTCACCTTTTGCTCCCTTTTGAGATCAGCAATCTGACCGATTAGGATCTGATTCTTTTTCGTAAGCTCGGAGACCGCTTCTTCGGCCTCATCAGACCCACTCTGCCTAGAGAGTTCGTCGATGGTTTCATTGCTCTCATTTAATTGCAGAGCCAACTCCTTTCTCTTTGCAAGTGACTTCCTCAGTCTATTCTCCAGCAAGGCAATAATGTCATTGGCTTCCTCTAGCTGTTTTTGGTACCGATAACCCTCCATGATCTTTTTCTCAAGTTGTTAAACTTTTATTGTATAGAGAACCAAGCCTCTGATACCAATTGATGTTACCTTACCAGTTACTGAGAGGGGCGGGGGGTGAATCAGAAAATACTAAATCTCATTGTTTAAAACTTGTAAACAAATTCTTGAATGCAAAGTAGAAAGTCGACAGTCATTCACAAGCATAAACTGAACCACACAGATCTACTCAAGTATTTGTACATGGAAACCCTTGGTTAGAGAGAAAAAACCATGGTGAGACAGAGCTCACAACTTCACTAGTTCTAAATGAAAGTGCCCTGTTAGGAGCATACAAAGCACTGGTTAAGGTGCTACCCGGTTAAGGGATTTTTACAAAAGATCGTTTAGGATCTAAGCCCTATTAAGAGCTGCCTGGTCACAGGACTTTGAACATCAACAAAGATGTTACCCTTTTAAGGGATTTTTACAACGAAGCGATTAGGTTCACCCTATTAGAAGGATTTGTATATGATGTAATACCTTTTAAAAGCAGTGATCTATAATGACACTGATTGTCTGATTAGATCATACCTGTAGATTTATTCCCCTGTTTGCCTGGCTATTGATCTTCTTTTCTTACTTCACCTTTGTGCCTGTAGCACTCCTCAGAAGATATCTTTCCTTTGCTCTCTACAATCTCCACTTATCAACAACAACGACATACTTTGCGTCCTATGACTGATATTTATACAAGAGTGATCCTCTTGACTCACGGAACCACTAGGGAGTAAACTTGACCGTAAAATATGCAACGCAAGAAAGTTGTGCATTGTGATCTAGAGTTTATCTTGAGATCATCCGTAGAATTTAAAGCTAACTCCTGTTGAAGGGTTAACTTCACATCAAAGTAATGGATGTCTCGCATAATCAAGCTCTTAACTTAAACTGTTCCACAAACACTAGACCGGATTTTTCTATCAGTTAGATCGGTACCGATTTGTCGTTGGATGCTGAATAAGACCGATATTGAGTACTTAGTTCAGTCTACCAGTTTATCTAACTACTTAGTTGACCGGTGCATACACTATGTGCTTTATCTACCAGTGTCATCTAAGTAATGTGAGCGACCGGTGATCTTCGACCGGTGTGAATGGGTTTGATGAAATACACTAATGACAACTTATATTGCTAACATGATGATGACGTGTGATAGCTTGCCGAAAAGCTCTCAACGAGACGCTCCAAGTCCACTACTGAAATGCCAGGAAAACTGAGTTCTACCAACTTACTATAAATAGTAAGTACCCTGGAAACCCTGTGGAAACTACTCCAATTGGCCTAAAACCAAAATCACCTAGGCCAAATATCCCATTGATCACTGCCAAGCCTCGGTTAGCCCACCGGACATTGATGAAAAGGCTAATGACACGGCACGAAATAATGTGCCCCAAAAGGGGACATTACATGTACTTCCAATTGGTTCTTATAGAGTGTTGAAAGACTATCCTTGTTATACAAGCCTTCTATTTGGGAATTGAAGAGAAAAAGGTCATTGATTTACTTCAAATTCTACTTATTTTTCTAATTCAAGCAAAACTGTCACTTTCAATAGTACACAGTTGCAAAACTCTCCAATAATTTCAAAACTTCCAATGACACTTTCAAAACCGACATTGTTGACAAACAAGTTTACCCTTCTTCTGAAACCATAACATTTGCAAGGGACTCGAAACAAGGTGCCATTTTTTTTAAAAATGCGTAATTTTTTGAGATGGACATGAATACATAAACATATTCAACTTTTGACATGGTATAACTATAGTTATTACCATTTGGGTACTGCAAAATGATTAAAGTGGCTTTCCCGTTAAGGATGAAATGTAGTCACTAAAAATCATAGCTATGGGAGCAGTGGCATGGTCCTAATTCCTATTTTTGAGTTTCTTGGTGACAATGATCCTTAAATTATGTTGAGAAAATCTGTTATGTTTGTAACATCACCTTTTCTTTTGGCAAGTTACTTTTAATCATAGCTCTAAACTTCATTTTATGACTACATTACACATCAGTGATTCAAGAAGAAATGGATATCACAGCTTTAAGGTATTGGCCAAGATTCAAGAAAATGTGAAGATAAAAGATGGTGCTAGATCTGCATAATCTAGACAGCTGAGCAAAGAACCTTGAAATATAGTATTCAATGAACTTCTTGTTAACCACGTCATTTTTTAGTAGTCACAACACCCTATTTTATCTTCATCTTGTAAACCTTTGTAGAGTTGGATTCTATCTGAATTGATCATTTGCACAAGAATTCTGCAGAAATGATGACCTGACTCAAAGAAATCTTCTACCATTAAGGATGATTTCCAGGCATTAAGCTTTCAAAGGAAAGGAAAGCAAACCTGATCGTAATGCAGGCAACAGCTGATGTTTTTGTGTGTCCTGTGTGATATAAAAGCTTACAGATTCAGGGCTCACAGGTGTGTTAAAAAGATGTCCTGCAATTTGCCAAAAAAATATACTTTTAGATGTGGACAAGGGCAACAGGCTTTTGCAAGGCTTGAAAGTATCAGTGAGAAACAAATTAGCAAGTAAAAGTAGGACCTTTCACACTCTCAATAATGAACTCCAGTGTTGCAGATAATGTGTTATGTAAATATCCCCTCACAACATCTGTAGTTATCAAATACTGCACCAAATCAATAGAAAGAGTATTCAACACTCTCCTGTCAGAAAGATAGCTGTACAAAGAGGGAGCCATAAAAAATTTTACAACATTTATAGCAAGCAATTCACTTATTATGAGCAGTACTGTGAAGCGCTTTTATAATAGTATCATTCTATAACATTTATATTAGATCAAAAAAGAATCCTAAGCTCCTTTAAAGTGCTTCACCTGAATGCTGATGTTTGAGCCATGATAAGTTTCATAAAATCCATCAAGATCCCCATCCTCAGACACATTCAATGGAATATGAAAAGGAATCTGTAAAAAAGTAGCCAATGCCTTGTTACCACTGAGCAGAGATGCATTTTATATTAGTATATTTCATTATATAATTTGTGAATTTGCAATGTAACAAACAAACTCTACTATTATTGTCTTTCAAAAAGACACAAACTTCACTTACATTAGATAATGAGTGTTAATCACATTTGTTTAGTTTATAAGAAAAATACTTTAATGCAAACTACATCTATCCGGTAAAACATTTTTGGCCATAACTTCATTGAGGCGCCTGCTAGTTCAATGTCTACAAATGAATATTGTTTGATTCTTACGAGTTTGAAATGATTAAAACATTATTCTTGCTATAATTAGTTAAAATCTGTAATAACCCATGATTTTTTTTGAGAGTCTATGCAAGTTTGTTGTTTAATCCCTACAGAATATATGTTTTAATACTCAGAATAAACAGGAATATGAACTAAACACATATAACATAGCAATTCAGATAAAACACATAACACATGAGACTAGCAGAGAGATGTAGCTTTTATTTCCATGTAATGTTCTATACAATGATCATGTGAACTGGTTCCCAAACCATACATAAATAGTGTCGGATGGTTGGTAAAGACCGCCAACCATCAGCAACCGACACAACCTCTCGGGAACAACTAATTACATTTCCAAATACTAACAAGACTAAACAAAGTATTATTTCTTTATTAGCGGCAGATTTGTCGCCTATATCAACCCCTGCAAAAAAGAAGTCATCTTTCAAACGACAAAACAAAAATGGAGCTGACAAACTACATTTACTGCTGAGAAGCAGGGTGAGAGGACATCCCTACAATGGTCGTCAAGAGCTACTATCTCATACGCTACACTTGCTTTGTTCCTAGCCGCAAATCTCACTTTGCCACACACTGGCACTCACATGTTGTCTCCACCATGTACATAGCCTCCATGACATCCTGCTCCTTCCGATCCAACTATGCAGTTAATACTGCAAGACATTCCTCCAACTCAAACCGGTTTAGTGCCTTGGCTTGACACAGTGGCTTTTCGATGCTCTACTTCCTGCTTGAGGACCACTCCCAGCTTTTTCTCTGCAATGGTAAGTTCCTCCTGTTGTGCCAAAACCTCTCATACACATGCTACCTCCGCCACTTCAACTACTCTCCCCGCCTCAATTTCCCCTTCTAAGTGTGTCACCTTGTGCAATTGATAGAATATTTCTCTGAATAAGCTCTCCATAACGTGTAGGGTGGATAATAGACTGACCTAACCCTCTTTCGTTGGAGCTCTACGCCAAGTCTCAATCATCTTTGGTGTCTCTATGTCTGGCCACCCACAATGTGTGAACTGTTGTGCAAATGTCTCCTCACAACAACTCCTCATGAAGGCAAGAAGCCTCTCAGCCTTTGCTACAAAACTAATTTCCCCCTACCTTGCCAGCTCTGCAACCCCTTGGGCAACTAAAGTGATTTCATCCAACTTTGCCAAAAATCCTTGTATTAACCCGAGGGCATCTCGTGGGTCGGGTTTTGAAACCCGAATATGGTTCTCTTCCCTTCTACTAGATTCAGCAATCACCGTCGCAATTTCCCCAAGTTATGTACTTTCCTCAATTTTTATAACCACCTTCTCCATTTCACCTAATGGTTCCACAAGCCTTTGTTCCTTCCTATCATGCTCCACCGCCCGATGCAATTCCATCTCTGTATGCTTTTCCCTTCCTCCTAGTACGGTGCTTTCGACAACTGAAACAATACTCCCATCTGGCACAATACTTCTAACAACTAGTACAGTACTCCCAACTAGTACTGAAACTAATATGGTGCTAACAGTTTTGGCATGTGGAGGCTTTGTTTGGCACGTGATATCTATAGAGGTGGTTGTAATCCTTTAGAAATTGCAATTTGTAGAACCATTCTTGGCAAGAACAACTGCATTGTCCAAGATAGTTTGGTTGGTGCAAAGCTGTGAAGAGCCTACCTGGCTCCTTCTAAATATAATTCCTTTCTCTGAAATTACTTGCAATAATTGTATCTTTGTATTTTGTTTGAGTTTATTTCAAATGAAATTTCCCACCAATTTTAAATATCATAAATAATATCAGACTAAATACATTTTGAACGAACACCAATTATTCAAAATTATAGAAGTGGCAATGCTTATAAACATCAAATTATTCAACAACTATTGGTACCTGGCAATTGTATGAATGTTGCAGAATTAAAATTACATCCAGGAAAGTCAACGCAGCCTATATGAATCTTCAGCCACCTCCAAGAAAGAGAACGCAACTTCTCTAATTCCAACGCAGCCTAGTTGGATATTCACCCAATCAATTAAAATTGATTTCCAGCCTCCAATATTAATTACGCAGCCTGTTTGGAAGGAAACGCAGCTTGCTAGCAAGGTGACGCAGCCTCTTTGGAAGTCAAGAGCTGGCTGTGAGCAAATACGCCAGCCTCTGGATGAAAAGCAGCTTCCTTCAGTGAAGTCTGCAACTCTTATTACTCCATGCTGCATTCTGATTGATCACAGCACCAAGTAGGAGATAAAATAGCCTTCTACTCAACACAATAAACACTGGAAGAAAAATCGAACCTGATGGAGACCAAATTTCAAAAATTTCAGGACTCCATTTCTTACCCGTCTTATATTAATTTTATCACTTTTATTTACATTTTAATATTCTTGAGATTAACTTCTTCTCATACTTTTAAGTTATGTTCATAAATTTTCACCCGGTATTGGGCTTTCTTTAGGGCTATTTGATATGATCGTCTGCTCTTATATGTTGATGAGATGTTTATGTTGTTTCATTGGCTAGGCATTTTGTTTTGTTTATCGATATCTCTCACACTCACACTAGTAACTATATGTGAGAAATTAGTCCGTCTACGTCAATTGGATTTGCAAGATTCATGGCCCCTTGAAGAATTGTAGACTGAAGATTTATAAATGCAAAAAATTCTTGGATTTCTTTTGACATTAAAGAAGCAGAAAAAACATCTGTACTACTGGCTGCTGAAGTTGTTTACTGTGATGAGTTGACAGAGGCTCTTTTTCAAAGTTTTACAGCAACTAATGCCTCTAGGGACAAAAAAGAGGAAGTACTTGAATCCAAGATTACAGGGTGTGCAAGGTTCCAACATGGTCAGAACAAATTAGGCATTTCAAATCTGCATTTCATAGGCAGGCGATTTGATATAATAACTATACTATAATATATAAGAGAATATAATCGTGGAAGTGATACAGAGCTATGGGAAATCAGGGCAAAGCCTCGAGAATCATTTATGCAAAGAATATGATTAGAATTACGCCTTGAAGAATATACAATCTTTGCAGAATTCTATTTCAGAACATTTGATGACAAGATGAAATACTGGATGACAGTTGACAACGAGATCAAATACAGCAGTTGCCGGTCTTTCATATGGAACCAGGAGAAATTAAATCACGTATCAACATATGTTTTTTGATTCAAGTTTTAGTATATTTGACACCTCTGTTTTTGTCGCAGATTATCTTCATGCTGAGATGGCTTTACAAGATGCACGTAGAAGAGCATAAAGGCATTTGAAGAATTCAAAATATCACCCACCTGAAGGAAGGATCTCTATAAAAGCACAACAGTGAAAAGGACTACAACAGAAGAGATCCCAAGCCTGTGCGTGAACCATAAAAGCATCTACGTTTCAATTCAACAGATATCTTCGAGCATAGTTGTTGGAGATAGATGATCACCATCAAACAAAGAGACTTTTGATCGTGAATGTTGGAAAGAGTTGCAAATTCAATGAGATGGTTGACATGAAAATAAATTCACTCACAGACGCAAAAGAATATCCGCATATTTTGTATACGTATGCCATCTACAAGAAGCATTACCTGAAGATGACTCGGTTACAAACGTTCAACCAAATGAATGATTAATACAAGGTTATCATCACACGATAAAGGCAAGAGTCTAAAGATGCATAAAACGCCATCTGTTTATCAACAAGCAAGCCCGTGCCTCACGTGTTGAAGAATTATTAAATTATTTTGAAGTTCGGTTTTTTTATTAACAGGTGCATAGTCACTTGTGAAACAACGTGACTGTTCAATATGTTAATCTCCACCTGTCGACTGCAACCGGGCCCATCAAAAAAGCCTTAGATATGTTAGGATAAGGTTATAAGATATAACAAATATGTATTTAATTAAATGAAGCGGTGTGTCTTTCTAAAAACATAACCGCATAACTCTTCATGAATATATAAATAAAGAATGTAAAATCGAAGAGAGAGAGAGGTAGATACGGCCGAGAATTACATTTTTTTAAAATTTTTGATATCATATTAATTTTCTGGAGGAATCGAACATTTGAACAAAGCTGGTGTTTTCAGAAACTTTTAACAGTCATTTTTATATGTTGCTGGGGATTGACTGTAATGAAGACAGTGACCATTTTTTAGCACCTTCATTATATCTTCTCTCAGGCATAACCAGTAAGGATTTTTTTTATATTTTTTAGGGCTTTAGAAGTGTAAAAATTATTTAAATCTCGTCCTTTATGAATATATTTATTTCTTCCATAGATTGTTCATTGTCTAGATAAGTGGATTAAGTTAATCGTAGCCTTTCGAATCTGAAAATCTCAAACATTCTGAAATATTAAATTGTTTCAATTTTTTGGGTCTATTTTGTCTCTATACGAGTTAAAAAGAAAAAGCATCTTAGACTAATTCGAATGTGCATAAAGCTGGTTTACTTGTCGCATCTAGATGACTGAATAATTTGTAGTTTTAGAATTATAATATCTCATAAAAGTTGTATGTAAAAGATTTATAATTTTGACTCTATCGCCTATTTGAAATTAAGCACTGGTCTTCATTCTGTTTATTTTTTATAAATTCATAAGCTCACAATTGTTTTTTGTTCTTCCTTTGAAAGTTGAAGTTATCACACATATTTATAATTCAGATATTTTCAAATACTTACAAATATACAATCATCTATTTCATTTTTATATTCAGGAATTCTAAAGCATTCATACTATTGAAGTTGTCATTTAGAAGTGTATTAAGTCAAAGAAGTCATAAGTTTTCCATTTTTCTTGCCATCTGGGAAAACTTTTTTGCTGCAATTGAGTTTTAACCAAATCTGCTATAAGCATCCTGGGCTTGAGTATTTTGGTTCAGGAACAGGTGCACCCGCCTTGGCCTTGCAGAGCCAGAAGTGCAGGGAACCGAGATCATATCACTTGGTTCCGTCAAGTTGGCCACAACCATTGGAATATTCGACAATCGAGTTGGCAAGACTCGAAGAATTTCAATCCGTCGATTTTGAGAACCAACAGATTGGCGACTCTACTGGGGAAGAGTTGCAAATAAACTTTCTAAATTTTTTGTTTTAGACCAGTATAGAGATTTATTTATTTTAAAATATCGTGGTGAGTTTTATAATTCAGATTTTATTTATGATTGATACTTTAATTCAGCATCTAATTCTTTTCCGTTCCATAAATTTTAATTAGTTGATATTATTTAAATTTTGAAAATTCCTGATTCTATTTAGAAGTTAATATTAATAATATAATTAAAAGTTTTTTAAATTTTCATATGATAGCATTTATAATTTATATTAAAGTTCTGATTTTGTTTCAGATTACATATACAAAGAATTTAAAATCAGAATTTTTGGCATACACTCTGCTAGGATAGAATCCGACATTTTTCATTTTTCCTTTTATTAAAAGGGTGGCGACTCTACACATTTGATTCAGTTATATTTTAGTATTTCATTTTGTTGTGAAAGTTTCTATGAACGGAAGAAGGTCTTTGTTTAAAAAGGAAAACACCTACATGGAATTAAGTCCTAAAAAGAATTTTAGTAAGGTTACAAATATGCCCGATATGGATTTCACCGGATATAAGAAATTTACGGCTAGAGAGGACACTAGCTATAATGAGGATAATTGTTTTGCAAGCACAAACAACTTTGAGGATAATAGAAACCCCTTTGGATTTCAAGATGGTGAAGATGAGAATCCGGTAACAGATGTAGAAGAGGAAGTAGAGGAGTATGATGAAGAAGATGAAGCTGTTTTTAAAATGTTGACAAAGCTCTCTGAATATGGAGATAAGAATCCTAGGATTGCTAAAGCCTTTAAAAGGTTCCCTAATGAAAAGTTAAAAATATTTGGGATAAGTAGAAATGAACTGAACTTATCTCCTAATAACAAGAATGATAAAGAAGAATCAAAAGAAAAGATTACACCAAACAGGGAGGGAGTACCTAAATATAATCCTCCGCATAAAAAGGATACAAATTTGATTTTCAACAATCATAATAATCCATTATTTGAGCAAGGAGATAGAGAAAGATGGTCAAGAAACAATAGTAGTAATGAAAGAGATGATCCAAAAAGACAACCAAACAATGGAAGGAACTATGATCGAAGGTATCAGAACAATGGAAATCATTATAATGATACTCAAAATTACCAGAGAGCAAATCACCGAAATATACAAGGGCAGAATAGAAATTATCACAATGCAGGCCAAAGAATGAGAGCTCCGATGGTAATAGAAAGATATAGACAGCTTGATTTTGATGGGATAAGAGGATATCCAAATCCGATTTCTAATGACCTAAGAACAGCTATCCCAAAATTTTCTGGTAATGGAGTTGAGTCTGCTGAGCAACATGTTATTAATTTGAAGAACACAGTTGAGGAATTAGAAGAGAATCATGAAGATATTTTTATGAAGCTTTTTGTGCAATCCTTAACAGAAGATGCAGCAGAATGGTATAGAAGCCTTCCTGATAGATCTATAACCGGGTGGTGTAATTTTGTTGATCAGTTCCTAGAACAATTTGGGGACCACAATGATACATCTTTTGCTTCACATGAGTTAACAAGCATAAAGAAGAACATGAATGAGTCAATCTCAGAATTCAACAAGAGATTCAATAAGGTGTTAAACAGAATTCCGAGAGATATTAGACCAGTGGATTCCTTCTTGATTGATTTTTATCTAAGTGCATTTGATAGTAAAACTCATTATGAAATAAGATCTCATAGGCCTAGTTCTTTGTCGCAAGCTTTCAAAGTAGCAACAACAATAGAGAATGACAGAAAGGCGGCAGGCAGAATAAACAAGAGGGATGATGCAAAGTTATACAATCCTAAAGCCCCAAAGAAAGATGAGCTAAAAGAGATCATGGATATGTTACAAGACCTAAAAGTTAAGCAAAGCAAAAATGAAAGGCCACAATTTCAGAAGAATGATAGACCTAGATTACGGGATATGCCCTATAATACGAATTGGAAAGATGGAAAACCAGAAAGATCAAATCAAGTTAGGGACACACCTGATCCCTTAAAAAGAGTCAACTTAGTCGAGGATGGGCCATGGTGTGAATTTTGCAGATTACCTCATGCACCTGATCAATGTGTTGTTGCGCAATCCATTCTAGAAGAAGAAAGTCATGAGACGGAAAGGCAGCCTACCATAAATGCATTGTCAACGGATCCTTTTTGGGGTGGGGATGATGAAGATTATTCCGACGGAGACAATATTACAGATTCATACTCAAGGAGGACAGATCAGCAACATCATGAACAGCAAGTGTTTTTTGATGAGGAAGAGATGCCCACTTTGAGAAGGTTAACCAACGAGGAAAAGAGAGCTTATACTGTTGCAGCAGTCGAACAAGCGAAGCTCACGTATCAACGAAGGAAGAACAACAAGAATGCAGATCAAGGTACTCCTGCAGGGATATTTGCGAAAGTTCCACATCAAGAAGATGAATCAAGAAAAGCCAACAATCAAAGTAAGCAGATAGATACGTCGCAGCCTCCTAAGTTATCCAAGCCATTAAGTAAGTTACACTCTGGTAAGCAAGTTTCTGATTGTCATTCGTTTATGAATCATGCATTATCTCAGGTAAAAATTTCTGTTCCACTAATGGAAATAATGAAATTCCCTGATTACAGGAACGAGACTGTGAAGATTTTATCTAGTGTAGAAGAATTACAAGATGAAAAGAATGTAAAGGAAAATAATGAAACTCCTATTGTGTACTTAGGAACTACATGGAATAAAAATCCCAATCAAGTTGATCCTTTCTATTTAACTTTGTTGATTAACGATAAGTTAATTAGAAATTGCATGATTGATTCAGGAGCAGCAATTAATATTATGTCAGTTGATGTAATGAAAGAAATTGGTTTAAAAGTTGATACACCTTATGGACAATGTTATGCAATGGATAATAGATCAGTTCTTGTGGTTGGCATTATAAAAGATGTTGAATTTAGATTTCATGCTTGTCCTAAAGTTTCATATAGAACTGACATTACTATTGTAGAAATTCCTGCAAATTATGGTATGTTGTTGTCTAGACAGTGGTCAAATCTGATTGGAGGGCATGTTCAATTGGATTTATCTTATGCCACCATACCAGTCGGTGGGAAGGAAATAAAGATTGAGAGAGAGCCAAGATTTTCTTACCTGGTTGAGGAGTTCAATCCTAATCCTGTCATCAACTTTTGTCACTCGGACATGGACAATTTTCAGGTGAGTGTTTCTAAACCCGCACTAAAGATTACTGATCCTATTGAAGTACATGTGCAAGAAAGTAGCGAAGATATATGGCAAATGTATTTTGATGGAGCATGTAGCAAAGATGGTAACGGGGCTGGAGTAGTTTTGATATCACCGTCAGGTAAAACTTTCAAGTATTCTTTTCTTCTTAATTTTGAATGTACGAATAATATTTCAGAATACGAAGCATTAATTATCAGACTAAATATTGCAAAAACGTATGGAATTAAAATGCTTTCTGTAATAGGAGATTCCGATTTGATTGTTTCTCAGATTAGGGGTAAATTTTCAACTAGAAGTCCTAGGTTAAAACAATATAGAAATAATGTTTGGGATTTGATTGAATTTTATGATGCATTCTCCATCAAATGGGTAGAGAGGTCGAAAAATTTCCTTGCTGATTTAATGGCTAATTTAGCCATTAGGCAGAATGAGTTCCTGTTTGATGAGATTGTGCAAGTTGAAATGAAAAATAGACCCTCTATACCTGACAATGTTCAGAATTGGCAAATTTTTGAGGATGATAAGGATCTTCTTAGATTTTTGACATGTGAAGAAAATTATGAGGATCAGAATATAGATTTGAATTGCCATGTAGAAATCCGAGATGGTAAAGAGCTTTTGTTTGACAAGGAAGTTGTGCAACTTAAAACAAACAAGATACCTAAGGGTCTGGTGGCATTAGAGAAAATCTTTGATGAACAAGAGAGTTTCAAACCTGTCAAGTCAACAAAAGTTCAAGACGACATTGAGAAAATTAATCTTGGAACCGAGAGTGCTCTTAGAGATGTGTTTATTGGGAAAAAATTATCTTCTAAGATAAGGACTGAGCTGATTTCCTTGTTGAGAAAGTATAGGCATGTTTTTGCTTGGAATTATGACGAATTGAAAGCTTATAGAGAGGATTTGTTTCAACATGAAATACCTTTGAAGCCTAATGCAAAACCGTTTAGACAACGGCAGAGGCCTATTAATCCAACTTTAGCCCCTAAGATGAAAGAGGAATTGGTTAAGCTACGAGATGCAGGGATAATTAAGCTTATTAGACATTCTACGTGGGTTTCTAATCTTGTTCCTGTTAGAAAGAAAAATGGCGACATTAGATTGTGCGTTGATTTTAGAAATCTTAATGTGTCATCCCTGAAGGACAACTATGCTTTACCAAACATGGAGACTCTATTGCAAAAAGTGACTGGAAATGAGCTCCTCTCCATGATGGATGGATTTTCAGGGTACAATCAGGTCAAGGTTAGAGAGTCGGAACAATATAAGACAGCATTCACCACACCTTGGGGAACTTATGTTTACGCTAGGATGCCTTTTGGTTTGACTAATGCAGAGGCTACTTTTCAGAGAGCTATGGATGTGGCCTTCGATGGTTTGATTGATTTTATCCTAGTTGTGTATCAAGATGACCTTACGGCTTATTCCAAAAGGGAAGAAGACCATTGTCGACACTTAGAAAAGATTTTCAAAAGAGCCCTCGAGTATGGAATATCTCTTAATCCGAAAAAATGTCATTTTGGGGTTACAGAAGGAAAGCTTTTAGGGCATATTGTTTCTAAGGAGGGTGTTAGAATTGATCCTGAAAGGGTGATTGCTATTGATAACATTCAAATGCCCAAGACAGTGAAAGCTATTCAATCATTTTTTGGTCAGATCAATTTTGTGAGAAGGTTTGTTTCCAACTTTGCAGAGATTATTAAACCCATTGCTAAAATGTTAAAAAAGGGGGCCAAGATCGTATGGAATAATGAGGCCATAGAGGCATTTGCAGCAATAAAGAAGGGTATTAAAGAAGCTCCAGTGCTTAAGTCCCCGGATTTCCAGAAGCCTTTTCAGATTTTTTCCTTTGCATCTTATCACACTATAGCAGCAGTTATGCTTCAGAAGAATGAAGAGGGTCATGAACAACCGATTGCGTTTTTTAGCAAGTGTTTACAAGCAACCGAACTCAACTATGATATTAATGAAAAGCAAGCTTATGCTCTTGTTAACGCAGTTAAGTCTTTCAGGCCATATTTAGTTGGGGCAGAAGTAGTTGCATATGTGCCTAATGCTGCAGTTAAAGATATTTTCAGACAGTCTGAAACTACAGGGAGATGCAGGTGGATAAATCAGATACAGGAGTTCAACATTGATGTTCAGATCACGAAGTTGGTAAGAGGACAGGGTTTAGCCAAACTTATGGTAGAATCAAATCTGGAAGCGGCATAGGTAAATCAGGTTGATCTTGAGCACGCTGAAGTTAGCATTGAAATATGTCCTTGGTACAAAGATATAGTTTATTTTCTAAGGCATATGAAATGTGATGACAATTTAAATGATAACCAAAAAAGAACTGTTAAGCTTCAAGCAGCAAAGTATGTTTTACTTCAAGGTGATCTATATTGGAAGAACAGGGATGGGGTTCTCCTTTTTTGTTTAGATACGTATCAATTAGAAGCGGTTCTGAAGGAAATGCATGAAGGGTCTTGTGGTGGCCATTTTTCAGCAAAAACTACAGCTCATAAAATATTGCGTGCAGGGTATTATTGGCCACAACTTTTTAAGGATTGTCACACTCATGTAAGAAACTGTGAGGCTTGTCAAAAGTTTTCTGGGAAGTTGAAATATGATGGTGCCCTTCCCCTCAGGACTTTGCAAACAGAAGAACCATTTCAAATGTGGGGAATTGACTTCATTGGTGAGATTAGTGACAAATCAAGTGGAGGTCATAGCTGGATCCTGGTAGCAACCGACTACTTCACCAAGTGGGTAGAAGCCATACCTACCCGCCAGTCTACTAGCAAAGTTGTGATCAAGTTCCTAACAGAAAATATTCTAACCAGGTTTGGGATCCCACGAAAGATTATAGCAGATAATGGCATGTGTTTTCAATCTAATGAATTTGCTGACTTTTGCAGGAAATATGGTATAACTGTGTCATATTCATCTCCTTATCACCCACAGGGCAACGGACAAGCAGAATCTAGCAACAAAAATATCCTGAAGATTATTAGAAGGATGTTGGACAACAATAAGCGAGCTTGGGATTCCAAGTTGAATTTGGCATTATGGGCAGATAGAATCACAGTTAAAAAGTCCACCGGTTTCTCTCCTTATAATTTAGTATACGTCAAAGAAGCAAGACTTCCTTTAAACAATTTACTTCCCGTTTACAAATTTATTACTGAAGAACAGTTAGAGGATATTGACTTCATCGAGGAAAGATTAAATGCCTTAGTTGAGCTTGATGAAATCCGAAGATCCGCTCAAGAGAAAAATATCACCAAGCAACAACAGGTAAAATCTCTACATGATAAAAGGGCTACCAATAGACCGTTTAAGGTGGATGATTGGGTCTTGAAATGGAAAGATCAAGGTAAAGGTAAGCATGGTAAATTTGAGGCCTTGTGGTTAGGCCCTTTCATTATTTCAAGAAAAGCAGGAGAACATTCTTATTTTTTGCAGGATACTGATGGGCGTGTTCACGACTTCCCAACTCACGGACAATACCTAAAACACTTTTTCTCATAAAAATATTCAGGGAGTTTTTCTTCTCCTTTTCTTATTTTTTCTCTTTTTATTTCGAGTTCTGTATTTTTATTGCATGGACTAATTAATGTGTTTGTTTCATCCTTTTGGAGGTCTTCTTCATCCAGAGATAGCTGGGATTCTCACTATGCCCACAAGGAACATGTGTCCCCAATGAGAGCCACTGATGGAGACCAAATTTCAAAAATTTCAGGACTCCATTTCTTACCCGTCTTATATTAATTTTATCACTTTTATTTACATTTTAATATTCTTGAGATTAACTTCTTCTCATACTTTTAAGTTATGTTCATAAATTTTCACCCGGTATTGGGCTTTCTTTAGGGCTATTTGATATGATCGTCTGCTCTTATATGTTGATGAGATGTTTATGTTGTTTCATTGGCTAGGCATTTTGTTTTGTTTATCGATATCTCTCACACTCACACTAGTAACTATATGTGAGAAATTAGTCCGTCTACGTCAATTGGATTTGCAAGATTCATGGCCCCTTGAAGAATTGCAGACTAAAGATTTATAAATGCAAAAAATTCTTGGATTTCTTTTGACATGAAAGAAGCAGAAAAAACATCTGTACTACTGGCTGCTGAAGTTGTTTACTGTGATGAGTTGACAGAGGCTCTTTTTCAAAGTTTTACAGCAACTAATGCCTCTAGGGACAAAAAAGAGGAAGTACTTGAATCCAAGATTACAGGGTGTGCAAGGTTCCAACATGGTCAAAACAAATTAGGCATTTCAAATCTGCATTTCATAGGCAGGCGATTTGATATAATAACTATACTACAATATATAAGAGAATATAATCGTGGAAGTGATACAGAGCTATGGGAAATCAGGGCAAAGCCTCGAGAATCATTTACGCAAAGAATATGATTAGAATTACGCCTTGAAGAATATACAATCTTTGCAGAATTCTGTTTCAGAACATTTGATGACAGGATGAAATACTGGATGACAGTAGACAACGAGATCAAATACAGCAGTTGCCGGTCTTTCATATGGAACCAAGAGAAATTAAATCACGTATCAACATATGTTTTTTGATTCAAGTTTTAGTATATTTGACACCTCTGTTTTTGTCGCAGATTATCATCATGCTGAGATGGCTTTACAAGATGCACGTAGAAGAGCATAAAGGCATTTGAAGAATTCAAAATATCACCCACCTGAAGGAAGGATCTCTATAAAAGCACAACAGTGAAAAGGACTACAACAGAAGAGATCCCAAGCCTGTGCGTGAACCATAAAAGCATCTACGTTTCAATTCAACAGATATCTTCGAGCATAGTTGTTGGAGATAGATGATCACCATCAAACAAAGAGACTTTTGATCGTGAATGTTGGAAAGAGTTGCAAATTCAATGAGATGGTTGACATGAAAATAAATTCACTCACAGACGCAAAAGAATATCCGCATATTCTGTATACGTATGCCATCTACAAGAAGCATTACCTGAAGATGACTCGGTTACAAACGTTCAACCAAATGAATGATTAATACAAGGTTATCATCACACGATAAAGGCAAGAGTCTAAAGATGCATAAAATGCCATCTGTTTATCAACAAGCAAGCCCGTGCCTCACGTGTTGAAGAATTATTAAATTATTTTGAAGTTCGGTTTTTTTATTAACAGGCGCATAGTCACTTGTGAAACAACGTGACTGTTCAATATGTTAATCTCCACCTGTCAACTGCAACCGGGCCCATCAAAAAAGCCTTAGATATGTTAGGATAAGGTTATAAGATATAACAAATATGTATTTAATTAAATGAAGCGGTGTGTCTTTCTAAAAACACAACCGCATAACTCTTCATGAATATATAAATAAAGAATGTAAAATCGAAGAGAGAGAGAGGTAGATACGGCCGAGAATTACATTTTTTTAAAATTTTTGATATCATATTAATTTTCTGGAGGAATCGAACATTTGAACAAAGCTGGTGTTTTCAGAAACTTTTAACAGTCATTTTTATATGTTGCTGGGGATTGACTGTAATGAAGACAGTGACCATTTTTTAGCACCTTCATTATATCTTCTCTCAGGCATAACCAGTAAGGATTTTTTTTTTATTTTTTAGGGCTTTAGAAGTGTAAAAATTATTTAAATCTCGTCCTTTATGAATATATTTATTTCTTCCATAGATTGTTCATTGTCTAGATAAGTGGATTAAGTTAATCGTAGCCTTTCGAATCTGAAAATCTCAAACATTCTGAAATATTAAATTGTTTCAATTTTTTGGGTCTATTTTGTCTCTATACGAGTTAAAAAGAAAAAGCATCTTAGACTAATTCGAATGTGCATAAAGCTGGTTTACTTGTCGCATCTAGATGACTGAATAATTTGTAGTTTTAGAATTATAATATCTCATAAAAGTTGTATGTAAAAGATTTATAATTTTGACTCTATCGCCTATTTGAAATTAAGCATTGGTCTTCATTCTGTTTATTTTTTCTAAATTCATAAGCTGGCAATTGTTTTTTGTTCTTCCTTTGAAAGTTGAAGTTATCACACATATTTATAATTCAGATATTTTCAAATACTTACAAATATACAATCATCTATTTCATTTTTATATTCAGGAATTCTAAAGCATTCATACTATTGAAGTTGTCATTTAGAAGTGTATTAAGCCAAAGAAGTCATAAGTTTTCCATTTTTCTTGCCATCTGGGAAAACTTTTTTGCTGCAATTGAGTTTTAACCAAATCTGCTATAAGCATCCTGGGCTTGAGTATTTTGGTTCAGGAACAGGTGCACCCGCCTTGGCCTTGCAGAGCCAGAAGTGCAAGGAACCGGGATCATATCACTTGGTTCCGTCAAGTTGGCCACAACCATTGGGATATTCGACAATCAAGTTGGCAAGACTCGAAGAATTTCAATCCGTCGATTTTGGGAACCAACAGAACCACCTCTGATTTCAGAATTTGTTGACAACTCAAATTTGAATTAATTTAACCAGCAAAGAATCTCCAGTAAATCAGAAGCAAAATTCACCATTAACAAGTAATGATTCAAATTGCAAAATGAGGAATCAATCCTCAAACCCTAGCCATGTTCTCCTCTCCAATTTCAATAAAAATCACAAGTCCATGAATGAATTGCTTTTGCCCAAAGCATTGCTTTTATAATAAAAGATATCTTCTCTCACACACTTTTCACTTACAAAAGACTTTTCTTTATGTGCACATTTGAAATATAATAAACTATTATATTTCTCTTCACTTTAATGCTGAAAATGACCCTTTTATTAAAATAATGCTATTCTGACACATAGGGTCCCTGTTTTATGAGCTCAGGATTTAAAACTTCTCAACCCAGTTCCAATGAGCTATAACACTAAGATGCTCAGAAAACATTCCCAATAAAAATGGCAACCTTAGCCGATTTAATTAAATAATAATCATAAATCACGCATCTTGCAAAAACAACTGAGGAAGCATCAGAATCAAAATCTGAAAGCACAAGAGTGATCTTAATGATGAAAGATGATGAATGAACCTGACGGGGTGACTTACTAAAAATAGACGCTCCCTCCAAGAATCTTGGAGTCCAAACCGGAAGCCGAAAATAAAATTTGACAGCATCATATAACTCCTCTAAATCTTTTGAGCTCAGTAGAACCATAAGTTGACTTACTATAAATAGTAAGTCTCTCAAAAAGAGGCCAAAACCCACAACAGGGTCCTCTAATCACCAGTATTAGCCTACAAGGACCCAATAATAGGCTAAATCCACTAACTCCAATGCTAGCTCAAAATGGGGACATTACAGTCCTCCCTCCCTGAAATTGTCTTTCCCCAAGCAATCTCAGAAAACAAAACACACAAGTCGACCTAGATCCCAAGGATATAATGGAGTAATGTCCCAGTCCTCACCATACTCCTATGAAGAAATCATTTGCATCAACAGTACAAACATGAGCAACTGAGAAACTGAACTCAACACCCAAACTGAAGATGCTGCAACAGGATCACCACGTGGGAGAAACTCAACTAAGAGTAACCCACACGGAAATAACTCAACCAACAGACTGGACTTGCCCCCAGTCTTCGTGCTAACCAAAGCATCATACCAGTCATCAAATGGATGCACTGAAGAACTCTGTAACTAGTAGATATCCTAAACATGAGGATAAAAAATGAAACTAAAAGCACTCCTCACTGTGTACACCTTTGTAAACTACTCAGTAAAAACTGACTAGCATCCTGTAAAATCTATCTAATAACCAGGTGTACTAATACGATCCCCAACATCATCATCATTGTACAACTCCTGAAAAGGATCGTCACTGAGCTCAAACAACGAATTGTCATAAGTCATAATGACATCCACATCAAATAAGGGATTGTTCACAAAGTGAACTGATCCCATCTGCTGATCTGTGCTAAAAAACTGCAAACTATGAGAGACATGATGTGAAATCTGCTCTACCTGAATGGACTCATCTCTTTGAGAATCCTCATTATGTGCAATAAGTCCCTATAAACTATGATCCTGGGACCTATCATCATCCAATAACCACTCTGAGTCATCATCCAATATCTGATATGATATACCAGACTCGCTGCAACATGAATCATCCTCATAGATAACATCAGTAGTGTCTACATTATCAATGCCAATATTACCAACCTGTAAAACCTCTGATATCACATGTCGTTGCCAACGTGACTCACTGCTGTCATAGAAATTAGAATTAGAAGAACTTGCATTTAGCATGCAATCCTTAAAACTAACACTCTCATCATGTGAGTCAAAACCCATAGTGATATCCACAACATCCTCTACACTTCCCCTGTCATCAACGACATCAATAGGCTCAAACATAGGATTGCTGTCATAAAAATCAGAACCTATATCATTAGTAATTTCATTGCTACCAGTTGATATAGGGCTGCAATCATTGGTGGCTATCATGTCATCAGCATTCCCATGATCACGAGTTCCTGTCACATCGAAATAATGAGACTCAATGCAACTGTCCTCAAGCAAGTCTGTCATAACCACATGCTCCTGGGAAGAGCCTCCATCATCACGCGTATAGGGACTAGTACCCGCCTCATTGAGCAAAAGCTCCACTACCTGATGGTTGCTGGCTGCAGAAGCTACATCTGTACAATCCTCCTGATTCTCTTCCTGTTTTCTCTGTGAGGAAGACTTTTTAAAAATGGAAACCATATACATTGCCACATTGTCTATGGTTGACGGATTTGAAAGCAAAGCACTCATCCTTTCCTGATTTTGTCTAAGTTTTTCTATACTTTCCATCATCGCATTTGTTTGCTTCTTGAGATTAACCATGCTATTCAGCTGCTTTCCCTGTTTACTACCCTCTAGTGGGGGTGAAGTTCTACCCCTGCAGACATAATGCATACCAGGCACAAACCTGTCTGCCATAGCTAAGCCCTCATAACCTCCAAGCTGGCAAGATCAATGCTCTGATACCACTGTGACGAGCTTGCCTAGCTCCTAAATATAATTCCTTTCTCTTAAATTACTTGCAATAATTGTATCTTTGTATTTTGTTTGAGTTTATTTCAAATGAAATTTCCCACCAATTTTAAATATCATAAATAATATCAGACTAAATATATTTTGAACGAACACCAATTATTCAAAATTATAGAAGTGGCAATGCTATAAACATCAAATTATTCAACAACTATTGGCACCTGGCAATTGTATGAATGTTGCAGAATTAAAATAACATCCAAGAAAGTCAACGCAACCTATATGAATCTTCAGCCACCTCCAAGAAAGAGAACGTAGCTTCTCTAATTCCAACACAGCCTGGTTGGATATTCACGCAATCAATTAAAATTGATTTCCAGCCCCCAATATTAATTACGCAGCTTGTTTGGAAGGAAACACAACTTGCTAGCAAGGTGACGCAGCCTCTTTGGAAGTCACGAGCTGGCTGTGAGCAAATACGACAGCCTCTGGATGAAACGCAGCTTCCTTCAGTGAAGTCTGCAACTCTTATTACTCCATGCTGCCTTCTGATTGATCACAGCACCAAGGAGAAGATAAAACAACCTTCTACTCAACACAATAAACAATGGAAGAAAAATCGAACCACCTCTGAATTCAGAATTTGTTCACAACTCCTCAAATTTGATATACTTCAGCATCAAATTTGAATTAATTTAACTAGCAAATAATCTCCAGTAAATCAGAAGCAAAATTCACCATTAACAAGTAATGATTCAAATTGCAAAATGAGGAATCAGTCCTCAAACCCTAGCCATGTTCTCCTCTCTCCAATTTCAATAAAAATCACAAGTCCATGAATGAATTGCTTTTGCCCAAAGCATTGCTTTTATAATAAAAGATATCTTCTCTCACACACTTTTCACTTACAAAAGACTTTGCTTTATGTGCACATTTGAAATATAATAAACTATTATATTTCTCTTCACTTTAATGCTGAAAATGACCCTTTTATTAAAATAATGCTATTCTGACACATAGGGTCCCTATTTTATGAGATCAGGATTTAAAACTTCTCAACCCGGGTCCAACAAGCTATAACACTAAGATGCCCAGAAAACATTCCCAATAAAAATGGCAACCTTAGCTGATTTAATTAAATAATAATCATCAATCACCCATCTTGCGAAAACAACTGAGGAAGCATCAGAATCAAAATCTGACAGCGCAAGAGTGATCCTGATGATGAAAGATGTTGAATGAACCTGACGGGGTGACTTCCTAAAAATAGACGCTCCCTCCAAGAATCTTGGAGTCCAAACTGGAAGCTGGAAATAAAATGTGGCAGCATCATATAACTCCTCTAAATCATCTGAGCTCGGTAGAACCATAAGTTCACTTACTATAAAGAGTAAGTCCCTCAAAAAGGGGCCAAAACCCACAACAGGGTCCTCTAATCACTAGTATTAGCCTACAAGGACCCAATGATAGGCTAAATCCACTAACTCCAATGCTAGCTCAAAATGGGGACATTACAAAAGGTAATGCTACAACCCACTGAAACCCTTAGTCTCAAGGGGTAGCGCCTCCAGCGGATCTAGAGGTAGCACCCCCCAACGAGGTCAAGACATAGTGCCCATTGTAGGGGTCTTGGGGCAGCACCCCTTGTGGGGTCCCAGGACATCGCGTAGGGTGTGCTCTCTGTCGCGAGAGAAAGCGAGGTCGAGGGGCAAATGCCAAATCAATTGCCAAATCTCTTCCTGCTAAATCTCTTAGTTGTCAAACAAAGCACTGGAACTCAAAAAAAAGTGATTGTTGTACAAATGAATAATATTGAGTTGAACATATGATGTATGGTGCAAGAACTATGTACAGCTAATAATGTGCAGCTAACTTCAAGAAATTGTTGTTGTCATACATATGAATGATATTGAGTTGGTTATACGGTATATGGTGCAAGAAATACATTTTGGCTGATGATGTATAGCTGACTTGATGGACCATACGTTAATGTTATCATTCGAAAGAAAGAACCCTGTACGGCAATTATTTGGTCCCAATAGGTTGTATGTACGCCAACATAGTCCCATATGGCACATCATACAGTGACACTCCAACTCCTACTATACAATATTATCTCTCTTTTGTACGGCTACTCCTTGGCAATGTTTGTACAACGTATGGTTTTCACGTTCCTTGCACACTCATAGAGTATGATTTTTCTATCTCTATACGGCACACTAGTACGACATGATGTTTCTCCTACTGGGTGCTTTTGTATGGCCCAACAGCTCTTCAGTCCATCCTCTTCCCTATACAAACTCCTTCCTTACATCCTCTATCCCCTATGGTACACCTCATGTATGGTGTTTTGCCCGTACAATACTTGCATCTTGCATTCGTACGGCCCAACCAAAGACTAGTACATCTCAAGGTGATACCCATACGGCCTTGTTTTTTCCCCTCTTTAGCTCACCCTTAAGCAACCATACGGCTTGCCACTTCTCTAGGATGGATTTATCTTGTACAGATGCAAACTTCTTTATGGATTCCTTGTGCTTCCACTCTTCTTCTTCACTTCTGCCTTTCTTGCTTTTGACATGGATACATGTCTTGCCTTTACCTAATAAGTGCCTCTTTCCCCATTTGGTACTTTTCTTTTCTCTTCTTGTTTGGTCCTTCATCCTCTAGGTTGACCTCCTTTATGTTTGGTTCCTTGTACTTTATCATTTTGTCCTTTTCGAACCAATGGGCCAGCATGTTATCCACTCTTTCCACCCCCTCTATATACTACATACTCCCAAGGGAAGGTGGGACTCTTGGTACCAACTTCAATTTCCCCAACTTCTTCAATTTCCCCAATTTCCAACATATTGCATTCAAGATGGAAGATTTCATAGTCCTCCATATACCAATGGAACAACCCATTGAGATAACTTGTTTCATCTTCTAAGCAATTACCGAGTTCCAATACACCATCATTGGGTTTCATCACCCCTCCTATGTTAAACTCTCTACCTTCAAACTCTAAGTTTGATGCCAACTCTTGACTGACCACCTCATTCTGCAGGTCGATGATGTACTCCCATCACTTTCAATAGTGTGTTCATCCAATTATGGTTTGCTTTTGTCATGATCAACCAACCTCTTCTAAGGAGGGCATCATATGCCTTTTTTTCCCAATAGGATGACAACGAAATCCAAGAAGTGTTGAGTGCCAATAATCACCTTCTATGTCATCAGCGTCCCAACTGGTTTGATGTCGTGTTGGTTGCCACCTACCAAACGGCCAAGGTGTTAGCTTGCTGAGGGCCTTTCATGTCTCCTCTAGCAGTACATTCACACTAGAGCCTCCATCTCGACCACAGCAGGTTTCCTCCCAATGTCTGCCACTAGCAACATCAAGTCAGTGGTGAGACTATCTTTTTGTTCCTCGGTCAGCTTGCTATGGTCCTGACCGATTGTGTCATTACCAACTATGTTGGAAATGGCCACCTTTAATTATGGCAAAGTCTCTAGAAGGTATGATACCCGTATGGGTACAATGGCTTGCAACATCTATCTCATGATAGCTTTTTCGGACTCCATCCACAAGGGAATACTAGCAGTGTCATGTAGGTGCTTCTTTCCTCCTCCATTGCCTGTTCAATGTCATCCTTGGCTTCCCGAAGTCTTTCCTTTTTCGTACAGAGGTCAAGGTATGTTGCTTTCTTCGTTTAAAGTCTGGTGATCGCCAATACCTCCTCAAGGTTTTTTATGTCCAGCATATTTATTCCCTTCTGTTTCAGGCAATTGGTGTCCTCATGGTTCCCCAGATCACACTGATGGTCCCAACCAGTGCTGAGAGGGGAGGGGTGAATCAGCACCCACTAAAACGTAAGAAACAAAATCTGATATAATCTAACTAAAACTGTAAGCAGAATAGATTCTATCACAAAAATAGCTATCACACAGTCAAGCAGTAAACAACACCAGATTTATCACGTGGAAACCCAAATTGGGAGAAAACCACAGTGTGAGGAAACCTCACAAATTTTGCACTCTTTTGAAGTACACCCTGTAAGGAGCCTTCCCTATTAAAGGATTACAAACGCACTGTTAGATGTGACCCGGTTAAGGGATTTGGAAAATAAGGCATGTTAGAACCTGCCTAGTTAGAGGACTTAAAACATCTACACAGATGTCACCTGGTCAAGGGATTTAGTACAAGGGACCTGTTAATGTCCACCCAAAATACTAAGATTTTGCTATTGCAATTGTCAGAGAGCAATAGAGGGTTTGATCTTTTAGAAATGGCTTTGTTGAGCCTGATAAGATCGTGTTGTTTCTCAATTGAGAGTCATCACCAGTCACCGCAAGTATGTTCTCCTTTGGCTGTTCTGCTTCCTTGCACTCTTCTTTTCTTCTTCTCTTCACCTTTTTTTAGCTTCTTTCAACTAATAGGTTCACTCTTTTTCTTTGGAAAAATGAAGGCAAACAATATTCTTCACAGGCTAAAGAATATATAGTCTTCTTTTCATTTTTGCTTTTTACATGCACGACCTGTTTAAAGATCTCCTTCGGATCCATCACCCAATGGAGTCTGATTTCACTGAGGAAACATCAAATGCATGCCATGTGCTTTTTCTGCTTTATGAAGGAAACGGCAAATGTGTGCCGAAAGCTTTCCTTCACTAGAGATTTCTACATGTTTTAATGCCACAAACTTCGGCATTAAAACCTTCAATTACGCCTTGCACTGATCTTCTTGATAACACAAAGTCGTCCGGATTTTGTGCAACAAATCCCGGTCAAAGAGTCACACAAGTGTCTGTCGACTGTGACTTTCCCCGGTCTTGGTTCCCAAAACCATAGATTGAAATCCTACGAGTCTTCCCAACTCAATGCTGGGATATCCAATCGGTTAAGGCCAACGTGACAAGATCAATTGATTTGATCTTCTGTGATTTAGGCTATGTAGGGCCGAGGCGGGTTCACCTGATCCTGAATCAAAACACTTGATCCAAGATGTCTATAGCAGATAAGTTAGAATACCGATGCAACGAAAGAATCCTAAATGGCAAGATGATAGGAGACTTTTGATTTGCACAATAATACTGAAATTGCTGAAATGACGTCAATCTATGCAACTTCAAATATAACTATATAAAATAATGCTTCAAACTCGTGAATTCTGTACTGAAAACAAGGACAAATGATTATATGAATATATAAATATTTTAGAGTGAAAAAGTGATTGTAAACTTCAGAGATAAATGAATATACTAATTCTTCAAAGCCAAGATATGAAATAATTGTCAGCATATAAATTATGAATTATGAATAATGAAAAGATCAGTGCCAAATTCTGAAAGGGCAATAAAATCAAAATTATAAGCTTATTATGTACAACTTTCTAAAATTCATGCAGTTAAAACCATAAACAATTTGATAATTCAAATGTGACAAATCAAATATACTTATGCAATTTCAAACTAGTCTAGATTGCACTTTAACTCCTCAGATATAGAGACAAACTAGACACATATTCGAAAAACAATAAAATATTTTACGATATCTGTGATACTCAAATTCGAAATGCTATAAACAATCTTATCAATTTATTTGAAAAATAAACTATTCACAGAATACTGAGAAAGAAATTATAAAAGGATGGAGCTATATAATATTTTTAACTTCAAAGCCTCGCATAAATAAACAGAATAGATAAGCTTACTGGTTATGCCAGAAATAAAATTGTGATGAAGGCAACCAATATTGATGACCTATCCATTGCAATTTGATCCACAATGCATATAAAAATTTTATTCAATAATCCACCATTAACGGGCTTTGTTCAATGTTAAATCCTTGCCAAATGAATAAGTTTTTAGTCAAAACGGTATAATATTCGCAAGTTTAAAATGTGCTCTTGTCGTGACTTTTTTTTGGTTTGATTTTACACTTAATATTTATATGAGGTTGAAGGGATGTCGGTTGCTTTTTCAAGCACCACACTGTTTCATAACAAATAACTAATGCCCCTCGTATGATATATAATATTAATTATACATAATGATTTTAACTATAGCGGATGAGTTTATGATTGTTGTTTATTCTTATTTATATAAGTTTTAATGATGATGTGGACTTAACAATCCATCACTCCTTCATTCTGACCGGATACATATTCCCACATTCCTCATAACATCTCCATTGCAAATGACTAGTATTTTTGAAAGGTTTGTCCATATCATTAATTACCCGATACAAATTTCAAACTTTAACGGTGCTTCCAGGAGTTCGGTTGCTGTCATCTATGCTCCAGTTTGGCGGTCGATACTTAACCATGGGCAACAACGGTTTCAACATACTCCTCTGTTTATGGCAATATAGATGGAATGATTTCAGAAATGAGACTCCTTGCACGAACGGCTCCTTCATACATACCTGATGAATCTTTATCTCGAACATAAGGTTCCAATTTTGAATTACGCAGTCAATCTTCTCCCTGTCTGAAGCCGTCTGGAATTCTGAACAAGGTGTGACTTCTCATTTCGAAACATTTGCTATGGTATTGAGTTCCTAAGTCTCTACTAACATTACTATAGCTTTTCATTCTCCACACTCTTCCTCAGCACTCTTATTAAGCTTTTCACTTCAAATGTGCGATCTTCTCAATGGAAATCTGGACATGGATTATTAGCACTGAAAAAATAGAGAATAAAATTAGATAGGATAAATAAATAAAAAATGTCGAAACTATAAGATACAACAATACTTCGTAATCAAACTTATGAATAATAGTGGCTTGAGGAAATCTGAGACTTAATTAATATGAAAGTTTAGTCCTGACAGTAATATATTAATAATTTGAAAGACAAAGATAACCATAAGAGTAAGTGGAATAGGTATATAAATGGAGTCTAAATTTTATAAAATTTAGGCTCCATCACCCGGTTCATCAGTCTTGATGATATCTTCACTGATCAGTTTATATCCCTAGGTTGTGCACAAATAAAAACCTTCACCTGTCACCATTTCTTTCTTTGTCTGTACCGGTTGGATCCTCGGTTCCGGTTATACACTTTATCGGTCAAAGTACTGAAACCTTGATTACCGGTTGCGCCTTCCTTGGTTACCGGTTGCTCTGATGATCAGTTAGAGCTTTATCAGTAACAGAGACAGTGCCTCTTCTTGCTCACTACATGTCACTGGTCTCCAAACCAGTCTCTCCTTGCGCTTATAATTGTCAGTTTTACCTGCTTGGCATATGTACCTGTCCTTGGTTCCTGATTGAACACTGTAGACATCCCTAGTCATAAATGACAACACCTCTTTGCCAATCAATGACAATACCTCTTTGCCATGTACCGGTTAATGCCAACAATCTCCCCCTTCGGCATTGATGGAAAAACATAAACATTACCGGTCAAAATCTCCCCCTTTGACAATAATGCCAAAGGCTAGTCAAATGACTACCTTTATGAAATCTGCTCCCCATTCGAGCAGCAGTCCTTTATCACCAATCCTGTTAAGATGAGGCTGAATCCTCTATTGACGCACAATGGATTGATGAACACCTTTGTCTTGTTACTGAAGATCAAGAAGGGGCATTACCCCTAATTTACCTCTAAGATACTCAAAGGTACTCTTCGGTAAAGGCTTTGTGACTATGTCAGCAACTTGTTCTTTTGTAGGAACATATTCCAATTTTACCTCTTTATTTTGCACCTACTCTCTCAGATAGTGGTACTTTATAGCAATGTGCTTTGTTTTAGACTGCATGACAGGATTTTTAGATATATTTATTGCACTTGTACTGTCACAGTAAATTGCAATCGGTCCAGGTACCTGTTCTTGAATTCCTTCCAATATCTATTTGATCCAGATCACCTGTGTGCAATTGATTGCAGTAGCAACATACTCGGCTTTTGCTGTGGACTGTGAAATGCAGTTCTACTTCTTACTCGTCCATGACACAATCCTCTCTCCAAGAAAGAATGCACCTCCACTTGTTCTCTTTTTGTCATCAATATTACCAGCCCAATCTGCATCAGTGAATACCTTTATCTCGAAACCTCCTTTGTGAGGAAACCATAGGCCATACTCCTCAATACCCTTTAGGTATCTGAAAATTCTCTTCACTGCTATTAGATGTGTCTCTTTTGGGTTAGCAGAGAATCTGGCTACAATGCCTACTACATGTGCAATATCAGGTCTACTATGCACAGCATACTGTAACTTGCCAATCATTGATCGATACAATGTCTCATTTACATCTTTTGCATCATCCTCTTTTGATAACTTGAGGTTAGTTATCATTGGTGTGCCAACTGGTCTAGATTCTTCTAGCCCAAAAGATTTAAGAATATCTTTAACATACTTAGACTGAGAAATAAAAATAGCTTCTTTTAGCTAATGGACTTGCAATCCAATGAAGAATTTTATGGCTCCAATCATGGAAATTTCAAATTCTTTCATCTCCTCAACGAAGTCTTTGCACATTTTGTCATCTCCTCCAAAGATGATGTCATCCAAAAATATTTCAGCAATTAGGTTCCCTTTTTTGTCAGTCTTGAGATACATATTGTTTTTATCCCCTGTTCTTGTGAATCCTATGGTCAAGAGGTATGAATGTAACCTTTCATACCAGACCCTTGGGGCTTGTTTCAGCCCATAAAGTGTCTTTTTCAGTTTACAGACCATACCACTTTTCTCTGTGGATGAGAAGCCTTTTGGCTGTTCTATGTAAACTTCTTCCTCCAATATACCATTCAGGAATGCAAACTTTACATCCATCTGGTATACTTTGAACCTTTTATGAGCAGCATAAGCGAGTAGGATTCTTACTCCTAGTCTGGCCACAGGTGCAAAGGTTTCTCCATAATCTAGTCCTGCCTCCTGTGCATATCCTTTGCAGACTAGCCTAGCTTTGTTCCTTACCATCTTTCCTTCTTCATTTAATTTGTTTTTGTACACCCATTTGGTCCTAATGACATTCTT
The DNA here is from genome assembly GCA_027943335.1 of Chamaecyparis obtusa. Classification (NCBI taxonomy): domain Eukaryota; kingdom Viridiplantae; phylum Streptophyta; class Pinopsida; order Cupressales; family Cupressaceae; genus Chamaecyparis; species Chamaecyparis obtusa. Next base: position 2,172,648 of record BSBK01000213.1, on the reverse strand, counting down.
GTCCTATGGTCTAGGAACAAGAGTCCATGTTTCATTCTTCTCAATTTGCTCAATCTCTTCTTCCATTGCCTTGACCCAATTCTCATCCTCCAGAGCCTCTCTAGTGGTTTTGGGCTCTATACTCGAAAGTAAGCAGATACTTTCTCTAGCCTTTCTCCTAGTTAGAATATTAGCATGTTAATAAAGCAAAAAATATTAAAATTTAATAAATTTGAATGATTGTTTTTTCCTTATATGCCTTCTCTTTGACCTAAAAAGGTCATTCCATCATTTTCAAAGGCTTAAAGGAGAGGAAAAAGGCTTGGGAGAAGAATATAGGGGTTTAAAAAAAAAATTAGCAAATCAATTAGCTCTCATATCCTAACTGCTGATTGTTCGTGCTAGTTTCTAGCTTGTATTCACACATTGAAAGGAGCTGAAAGAAGTATTTGGAGGAGGCCTCTATAAATTTGAGTTGCATTTCTTCATTTTTGAAGCAATTATGAAAAGGTAAGTTGCATTTTTGTGTTGTTTTATGAATTTTTTACATTCAAATTTCATATTTTCATTGTGTTTACATTTGTTTGTCATTAGAATCTTAGATTTTCTACATTTTATGTTGATGAAAAAACTTGAAAAGAAAGAGGCCCTAGTCTTTGATTTTCATTATTGTAGATACTTATTATTTTTATTTATGATATATTGCAACAACAGCATAATGTCTCAGCCTAAAGGTAATTCATCTAGGCCTATAGAAGAGCAGAAACCCACAATTTTTGAGGAAAAATAGTGCAAAACCCTAAGCACGGGCATGGGCGACCAAAAAATTTGAGAAACCCTTGAAAATTGCAGACAAACAAACCAAACTCCATCAACTTGCTCTGATACCCTATAATAGTAATTGTATATTCAATAATGAAGACGGAGTTTACAATAAATAGCCAATTACATTACGATGTTTCTAAAAGAAGAAAATGTAAATAGAAGTCAGAAAAAGAAACTACCTAAACAAAGATGACCATTAAAGAAACATTACATTATTCAATAATCTCGGCTAGCCCAAAAGTTTGAAAAACTCGAGACTCACCAAAAAACTCAGAAAAAATCAACAATAACTCGGCAAATTTATCTAACATTTTGATGCGGGGGCATTCTTGGGTCCTCAGTGAATCTGCATGGTGGTGTATTTCTTGGCCGATGTTACTCGATTGCAGCTTTAATCAGTGGTCTCAGTTATTGAAGGAAGCTCGGTCACTAAAGGAACTCGGTGAAGCTTCTAGTGCTCGGTGGAACTGGTGCTCGGTGATGCCTACGTTGCTCGGTATTGCTTGGCTTGGTCGGTTGTTTCACTGGTGCTCGGTTGTTTCTCTGGCGCTCGGTAGTTTGGTTTACCGACTGGAGTTCTTGGTGGTTTGGTTGACCGACTTGGTGCATTTATTGTTGGTAGATGGTGTCGCATTCTCCTATGTGGATCTGGAGGCCGACATGTTGAATTAAATGATTGTAAGGCTATTTGAGAGCTGACTTGTATTGTATTTAATATTTGTTTGTAAGAGTTAATTGTTTCATCCAGCCGACTTGTGGCTGATGATTAGTATTTAAGGAGTGTTTGGGTAGTTGTTTTAGGAATCAGAGGGGAAGTTCTGAGAGCTGAGTTAGGAGAATCGGATAAGTGAAGTTGTGGAAAAGATCCTACGAGATCTTGCAGATCAGATTGTTATCTGATAATTGTAATAGCAGAGCTAGTGGTTGAGGCTTGGAGACAAGGAGATTGCTTGGTGGCTTACGAGCTCAAGTTTAGATCTGCCTTAGGGTTTCCATCAGTTGCTGATACTTTTCAAAACTGAACTAGCTGGAGTTGTGTTGGATCTTGTTGATCTTGCTGAATTACTATTGTTTGTAATTGGCCCTAACTCGGAAGGCCTTACAGTCGGGCATGCTAATGGAAAATTTGATATTAAGCATATCTTGTTGTGTTGTTCCGCTGTGTTCTTGATTGGCTGCAAGGTTGAACTGTCCTTAATTGGATCCACCATCCCTTGACCTGCGTTAGGTGGTATTAGAGCTGAGTTGATCTTGTGGAGCGAAGGTTAACCTAGCAAGGCTGATCTTGCGAAGTTGATCTTGTGGGCGAAGAGATCGTATGATCTGGGTTGCAGATCCGTGGCACTGAACTTATGGAATCTTGGCCTAGTTGTTTGTGCGAGGTGGCAGGTTGTGATCTGACTTGCATACAACTTGGAGGTTGTCACAAGGTGGTCAGTGTAGGGTTTTGTTGCAGAGGGTTTCTCTTATCTTTAAAGATGCCTCCGAGAAGATTGGACCCTAGAGTGATTGCGGATCTCTGTGATACTGTGGAATCTAGGATTACAGGGAAGGTGAAATCTGATTTTAGATCTGAGATGGAGTTGATGAAGAATGACATGGTCACTGACATCATGAGAGTTGTTGCTGATGTACCTCGGAATGTTGGTACTGAAGATGGGTATGAGGAAGCTGCTGAAGACTTTGAAGCTGTTGGATCTAGTGGTGATGACCGGAGGGATAGATCTAGTGAAGACAAAACTGCTCGGTTGCATAGATCTAGAGCTCGGTTAAGTAATAGTTACCGAATGGAAGTCTCTACTTTCTCTGGTACTTTGAAACCCGAGAATCTGATTGACTGGATTGGTGAACTTGAAGATTTCTTTGAGCTGGAAGAAATTGAAGACCCTCTTCAGGTGAGGTTGGCATAGACAAAATTGAAAGGACATGCTGCTCTTTGGTGGAAAGAATTACAAAGAGATAGAGAAGATGAAGGTGAAATGAAAATCAATCGGTGGAGGTTGATGGTGACTAAATTGAAAGCTAAGTTCATACCTGCTGACTATGAGCTTGACTTGTTTAAGAAGTTGCAAAATCTGAAGCAGAAGGATTTGACTATTGAAAATTATACTGAGGAGTTCTACAAGCTTGCTATTCGGTCTGGACACAGAGAACTTGGTAAGGAAAAGGTAGCTCGGTATGTGAATGGTTTGAGATTCAATATCCAGGATGAGCTTGGTATACTAAAGATTGATTCGGTTGAAGATGCTTATCAGTATGCTCTGAAGGCAAAAGATAAGTTGAAGAGGAAACAACATGGTAATCCCCGAGGGAAGGAAAAAATTGATCACTCGGTGAAGGATAAACCGAGTGCAGAAGATGAACAGAAACCTGTAGAGCCGAAGAAGAAGAGAGGTAGAGTTATGTTTAAGGGTACTTTCTATAAATGTGGTGAAAGACACCGTTCTTTTGAGTGCACACAGAAGAAGCTTAGTGACCGATGAACTGCTGTGGTGAATGAAAATGTTGAGAATGAACCTGAATCTGAGAACTTGTTGGTTCGGCGAACATTGCTTGGTACAAAGAAGGAACCTTGTCAGAGGAGTAACTTGTTCAGGACTCGGTGCAAGTCTGGAGGTAAACTTTGTAATGTTATTGTTGATAGTGGTAGTACTGATAACCTTGTTGCTGAGGACATGGTTCAGAAACTTGGTTTGAGTAGAATGAGACATCCACATCCTTATAGGATTGGCTGGTTGCAAGATGATCATGCTCTAGAAGTAAGAGAACAATGCTTTGTTGATGTTCAGATTGGCCAGTATAAAGATCTTGTGTTATGTGATATTGTGGAGATGAATAGTTGTCATATATTGCTCGATAGACCTTTGGCAATATGATTGCAGAGCTATGTATGATTGTGTGAAGAATGTGTTTACTATTGAGAAGCATGACAGGAAGTTTTCCCTAATGCCTTTACTGGATACAACACTCGGTAGGAGAAGTCTGAATATTGGTAGCTGAGTTGAGTTGGTAGATCCTGAGAGGATGGATGATCAGTTTGGAGAACAGACCTGTGTGTTATCAAGGAAAGACTTGAAAAGACGGAGGAAGCTGAAGTGGAAGAGTATACAAAGTGAAAAGATGGAGGACTTGTATGTGTAGAACCAGTTCAGGGTTTATGTGCTGAATCCCGAAAGATTTTCTTCTCACATATGAACATCTTTTCGAACCTGGGGTGTCTAATGCAAGGGCATTCTTGGGTCCTTGGTGAATCTGCATGGTGGTGTGTTTCTTGGTCAGTGTTACTCGGTTGCAGCTTTAACCGGTGGTCTCGGTTATTGAAGGAAGCTCGGTCGCTAAAGGAACTCGGTGAGCTTCTGGTGCTCGGTGGAACTGGTGCTCGGTGATGCCTATGTTGCTCGATATTGCTTGGCTTGGTCGGTTGTTTCACTGGTGCTCGATTGTTTCTCTGGCACTCAGTAGTTTGGTTTACCGGCTGGAGTTGTTGGTGGTTTGGTTGACCGTCTTGGTGCATTTATTGTTGGTAGCTGGTGTTGCATTCTCCTATATGGATCTAGAGGCCGACATGTTGAATTAAATGATTGTAAGGCTATTTGAGAGCCGACTTGTATTGCATTTAATATTTGTTTGTAAGAGTTAATTGTTTCATCCAGCCGACTTGTGGCTAATGATTAGTATTTAAAGAGTGTTTGGGTAGTTGTTTTAGGAATCAGAGGGGAAGTTCTGAGAGCTGAGTTGGGAGAATCAAATAAGTGAAGTTGTGGAAAAGATCTTGCAGATCAGATTGTTATCTGATAATTGTAATAACAGAGCTAGTGGTTGAGGCTTGGAGACAAGGAGATTGCTTGGTGGCTTGGGAGCTCAAGTTTAGATCTGTCTTAGGGTTTCCATCAGTTGTTGATAGTTTTCAGAACTGAACTAGCTGGAGTTGTGTTGGATCTTGTTGATCTTGCTGAATTACTATTGTTTGTAATTGCCCCTAACCCAGAAGGCCTTACAGCCGGGCATGTTAATGGAAAATCTGATATTAAGCATATCTTGTTGTGTTGTTCCGTTGTGTTCTTGATTGGCTGCAAGGTTGGACTGTCCTTAATTGGATCCACCATCCCTTGACCTGTGTCACATTTGAAAATATATTATTTTTTAAAATATTCCAAAAAACACATATATAATATGTTGTAAAACATGTTATTGATTTTCATCGTATATAAATCAAAATTTGAGTTCAATACATATTAATTTCAAGTTTTGGTATCAATGACAATTATAAATCATAAATTTGGTGGGGTTCAAACTCTAAATCCTAATTAGATCAATATAATAAATAAATGATGAGAAGAAAATTAATAACCTTAATAAAAGAAGCATAAACCTTAAGCCATCTAAGAATGTTGGATTTACCCATTTCTATAGGGAAATAAATCACTTAAATATCTAGCCTAATTAAATAATTAAATAAAATTAGACTAGATTGAATACCTAAAAATATAATTTATATAAATTATATGTGACACTGAGGTCATGTTTTGATGATGGTATACTACCACGGTGTGAGAGATATTTATATGTTTAAAACATAAATATAAAATCGCTTACATTATAATTGTTTCAAGTAGAACCAAGACATTTAAAATTTTATGAAAAACATTTGAAGAATAAGCTTTTCCCAAATTTTGCAAACCGTGCATAAGTATTTGAAGCAATGACATCACATCACTAAAAAAACCCTTCTCATGTCACTAAAAACCCTACAAAATGGCATCTAAGAAAACAAATCCAACCTTTTCTACATTTTTGTAAATTTAATGGTGAGTTTTTTTTGGCATTAACAATGAAAAAAATCGCGAGTTTTTTAATAGAAATCACCGCAATTTTTCGGTTTGACATGGCAGGAAGTAATGGCACGAATCACTTGCCAGACCATCAAGTGCACAAGTACTCGCACTTCTAGCGAGTTTTTCGCAATTTTTTCAACTGTGGCAGAGATCATAGTGATCAGTGCACTAAGTGCAAATTCATCTACAAGGTCAATTCACTTAAGCAAACATCTCTAATTGTAAAAATCAGGGATAGTGAGTCGTATTGATAATTGTCATTTAATATATTATTGTCTTTATATTATCAATTACATAAGATAATAGTGATATCAGATATTGTAATTCATAATAAGTATAAGGAATTCAAGTTAATTGTCACATAATTCCAAGATATCCTAAAAGTAGACATTAGATGTGGTATTAGAGCTAATGAACCTGCCAGCCTGTGAGAACATTTCAGATGGGCAGAAATAATGATCATTCAAGGATTGGTATAAACTTAATGATAAAATGGATCCCCCAACACAATATAGTAACACTCAAGAAAGATTGACACATTTATTGGGCATCCTAAAACAAGTAAATGGTAAAAACAAGGATGGAGGCAATGTCAGAAATGGAGATCAATACATTAACAACCCATCTCAAAATAAGCATATGCCTACAATGATGCATGTGCCTCATTAATATGAGTTTATATCTTTAGGTTATTACATTTGGATGAGATCTGTTTGTAACCTCCTCGTAATCCTATAGTAATTCAATAATAAACTAAATTTTTTGATTTAGCATGTATCCAGGAAGTTAGAATAAGTTCAGTAGTAGTTTTGATTTTACTAATTAAGGGAAGATTTGGACGAGTCTTTTCCTGGATAGAGTTAGTTCAATTTCAATGTATAAAATCAAGTCTTGTACTCAGCACAAACAGGAGAATTCCCATGCAAGTGAATAAAATATAATAATTCTCATTATTAAGATATATGATAGCCATATTCTCTGCTTTGTCTGATCTTTCGTGCGAACTCTTAGAAATTTCTGCAAAAATTTTAACCAAGCTTGGTCGGCACCAATTTGGTATCAACGCTGGCAGATTCTGAGAGCAAACTGTAATGTCCCCTGTTAATTTAACAATAACATATGTAGTAAAAATAAAGAACAAATAATGAATTATGAATTTTTGGCTATTTTCAATCCAAATTACAAGACTGATCTTATTTTTACTTCAATCCTTGAGAAGGGAGAAGACATTGGAGGCAAACCAAAGCGCTTAAAGACCATTGATAGACTCCCTCAAAGTTTACAGACTCAGCCCTTAACCTGCCTCGAGCTCGAGCTCTCAAGGTTAAAGAGGGGCTGGTCCCTACCCTATCTTAAGAGTTACCCTACTGGATTTAGACTGCCCCTATTTGGTAGCCTCTGCTTTCCATTCTCGTATTTGAAGGAGTAACAGAGATCAATTTTATATTATGTTTGGGATTCCTGACTATCTTAATTCCTTACCAGATAATATAGACTAATACCTCCTCCTTGGAGAGTATCAATTATATTTACAATCTCTTATTCTTCCTCCATAATATTAGTGATATTAATTAACCATATATATATATATATTATTAAAATCTTAACAATATACATATACAAATGCTCTATATATTAGCCCCTATATTTCTGATTATTATTTATATATATAACAGTATATATCTTAATCTATATATATTTCTGGTTCATTAATATTAGCACATATATAAATGCAATATATATATATATATATATATATATATATATATCTATATTAGTTCATATATATACGTGTGATTTATTATTATCAATCTATATATAAATGTTGGATATATGTAAGTTCATATGTATATATATATATTCCTAATATCACTGTTATATATATATATATATATATACTTTTCTGATTTCACTATTATAACTGGAATTAATACTATGCATGTATATGTATTATCCATATTTCTTAATAATGTCCCGATTCAGTATTTTGTAATCAATAGTAACTTATTGAAGCTTGCCAGCCAACAATAAGTATGATTCATTTCATTGTTCCTTTCTCCATCGGTCAACATCCAATATATATTTCATAATCTCCCTCTACCATTCTCTTATTTACTCTCCAATGGGAATTATTATATCCCTCTCTCTTTGACGTCCAGTACTCTCTTCTCAAAAATACTCAATGTATGAAGTTTCTTCTTCTCTATTCCATAATCCCCTCCCATTGCTGAAGTGGAAATGTGCCTTCATATATCTCCCAAGTGGAACGATGAGTTGCTTCCCAAAAGACATGTCTCATGTCGATTCATTACGACTTCCTTACTAATCACACCACTTCATGACAATTATAGTTATTGATTAGACTTGCACTCATAATCAATCCTCCATACATCGACAATATTCTTAGTGACGTGTCTTATTTGTTGTTTCTCTATTGTTCCAAACTATCCCTATTTCCAATTGATTACTATTCTTTATACAGGCAGCGTTGGTTTTGGTCAAGTCTTTATTCTCTGAGACTAATATTGATGCAGACTCTTTACATCTTCCTAGGAATCGATATGATTCTACTTACCTTCTGACTGATATCGAGCCTTTGATTAATAACACTGTTGATTAATTCTGAGCATAGATTGTGATAATGCAGTTGCTACCCTTCATCGGTTATGATATAGACAATTTTCTGTCACCTCCTCATGATTAGCGATATGGACATAATTGATTGTAATCTCCATATATTATTTAGTTATAGACTCTCTTATCGTCCATATAGAATCAATTATTGTTGAAGTCGATCAAATATTATAAATTTTGATAATATTAATAATATAGATGATATTAAATAGTTAATTTATAATGATATTAATTACAGATATATGGATATTGATTATTATTTTCTTTCTTTTGTTCATTAAATAAGGAATTTAAATAAATAGTCAAATATATATTTATATTTAAACAATTATATGTGTACATTTATATTGTTCACGTGCTAATATCGGGTCATGACGGACCACCCCTCTCAAAATTGCTTGTCCTCAAGCAATTACTAGCATAATTTCTCATTGAATTATAGTTTTGTTTAAACTATTTTATAGTGGTGTCGAACAAAGTTACCATTTTTTGGATACCTTGTTACTATAAATTGTTTTAGATAAGTCAAAATTTAAGGTCGTACATCATAAAATATATGCACGAATATGTGAAATCACAAAGTAAACATGAAGAAAACACTATTAATGCATGAATATGTGAAGACAAAGTATATACAAAGAATACAAATTGACGCATGAATACACGAAGCATACATATTGAAGACGCGAGTCATACACATTGATACAGGAAGACACGAAGCATACACAAAGTATACACATTGTTTGAATTAATTTCAACTGTTAAATCCTGTATTTCATATTAAGTAATTTATCTTATATTTCTTGTTGCTAAGCTTGATCCGGTATTACTTTTTTCTAAGGAGAGAGGAGGTCGAAATACAATCCAAGGCGCTTAGAGACCACTTGATAGATTCCCTCAAAGTTTACAGATCCATTGGGACATTTTTTTCCTCAAGGATTAGAGGGTCGCTGATCCCCACCCTATCTTGGGAACCATCTTTTTGGGATTTAGACTGCCACTCCTTGAATTGCTTCAACCTTCCTTCTTAATTAATAAGGCAATATGAGGATCTTAGCCATTCATCACTTATTTAATTATGTTTTCAAGCTTCAACATTACCTGATATAGTAGGATGTGTATATTACAGTTTCATCCCTTTTATTCACAAAAAAAAATGATTCATTAATTTGTTTTTACCCTACAGGATGCAAGATCATTGCTCTGATGCCAATTGTAATGTCCCTTGTTAATTTAACAATAACATATGTAGTAAAAATAAAGAACAAATAATGAATTAAGAATTTTTGGCTATTTCCAATCCATATTAATGAATAGACATGTCCCATGAAGGGACATGTCTCTTCTTATCTTTACCATGTATATATTCAAGAGATCGATGCATTTGGAAAGCACATACTTTTACGGCAGTGCTATTACATTTGCAGCGATCTTAAATTTAACATGGTGTCAAAGCAGTTACGATTCTATGCCTACTGTATTATAAAAAGATTATTAGCAGCGTAGATTTCAAATTATATGGGAATGCTGCTCATTATTGAGGATCGTCAAGAATATTATTTGATGAATTATGTTCATATATTTGATGTCCCTGCAAAATATTATTGGGTTTATGTGAAGTTGTGTGCTTAAATATTAAAATGGAAGGGACTCTTAATATTTGCAAAGCATATTTTAATTATAGTAGGTGTTAGGCTTATTTTAATTAAAGTATCATGGAGTTGATTATTGTAACTATTTTCAAACCCCAATATACATTCATACTCCATGGGAAGATTGTTTGAGGCTCTCTGTACTAATTTGGCAATGGGAATATAAGAGATTAGAAGAATATTTGCATTCGCTAGCAAATGTAGCAGCACGAGTACCCTCCTGGAACACAAAGTTAACCATGGTATCATTCACGCCATCATGAATGAATATTTGACATCAATCTGCCATCTCAGTTCGAAGCAATATGAAGCTTAGTGCTCGGTTTGTAAAGAATTAATGTAGGAATGGCTTATGTGATCATGCTGCATATCCAATATTTGTTTACATCAGTTATATCTGCCAACTTGCAAACATCGCACCAAAGGTTCTTTGATATTCCTGCTATACATATATATTTCTGGTATTCACCAGTAACCTGAGTGAATGATATATTAGTTCACCTTGAATAACTTCATTTCCAGGTTGAGATAAATTGTTGGTCAATATATTAAATTCCAACGTAGATTTAATTAAGGATCATTATCGATTCTATATAAAATTGGGAATGACTAGGCGATGATAATATTAGGAGAGCTCGTGTGCTAACACGAATCAATTTAAATAAGGAGAGTTATAGCATCAACTTTGTATTGTTATATACTTTTCGGGAACTATAGTATATGAGTAATGACACATTTATTATGTTATCTGAGTGCTGATTAGTATACGATGAAAGATTATAATTGTCATTACTTCATATCGTGTTAGCAGCTTGTTGATCGTAGTTCTCCACCGAATTATCGCAGTACCTAAACTTCACTCTACTGTGTATATGCAAGTGAGTGGAGAGACTGCAAATGAATCTTTGTCGAAGCGATGGTGAGAATCCCACAAATAAATACCTGGGTGTGGAGCGAAAAGGAAGATTCCCCAATATGAGGCGATTCTCATTTCTTGAAGACATGAAAGAAATAATACATTTACTCTGTAAAGTTCAATATATATGATGATTAATATTGGGAATATACATATATATGTATGAGTGGGTGGTATTTCATATTTATATATAACAGAGATATATGAGTAAGATGACGATCCATCTTGGGCTCAAGCATGATCACCATTATCAAATTCAAATGCTAACGACATGCCATATACAACTAGCAAAATTGGGGAATTCATTAAAGATATATTGGATTTGATACTACTATCAAAATTTATAATCTTGAAGTTAGAATCTACTTTATTCCTTCACTTAGGCCAGAATTTCCTAGAACCTGAAACACTATATGTTTATGTCATCATACAAGTTGCTCGTGAACCTAGCCTTTGCTATTATCTTCATAGTGATATATTCATCAAAGGATGTCCATATTGAGATCATGTCCCAAGGAGGGACATTACAATGGTATCAAGGATTGTTGAGTGTGGTTATATGAGCTTAGAGAGAATTTTATGGGACAAGGTTTTACTTACGGGAGAAAATGACAATAATTATATGAATAACTAATTCCAGTAATATGAAGATGCGTTGGAAGACATATGTAAAGACAAAATAGTGAAACACTTAATCAGTAATATTAGAATTGACATTATGAGAAGGCAGCAACAAAAAATAAAAATAAAAAAATGTGATGGTCGACTCCTACGTTGACAATGAGGATGATTGTGGCAAAATTATATTTCAACTGACAAGTTGAGCATGGAGAGTGGGCCTGAATTCAAAGCAAAGTGCTTTCTCTTGCCGACGACTTCGTGTTTCTCATGACTCAAGAGTTAGAGAACTTATAAGCACACTATATGCTATAATGTTCAAAGTATACGAAAATGAAGGTTATTGTTCGAAGGGTGTGCATCTATGTTAGTAAGAGAAGTTGAAGAATAGTCTTTAACTACATGAGATCAGTATTTTTTTGGTTCAATTTCTAAGTATTGTATTTCTAATCTCTCTTATTCAATACGTACTATAAGATTTATTTGCCTTGATATTTATTTGAGGATGCTCTTGCGGGAAAAGAAGGATTGCTATCAGATTCAGAGGGAGTCTGACATTTTATCTAACCTTGGATGAGAAGGTCAGAAAATATACGAAGCACACTATATGCTATAATGTTCAAAGTATACGAAAATGAAGGTTATTGTTCGAAGGGTGTGCATCTATGTTAGTAAGAGAAGTTGAAGAATAGTCTTTAACTACACGAGATCAGTATTTTTTTGGTTCAATTTCTAAGTATTGTATTTCTAATCTCTCTTATTCAATACATACTATAAGATTTATTTGCCTTGATATTTATTTGAGGATGCTCTTGCGGGAAAAGAAGGATTGCTATCAGATTCAGAGGGAGTCTGACATTTTATCTAACCTTGGATGAGAAGGTCAGAAAATTGATATCACATTCAGAAGAATCTGATGAACCATTAGAGGAAACCTTGGATGAGAAGGTTAGAAGGTTGATATCACATTCAAAAGAAGTTTGATGAACCATTAGAGGAAACCTTGGACGAGAAGGTCAGAAGGTTGATATCACATTCAAAAGAAGTCCGAAGAACCATCAAAGGAAACCTTGGACGAGAAGGTTAAATGTTGATGTTAGTACTCAAATATTCAGAGGGAGTTAGTACGACATCTAGAGGATATGCCTTATTTAATTTCCAAAGATCTTGCTCATATTGATTCAAAGGGAGTAAACCATATCAAGATGGTTTCCCTAGTGACCAAGAAACTATTAAAGGAAAAAGAATTGTGATTCAAATGATGAAATTCCATGTATGTGAACTAGAAGGCTTTTATGCAGATATCTAGGTCATGACATTCCTAGATAGATGGTTGGGAATTCAAGAAAAGAGTTTAATACAGACTAAAGAACAAAGACACGACTTGCTTGCAGAAGGTTGATATTAGATTCAGAGGGAGTATGATAGTTCATCTAAAACAACCTTGGACAAGGAGGTGAGGAGGTTGTTACAAGGAAGCATCCAGAGGACTATAATCATGAGATTGAGTCTCATGTGTGCTGTCTGAAATGCTTTTATGCTATCTCCTTCATAACTTGGAGTTCACCTAGAGTGATGCAAACTATATAAGAGATATAGTGCATAAGTATGCTATTCAAGGTACATTATCCCTACAGAACATATGGCTGATATTCTGAAATGACCCTAACCGGCCATCTACTAATTTTCACCGATAAATCTTAAGCAGCTTTGAAATAACCACTAACATGCAAATAACCAACAGATACTCTCAAATAACCAGTAGATTTATTCATAAACTAGCAAATACAATCTCATGAAATAACTCAGAAATTTGGTTTTGTATTATACATCAGCAATACAATAACCAAGAAATACAATATCCAATCTAAAATAAAGCAAAGAACAGTAAGACTGGATGAAAGGAACCTGGTAAAACAATGGCGAACTCTGAGTGAATCCGCATCGGGATGAATCGGGTTTCCGTCCAATCCACCAAGAAATGCTGAAGGTTTCCGTCCTCAGATTTCTGATTCGATAGCTGAAGCTTCTCGAATTCTCAAGGAGAGATAAAAATCCATAAACTGAAGCATGCTGAATGAGACTCCAAAACCTCCTTTTATGGATGCAGCTGTGACTCTTCAAATTCCCCACTGTGACTCTTCATATGCCCATTTCGTCTCTTTATAATTTCACTTTAAGTCACTTTTAAATAAAATGACGGTTGAGTTATAAAGTAAAATAATAAATAAAGTGAGGGAAACTTCCGGCATTAAAACGGCGGCCCAAACAAGCTCGGATGCCGACATGTGATAGCTCACCGGAAAGCTCTCGATGAGACACTCCAAGTCCACTACTGAGAAGCCGAGAATTTTGAACCCCTGTTGACTTACTATAAATAGTAAGTACCCTGGAAACCTGCAGAAACTACTCCAATTGGCCTGGAACTGAAACCACCTAGGCCAACTATCTCCTGGTGCACTGCTATGCCACGGCTAGCCCTCCAGACCAAGGTGAAAAGGCTAACAACACGGCACAATATAATGTACCCCAAAAGGGGGACATTACAATCATCCCTTCCCGGAGATTGCTTGCCCTCAAGCAATCGGTATCTGCATGCTGAGATCAAATACCGGGATCCCAAACCAACCTCTAGGAGGCGGCTCCATCAACCAGTCGTGTGAAACGGACCCAATCATTATGCTCCGATCTGTGAAGCCACTCGTACAATAACCAAACAGCAGCCCATATAATGTCAGAATCCCAAATCACTACAAGATCTGTCGAACCACTCTGCCTGTGCTGCTAACATCTGTAAGAAGGATCTCAACCCAACTGAGGACCTCACTCCAATTGGGCTCTCCCACGCCTCTATGGCCATATGCCGGAGAACACCAAATCTCATACTGCTCGGCTCCAAAAATGAAAACCAACCTCGAGTATACCACTCTGATTTGCCTGAGCCAGAAACTGCGCTGAAAAGGCAAACTGTCAAAACTGTCGGATAAGGCTTCCACCCGTGATGCACTGAATAGCTCTGCTGGAAACCCCAAATCTGCATAAGGACTCCATGACTGCCTCTCAATACCCAGAGTCATACAAAGTATACCATTATGTGAAAAATTCACACCAGCTAGCATAGCCAGCATGCCAAACTTGATAACCCCGTACTGAAGAAGTCCTACCTGATCAACATCCTCATCGGGTGGTAGTGTAAGAAAAGACATAGCTCTCATCATGCCACTAGACATAGCTACCACTCCTGGACTGCGGGTACACAACCCATATTGCTCATCAACTGAGCTCATCCCGCTAGTCCAACCTGATGACCAAGGCTCACCTCTGACGATTACACCTGGGTCCCAGACCCTGCGACCAACATCCTCCTCATCCTGGGGATAGGAAGTATCCCCCTCATCTAACTCAAAGAGGGGATTATCAATAGTCAACTCCGCACCCATATCAAACAAGGAGTTATCCATCTTCTGAAAGTGGTATGACTCACCAAGAAACTCTCAATGACCCAAAGATCTCCTCGGACAATTGTCCAAGTCATAGGTCTGTTGTATGCTGTCAAGCTCCTAAATCACCTCCTGATAGAATTCAGACCTATCCTTGTCATCCTGCTCTCTGAACTAGCTAGAGACCACAATCTGATTTCTCGCCTCCTGTAGAGCAATACGAGTATGCTCCAAGGTGCCCTGCGTAGTACTAAGCTCCTTATTGAGCTTATCGACCTCAACCTCCTTATTCCTCAACTACTCAGCATAATTCCCGGCAACCTATAACAGGTGGTCACGGTCTATAAGCAATCTCAAGTACCCGGATTTCAAATCCTCGAATGCTGTTCTAACTCCCTGTAAATCTGTAGTAGAGGATCCAATCCTCCTGCCGTCTTTCCCTTGATCTCTCTGAGTTGTCCTGTACAAATCATCAATGATCTGGTGAGTGCTATCATGGTGAACTAGCGCTGCAATAATGGCGTCATCGCTAACTTTCAGCTGACTCTTTAGGACACACTTCTCATCAGTATTATTCCGAGATGTATTGCCAAACGGGTCATCCATATCCGTGTGATGCAAAAGTGAAGTGTTGCTAAAGAAGTCACATGATTCCTCATTATCGGAATCGCTGAAGGTCTCCAACTGGTTACCACAACCTATAACCATGGAGTTATCAAACTCCGCCACCAAGTCTCCAAAGTAGAGTGTCGAACACTCACCACCATGTCCCGAAAGCGAGGAAGTCTCAACTGTAACGTCTCTATCACTAGGCTGCAATTTATCTCTCCCTTGATCAATCGTGCAAACATGCCCCTGTCACCAGCTCCCAGGGCATAAGAAACAGATCTGCCCTATAATCACTGAGTCCTGGCCTATCACCGGAGATTCTGCAACCTATAAGCCTAATGATATTCGTTCATTCTCAGATAATGAACTCAAGAATCTTTCAGCCTGCATCTCAATTAATTCAACTGAGAGTTCATATACTGTGGATGTGTACCTTATTCCTCCTCTCCATATTGCCAACAATTCAGATTGTAATTGCTTGCATATGTCATAGTCCTCGTCTAAAATCAAGGATAAGATAGTCATTATGCATCTCTTTACTCCATCTAGATGACGCTCCTTGTAATTATTTAGGAGACACTGAAATAATTGCTAAATCATTTCATCATAACCAAGACTCAGCATGCAACTGAGAACATTAGTGCTAGCCACTAACTCCAAGATTTTTACCTATGTACCAAAGGTAGAATCTTTGTCATATTTCAGTCCATCTAAGCTGTCTACAATCAACTGTAACACCTGTTTCCAAATATGCTTGGTGTAAGGAATAATGGGTGCTGTGATGCGAGTGATCTCACTAAAACATGAGTCGACTGCAAGCCTAACATCTCGAAGTGGATGACTCATAAATCTGCGTTGCACTAAGGCAACCATTGTGGGATGCATGGCCCAATTAAAAAGCCTGAAATCAGCTTGATCTATCCTGGATAGATATGAATTTATTTTATTTAGTTTGGCAAGCATGCTGCTTGTAATTTTCTGCTCCTGTAATTGCCATCCAAGGCAACATAACTCATTGCCTATCTCCATTTCCTTTCGGATATCTTTGAGTTGCACACCGTAAAATGTGCCATTGAATTCCTTCGAGAACACTAGGCTTTCCAGTGACTCCATGATTTGATTTTCTCCAAATTCGTGCCAAAGACTGAATCACTTCTAAAACTATGAAGTGATGCCTCTACAATAAAAATTCTTATTCGTTCTGTTGAAAGTATATTATCTCTGTGATACTGTAACTATATTGTATTTGACTTCTCAAAAAATTTCAATCAGAGTAATCACTGACGGCTGGGTGCAGAGATTCGTCAATTTATCGTTTGGCATACATGTGTTTGATCATGACAACTAAAATTCCAGGCAGAGAACACATTATACTCACTGTCATTTAATCAATACTCATTTCTGGATAAATCGAATTTCAGAGAGAGCTGCACTTTTCCAGCTAATACCAAGTGCATGTCTTCCTAACATACCCCTGTATATCCACTGTAATTTTCCTGGTTAATCTCTGCTGTGAATTTTTTATTGGTTTGGGATGTAAGAGTGGTCTTAATTTTGAAGTTCAGACTTGTATACTGACATCACAAACAGACTTTCCTCACAAAATGCTAGGACCAGGTAAGCAGTTACAACTTCCGAATCAAGAACATTCACTAATTTTTTGAGAAGTAATACATTTGCAATGCGCACTCACCAAATACTTAATTAACAAAAATTCTCAAACGCGTGATACAGGATTACAATGTTATTGAGATCAAACTGTGATCCTTGAGCACAATATCACCATTGACAGCAATACTTGAACAGCTATCATAGAAAAAAATGACCTTTATCACAGCCCTGTTGATTACTGTGATTCAGGATTACAATGTTATTGAGATCAAACTGTGATCCTTGAGAACAATATCACCATTGACAGCAATACTTGAACAGCTATCATAGAAAAAAATGACCTTTATCACAGCCCTGTTGATTACTGTGTAAATATACACTTCCAGATTTACAAGTTGTTCTTCTCAGCACTAGTCGGTATTAAATGACTGATATTTGGACAACTGTGTGTATCTTCTCAGTCAATCCCAGCTAAGGTTTTTCATAAATTTCTTAGATCGGCTGAAGATGTTCTTAATGAAGTTACTATTGCATCGGTATTTGCCCTCACGGTTAGGATATAAATATTTCTTTCCAGATATTTATTGTTGCAGATATTTTGTTCTCATGAATTGGCTGTTGCAGATGTTTCTTTCCACTAACTCAAATGGTAGTTGACTGTCACTTTTTGTAAGTAAATGCCTGTCCCATTTTTGAGGTATATGTTTGTGGTAGAGTATTCAAACAAATAACATGTATATCCAAAAACAACAATAACTCTAAACAGGCTAGTATTGAGCAGTATATTCGATAATTATAATGACAGATGACTATTACAGAACAATAATATTTCGTTGAGACTCCAGCACATTTACATAAACACACATAAACACAAGTGTGAAAGCCAAGGACAAGAAATAGACTTCGTGTGCACCTGGCGGCTAACAGCATGAGGTGTAGAATGTCACACTCGGTCTCTGGCTGCCTTTCCTAGCGTGTGGATTGCGGAATCCTTCCTCACGAGTCTGGACAGAAAGTTGGGAGAAGACTGTGAAACACACGGACGAGCTTGGGCCAACTCGTGCAGGCTACTATAGTGTAGCTGGGAAGCACGCGATATATATATTCAATCTGTTGTCGTGCTTACTGTGTGAGCCGCAATGTAGAAGCGTCTTGTACGCTGTGTCAATGAATGTCGTTATGACACGGCCGTGGGGCCTCCGTGTTACTCACGCCATCTGCCGAGGACTATCCCTATTCAGTATCCCATGACCTTCTACTTATGGGATGTTTAGAAGAAGACGGGCTGCTATTGTTGAACCCGACCTGATTTTCAAGTTCCCCAAAGCTTTAATACGTGCTGGGTGAGCGGGCACAGTATTTGATGCCGATATTCAGCTAGTCGTGTGAATAAGGAATGGTGACAACAACTATTTGTATCCCTATCAAGATACCTGGTTGGGTCTCATACTTCTAAACAGCCTCCAAAACAAACGAGATCTTCTCCTCTGTTATTTGAGTATTTTATTTTTTTATACTTTAAATATTTCGGTTTATGAGAGAACATTCAGCAATCCCGTTAATTCAATACCACAGTCTCAATGCCAGCTGTTACAAACAAGTACTGCCAATTCTTTGTTTTTGTTGCTTGAGGAAACTCACAGTCTGAACATCTTCAAGGCTCTTTTAAACATTTCTGAAGATTGGTATCCAAATAAACTCCCCAAGCTGGCTTCCATGCAAATTTTCCTTAAATCTAGAGATGAATCTGAGTATAAAACTGATCTGTTTATTGTAAGTAAATCTCTGCAAATTTGTTTCTGAAAGAAAACCTCACAAGCTGGCAGAATGCTAGGCTCTGATACCACTGAAATGACCCTAACCGACCATCTACTAATTTTCACTAATAAATCTTATGCAGATTTGAAATAAACACTAACATGCAAATAACCAACAGATACTCTCAAATTACCAATAGATTTATTCATAAACCAACAAATACAATCTCATGAAATAACTCAGAAATCCGGTTTTGTATTATACATCAGCAATACAATAACCAAGAAATACAATATCCAATCTGAAATATAGCAAAGAACAGTAAGACTGAATGAAAGGAACCTGGTAAAACAATGGCGAACTCTGAGTGAATCCGCACCGGGATGAATCGGGTTTCCGTCCAATCCACCAAGAAATGCTGAAGGTTTCCATCCTCAGATTTCTGATTCGATAGCTGAAGCTTCTTGAATTCTCAAGGAGAGATAAAAATCCATAAACTGAAGCATGTTGAATGAGACTCCAAAACCTCCTTTTATAGATGCAGCTGTGACTCTTCAATTCCCCACTGTGACTCTTCATATGCCCATTTCGTCTCTTTATAATTTCACTTTAAGTCACTTTTAAATAAAATGACGGTTGAGTTATAAAGTAAAATAATAAATAAAGTGAGGGAAACTTCTGGCATTAAAACGGGGGCCCAAGCGAGCTTAGATGCCGACGTGTGATAGCTCGCCAAAAAGCTCTCTCGACGAGACGCTCCAAGTCCACTACTGACAAGCCGAAGATTTTGAACCCCTGCTGACTTACTATAAATAGTAAGCACCCTGGAAACCTACGGAAACTTCTCCGATTGGCCTGGAACTGAAACCACCTAGGCCAACTATCTCCTGGTGCACTGCTACGCCATGGCTAGCCCTCCGGACCAAGGTGAAAAGGCTAACAACACGGCACAATATAATGTACCCCAAAAGGGTGACATTACATATTCTCACCAAGTTTCTTGCTAGAGTAGGTTGTGTACCTTCGAGATAAACTTGGCATGTTGGAGAATGAAGCCTTAGATGAAAAGGAGTTTCATCTATTATCTTGTATGTTATTTCATTCTTCTCCTTGAGAGAGAAGTCTAAGGTGAAAGCCCTTGTTTCCACCCTTTGGGATGAGCCATGATGGATCCACCCTCTAAGGGGAGTCAAGGTGGATTTCATGTGTGTGACTCCAGGACTTATGGGCCCTCCTGTGAACATTGGAGAAAGGTGATGACTTTTCGACAATGAACACTTGTATTTGATGTTACAAGGTGCCGATCTTGTAATGGAGATTCGTTATGGTAGACAGTTGATATGTCTGTGCACATACCATAATAGGGTTATATGTAAGGGGAATATAATATTCTCAAATTTACTATATCCTTGTATCACGATCTGAGGTGATATGAAAATCAGGTATCACGATCTAAGGTGATTCCTCATATCACAATCTAAGGTGATGTGAAAACTAGGTATCATGATCTAAGATGATTCCTCATATTACGATCTAAGGTAATATGTAAAATCAAATATCACGTGTTAGGTGATTCCTCATATCATGTGTTAGGTGATTCCTCATATCACATGTTAGGTGATATGTAAAACTGGGTATCTCATGTTAGATGATTCCTCATATCACATGTTAGGTGATATGTAAAAACTAGGTATCACGTGTCAGGTGATTCCTCATATCACATGTTAGGTGATATGTAAAACTGGGCATCACATGTCAGGTGATTCCTCATATCACATGTTAGGTGATATATATAAAAATGAGTATCACATGTTAAGTGATTCCTCATCTCACGAGTTATCTGATACTTATCATCATGTGTTATGTGATATCTACTTTCACGAGATATGTGAGATTTCTTATCACAAGAAATGTGATATATGATTTTATCTTCCCTAGCTAAGAGGGAGTGTTGATGTATGTAGCATCGGTCAGATAAATAAAACTAATTATATAATTATTATGAGAATTGATTTATTATATATACATATATATATATATATATATATTAATATATTTAATAGTTGATATTATTTATATTAATATGCATATATATATATATATATGAAGCTAATATTTTATTTATTCCTATAATGATTATATAGTTAAATTAATAAATTAGATTAATGAATAGACATGTCCCATGAAGGGACATGTCTCTTCTTATCTTTACCATGTATATATTCAAGAGATCGATGCATTTGGAAAGCACATACTTTTACGGCAGTACTATTATTACATTTGCAGTGATCTTAAATTTAACACATATTACAAGACTGGTCTTATTATTACTTCAATCCTTGAGAAGGGAGAAGACATTGGAGGCAAACCGAAGCACTTAGAGACCATTGATAGACTCCCTCAAAGTTTATAGACTCAGACTTTAACATGTCTCGAGCTCAAGCTCTCAAGGTTAAAGAGGGGCTGGTCCCTAACCTATCTTGGGAGTTACCCTACTGGATTTAGACTGCCCCTCTTTGGTAACCTCTACCTTCCATTCTTGTATTTGAAGCAGTAACAGAGATCAATTTTATATTATGTTTGGGATTCCTGACTATCTTAATTCCTTACCAGATAATATAGACTAATACCTCCAACTTGGAGAGTATGAATTATATTTACAATCTCTTATTCTTCCTTCATAATATTAGTGATATTAATTTAACCATATATATATATATATATATATTTATTTATTTATTTATTAAAATCTTAACAATTACATATACAAATGCTCTATATATTAGCCCCTATATTTCTGATTATTATTTTATAAAGAGCCTGCCTGGCTCCTTCTAAATACAATTCCTAGTTCTGAAATTACTTGCAATAATTGTATCTTTGTGTTTTGTTTAAGTTTATTTCAAATGAAATTTCCCAGCAATTTTAAATATCATAAATAATATCAGACTAAATATGTTTTGAACAATCATCAATTATTCAAAATTATAGAAGTGGCAATGCTTATAAACATCAAATTATTCCACAACTATTGGCACCTAGCAATTGTATGAATGTTGTAGAATTAAAAAGAACATACAGGAAAGTCAACGCAGCCTGTATGAATCTCCAGCCACCTCCAAGAAAGAGAACGCAGCTTCTCTAATTCCAACACAGCCTGGTTGGATATTCACACAATCAATTAAAATTGATTGCCAGCCTCCAATATTAATTACGCACCCTGTTTGGTAGGAAATGCAGCTTGCTCGCAAAGTGACGCAGCCACTTTGGGAGTCACGAGCTGGCCGTGAGCAAATACGCCAGCCTCTGGATGAAACGCAGCTTCCTTCAGTGAAGTCTACAATTCTTGCTACCCCACGCTGCCTTCTGATTGATCACAGCACCAAGTAGAAGATAAAACAGCCTTCTACTCAACACAATAAACATTGGGAAGAAAAATCGAACCACCTTTGACTTCAGAATTTGTTCACAACTCCTCAAATTTGATATACCTCAACATCAAATTTGAATTAATTTAACCAGCAAAGAATCTCCAGTAAACCAGAAGCAAAATTCACAATTAACAAGTAATGACTCAAATTGCAAAATGAGGAATCAATCTTCAAACCCTAGCCATGTTCTCCTCTCTCCAATTTCAATAAAAATCACAAATCCATGAATGAATTCCTTTTTGCCCAAAGCATTGCTTTTATAATAAAAGATATCTTCTCTCACACACTTTTCACTTACAAAAGACTTTGCTTTATGTGCACATTTGAAATATAATAAACTACTATATTTCTCTTCACTTTAATGCTGAAAATGACCCTTTTATTAAAATAATGCTATTCTGACACATAGGGTCCCTGTTTTATGAGATCAGGATTTAAAACATCTCAACCCAGTTCCAACAAACTATAACACTAAGATGCCCAGAATACATTCCCAATAAAAATGGCAACCTTGGCCGATTTAATTAAATAATAATCATAATTCACCCATCTTGCGAAAACAACTGAGGAAGCATCAAAATAAAAAATCTAATAACACAAGAGTGATCCTGATGATGAAAAATGATGAATGAACCTGACGGGGTGACTTACTAAAAATAGACGCTCTCTCCAAGAATCTTGGAGTCCAAACCAAAAGCCGGAAATAAAATTTGAAAGCATCATACAACTCCTCTAAATCCTCTGAGCTCAGTAGAACCATAAGTTGACTTACTATGAATAGTAAGTCCCTCAAAAAGGGGCCAAAACCCACAACAGGTCCTCTAATCACCAGGATCAGCCTACGAGGACACAATGATAGGCTAAATCCACTAAATCCAATGCTAGCTCAAAATGGGGACATTACATATTTATATATATAACAGTCTATATCTTTATCTATATATATTTTTGGTTCATTAATATTAGCACATATATAAATGCAATACATATATTAGTTCATATATATACTTGTGATTTATTATTATTAATCTATATATAAATGTTGGATATATGTAAGTTGATATATATGTATATATATATTCCTAATATCACTGTTATTGATATATAAATACTATATATATATATATAGATATACTTCTAATTTCACTGATATAACTGGAATTAATACTATGTATGTATATGTATTATCCATATTTCTTAACAATGTCCCAATTCAGTATTTTGTAATCAATAGTAACTTATTGAAGCTTGCTGGCCAACAATAAGTATGATTCATTTCATTGTTCCTTTCTCCATCGGTTAACATCCAATATATATTTCATAATCTCCCTTTAACATTCTCTTATTTACTCTCCAATGGGAATAATTATATCCATCTCTCTTTGACGTCCAGTACTCTCTTTGAAGAAATACTCAATATCTGAAGTTTCTTCTTCTTTATTCCATAATCCCCTCCCATTGCTGAAGTGGAAATGTGCCTTCATATATCTCCCAAGTGGAACGATGAGTTGCTTCCCAAAAGACATGTCTCATGTCGATTCATTATGACTTCCTTAATAATCGCACCACTTCATGACAATTATAGTTATTGATTAGACTTGCACTCATAATCGATCCTCCATACATCAACAATATTCTTAGTGACGGTCTTATTAGTTGTTTCTCTATCGTTCCAAACTATCCCTATTTCCAATTGATTACTATTCTTTATACAGGCAGCGTTGGTTTTGGTCAAGTCTTTATTCTCTGAGACTAATATTGATGCAGACTCTTTACGTCTTCCTAGGAATCGATATGATTCTACTTACCTTCTGACTGATATTGAGCCTTTGATTAATAACATTGTTGATTAATTCTGAGCATAGATTGTGATAATGCAGTTGCTACCCTTCATAAGTTATGATATAGACAATTTTCTGTCACCTCCTCATGATTGGCGATATGGACGTGTTAGCCTGCATATAGACCCTAATTTGAACTCTTAAAAATTTGGGTCTCCTCCATGTCAATCCTTGCTCAGATGAACAATTTATCTATTAAGCTTTGAGTATTGAACCCCTTCTAACTAAGTTCAAATTGGTTCAAATAGGTTCGAACAGTTTCAGAGGTTCAGTCCAAAGGTGCAGTTCATGGGTTTCTCAGTTCAACATGATTCACAGTAGTTCGAGATTTTAGGAAGGTTCAATAATCTCAACTGGTTTGCATAGTTCGAACAGATTCAGAGGTGCATAGCAATTTCAAAAATATGAATTCAAACACTACAAAAGAGGTCTCACATATTTGTTTTGGGTAAGAAGTAGAAAGTATCACAAAGTGTTCAACAAGCTTGAAAAATTATGGTGTTTGTCATCTTCATTGATAGCAGAATTTAGTTTATATGATGAATACATGAATCATTATCTAAAGTGACCATGTGCTATACAATCAATAAAAAATCATAATCATAATTGAATCTATGTTCTTTGACGCTGCAGTTGTGGTCACATAAAGATTTCCAAACTTGCCATCTTCAGAATCCGTAACTGTGAATTTTCTGGACATAGAAAAATCAGTCATATTGCAAGGACAATAACTCGCAATTCCACCGTTGGATCGACCTAATTTTCAAATATGTTGGGGAAAACCTAATTCTCCAAATTATCACTAGAGCGATCTTCCAAATTCTTCCTAGTTCACGAGATATAAGCGACTGAGTAGAGCATTGTCCAAATTGTCTATGACAGTCACGAAATAATGACAGCATTGCATGACCAGCATATGCCACTTGTCCAAAGTGCACATGTCCTTAATATAAGTTTACTCATTCCTATATTTATAAGCAAGAATCAGTTTTATAACTAAAAAGGAACTTATCGGAGGTAGAAAATAAATATGCAAAAGAAAGATAAAGGGAGGGGGTTCAGATTTTGGCTCAACTTTGGGAGGACTGTGTATTTCTAGAGGAGGATTTTTTGTTTGTTTCTATCATTTTTCATGGAATGGATACAGTGTTTTGAATTGGAAATAGTTGTATTGTGAAAGGGCAAAGACATCTGTGTTATTTCTTATGTTTATTCTGAATAAAAAGATTGTTGCACATCAAATCTGTGAATTTGAGCATCTATCTTTGGATTGGATGAATCTGTGAATTTAGTAAATTACTTCTGAATTTTACTCGACGTACATATTCTTATTTATTTTTGTCTCTAGGCCTGTGAGCTTTGGTCATGCATGCATTCCAAAGAGAATATTGTGTCTTCTTTCCTGCACTCTATGTTATGTCGGTTCGATAAATGAACTGAGTGTCATTTATCTTTGGCTTAATTTAATGTTCTTTTCTTTCTCATCTACTCTGTGTTTACAGATAGATGTTTGTATGCCTTTTTTGCTTTCAGGATAAAAGCATTCTTGTTAATAGTTTAGGGGAGTCATTGAAGATGTTATACGGGGAGCTGTACCCAAGACAATTCAGAGGACACTTATGCACTTCCATTGCAAAGTGACCCAACTGTTAGTCACGGAGTTTGTCTTATTGATTTCGGCATCAAAGAGTCAATTTGAGGCAATTTTGTAGAAGACAAATCTGTTCACTATCAAATTTTTGGCGACTCTACTGGGGAGAGGAATCGAAGACTAGTGTTACATTTATTTCCGCGGACATTTTTGAAATATCTTGTATATGCAAGATTGGCGACTATAGAATGACCATGCCAAATAGAAAAGGTGTAATTAAGAAAAGACCGAATCTTTCCATCATGGAAATCTATCAAATGGAGGACAAAGTGTTGCACGAGTTCTTAGATAGTTTCAAAGAAAGCATCTCCCGAGCAGTCAGGAATAACGTCAACTTGGAAGATGATCATTACTCTACTTTATTATGGAAAAGCCTCTACGCACGGTTCCACAAACTCAAAGATCTGCAAGAGTATGAAAGGAGAGTGGCAAGACTTAAAGAAGAACTAACAGTCGATGATGAAGAGCCTCTAGTAATATCATCTTACTTCATCTCTTGCAATTATGCAATCTTTGGTGATCATGATGGAACTCAAGAACCCATGGATAAATATGATAAAGGTGTATCTGAATATTTCTTTTACCCTGATTTAGAAAGTTTCAAATTTGAAAGTGATAATAATTATCTTTCTCCAAAATTTCCTATTTGTGAAAAATTTCAGAATGTACAACCAGAAATTGAGATTTTTGTTTTTGACCGAGGGATGAATAAAGATGATTCTTTACTAACAATGTATAATCATCCTATAGCAGAATCTAGTCAGTTTGAAAATAAAGGTTGCAGTGATGATAAAATAAAACTACATGTTGGGAAAACTTCTCATGCTGAAACTCCTATTGATGAAAGAAGTCTTGAAGTTAAACCTTCAGCCTGTACACAGCTCGGCTGAAATGTCGAATAATGTTCTTCTTAGTGAAGAAAAAGAAATTGTGGGCAGATTCTTGTCGTCTCTTCAGCCAAAGGATTTCTTTTTAAATGGCTCACCTATCAATCCAAACCAGGTTGAAGATGAGATGTTATTGAATGAATCTTCATTTCATTCTTCTTTACATAACTTTGCTAGGTTGGATCATGAAAATTATGCTGAAAAATGTAATGATGTATTTGGGGAAATGATGGATGAAATGTGTTGTATACTTGATAATAATTTGATTCTTGAGAGAAATGAAGAAAATATCTATATCCAAGAATCGACCCTATGGTGGAAGAGATATCTCTTTTTCCTCAAATTGGTCAAAATGTTAAAGTCCATGTGAAGGTTGATAGTTCTAATCATGCAGCTCCTTTTGAAAGAGTACATGAGCAATTTTTTCTTCAATTAGAGATGAAATCTGACCTAGAGGATATTATAGATAAACATTTGACAGTCCCAACCGGTGCTGAGAGGGGAGGGGTGAATCAGCACCTCTAAAACTTTTCCCTGTTAGATCTGATAGAGTATACTTAAGACTGCAAATCAAACAGATTCAAACATAATATAACAATAAGCAAATGATCACACAAAGACACCAGATTTATCACATGGAAACCCGATTAGGGCAAAAACCACGATGTGAAGAGACCTCACAAATTTTGTACTCTTCTAGAGTACACCCTGTAAGGAGCTTTCCCGGTTAAATGATAATAACACGCTGCTAGGTGCGACCCGATTAAGGGATTTGTTACAATAAGGCCGGTTAATGCCTGCCTGATTAAAGGACTTTGAACACCTTACAAGATGCCACCCGGTTAAGGGATTTGATACAAGGGACCTGTTAGAGTCCACCCAAATACTGGGATTTAACTATTGTAGTTGCTAGAAAACAATTGAAGATTGACCTTTTACAATTGGCTTTGCATAGCCTGATAAGATGTCTGTTTGTGTTCAACTAAGAATCGTCACCAGTTGCCACAAGCGTGTTCTCCTCTACTGTTGTGCTTGTCTGCACACACTTCTTTCTTTTCTCCTCTTTCTGATTTACCCTAGCTTCTCTTGAGCTTTTTAGGTTCACTCTTTTCTCTCGCAGAATGAAGGCAACTCCTATTCTCCGTAGATAGAAGAATATATAGTCTTAGCCCTAATTGCGCTTGTTATGCATGACCTAATTACAGATCCTTATCGGATTCATTACTCAGTGGAGTACCAGTTCACTGAGGAAACATCTGATGTATGCACTTGCTTCATCCACCTTATAAAGAAAGCAATAGTTGCGTGTCAAGCAACTTTCCTTCATAAGAGATAACGCTTTGTTTTAAAGCCACAGATTCCGGCTTTAAATCCTCCAGACGCGCCTCAAACTGATCACCAGTTTGACTCAAAGACTTCCGGAATTAGTGCAGAAAATCCCGGTCAAAGAGTCGGTTACAACAGGTAGTTTGACTATGACTTCCTCGGTTCATACCGGAGTCATTAATAGATCGGTTGAGATCCTCATGCTATGAACAGGTAAGGGTCATTGACCTGTTACTGTCCCTTTCCTTGGCTCACTGGTTGCACCGTCCTTGGTTGTATTGTTGACACCGGTTTGTTGTTGCTTTCTCTGTATTTGACTACACCGGTTGTAGCCAAGTCCTCAGTTGAATCCTCCTTTTCTATACTGTATACACTACCCGGTTGCTGATGTTTTGTATAGTGACCGGTGGTATTGTTAACAGTCACAACTTCTACCAAACCAACCTCCTTTCATACAGATCTCCTTGGATCTTTAGACTTTATAGAGATGACAAGTCTCTATATTCTTTTGCCAATAAATGACAACACTAGTACCAGTAGCAGGCTTACCGGTTATCATCACTTAATGCAAACAATCTCCCCCTTTGGCATTGATGGAAAAAACTTGATGGGCAATCACCTTACTGTTCTTGTATCTTTGTACCACTGCTACTGCTACAATCTTCCAGCTATTGCCAAACTCTCCCCCTTTTTGACAATGATGCCAAAGGCTAGTCAGAGAGACTATCTTTTGCTAATTTGCTCCCCCTAGGAGCAGCATTCCTTTTTCATGAGTCCAGAAAAGATGAGGTGTTACCCTCTGTTGAAGCATAATGAACTGATGATCACCTTTGCAAGTTTACTGAAGATCATGAAGGGGTATCACCCCTAGTTTACCTCTGAGATACTCAAAAGTAGTCTTTGGTAATGGCTTTGTGAAGATATCAGCAATTTGTTCCTTTGTGGGAACATACTCCAGTCTCGTCTCCTTGTCTTGTACCAGCTCTCTCAAGTAATGATACTTGATGGCAATATGCTTTGTCTTGGAGTGCATAACAGAGTTCTTGGATTTATTAATTGCACTGGTGCTATCACAATAAATAGCTATCGGTTCAAGTATCTGTTCTTTAATTCCTTCCAGCAGTTGTTTGATCCAGATCACCTGTGTGCAATTGATTGCTGCAGCAACGTATTCGGCTTCTGCAGTAGATTGTGAAATGCAATTTTGTTTCTTACTTGTCCAAGAAACAATTCTTTCACCGAGAAAGAATGCACCACCACTTGTGCTCTTTCTGTCATCAATGTTGCCAGCCCAATTTGCATCAGTGTATACTTTTACCTCAAATCCTTCCTTATGTGGAAACCACAATCCATATTCCTCAGTGCCCCTTAGATATCTGAAGATTCTCTTTACTGCTATCAGATGTGTCTCTTTGGGATTAGCAGAGAATCTTGCCACTATGCCAACGGCATGTGCAATGTCCGGTCTACTATGAACAGCATACTGTAGTTTTCCTATCATGGACCGATACATTGTTTCATTTACGTCTTTTGCATCATCCTCCTTTGATAACTTGAAGTTAGTTATCATTGGAGTTCCAACCGGTTTAAAATCTTCAAGTCCAAAAGTCTTAAGAATTTCTTTTATATACTTGGATTGAGATATAAAGATACCTTCTTTTAGCTGATGGACTTGTAGTCCAATGAAGAATTTTATAGCGCCTATCATAGACATTTCAAATTCTTTCTTCATTTCTTCAGCAAAGGCTTTGCTCATCTTGTCATCTCCACCAAAGATGATGCCGTCCACAAAGATCTCAACAATCAGATTTCCATCTTTTTCGGTCTTGAGATACATATTGTTGTTGTCCCTGGTTCTTGTGAATCCTATGGTCAGAAGGTATGAATGTAACCTTTCATACCAACCCCTTGGAGCTTGCTTAAGCCCATAAAGAGCTTTCTTGTGTTTACAAACCATTCCATCCTGATGTGCAGATGTGAAGCCTTCTGGTTGTTCAATGTAGACTTCTTCCTCCAGTATTTCATTTAGGAATGCAGACTTAACATCCATCTGGTATACTTTGAATCCTTTGTGAGCAGCATAGGCGAGTAGAATTTTCACTGTTTCCAGTCTTGCTACTGATGCAAAGGTTTCTCCATAGTCCAATACAGCTTCCTGGGCATATCCTTTGCAGACCAATTTTGCCTTATTTCTTATTATTTTCCCATCCTCATTCAACTTGTTCCTGTAGACCCACTTGGTCCCTATGACATTTTTGTCCTTTGGTCTTGGCACAAGCTCCCAAGTATCATTCTTTTCAATTTGCTCAATTTCTTCCTCCATGGCCTTACCCAGTTTTCATCTTCTAGAGCTTCTCTTGTTTTGGGCTCTATACAGGAAAGCAAACAAATATTCTCTTTGGCCTTTTTCCTGGTCAAAACATTAGCATGTTTGTCACCAATAATGTTATCAGTAGAGTGATATGTGACATACCTTGGGAGAACCGGGCGGTGTTCCCAATCAGGCTCTTCCGGTTGAGCAATTTCTTCACCATGATTCTGAACATTGTCTTGTTCACCACCCTGTGCTTTAGGTGCAGTTTCTTGAACCAGGTGTCTGTTCACATGGTGTTCCTCTTCGTCTTCAGTAGCTGCTTCATTGAACTCAAAGGCATTTCCTTCATTTAGACGTTCAAGACTCTCATGATCATCATGACCAATCTTCTTATCCAGTTCTGAAGATTCATCAACTTTAACATTGATGCTTTCAATTATCTTGCTTGTTCTCTTGTTCAAACACCGGTAGGCCTTACTTTTGGTGGAGTAGCCCAAAATACATATCTCTTTTGATGTAACATTTACTACCAAAGATTTTGAAGTAACCTACACTGGGAGTATGCTTAAACCATAGTTCATAAGGAGTCTTACCGGTTCCCTTTTTTACTTGAACTCGGTTCAGTGTGTAGACAGCAATACTGATAGCTTCTCTCCAGAAGTGATGAGGGAGATCCTTCTGGATCAACAGGGTTCTGGCACAATCGATCAGAGTCTTGTTTCTTCTTTCTGCTACTCCATTTTGTTGCGGAGTCCTTGGTGCAAAGAACTGTCTTTTTATTCCATGTTTCTCACAGTAGTGAGTGAACTCTTGAGAGGTGTATTCACCTCCTCTGTCAGACCTCAGGCACTTCAGGCTTTTACCGGTTTCCTTTTCCACTCTAGCTTTGTAGATTTTAAACATGTGGAAGGCTTCTGATTTCTCTCTGAGAAAGAGTGTCCACATCATTCTTGAGAAGTCATCTACAAAGATCATGAAGTACCGGTTTCCATGGTAGCTCTTTGTCTTCATTGGTCCACACAGATCCGTGTGCACAAGATCTAGAACATTTTCAGCAGTAAAAGACTTGTTGTTGAAGCTTGTTCCTGTTAGTTTTCCTAACTAACAATCTTTACAAACACCACTTATTGGTTTTATAATCTCAGGGAGTCCTCTAGCCAATTTCTTTCCACTCACCTTGACAATACTATCAAAGTTTATGTGGCAGAGTCTCTTGTGCCATAGCCAGTTGTTGTCTTCTTTGGAGATAAGACAGATTTTGCTTGATTCTCCTTTGACTAAAGCAATCAGACAGGCTCCTTCCATTGAGTCTAGGTAGAACATATTGCCTTTGCTCTGTCTACCAGTTGCGACATGGCTTCCAGACTGATTTTTGACTATGCAGGAACCTTGTCCGAATTCCAAAGGGAATCCTTTGTTGTTCAAGCTGAGCAACACTCATTAAATTGTACTTGAGTCCCTCAACCCAGTACACATCTTCACAGACAGCTTTGTTGCAGAGAGCAATGGAACCTTTACCTTTGATAGCACAGGGGGCATTGTTTCCAAAGGTAACTGATCCGCTGTCATTGAGCTCCAAGTTGATAAACTTGTTCTTGTCACCGGTCATGTGGTGAGTGCACCCACTGTTAATGATCCAATCATCATGCTGATGAGATCTAGATATGAGTGCTACTTCATTTACAACTGGGCTCTCCTCCTTTATTGCAACAAATGCAATTTCTAGATCCTCTGAATCTTCAGACTCATTGTCCGTGACTCCTTCCTCTGCAAGGTAGCATTCCTTCTTTGCTTTTCTCTTGAACCGGTCTCTTTTATCTTTATGTTCATTATTAGGACACCTTGCAGCAATATGTCCTATCTTGTTACAAGAGAAGCATTTCAAAGGGAGCTTTCCCTTGTACTTCCCTTTCCCTCTGAGGAATCTCCTAGCGATGAGTGCTTCAAACTCATCTTGCTCCATCTCCTCTGAGAGCAGATTCTCAACAAGGTTACTAGTCTTACCGGTAGAGCAATTACCGGTTTCTCTTCCCTTTTTGGTCGAAGAGATATTGGCAGAGGACTTAAAAGTTGCTTCCTGGATGGGTAAGCTATTATCAAAATTACATAATTCAAAAGGAGCCAGCTTACCAATTAGGGAGTCTAAGGTGACTTGATCTTTGGTCACCGATCTAAGTTCTTAAATGGCCGAGATCTTGATGGCATACTGAGGTCTAAGAGTTCTCAGTATTTTGCTAACCACCTCCTCTTCACTGAGCATTCCTCAAGCGCTTTTGATAAAGTTAATCACCTCTTTGATTCAATTGCTATACTGCTCGATGTCTTCTCCTTCATTCATTCTCATGTCATCATACTTTCCTCTGAGGCTTTCGACCTTGGCTCTTTGAACATTTGGATCCCCTCCATAGACTGTTTGCAACTTGTCCCACATCTTGAAGGCAGAATCAAGATGTTCTATCTCAGCATAAACATGATCAGGTAGCATGCTAGCTATCATGTCCTGAGCAGCCGTGTGCTCGGTTTTGGTCTTCTGTTGATCGGGTGTCAGCGTGCCAATGGGTTCAGTGTAATCAGTTGTGACATGGTTCCAGTATTGATCGCCGGTGGTCTTCATGTACAGCTTCATCCTACTGCACCAGAGAGTAAAGTTTTATTTTGAAAACTTTGGTCCTTCCTTTCTCATCTTGCCTTTTTCTTTATGCGGTTAAGCGAAAAAGAAAACAAGACTTGGCTCTGATACCAATTGACAGTCCCAACCAATGCTAAGAGGGGAGGGGTGAATCAGCACCTCTAAAACTTTTCTTTGTTAGATCTGATAGAATATACTTAAGACTGTAAATCAAACAGATTCAAGCATAATGTAACAGTAAGCAAATGATCACACAGATACACCAGATTTATCACGTTGAAACCACGGTGTGAGGAGACATCACAAATTTTGTACTCTTCTGGAGAACACCCTGCAAAGAGCTTTCCCAGTTAAAAGATAATAACACACTGCTAGGTGCGATCCGGTTAAGGGATTTGTTACAATAAGGCCGGTTAGTGCCTGCCTGATTAAAGGACTTTGAACACCTTACAAGATGCCACCCGGTTAAGGGATTTGATACAAGGGACCTGTTAGAGTCCACCCAAATACTGGGATTTAACTATTGTAGTTGTTAGAAAACAATAGAAGATTGACCTTTTACAATTGGTTTTGCATAGCCTGATAAGATCTTTGTTTGTGCTCAACTGAGAATTGTCAACGGTAGCCACAGGTGTGTTCTCATCTACTGTTGTGCTTGTCTGCACACACTTCTTTCTTTTCTCCTCTTTCTGATTTACCCTAGCTTCTCTTGAGTTTTTTAGGTTCACTCTTTTCTCTGGCAGAATGAAGGCAACTCCTATTCTCCGTAGATAGAAGAATATATAGTCTTAGCCCTAATTGCGTTTGTTATGCATGACCTAATTACAGATCCTTATCAGATTCATTACTCAGCGGAGTACCAGTTCACTGAGGAAACATCTGATGCATGCCCTTGCTTTATCTGCCTTGTAAAGAAAGCAATAGTTGCGTGTCAAGCAACTTTCCTTCATAAGAGATAACACTTTGTTTTAAAGCCACAGATTCCGGCTTTAAATCCTCCAGATGCGCCTCAAACTGATCACTAGTTTGACTCAAAGACTTCCGGAATTAGTGCAAAAAATCCCAGTCAAAGAGTCGGCTGGAAAAGGTAGTTTGACTATGACTTCCTCGGTTCATACCAGTGTCATTAATAGATCGGTTCAGATCCTCATGTTGTGAACAGGTAAGGGTCGTTGACCTATTACTGTCCCTTTCCTTGGCTCACCAGTCGCACCGTCCTCGGTTGTATTGTTGACACCGGTTTGTTGTTGCTTTCTTTGTATTTGACTACACCAGTTGTAGCCAAGTCCTCGGTTGAATCCTCCTTTTCTATACTGTATACACTACCCGATTGTTGATGCTTTGTATAATGACCGGTGGTATTGTTAACAGCCACAACTTCTACCAAACCAACCTCCTTTCATACAGATCTCCTTGGATCTTTAGACTTTATAGAGATGACAAGTCTCTATATTCTTTTGCCAATCAACGACAACACTAGTACCGGTAGCAGGCTTACCGGTTATCATCACTTAATGCCAACAACATTTGGAAAATAAAGAATGCTATGATGAGGTTTGTTTGTTCGGGAAAGAATGTTGGGTTGCCATGTTTTTACATGCTCTTAGCTTGATATTCAGCATTGAAGAAGTCGCCCGAGAGCACTTCTTTTGGGGTACTTCATTGAGGCACAATCCACTATTTCGAAAGGGCTCATATTCCTCACAACCGGTTAATGGGTTCGCATAGTTGGTCTTGTATATATTTTCTCTTGGGGTCTCATGACCATGTACATGTTTAGTTTTTGTTGTGTGTAGCTTAGCTTGTTTTTCTTTAGTCCGCTTTTTTTTGGCTTGCTGTTCGTCTTGGTTTTTGGCTTGTTAGTTTAGCCCTGCTCCCGTCCTCCCGCATTACAAGCAACTCCCTGCATTTCATTTCTCTGTGACTCTATTGCCCAATGGATGCTAGGCATTGTTCCTTAACTAGAGATGTTGAAGTTCTCTGCTTTCGCATTAAAAGCAGTCCCCTTGTAGAGCCCATATTAGCCTGCATATAGACCCTAATTTGAACTCTTTAAAATTCGGGTCTCCTCCATGTCAATCCTTGCTCAGATGAACATTTTATCTATTGAGCTTTGAGTATTGAACCCCTTCTAACTAAGTTCAAATTGGTTCAAAAAGGTTCGAACAATTTCAGAGGTTCAGTCCAGAGGTGCAGTTCACGGGTTTCTCAGTTCAACATGATTCACAGTAGTTCGAGATTTAAAGCAGGTTCAATAATCTCAACTGGTTTGCATAGTTCGAACAGATTCAGAGGTGCATAACAATTTCAGTAATATGAATTCAAACACTACAAAGGACATCTCACATATTTGTTTTGGGTTAAGAGGCAGAAAGTATCACAAAGTGTTCAACAAGCTTGAAAAATTATGGTGTCTGTCATGTTCATTGATAGCAGAATTTAGTTTATATGATGAATGCCTGAATTATTATCTAAAGTGACCATGTGCTATACAATCAATAAAAAATCATAATCATAATGGGATCTATGTTCTTTGACGCTGCAGTTGTGGTCTTCACATAAAGATTTCCAAACTTGCCATCTTCGAAATCCCTAACTGTGAATTTTTTGAACATAGAAAAATCAGTCATATTGCGGGGACAATAACTCGCAATTCCACCATTGGATCGAGCTAATTTTAAAATATGTTGGCGAAAACCTAATTCTCCAGATTATCACCGGAGCGATCTTCCAAATTCTTCCTAGTTCACGAGAATAAACGACTAAGTAGAGCATTGTCCAAATTGTCTATGACAATCACGAAATAATGACAGCATTGCATCACCAACATATGCCACTTGTCCAAAGTGCACGTGTCCTTAATATAGGTTTACTCATTCCTATATTTATAAACAAATGTTTATAAAACATTAAACATCAAGGAAATTGACGCAAGCAGGGAGCAAGAGGGGCCAAACAATGGCGCACCCTAATGATCCAAGCCTTCTCAACACATTAGGAAGCAAACAAACACAACAGTGAGAGAGAGAATGCAGGATCTTTCAGATATTTTCATCAATTAGAACCATATAGGTCGGGCTATAAGGCCTTCCCGGTTATGACCAGATAATACAATCAATTACAGAAGTCCTCAAACATGCGAGGATCTGTCAAAATCTATACTTCTATCTTCTACCAACTCCTATCCAAGAACTCTCCTAAACTCTAAACCAACAACTACATTTATACAAGAAGCTACCGAACTGAGTCGGCCTTCAGATCCATTAACAACGGAAGGAACGGACAGATCTGGGACCACACGCTTCTCAATGATGGATTCCAACATTAAATCTGCGATCCAATATAAATGCACAAATCGGCCACAACAGGAACTAAAACTAAACCCGTCGGTGAGCAAGATAACCGAGCAGCAGACAGGTAATGCCGAGCGCCAGTGAAATAACCAACCGCCCAGGAGATAACCGACCACACTTGGTAATCAAAGGAAATCGACCAACTACCGACCAACTCGGTCAAAGCAAAAACCGAGCAACACAGACAAACTCCAAATTGGTTTTGGTGACACAGGATTGCCAAGGACCCGAGATGCTCCTACATTAGACACCTGGGGTTATTTTGAAATGATTCTCCGAACCATTTGGTAGGTCTGGTCCGAGCTGCATCCAACTCAGACTGTGAAATCTATGAACTGTCTTCCATCGGTCTATTCTTCCATTTTACCAGATATTTCATGTATTGTTTTCCTCTTGTACTCTTGCCAACTCTCCTTCAAAATCTGTTCAACTTCATCATTCTGCTTCTTAGGATATTCTGTCGGTACTGTCACTTCTTCATCAGGCTCATGATATTCATACAAATCAGCAATGTTAAAAATAGGTGATATGTCCATGTCAACAGGTATCTCAATTTCATATGCATTTCCACTGTCAAATTTCTTCAAAATCTTGCAAGGTCCAAACGTGTTCATCTTCAGCTTTCCATATGTTCCAACAGGAAATCGGCCTTTCTTCAAATGAACCATCACTTCATCACCAACATCAAAAGTTTTATGTCTCCTTGATCTATCAGCTCTGTCTTTGTATTTTTTATTACTATCTTCCAGCTTCAGTTTCACATCTTCATGTAATGTCTTCATGTACTCAGCAAACTTTACTCCTTCGACACTTTTCTTATTCTCATCAGCAAAGTCTCTCAAATCAAATATTCCTCTCAGTTGTGTCCCTTTCACAATCTCAAATGGTGTCTTTCCAGTACTCCTATTCATTGAATTATTGTATGCAAACTCTGCTTGTGCCAACACAAAATCCCAATTACTCGGTGTGTCTCCAACTAAACATCTCAAAAGATTTCCCAAACTTCTGTTCACGACTTCAGTCTATCCATCGGTTTGTGGGTGAAATGTAGAACTATATTTCAACTCAATGCTAAACTTCTTCCAAAGTGTTTTCCAAAAGTATCCAACAAATTTACTGTCTCGGTCAAAGATAATACTCCTCGGTAATCCATGCAATCTGACAATTTTCTTAAAGAAAAGATCCGCTACATGTACCACATCTGATGTTTTTTTACAAGGTATAAAATGTGTCATCTTTGAAAATCAATCCACAACAACAAATATAGAATCATTATCTTTTACTGTCTTCGGTAAGCCAAGAACAAAATCCACACTGATGTCAATCCAAGGTTTCTCAGGAACAGCAATCAGTGTATACAATCCAGTATTCTGACTTACTCCTTTTGCAACTTGACAAATTCCACAACTTTTCACAAATTTCTGAACATCTTTATACAACTGCAGCCAATAGTACTTCTCCTTAAGCAAATTCCATGTTTTATCAATACCAAAATGTCCAGCCAAACCACTACTATGCTTCTCTTTTATCAGATTAGTTCTCATTACTCCTCTCGGTATACACAACTGAATACCTTTAAACAACATACTTTCCTGAATAAAATATTCATCTCATTTAATGTCTTGTTGATCTTGAATCGGTGCTCTGCACTTTCTCCATGGCTCAAAAAAATCAGGGTCAAACTCATAAGAATCTCTCATCTCATCAAAACCAAGAACTTCAATTTTCATCTTGGTCATCAAAGATATTCTACTCAATGCATCAGCAACTCGGTTAGTAACTCCTCTTATGTTTTATCACAAATGTATAACTCTGCAAATACTCAACCCATTTCATGTCTCTGATTCAACTTATTCTGACTACCCAAATACTGTAAAGCCTTATGATCAATATACAACACAAATTCACTCGGTATCAAATAATGTCTCCATTTCTTCAATGCTTGAACAATAGCATAAAATTCTTGATCATACACAAAATATTTGCTTCTAGCATCATTCAATTTTTCACTAAAGAAAGCAACAGGTTTAGCTTTTTGACTCAACACAGCTCCAATTGCACTTTCACTTGCATCACATTCCACTTGAAATAACTTACTGAAATCAGGTAATGCCAAAACAGGTAATTCAGCAACCTTCTGCTTTAGAGTCTCAAAACTTTTGTCAGCTCCATGTGTCCACTTGAATTCTCTTTTGTCTCCTCTCATAGTCTCAGTCATAGCATTACAAATTGAACTAAAATTCCTTATGAACTTTCGGTAAAAACTTGCCAAACCATGGAATGATCTTACCTCACTAGCATTCACAGGTGTAGGCCAATTCAAAATAGCTTCAACCTTTTCAAGATCCATCTTTAACCCATCAGCTGAAATAACAAGTCCCAAATACACAATCTCTTCTTTCATGAATGAACACTTTTTCAGATTTATCAGCAACTTTTCCTCTTTCAATCTCTGCAAAACTTGTCTAACATGCAACAAATGTTCTTTGGTCTTACTGAATATCAGAATATCATCAAGATATACAATTACAAACTTACCCAAGAATTTCTTCAAAACTTCATTCATCAATCTCATAAAAGTACTCGATGCATTATTTAAACCAAAAGGCATAACCAACCACTCATACAAACCTTCTTTTGTCTTGAAAGCAGTCTTCCATTCATCACCTTCTCTGATTCTGATCTGATGATACCCACTTTTCAAATCAATCTTTGTGAAATATTTTGCTCCAGTCAAAGTATCCATGATGTCATCCATTCTCGGTATAGGAAACCTATACTTCACTGTTATCTTATTGATTGCTCTGGAATCAGTACACATTCTCCATTCTCCATTCTTCTTCGGTGCCAATACAGCAGGTACTGGACAAGGGCTCAAACCTTCTCTGATCAAACCTTTCTCCAGCAACTCTTGAATCTGTCGGTTCAATTCTTGATTCTCGGTAGGTGTCAACCGATGAGGTGCCTTATTCGGTAAACTAGCTCCAGGGATTAGATCCCTACAATGATCAATGCTTCTTTTCGGTGGCAAACCATCAGGTACATTATCAGAAATGATATCACTGTACTCGGTGAGTAACTTATCAATCTCCTCAAGGACATTATCCTCTATTTTCTTACTCAGATTGTTAGGAATCAGAGCAAAACATACATCATTCTTCTTCAAAAAGTTAACAAACTTTCTTCCCTCCATCAAACAAACTTTCACAGATGTGCAAACATTACTAACAGGTTCTTCCATCAATGGTAACAAGATTTGTTTCTTTCCCTCAGCCACAATAGTATACTTATTCAATATCCCATCATATATAGCATGTCTATCATATTGCCAAGGTCTACCCAACAAATTATGACAACAATCCATAGGCATGATATAACATAACACCTTATCATAATACTTTCCAATTTTCAAATTCACATAACATTGTTCGCTTACCAAGAGTGTATGCTCATCTTTGATCCATGAAATCTGATAGGGTTTGGGATGTACCAACCTTTCCAACTGCAATTTTGTGACCATCTCTTTAGATGCCAGATTCTCCAAGCTACCACTATCAATAATTACCTTCCAAACTTTATCAGAAACTCTACATCTGGTCTTGAACAAACTTTTCCTTATCGGATCTTCCTTCTTGCTTTCATTCCACAGTGCTCTCCTTACCATCAAGTTATTTTCTTTCTCAGGTTCATTCGGTGACTCTTCTTGAACCAAAGCATTTCTACTGCTACCAGCCTTCTTACTAGCATGTGTACATTCGAAAGATCTATGTCCTCCACAATTTTAACAAGTTCCTCAGAAACTTCCTCTGCCATAACCACCTCGGTAGTTACTGCCTCTACCTCTAGATGAACTTTCACCTTTCCACTTTGTCTTGCCTTTGTCCAGATTTGTCTTTTCTGGTTCAGATCTACCATTTTCACCATTAGATCTACCTCTTTCTCTAGGGAATCTATCACCTCGACCTCTCTATCTTTGCTCATGTCTTTTGTTCAATTTCTCCTCGGCCTTTAAAGCAAATTGATAAGCCTCTTCAATGTTCTCCAACTTGACCATACTGATTTCCTCTTGGATGGAAACTCTCAAACCATTTAGGTATCTACCAATTCTTTCCACATCATCTTCATCATGTCCAGATCTGATATCCAATCTATAGAATTCCTCAGTATATTCCTTTACCGAGCTCTCTTTCTGTCTCAAACTTTGCATTCGCCGAACTAGGTTAATTTGATAATCACAAGGTAAGAACTTTCCTTTCAATTTATTTATCATTTTATTCCATACCTTGATTTTGTCTTTGCCTTTCCTTTTCCTATCCAATTGCAAATGTTCCCACCATAGGGATGCATGACTTTTCAACTTAGTGCTTGCAATCTTCACCTTCTTATCCTCCGAGATGTTTTCATATTCAAAGTACTTTTCCATCTCGGTGATCTAGTCCACCAATTCATCAGAATCTAGCTTTCCACCATACTGAGGAGGATTGAAATGTGGTGTTGACTTCAGACTTGTCAAAGCCTTCAAAAATCTTTCTTCACCTTGATCCATAACAGGTATAGGTTTTGCATTCACCTGCTCTTCTTCAACTTCATCATCACTCACATCTTCAAGATGTCTGCCTCTTCTTTGGGCTGTCTCAACAGCTTCTATCCTAGCAGCAATCTACCTTAGCATATCTGCCAATCTTGGATCTACATCTCGCCTCCCACGAACCATCTTGACAACCCTCTGCAATTGCAGGTCAGATCGCAATCTGCTACCCCACAACAATTCAACTAGGGCTTCAAGAGGAACCTACAAACCTAGATCCGCAAAACTAGATCAAGATCTCACCTCACTCTGATACCACCTGACGCAGGCAAGGAGCAAGAGGGGCCAAACAATGGCGCACCTTGATGATCCAAGCCTGCTCAACACATGCAGAAGCAAACAAACGCAACAGTGAGAGAGAGAATTCAGGATCTTTCATATATTTTCATCAATTAGAACCATACATGCCAGGCTGTAAGGCCTTCCCAGTTACAGCCAAATAATACAATCAATTACAAAAGTCCTCAAATATGCGAGGATCTGTCAAAATCTCTACTTCTATCTTCTACCAACTCCTATCCAAGAACTCTCCTAAACTTTAAACCAACAACTACATTTATACAAGAAGCTACCGAACTGAGTCGGCCTTCAAATCCATAATCAACGGAAGGAACGGTCAGAGCTGGGACCACACGCTTCTCAATGATGAATTCCAACATTAAATCCGCAATCCAATATAAATGCACAAGTCGGCCACAACAGGAACTAAAACTAAACCCGTCGGTGAGCAAGATAACTGAGCAGCAGACAGGTAATGCTAAGCGCCAGTGAAATAACCGACCGCCTAAGAGATAACCGACCACACTCGGTAACCAAAGGAAACCGACCAACTACCAACCAACTCGGTCAAAGCAAAAACCGAGAAACACAGACAAACTCCAAATTGTTTTTGGTGACACAGGATTGCCAAGGACCCGAGATGCTCCTGCATCAGAAATGAAGGGATAAAAGAAAATACGATAGGAGAATAAGCAAGAATCAGTTTTATAACTAAAAAGGAACTTATTGGAGGTAGAAAATAAATATGCAAAAGAAAGATAAAGGGAGGGGGTTCAGATTTTGGCTCAACTTTGGGAGGACTGTGTATTTCCAGATGAGGGTTTTTTTTTTGTTTCTGTCATTTTTTTATGGAATGGATACAGTGTTTTGAATTGGAAATAGTAATATTGTGAAAGAGCAAAGAGATCTGTGTTATTTCTTATGTTTATTCAAAATAAAAAGATTGTTGCACATCAAATCTGTGAATTTGAGCATCTATCTTTGGATTGGATAAATCTGTGAATTTAGTCAATTACTTCTGAATTTTACTTGACGTACATATTCCTATTCATGTTTGTCTCTAGGCCTGTGAGCTTTGGTCATGCATGCATTCCAAAGAGAATATTGTGTCTTCTTTCCTGCACTCTCTGTTATGTTGGTTTGATAAATGAACTGAGTATCATTTATCTTTGGCTTAATTTAATGTTCTTTTCTTTCTCATCTACTCTGTGTTTATAGATAGATGTTTGTATGCCTTTTTTGCTTTTAGGATAAAAGCATTCTTGTTAATAGTTTAGGGGATTCATTGAAGATGTTATACATGGAGTTGTACCCAAGACAATTCAGAGGGCACTTATGCACTGCAATTGCAAAGTAACCCAACTGTTAGTCATGGAGTTTGTCTTATTGATTTGGGCATCTAAGAGTCAATTTGAGGCAATTTTGTAAAAGACAAATTTGTTCACTAACAGGACGTAATTGATTGTAATGTCCATATATTATTTAGTTATAGACTCACTTATCGTCCATATAGAGTCAATTATTATTGAAGTCAATCAAATATTATAAATGTGGATAATATTAATAATATAGATGATATTAAATAGTTAATTTATAATTATATTAATTACAAATATATGGATATTGATTATTATTTTCTTTCTTTTTTAATATTACGATAGTGTATCAAACTGATAAAGAGAACAATCTCGAAAGGTCTGAGTATCTAGCTCGAGCTTCCATCAAGTCCGAAGCATCAAGTATCAAAAAGAATATTAGAGCAGCTTACAAAATGTATACAAGTATATCTTCCTAAAACATCAAAAAGGAGATAAAGACATCTGCTGAATTTGCTTTAGTTTCCTTCCCCTAGAGCACTGTTGCTAAAATCCACTCTATCCACTTCAAAAGTATCTATAGGGGGGTCCACTGCTGCAATAACTTCCGCTACATCTTCCCATCTATTCTCATCCCTCGCATTCTCTTCTCGTATCTTTTGATTCTCTGCATCAATATCGATATTGTGTTCCTAGGTATACTCTTTGAGTCTTCTCATTTCATCCTTGTTTACCTTCCCTTGAGCAGCCTCCCAATGATGAGCTGACTGAATGTCCTCTTTGAAGATGACCAATGCACCTTCCTTGATAAGAATATCGAACTTGTCCTCTAGAATCTCCAACACAGCAAAAACCTGAGACACAATATTAAGGTGGGTGAGCTTAAGATTAAACTCAGTAGGGTCCCTCATG
The DNA here is from genome assembly GCA_027943335.1 of Chamaecyparis obtusa. Classification (NCBI taxonomy): domain Eukaryota; kingdom Viridiplantae; phylum Streptophyta; class Pinopsida; order Cupressales; family Cupressaceae; genus Chamaecyparis; species Chamaecyparis obtusa. The sequence continues at coordinate 2,129,244 of BSBK01000213.1, read as the reverse complement.
ATGTTTTGAAAAATCTCCTCATTTCTTTTCCTCCAAATGGTCCACAATATTTTCAAAGAAAGAACAAACCAGAAATTGTTAAGCGCGAGATCAAAAGCATCCACACGACCCAAAATAGCATTAAGCCAACCCAAACCATGGGAAGAGTTCCAGACAATAGGCCGATTGAGACATAAGGACCAAATAGAAGAAGCAAAAGCACAATTAAAAAAAAGGTGTTCATAAGACTCAAAGCAGCCACACAACTCACACACAAGGGGAATAACACCGTGATTAGTGAAAAGTGACCCAACCGCAAGCTTTTTAATCATTAGCAACCATCTAAAGAAAACCTTTTTAGGCTCAGCAGGGGAGTGCCAAAACCAGTCCATGTTAACATTATAACCCTTACAGCTAAGATCAACTCGGGCATTTGAAGATAATAATAATTTTCTATTTATTATCACCCTTGTGATATATATATATGTGTGATTTTATAATAATAACTAAGGCATTATTATTATAAAATAAACAAATAAAATAATTAACTAAAAGGGCCCAAGTCAGCCATCTCTTGGAGGGATAGTTAATTACCAAGGCAAATATATATTCAAGTTTGATTCTTGGAGAATAACACACCAAAAACATCACATTTGTTCTTCCTCTCGAGAATCCAAAGGCGGCAAATTATCCTTGCATTATAGAGCGAAATTTATCAGCATATTGGGGTGAAATTTAGCAGCGAATTGGAGCGAATTATTTCAGGCATTCATCAACGAATTTATATATTTACTTGGAGTCCGAATTGATACAAAATCTGGTGTGCGATTTGGATCAGAATACTATACATATCAAGGGTGCGAATTACCCTATCTAGGGCTTGATCCCCATCTACTATTTTACACATTACTTGAGGGCAAATTCTTGGACAGAATTCGCATTCCTTGGTGTTCGAATTTAACATTTTAGAGGGCTGTGATTTTTTTGGACCTGTGTGGGAGCATTTTCTACATCACATAAATATTGGAGTTGCAGATCTAAAACAAGAGCAGACTTATCAAGATAAATTGGTGTACAAAATTGGTACCATCTTTCCACCTTTCTTTGTCAATTTTGTCTCTATATTGTTTCAGTTTTACAAGCTATCTATAGATTGTATTTTCCTTGCATAAATCTGAAAATATCAACATGGTATCAAAGCTTAGGTAGAGGAAAGATCTTATTCAGATTTTAGGAAAACAGTTTCAAACTTTTCATACTTGAAACATGGAAAATCCAGCCCTATATTCAGCCTTGTCTACCCAAACTTCTAATAAATACTCTTGGTTTATTGATAGCGGGGCTTCAAGGCATATCACTGGGTTCCGGGAAAACTTTGATTCATTTTCAGAAAACATTAAGGAAGAAGTTACCATAGGAGATGATACTTCTTATCCAATTATGGGCTTTGGGAATTGCAACATTCAAATGAAGTCCGGAATATCCTTACAACTCTCTCAAGTCCTATATGTTCCGGGCATAAAGAGAAATCAAGTTTCAATATCAGCACTTGAGGATAAGGGTTATAAAATTGCATTCATGGATGGGAAAGTTTTGGATTGGACCAAAAATTCAACCTTGAAACGAGCCTATACCATAGGACTAAGACATGAATGTCTTTATAGACTTGATACTATTTCATCTCAAGCTCTCATGGTTGAATCAAATGACTCGTGATTTATGCAATAGGAGGTTAGGGCATCTAAATTTCCAAACATTGTCTTCTATGGATAAATTTGTAGTAGGATTCCCTCACTTATCTCCTAGACATGAAAGTGTATGCAAAGGATGTGCATTACGAAAAAAATATCAAATCCTCCTTTCCTAGTAGTGAAAGCAAGACTAAGGAAATATTGGAGATAGTACATTCTGACCTTTCTGGACCCCCATTTCCGTACCATCCATTGGTGGATATCTTTATTACATCATCTTTGTAGATGACTTTTCTAGAAAGACTTGGATATATTTCCTAAATAACAAAGAATCTGTCGATGTTCTCAACAAATTCAAAGAGTTCAAAGTTCTAATAGAGAATCTTACAAACAAGAGGATAAAGATTCTTAGAACAGATAATGGTGGAGAATACATTTTTGAAACCTTTAGCACCTTCTGTGTAGAAACAACAATTAAGAGGAAGTTTACTATTCCTTACAACCGTCAACAAAATGGAATAGCTGAAAAGAAAAATAGGACCATAGTTGAAGCAACAAGGGCTATGCTACATGATCAAAATCTTCATACTTCACTATGGGCTCAGGCATCCAACACTGCGGTTTACATTAAAAATAGATGTCCTCATTCAGCTTTGAAAAATAAGACTCCCGAAGAGGCATTCTGTGGAAACAAACCTGATGTGAGTCATCTTAGGATATTTGGTTGTCCTGTATATTTTCACATCCCAAAAGAAAAGAGAACCAAATTGGAACCCTCAGGGAAGAAGGGAATATTTGTGGGATATAATGAATCTGCCAAGGCCTATAGGATCTATGTTCCGAGGCAAAGGCATATTGAGTTGAGTAGAGATGTTATATTCGAAGAAGACCTTGCATTCTCGACCTCTAAGGATATAGCATGTGATGACCTATTTCAATCCAACCCTCTTGAGAATCAGAGGGAGTATCATGATGTTATTGAATATGATCCAATACCTATAAGTGAACCTAGCACTTCCATCTACAAGAAAAGACCATTGTGGGCCCCTAAAATGTTGGAAGATGTAAACAACTATGCAGCTCCTGCTGGAACTTTCAGAGAAAGTAAAAGACCTAAAAGGTATACTAACTATGTTGCATTCATGAGTGAGATTATAGATTCCGAGCCTTCCTCTGTTTGTGAAGCACCTAAAATACGAGCATGGAACGATACAAAGACAGAAGAATACGGATCTATAATGAAAAATGGTGTGGGATATTGTTCCTAGACCTAAGAACAAATCCGTGGTATCATCAAAATGGATATTCAAAATCAAACATGCTGCAGATGGTAGTATTGAGAAACATAAAGCCAGATTCGTAGCCAGGGGGTTCACTCAAAAGGAAGGTATAGACTATGAGGAGACTTTTGCCCCTGTTGCTCGATATTCCGCAGTTAGGGCAATTATTGCCATTGCAGCTTCCAAAGGTTGGAAGATTCATCAAATGGATGTTAAAACTACATTTCTAAATAAAGAAATTGAAGAGGAAGTGTATACAAAGCAACCTGAAAGATGTCACAAAAGATCAACAATCATATGTGTGTAAGCTTAAGAAAGCCTTGTATGGGCTCAAACAAGCTCCTCCAGCTTGGTATGAAAGGATTGATCGTTATCTTCAAAATGTGGGATTTTCAAAGAATGATGCAGATCCTAATCTCTATTTCAAGATATCAAATAAAGATTTACTGATATTGGTACTATACGTAGATGATCTCCTAATCACGGGAGAAGAGTACCTTATAGTAGACTGCAAGCAAGATCTTGCAAAGGAATTTGAAATGAAGGATCTAGGCCTTCTTCATTATTTTCTTGGTTTAGAAGTGTGGCAACAATCTCATGGAATTATTGTGAATCAAGGGATATATACTGTTGATATTTTAAAGAGATTCGATATGATGGATTGTAAACCAATGTCCACACCTATGGAAACCAATCTTTTCAAGTTGAGAGAAGCTATGGCTAGTTCTGAGACTACAGATGCTAGTTTATATGGACAAATCATTGGATCTCTTATGTATCTAGTTAACACTAGACCTGATATCTGTTATGTTGTAAATGCTCTATGTCAGTTTAAGGTAGAACCTAAACAATTGCATATGAGTGCAGCTGAGCATATTATGAGATATCTTCATGGGACCATTGAGTATGGTCTACTATACAAAAATGTAAAACTAGAACTTCATGGTTTTATAGACTCCGATTGGGCAGGATGCATTACAGACCAGAAGAGTACATCTAGATATTATTTTAGCTTGGGATCAGCTATGATTTCTTGGTTCACCAAGAAACAAAATTTTGTTGCTAAGAGTTCAACAGAAGCAGAGTATATTGCAGCTTCTCTCGGGGCTCAAGAAGCCATCTAGTTAAGGAAACTCATTGTGGGACTGTTTGGACAAACCATGAAACCTACTGTTATTTATTGTGATAATAAGAGTTGCATTAAACATGCTATTAACCCCGTGTTCCATAATAGGTCCAAACATATTGAGATTTTGTATCACTATGTCAAGGATATGGTTGAAAGAAAGGCCATTCAATTAGAATATGTATGTACTAATGAACAAACTGCAGATATTCTCACCAAACCCCTAGCAAGGAACAAAATTGAACATGTGAAGAACCTAAGTAGTTCTTTTAATGCAATTCAAACTCTTGGGAGTAATTCTGAAAATCCCTGATTTTTTGTATTCTTTCGATATATATAAACTTATAATTCATTCAATCGATAATGAATAGTAATCTTGAAAATATTGAAATTCTACAATTTGGTAATTTGATGAACTATCAAATACAAATTGTATCACAACAAAACTAAACAATAAATGCACCTTATTTATTTTGTGGCTGCACTATAAAATTCTGGAACCCTGCAGAATTTTCTCACATGTCATTACCAAATCTGAACCCTCACAAGAGCTGGAAACTTCTATTGGCGCCAAGGAAGAGACGGCTGCTGCTGACTGAACAAATGAAGAATGTAGGCATTAAAACTGGGAACCGATCTCTAGACGAAACTCACGCTAAGCTAGCTGTGTACGGCCAGGATGAATTCGTACGGCTTTCCTAATGTTGTACGGCCCTCGCTGAAAATGATCTGCAATCTACAAACTCTGCCTGGTAATTGTGGCACAATTCATTGACATCTTAATCCAATTCAAAGTGCAATCCTCTGAGGATTTCTCGTTTCTCAAGGAATTTCCAACTCAAAGCCTTATTTCTCCAATTTCGTACTTCCTCCAAATTCAATCAAAATCGATAATCAATAGCATCTGAACAACTGAAAATCTGGCATTCAAGAACTGAATGAACTCTCTCCTGGAAGAAGACCAAGCTCAATAATTGTTACAGAACTCTCTCCAAAGCTGAAGACCAAGCTCAAAACCCTAGCTTTTCCAAGTAAAATCGAAATCTCTCACAAAGCAATTTTATCAAATGACATAAGGTAAGGTAAAGTGCTTTTTTGAATTGTATATATAGCTTTTTGAAAAAGCTTCAACTTTACATTATTCATTAAAGAAGCTTCTTCCTTACAACATCACTTTATAACATTAAAGTTATAAAGTCGTAAAGTTATCAAATTAAAATAACTTAATTTAATAACGATAACTCAAAATAAGAAGCTACTGAAACCCACTAACTGCAACAACTCATTTCTGACATCATAACCTCAAACTCCAACTGCCCTGCCAGAAATAGCCAACATCCAAAATAAGTCTCTCAAACTGAAGATCCCCTGAAACTCAATCCAGAAACATCTAACACCCCGTGCAGACGCCCTACTAACCCTGGCCATACCCAAAATACCACTTACTAAAAATAGTAAGTTGACCAAACTGACCTGAACGAAGAGCAGACCTAGTAACCTGAACCTCCAGAATGGAATCCAAACACTGGCTCTGCCAACTAACCCCCTCTGATCACCTGATTAGCTTGTGAGGGTCGCCAAACCAAGCTAATCTCAGAAGACTGAAAAACGGGGACATTACAGAACATTTTAGGAATAAACTTGGCATGGTGAAAATATGAGTTTGTTGTACTAACATTTCTTTTATGTTTTATGAATTCATATCTCTTTGTGGCAAAGGTTATATGAATTCATTCTTTTATGCTTAGATTTATATGTGGATTGTGGCAGTTCACATTTATATATTTGTTGAATATCATGGACTTGATATTCGTTGGATCATGGATTTGATATCCTTTGAGTCTTGGAGACTCGTGGATCAGGGATCCACATTCAAGTATTGGTGACATCATGGATTTGATGTTGGGAGACCATTACTCCGAGCATTTGGTGAATATCATAAACTTGATATTCGTTAGGCCAATGCTCCTGATATCATGGATTTGATATCTATTGAGTCAAGGTGACTCGTGAATAATTAACATCATGGACTTGATGTTACATTGAATATCATGGATTTGATATTCCTATTTATTTGAGAATTTGGTGGCTTGATGTTATCATGAATATCATGGACTTGATATTCTTGTGGATCTGATCAATCCACAAATAGGAAGGATAACATCATGGAACTAAATGATGATATACATATGGACTTATGTTTTCATCTTATTTGGTAGATAGGGATCTACCTTCATAGATGTCGAATCTATGACATCTCAGGATAAGGTATCCAAGATGTTTATGTTTTTTTAACCACTATCAAGGATGATAGTCAGATTAAAAGGGTGTGTCCTACTATAGATGGGATCTATAGGTTGATCTTACCCTCAAGTCTAAGAGGGAGTGTCAACATTATAGCCCTTACAGCTAAGATCAACTCGGGCATTTGAAGATAATAATAATTTGCTATTTATTATCACCCTTGCGATATATATATACATGTGCGATTTTATAATAATAACTAAGGCATTGTTATTAAAAAATAAACAAATAAAATAATTAACTAAAACGGTCCAAGTCGACCATCTCTTGGAGGGACAGTTAATTACCAAGGCACATATATTCAAGTTCGATTCTTGGAGAACACACCAAAAACATAATGTTTGTTCTTCCTCTCAAGAATCCAAAGAAGGCAAATTATCCTGGCATTATAGAGCGAAATTTATCAGCAAATTGGGGTGAAATTTAGCAACGAATTGGAGCGAATTATTTCAGGCATTCATCAGCGAATTTATATATTTACTTGGAGTCCGAATTGATACAAACTCTGGTGTGCGATTTGGATCAGAATATTATACATATCAAGGGTGTGAACTACCCTATCTAGGGCTCGATCCCCATCTACTATTTTACACATTACTTGAGAGCAAATTCTTGGACAGAATTCGCATGCCTTGGGGTTCGAATTTAACACTTTAGAGGGCTGCAATTTTTTTGGACCTGTGTGGGAGCATTTTCTACATCAATATTGGAGTTGCAGATCTAAAACAAGGGCAGACTTATCAAGATAAATTGGTGAACAAAATTGGTACCATCTTTCCACCTTTCTTTGTCAATTTTGTCTGTATATTGTTTCATTTTTAAAAGCTATCTATAGATTGTATTTTCCTTGCATAAATCTGAAAATATCAACAGTCCAGACTAAAGTGCCATTTATCTAAAGACCAATTGATACTCCAAATAGAATTAATCTTATTAATAATAACAGGATCATCTTTAATAATCTTATAAATCTGCTTCGTAGAGCTATCTAGCAAGGGAGTACCATCAGACCATTTTACCTGAGAGAGTAATTGTTGAATGTCCATCAACTTACCAGGAAAAAGATTGCCTGTAGCTTTAGAGATCAAGGTGTAAGTCTTCTTCTGAGAGTCTCTTATACCAAACTTATTTTTAATGAGTTCCCAAGGAGCTAAATGCTTGTCAGTCATAATGTCCTCAATCAAAGAGATACCTTTATTATTCCAAAATCCAGCAGAGCAGCTCTGAGTGAGGGCCAATGGTTTATTGTTTAAGTATATGTCCCACCATATAGACCTGTCTGACACAGTGAGAAGAGGGGACCATCCACAACTTTGTACTTAACCAAATGCCCCCTTACCTGACACCAGGCCTTCCACAAAGAAGCAAAGATTTTTTATCCAAAGGGTTTCACCTCATACTGTCCAAATAATAAATCCTGCAGAGGGATATCTGACCAATTCTTATTTCTCTTGCTGACTGAAAGTTTAAGATTATTTCTAATCAGAATCTTCCAAGGCTCATCACCTTGTAGAGCATTGAAGATCCATTTGGAAGCCAGTGCTACACCATGGCTCTGAAGATCTCTGATCCCCAACCCTCCTAGGGATTTTGGTTTACAACACCAATCCCAAGCAACACAATGTCTTTTCTTACCTCCCATCCCATCCGACCATAAAAAGTTCCTCGGAATCTTCTCAAGCTGGTTGGATTGATATTTGGTAAACAACCAAGTAGAGGAGTAGTATATGGCATGAGAGGCAAGAACTTTTTGGACTACTTGAACCCTACCAGCAAGAGAGAGTAGGTGAGTTTGCCACTTTGAGTGTTTTTTTTTCAATCTTTTCGAAGATCCAATTCCACATATCCTTGCTAGAGGGTTGTAAAGAGAAAGGAATACCAAGGTATCTTACAATAGTATTAGGGTCGATCCACTACCAACCTTTAGCAAAGATCCACTAAGGAGGGGAATTAGACCATCCAATAATTGTAGATTTGTCAGGAGCCACCTTTGCCCCTAAAGCAATGCAAAAAATCTGCAGTCTGTCCATAGTGGTGTCAAAATTTTCCTCATCAAGTTGCACAAAAAGAGAGGTATCATCTGCAAATTGGAGATTGAAAAGGTCAGTGCCATCAAGGAGAGAGATACCTCTGACAACCTGCCCCAAAACAGGAGCTCTAATTACAAATTGCATGGCTTCAGCAGCAATCACAAAAAGGGCAGGGGCGATAGGGCAACCCTGTCGGATGGATCTGCCTAAGATAATAGGGTCAGAGAGCTCTCCATTAATATCTATCACTGTAGAGGAATCTTTAAACAAGATAGAGGTCCAGTTACAGAAGTATGGGGGAAATCCCGGAGCTTCCATCATGCCAATAACAAATGGCCATTGTATCCTGTCATAGGCTTTTTCAAAATCTAGAAGCACCATCACTGCATCCTGCCCCTTATATCTAGCCCAGTGCATAGCCTCCCAGCTTGTTATTAGATTCTCCAGAATATATCTCCCTTGTATGAATCCTATTTGAGTGACACATATTTTTTGGAGAATCCCGGACAATCTTTTTGCTAAAAGTTTTGCAATAATTTTACAAGAAATATTCAACCAGAGTTATTAGCCTCCAATTTTTAACCAGTCTCATGTCTCTGCTTTTAGGAATCAGTTTAATGACCCCCCTATTAATATATTGTTGGCAAAGTTAAGTTGTCATTGGTGAAGATAGATGCAAACACCATTCTCACGGGTATAAGGTACACCGATAAATCACTCGTATTACTTTATAGACACCGGTAGACTAAACAGAGGATATGCACTGGTAGACTAAACAGAGTACATAGTACAGTCTTATAGTGCATACAAGGGATGAACCGAGTATAAGATTGATACCGGTTGACTGCATAGTAATCCGCACCGGATTATGCGGAGCTGCCTGATTTAAAACTGGATTTTACGGAGCATCCACCGTTTAGAACTGGAGTTAGCTTTTTAAGAGGAGTTAGTTTTATTTCTACGCGGATGTTTCAAGGTAAACTCAAGATCATCTTGCAATGCTTTTTGCTGCATGATTTTTGGGTGAGTTTACAGCTTGGCGGTTCTATGAGTTAAGTTTAATAAGATTAATTTCTTATAAATACAGGTCATAAGACACAAAAGGGTTGTTGTTGTTGAATATACAGAGCAGGAGAGAGATATCTTCTGAGAAAAGCTACGGTCACAGAGGTGAAAGGCACAAAGGATCAACAGCCAGGCAAAATAGGAAGGTCAACAGGTATGATCTAATCAGACAGAGAGTGTCAATTAAGATCATTGCTTTTATATTGTTAAAGCATATTCAAATCCCTCTATCAGGGTGAACCCTAATAGGTTCTTTGTATAAATTCTTTAACCGGGTAGCATCTTAATTGATATTGAAAGTCATTTAACAAGGCGGCTCCTAACAGAGTCAAGATCTTAACCGATTTTCTACCAAATCCCTTTACCAGGTAGCACTTTTGCAAGTTCTTTGTAAGCTCCTAACAGGGCGTCTCTATTACTGCAGTAGTGAAGTTGTGAGCTCTATCTCACCGTGGTTTTTTCCTTCTAACCGAGGGTTTCCACGTATATATGATGTGTTGATCTTCTTGGGTGGATATTTTGCAACTGACAGTTTTTAGGAAAAAATCCAGTTTACAAAATCTTGATACCAGCCACAGCGTGTGAGACAATGTCTCTCCTACCTTAAAGGGAAGGCTCCCCCTTCTCACCGTTCCTTGGATCAACTCAAGGAAAGCAAGAAGCTAAGAGATTATCAAAATAGGGTATTACAAATATTCCTTCTTCTTATCTTTCAAGAAGGAATCCACTTACTCGAAGAACGAATAATGGGCAAAGCTTTAATCTCTAAACTACACTTCTATCTAAAAGCTGGAAACAATGATACCGATAAACCAACACCAACTCACAGGCTGATTGAAAAGCGTACCGGCTTGGTTCTATGACCTATTTATCTGATCTATAAGAAACACCTCTACCATTGGGGCACACAGACTTCCAGAAGTAGAGATTTTTCTAACTATTCTAACAAATTATATGAAAATGAGATGGTAATATAATCTACAGTCACAGCTTCTAGTCTTATATTACCACAATTGCTCCTAGTCACAGCTTCGGCTCCAATTGTTTCTAATCTTCAAATTGCTCTTAACAAAACACAAGAATCACATAAACAAAAAGATAGTGAAACCAAATTGCAGTCACAGCTTCCAATTTGATTCCCCACAATTGCACTCAATCACAGCTTCAACTCCAATTGTTTCTTTCTATTTATATTTCTCCAAAATAGTACTACACAATCACAGTTATGCTTGCACAAGTTTGGCAGAGCTCTCTCTTGCATAAAATTAAGATGAATATTTACAATGAGCCCTCTTCTATTTATAGGAGAGAGGCTATGAGAAAAATAAGGAAAACTAACTACCTAAGTTGACTTATTCAACATTACAATCCTTTGTAATGTGATTACATGTAGTAAGATATGTAATTGCAAATTTTTACTTTACATGTTTCATTACATATGTAATTGCAATTTTATGCTTTACATGTAACTTGTCAAAATGCATGATGAAAAATAAACTAAGTGTTTGACAAAACACGACTCCTATTACATTAACCTCTATCAAAGAGGTTTTGCTGTCACCAGAATATTAAGTGCTGGAAATCTTCAAATCTATACATGGATGGGAACATCTGCAGAAAATAACACTTTGACCTCTACATTTGGTGGTGTCAACCAATCACTGACTTTCGTTATCACCCATAAGTGGAAAACTGCTCACGATCCCTCTTATTGATCCTACTACCACCTTCTTGGAATCAATCTTGAAAGCATTCTAATATTTATGAAACTTTGAGTTTCATCTTTTTCTCATCCGTGATGGTTGGCCCTTCTGACTTTGGATGAACACTTGTAGCACCGAGATGTTGGCGGCTCATGTCTGCAAGCTATGCTTCAATCAATGCTGAAAAATGTTGCATTAGTGATCCATGGATGCAATTCGGGGATTTTGGGGTGCACTGCAGATTTGACTGCATGTAGTTCAACTTGTAACATTTTATGTAGTTGGTCCAAAAAGTTCCTACTACAAGGGAAAAACATAGGACTTTAAGTGAAATCGGGGTTTTCGGACCCAACTACACTTAGGATTGCATGTGTAGTTGCATATGTAGTTCATTTTGCAATTGGATCAAAAATCCCCGATTTGCACTTGGAATTGCTTTTTCAACTTGGGTATTGTAGGAGATTTTTGATGCAATTGCGCATTTGACTGCATGTAACAGTACATGCAGTTGGTGTAAAAATCTCCGATTTGGGTAAACTTAGTGTGGAGATTTCTGAGGTAGTTTCACTTTTGATTACATGTAACAATACATGTAATGGGTCTTAAAAATCCCGATTTTGGAGACAAAATGGATTTGGGCAAAGATGTAATCGGGGATTTTTGAGATGATTACATATTGCATTACATGCAAAAAGACATGCAATAAAATATGCAATGGGCAATAAAAATTCCGAAAAGCATACATAAAATGGAATTTTTCAAAGGAGTTACATTTTGAATTTCGGGAAACACTGCATAGTAAATATGAAGGTATACTGATATTTCGAAAGGTATATGTATGCAAGCTTCTCAAATAGTGGTATTTCACGGAAATGAAAGAGAATTTCATTTTTCTCAAGGTAATGATAAAAATGTGAAATTTCTGGATATGGCTGCGAATGAGTGCAGGAATTTAGAAATAATGGTATATGCATTGGAAGTATTTGCAATCATTCTGAATGCAATGTATGCTGGAGAAGATTCATTTGTTTGTATTTTGACTGGATTTGAACAATCCTTTTGCCATGATCATAAATATATTGTGAAAATGGAAATCTTCACTTCTTGAAATATTCTGATAAAAGAAACTCCCAAATATGACTAAAAAAAAAATGTCAATCCCGTTTTTGACAAAAATCAATTAATAAAACCTTGGCTGTAGCTTAAAAAAATGATATCTAACTCAAAAAATCTCCTGCATTAGATATCTAAAACTCATGGGAAGGCAAAAACGACCAACAAAAGACAAAAACTAACAATAAAAATGAAATCTACAGCCACGTTTTAATAAAAATGACCATTATTTGCAAATGAAAAACGTTTTTAACTTAAAACGTTCATAAAAAGAAGAATAAAAACGTCCATACCTGTTTGGAAATACTAATGATATCCTTGCTTTTCGAAGACAAACACAAACCAGGGAAAAACGCAAAGGAAGAATGACCTGTTTCAATGCTTTCCCGGGATAACAATGAGGCGGATTAAAGATGTTTAAAGGCTCATGAACTGGGTGTTCTTTTATCAATGCAATGATGAAGACTAAGTGTCCTCACACGGCACTCCATGCAACTCACAGTCGCAAGCGGAAGGCTCGGAAAAATCAATGCTTGGCGCATTTCAAACATATGCAACAGTATATTGAAAGCCCGATAAATTTCGAACAAAGGCTTTATACTTTAATGCAATACGCAATGTTATTTAAAAAGTCCGATAACTTTAAGAAAATTTCGGGCTTTTTGGCATAATGAACATCTTTTCAAACATATATAAAACATGCGAAGGCATAAAGTCCGACCTTTAATGATATTATCGGGAATTTTAGAAGTCTTTGCATATAGATTAAACCATCGATATTTCATATGCAAAGTAAAACGTAACATTAACAAAAATGTTCGCTTTTCGGGAGTTTGGAAAACTTTGCATTTGCAATGACATTTAAAATGTCCGCATTAAAATGGTTTATATTCATCGGGATTTTGAAGACATTCGCACTTTTAAATATTACATGCCATGAATCATGTAATAATTAATAAAAATTTGACAATCTCTTTAAAAATGAACTAAGAAACATTAGAAAAAATATATACAATATTATATAAACCTCTATTAAAGATTTTTATTTCAATATTTCGAAAGTTTATATAATATCTAAAAATTAAGAATCTTAATAATATACTATCAATATATTATTAAAATTCTAAAAACAATAAAAATAAATAAATAAATAAAAACTAAAATCTAAGAAAAATAATAAAATAACGACTTAAAACTTTTAAATAAATAAATAAATTTATTTATTTAATAAAAATACTTAGAGTTTAAAACCAATTTTAATTTAATCGAAAATACGATTAAAATTTTGTATAGTTGACATAAATTTTACGAAAACAAAATTTACGATAACAAATATGATTGCAAGATCTGCGGAAAATGATATATTGAACAAGCTTTAGGAGCTTTTGAGCAAATGCAATCAAGTGTGTCTCAAATAAATATCTTCCCAATGAAATGTAATGGTCACAATCCCTGCATTAGAACAGATTTGTTGAAAAAGTTTAAGAAATTTCAAGAAAACAAAAGTGACATGCAGACCAAATGTGAAGCAAACAAAGGGTGCCTAAATTGTTTGACAAAATGCCACTTGAACTGTTTGTCAAAATGCCTCAAAGAGGCGTCATCTCAAGAAATGAAATAAAATGATTGCAGAATGTGCACAAGATTTGATGAATTTTTAAGCAAAAGAAAACAGAAAATTGTAGGCCAAGTCACATGCCCTACGGACTTCACTGTGTCTTCACCGTGGTAAACGTGTAAATGCAGAATGTAGGAGCACAAAACAACATGTGCACTACTTGTCAGGATGCTTCAAACAGATGCCACCTCATAAAATACAACATTTGACTGGAAAGATGGAGAAAGCAATTCGGCAGATGAAGGAAGCAGATTTAAGACATCTACCAATGAATTTTGATATAATCCAATATGGAGGGACAGATAGTGGTTCTTCCACCCGGATGCCAAGTCAATCGGTTGTTGACAGCTGTCAATATACCCTTTTAATTCTTATTGCATATCGTATCCCAGTGCAAGCGGCTACCAAGTAATTATTAGTTTATTCTCTTATAGGTTAGGCTCTGATACCATGTTGAGAAAATTAAGACCGTCCTATAGAGAATATATGTGAGTGCTGTAGTGAAATAGATTACAATTGTGATTGATCTTTTCACCAGCCATCGATATACATTTATATCCTTGAATAGTCATGTCTTGAAGGGCCATGACCATACGTGGCTTATGCTACGTAGGGTCATGACCCTTTATAACCAATTGTTAATATTAACTACATTGTAACATATACAAATATCAAATGATCTTTATATATATATATATATATATATATATATATATATATATATATATATATATATAATCGACTATTAGATTATAATTATATCAATCAATTCGATGCTATAATTTAACAATAGAGAGGAAGAACCTCAAGAAGAAGAAGCAAAGCTTGAGGTAGAAGGCTTCCAAACAACAATCGTTACAGCAATTCTGGTTGCCAGTTCAAAACCCAAGTTGGAGGTAGCCTGAATGCTGAGGAGCTAATCAGCTAGATCAGTGCAATGAATACATTTTTGAGTACGAAAAATGTTGCTGATGACAAGAAGGTGAAGTTTGCAATAACCTGATAGAAGGGTCATGCATCCCTTTGGTGGGGTTGGGGTACAAAATGAAATAAGAAAGAAAGGAAAGTCCAAGATCAAGAGTTGGGATAGAATGGTAGTTAAAAGGTAAGTTCATACCTAAAGACTATCAAACTAGTCTATTCAAAACACTTCAAAATTTAAGACAAAGAGATATGCTGGTAAAAGATTACATAGAGGAGTTTTATAGGGTAACTATAAGAGCAGGGGATGTAGAGGATGACTTAGCAAAATATGTTAATGGTCTAAAGGTCACCATTCTAGATGAAATCAATATTCTTTGTCCTAGATCAGTTGATGAAGCTTATCAATTGGCACTCAAGGTGGAAGAGAAGCTTTCCAGGAAGCAAACTTCAACTCAAGAGGAAGGGGTAGAACCTTCAAAGGTAGAGGACAGCAAGGAGGTGGAAGGCAGCTCCAATGATCTCAAGAGGAGACTAACAACTCACAAAATTCAAGAGGAGGCTATGTACCAAGAGTAAGACCTTACCAAAGAGGAAGAGGAAGTTTTATGGGTAAGTGTTTTAGATGCAACAAATATGCAGGTCATAGATTGTTCAGAAAACCCCTCTACTAATCAAGAGAGAGGTGTTCATATGGCTCAAGGTGAAGAAGAGGAAAAGGTAGAAGAACTTGTTGCTTATAAAGATCCAAATGAAGTTGGGGAATCACTCTTGATGAGGAAAGTATTACTCAAACCCAACAAAGAAGACATAGAACCACCGCAAAGGAAGAATTTGTTTAGAACAACATGTAAGAGTGGAAGAAAGTGCTGCAAGGTCCTCATAGATAGTGGGAGTACAGACAATCTTGTTTCAACAGAGATGGTGGAGAAACTAGGCTTGAAAAGGGTATTGCATCCTACTCCCTGCAAACTATCATGGTAGCAAAAGGGGCATCAAACCTTGGTCAATGAACAATGCAAGGTTGATTTCCAAATAGGAACTTACAAAGATTGGGTGATATGTGATGTTATGCCTATGGATGTTTGCCACATTCTGCTTAGGACACCTTAGCAATATGACAGAAAGGCTATGCATGACGGGAAGCACAATGCCTACACTTTTGAGAAAGATGGAAGAAAGCATATTCTTACACCCCTAGAAGTACAAGTTGTTCCTGAACCAAGCTCAAAAGTGCTGCTAATGAGTGGTAAGGAATTTAAACACCAAATGAGGAGGGAAGAGGTAAACTTTGCTTTGATATGAAAGCCTAGAAGTGTATTCACTAGTACAAAGTTGATTGATTTGCCTCAAGAAGTTAAAGATATGTTCACTGAGTATGTAGATATAATAGTGGATGATCCACTAATGATTTACCTCCATTGAGAAGTATCAGCTATCATATAGACTTGATTCCAAGAGAAAAGCTTCCAAATAAAGCAGAAAACAGGATGACTCCAAAGGACCAAAGGAGAATGAAGAAGTCAAGAAGCAAGTGCAAGAACTATTGGAGAAAGGACGGATAAGGGAAAGTTTAGGTCCTTGTGTTGTTCCAACAGTTTTGAGTCCTAAGAAGGATGGAGGTAGGAGAATGTGCACAGATTCTAGAGCAATCAACATAATTACTATTAGGTTAAGGTCCCCTTTGCCAAGAATTGATGATTTGTTAGATTGTTTGAGTGGAGCCAAATATTTTTCTAAGATGGACTTGAAAGTGGTCATCATCAAATTACAATTAGAGAGGGTGATGAGTGGAAAACGGCCTTTAAAACAAATGATGGGCTCTAGGAATAGCTAGTTATGACATTTGGCTTAACTAATGCTCCAAGCACTTTCATGGGGCTTATGAATGAGGTGCTTAAAGCTTTTACAAGTAAGTTTTTCATAGTATATTTGAAGACATCTTGATATATAGTCAAACAATGGAAGAGCATCTTAGGCATTTAAGGATGGTATTAGACAAGTTGCATGAAGAGAAGCTACTAATCAATCTCAAGACGTGTACTTTCTTGAAGAGAGAATTGATCTACTTGGGGTTCGTGATCTCACAAGAAGGATTGAAGATGGACAAGGAGAAGAAAAAGGCAATCATTGAATGGCCTTCTCCTAAGAGTATCTTTGAGGTAAGAAGTTTTCATGGTTTGGCTAGCTTGTATAGAAAATTCATAACGAACTCTAGTGGATTTGTGTTCCAATAGTGGATACAATTAGAGAAGTTAAGAAGGCATTTCATTGGACAATAGCTACCGATAAAAGTTTTCAGATGTTCATGAAGAAGATAACAAAGGAACCTATCTTGTCTTTACCTATTTTACTAAACTTTGTTGTTTTGAGTCAAGATGGAGAGCCCATTGCTTACTTCAGTGAAAAGCTTAATGATATAAAGAAGAGATGTTCAACATATGATCAAGAGTTCTATGCCATCATACAAGCTCTGACGAAATGAAGGCGCCATCTCATGCCTAAGGAGTTTGTTTTGCTCATTGATAATCATGCTTTATAGTTTAAAATAGTTAACATAAGTTGAGCCAAAGACGTGTCAAATGGATTGAATTTTTGCAAATTTTTATTTTTGTTATCAAGCATAAGAGTGGTCACGCTAATAAAGCTGCAGATGCTTTGAGTAGAATTTTGATCATGCAAGAACCTCAAGTGAGCATATTGGGGTTTGATGACTTGAAAGAGACGTACAAGGAGGATGTAGACTTCAAGGAGGCATACGAAGCATGTGGGAATCCTCTTAATAGGGACAGAAGTCCTTGGATGGATTTCATGATACAAGAGAGTTTACTATTCAAAGGCAGCCAACTTTGCATTCCAAGAAGTTCCATGAGAGAGAACTTCCTGAAGGAAAAACACAGTAGCAGCTTGGCTTGGTAGGGCATTTCGAGCAAAACAAGACACTAGCCCAATTAAGTGCACCTATTATTGGCCAGGTATGAGTAATGATGATAAGAGACTTGTAGAGAGGTGTAAAGTGTGTCAACAAGCCAAAGGGAGCAGCCAAAATGCAGTTTTGTATCAGCCATTGCCAATCCCCAACAAGCCATCAGATTCAGTAAGTATGGACTTTGTACTTGGTCTACCAAGAACTCAGAAGGGACATGATTCAATATTTGGGGTAGTCGATAGATTCTCTAAGATGGCTCATTTCATTCCATGTACAAAGACAAGTAATGCTACTAACATTGCCAATTTGTTCTTCAAGGAGATAGTTAGACTACATGGACTTCCCAGGAGCATTGTCTCTGATAGAGAACTAAATTCGTAGGACAATTTTGAAAGACTTTATGGAAGCATTGGGAGTATTGATGAGCTCGTGGATAGGAGCCCATGAACAAATCTTTTGTTCTTTGGTAGTTTGATGTAGGTGCATCATTATTACAAGTTTATATTTTAAGGTTAATACATTTGGAGGATATTTGTTTGTAACCTCCTCAGAATCTCATAGTAAGCTAATAATAAAATAAATCTTTTTGATTTAGCATGTATCCAAGAAGTTAGAATAAGTCTAGGAGTAGTTTTGATTTTACTGATTAAGGGAAGATTTGAACGAGTCTTTTCTTGGATCGAGTTAGTTCAGTTTCAATGTATAAAATCAATTCTTGTACTCAACATAAACAAAAGGAGAGTTCCCGTGCAAGTGAATAATATATAAAAACTCTCACAAGCTAGGTTGGCACCATACAACCAGAGTGGGCTTTGCAAATGGGGTTGCAAGCAGAGTGGTTAACCATGGAGGAAACTCCGTAGTTAAGCACACTCAAGCTGGAGTAATATTGGGATGGGTGACCTCCCAAGAAATCTCGGTGCCTCACCTCTATGAGCATCACCTAGATGCAATGAGTGCAAAAGTGTTCCATTCATTCTCATGAGAGATGGGTTCTTGTGAACCACTAATTGTGAAACATGGGTCAATGAGTTTGACTCAAAAAACTACACAGTTGAATCCTGATAGCAATATCACAATTTGACTACTTGTGGAAAATATCTCCTACTTACCATACAACAAGCTCGAAATCACTTACACCAATATTCCCATCTAGAGACGATCGTTAAAGCAGAGAACCAACATTGGTGGATCTACATAAGCAATTTTGACAAGATTAGTTTTAAAGTCGAAGTCTTCAACAAGATATGTCTCTAGAGAACTACATTGATCTATGGACAAAATACTTGCCTAAGGAATGAAGAAGGCATCACTTGGACCTAAGAAGGGGAAGCGGAAAGCATGAACACTTTAAAGAACAAAAGATGAAAAATTGCAATTCAAAAATTGCATTGAGAGTCTCACACATCCACTCCTCACAACAACTGTTATCAAAATCACATACAATCACAAATTTTCATTTGGTATAGTCTAAGCATTGAGTCTCATCAATACTTTTATCGGATTAGAGATTTCCAACAATTTCCAGAAATTTCCCAACAATTGGATGACAAAAAGGGATGCTTGGAGACAATTAATAGAAATGTCAAAGCCTATTACCCATAATATTCCAAAAGAATCTTTACTAGCAAGTGAGAAACCCATGAGAATGAGTGATAACAATAGAAAATAATCAAATCACATGCATTTTTCAAGACTTATTTTGTAATTCATATTATCATAATAATAATGATTTTAGAACTCTTGCATCTAGGAATTATTATTCAAATTACTTGGGAATCTTGTGTGCATTCACCTTCAATATTACATTGTCTATGTTTGTGCATACCAAATCATGGTTAGGCTCAAGATGTGGAATCATTTCTTGACACTCAAACTGCCCAATCCTCATTTCTCATTGTCTTATCACACATCTCATTTCCCATTTCCTGTTTCAGGTAACATAGGAGGACCTAAAATTTTACTAGAAACTACTGCAGTTGCAACCCCTGATCTTGAATCTTTACAGGCTAAGGTCAACACACGATTCATCTTTTAATGTACAATCTACCATGAGATTGGTGATAGATACTGATTAATTGTTTAGGGTCAGGATAAGTTACTCAAAAGCTTATTTAATACGACAGAAGGTGCACAAATGTATTTTATAGCGATTGCTTATCTACAGATGAAATTCATAACAGGCTAAGATCTGGTCTACCTCCTTTCTATAACTACTATTCCTGGCATTTCCTTCCCACCCATTTCCAAAATCAGCAATCAAATTTTGAATTGTCTCAAAGGAGCTCCTACCCCAAGTTTTAGAATTGGTGGTAAACACATTTTTAACCTTAAAGCATTACTCTTTTTTTCCACCCTCTAAAGAAAAAAAGATCAGCCTTTAATCCTGTTCCTTGTGACAAGTTCTCAAACTTCTGCTTAAAGTCAGAAAATGCACTCGCACAATGATCAACTTTCTCTAAAGATTTATTTTGGAGGAATTTAAGGCCACTGACATCAACATGAAAAAAAATTCATAAATAAAAGTAATTGTGTTACATTGGTTGCATGTTACATTGGTTGCATCTGCTTTGCAGTGGTCATGCAACCTGCATTTTTTATCGGTACTTTTGCAACTCATTATTTTCCTTCATCATTGAGATACCATAGGCACTTCCTTGGGCTACTGTATGTGATGTAATATATAGAAGCTTATTTTAATTCTTTTGACCTTACATTCCCATTTTTCGGTTCATAATTCACACAATAGTGTAGTGCTTATTATCATCTCTAGCAACTATGAGTGAATAGTTGATTGTGAAAGAATAAGCCAGCTACTTCAATGCAAAATCTAACAAATCACTTGCATCTTCGCTCAATTCAATTCTAAGGGATCAGCACAATAGAACATTCTACAAGTTTGAATCACTCGGTAACAAATAGAAGAGATATTTACCTCTGTTCTACCAGGATTCAATTTCCCTGCTGGCCTGATTTCTATAGTCTTGTTTCTGCATTAGAAAAGTACCAAGTCAGATTGACAAGGCTGTAGCACATTTTGTAAAAGAAGAATACAACTTCCCAACTAGCATAAACCAAGAAGTGAAATATGACCATCCAGTGCCCAGGAAAAAGAAATTTAGAAACAAGAAATGCCAAAAGAGTTACTGCAATAATGTATTTTAAAATGCAGAAAATCCCAACTAGATAGTTAACAACAATAGAAGATTGAGGCCTGTTAATGAGCCTAGTTGGGCTAATCCAACGGAGCAGAGTGTATTGAATGAGGCTTGGGAGCTTCTAGGGTGGACGAAAGTGAACTTTGATGGAGCGTGTAAAGGGAATCAGGGTCCTTCTCAGGCTAAATTCAAGGCTAGAGATTGGAATAGGAACCTTTTGGCAATTGGTGTGAAACATCTCTATGATGGGACAAATAATGAGGCAGAAGCTCAAGCTACCCTCAATGCAGTGTTGATGGCTAAAAAATTAAATGTCGCCCAGTTACATCTAGAAGTGGATTCGTTGTTAATCGTTAATGCAATCATTAAAGGGAAAATTGTAGCAAGGAATTTGAATAAGTATATTAAGATGATTATTTCAATTGTTGGCACATTTGAAAATTTTAAAATATCCCATGTAAAACAAGGTGGGAATTGTGTTGCAGACATGCTGTCAAATTTGGGAGTATCATTAAAAGGTAGATGATGAGTTGTTCGACGACTACCGTGGCATAAGTGGTGTGGAGCTGGATTTGGCGTACAATGGCAGAGTTAACAGTCATCATGAGATGTGATGGGATGACACTTGCCTCATGCTAGCCGCAGGTTAAATTTTCCAGTTTGCAGGGTTTGGCCACATTGCATTTGGTGGGGTAGCGCAGTGATGGGTGGAGGCGTACCAAGAGCTATGGAGGCTAACTTTACACTCGTTTATCCCAAACAAAAGAAGTTTTTTCATGGGAAGATCAAGGAAAAATGCTTGAAGAGTGGTTTTAAGGTCAATGAGCCTATCTTCTGGCAGATTGTGGACTTAATTCTTGGTGAGGAATTCATGAAAACAAAGAACAAGTACCGCTCCAACATTGTTATTGCCTATGCATTCCTCACTTGGGCTTTAGAATTGGGTCCAAAGGAAGAGGCGCTGCGTGCAATGAGAATGTGTGAAGCCGGAGTGATGTGGCGGGCTAACCATTATTTTGGGAATGGTTGAGCCAGGTGTGGGCCTCCGTGTGCACAATAATGATTGGCGTATGGTTGGCAATGTTGGGCCCTTTTTGCAACTGTTCTCAGTTTGGACTGTCTTCAATAACCGGGAAACATGGCGTGAGGAAGCCCAAATTGGGTGGGAATCATTGAAGGATTTTCCAGATACCAAAGAGCTGGGGTATGTGTAATGTCCCCATTTTTTGCAGGTCATTGATCTGATGGTGCCAGGTCATTATTGTGATCCTCGTGGTCTGGCGAGGTGTTTAGAGGGTCTTTGGTGTGAACTTACTATTTATAGTAAGTCAATGGGTAGTTCCGATGAGCTAATTTGAATGATGCTCTCGATTTTCATTTTTGGCTTCCGGTTTGGGCTCCAAGAATCTTGGAGAGAGCATCTATTTTTAGTAAGTCACCCCGTCAAGTTCATTCATCATCTTTCATCATCTGGATCAATCCTGTGCAGACAGATTTCGATTTGGACGCTTCTTCGGTGGTTTTCGCAAGACGGGTGGTTTATTATTATTTAATTAAATTTGCTAAGGTTGTCATTTTTGTTGGTATTATATGTTGGATACCTTAGTGTTATAGCTCGTTAGAACCAAGATGAAAAGTTTTCAATCTTGGGCACAAGAAACAAGGACCTTGCGTGTCATAATTTCATGATATTGGTGAAAAGGCCTTTTTTGGAACCAAATGAATTAATAAATTATATTATTCAATATGTGCCTAAGTATAAAAAGTGTTTGAAGTGAAAAGTGTGTGAGAGAAGACACTTTTGAATTATAAAAGCAATGCTTTGCGAAAGGAAAATCATCCATTGTTGAATTATGATTTTATTGAAGTTGTGAGAGAGACTACCCGGCTAGGGTTTTTTGAGCCATTACAGATTGATGGTGAATTTTGCAGCTGTATCTGAGATCGTAATCTAGTGCTGAGGTATACTGGAATTCTGAGAAGTGTTTATTTGCATACAAATGATTGCTTTATAAAGTTTGATTTGTTATTCATACTGAGGAATGGGATTTGTGAATTTGGAGGCTGTTGTATCTCCTTGTTTACTTTCTGAGATCAATTGGCTGGAGAAGTTTAAATTATTTATGACACATTGATATCTTTCAAGCTGCATATCAAAGAGAAGGAAAGCGGCTAATCATTCAGCAAAGAATTTGTCATTTACCAGGCTGCAACAACAACTACTGGCTGCATGAGAGTTGGAGAGACTGAAAACGGCACATTACCAGCCCATGCGATTTGCTACAGGAGCTGTACGTCCATTTCCAGGGCTGTGTTTAGTCACAAGCTAGTCACGTGCTTGAACAGGCTACCATGTGACTGTTCAGGGAGACGTCTGCTATTGTGATGGGCTGGCATTTAGTTTGTTTGGAGATTTATACAAGCTGCAAGCACACGTGCATTGCCAGGTGCTTACCATTAAATGACTAAATTGTTGAATGGATATTTATTATGGAATTAAATTAATTATGATCATACAAAGTTATTTAATTGTTCTAGTTTAATAGCTGAATTTGGAGGAAGTTATTTTTAAAATTGCAAATTAAAAGTATGTTTGAACAAGTGTTTACAAATATTTTAAATTCAAATTAAGTGGAATCAGAAGGAGCCAGTCAAGCTCTTTACAGTGGTATCAAAGCATTTTTCCTGCCATCTTGTGGGGCCTGGATTCATTTATTTTCTGAAGTATTTTAAAAGTGACCAGCACTTCCATTTTTCCTAGCTATGGATAAATACAGGAGATCCAGTTCCGGAAGTCGTCATAGCAGTAAGGGAAATAGAGCGGAATTAAATGCTTTAGTAGAAAGCATGGAGAGACTTAGACTGCATCAGCAGAGATTGGCAGAGAGTTTGTCGGATCCAGTTACAGTAGATAGGGCAGCAAGATATATGGTCTTTGCCTTTAGAAGGCCGACATCGAGTTTGCAAGGGAGAAGGCTAGAGTTTTCTCCGACAGTTGTCCGTGATGCTGATGTTCCTACATCTAGTTCAGCACCTGCTATTCCCATTCACAGTGCTGATGATGGATTTATTGCACCGAAACCAGTGAATGTTTCAGTGCCATTGGATGACAGCAGTGCTAAGCATCACCAGGTTGAGGCTCCCAAAGCAGTCACTACGGATTGTACAGAGGCAGCTGATGTTGCAGTTATTACTAAGTGTTCAGACTCTTTCATGGAGGGAGTTATTATTGGAGATGTTTATGTCAGTTGTAGTAGTGTTGCTCTAGTTCAGGAGGCAGTTGCTTCCTCAGATAGGACCGAGGCATGTACGGAGTCTCCCAGTGGTGAGGTTGGTGATCTGGGCATTACAAGGGAGTCAGTTGATGACAGTTCGTGCTCTAGCATTATTGGTGCACAGTTTGACGTTGAGTCATGTGTGCAGAGACACGTGTCCACAAATGAGATTTCAGCAGGAGATGTGGGAGCTGATAGTATAGACACATCTGATGACACTTTTGAGGATGTTGTGAGTTGCATTGGAGATGACACCCCCTGTGAGATGTTGGGTAATGATTGTGAGGAGCGTATGAGCTCTGACAGCTCATAGATTTATGATAGCAGTCGCAGTGTGGGATCAGTACAAGAGACAGTGGTTTCTTCCTGTGTTGAGGATGTGTGCATGGAACTTTTTGGTGATGACACTCAGGATGGGAGTGTTGCAGTTGATTTGGGCGACATAGTTGCATGCCATTGTATAGTTGATTCACATGACGACATTGAGTCATGTTTGCAACTAGAGTTAGTAGAGGAGATGCGGATAGATGATGTGGACACTAGCATTGCAGATATCTCCGATGCTGAGAGCAAGGACGATGAGTGTTGTAGTGTTTTTGGCTTTCTATATTTGACTTTGGGTGTAGATTCAGCGTTGTCATATGGTGATGGTGGGTTCTAGGATTCTATGTTACAGGGACTCACAGATGAGGACAGGGAAGCTTATGAGTGGTAGGAGTTTGTTACAGCCAGGGCTTCCACCTTTAGAGACGGGGTTACTTCTTCGGTAACTCATGAGGATGTGTCTCAGGATCTGGACTGTCAGATGGTTACAGAGGACAAGGTGGCTAGAGATTGTGTTGAATCAGATTCAGCAGTAGCTTCCTCAGGGTTAGATGAGGACGTGTCTGATGCCCGTACTCAATTTGTTGATGTGTACTCAGATGAAAGTACATAGAGAGACGGTGATCTTGAGGGGAGTTTGTTGGATATAGCTTCCTCTCATAGTGTAGACAGTGCATCTGAGGTTGTTCGTAGGAGGCCTGTCGTGCAGAGTCATCATGTGACTAGCCAGTTGCGAGTTGATGAGAGAGATATTACTTCTACTCTCAAGCATTTTGATGTCGCTCGTCAGTTATCGGCTATTTATGGTTGGGGTGCTCCTATGACAAATGAGGTCATTGGTGGTTACCTCTCATCGACAGAGATTCATACTTTGCATGAGGCAGTCAAGATTTTGAGACATAACTACTTACAGATGGTAGCAAACCGAGATCACCTAGTGGAGTGGGGGAGTACAGCTTATGAGGCACTGATGGACAGAGAGGAGGAGGTGAGTGAGCTTACCCAGGAGCGCACAACAACTACTAAGGTTTTAGAGGACACTCAGCGGGCCCTTCAAGAGTCGCAGATCCAATTAGAGGAGGTGACCGTGGAGTTGGAGCATTTGCGGTCCACACCAGCCCTAGACCCAGTTCGATTGCACATTGAGGTGGTTGGTGGTGAGTTTGCTTTTACGGGTGGTGATGAGGAACATGATGATGTGGCAGACACACATGTTCAAGATATGGGAGCTCCTAGTTCGGATGAGGTAGGAGTACCAACGGAGTCAAGCTCTCGAGTTGATTTGCTTCCCTTAGCTGGGAGTGAATCTATTTCATCATCTCACATAGCTGATAGCATGGGACAGTTGGTTGTGCCACATTTTCAGAGGGATCAGTTGTGGATTGCAAGGGAGCAAGTTGACGCTTCCACGTATAATTTCTACAGCACCGAGTCATTTATGGAGTATTTACTTGAGAGTGCAGATGTGTGACAGGATTCTTATAGAGTGTCTAAGGGTACTCTCATCCGAGGCTCTTGTGCTATCCGGAGGTTGGTAGGGAAGATTGTGGAGACTATCTACAATGCTTCCCCATAGGGATTTCGAGGTTGGGTTTGTTGAGAGAGTTGCTCAGGGGCCTACCTAGCCTACAGTTATGCGGAGTCAGAGATTGGAGCCATCTCATGACCCCCAGTTTGGTAATGATGAGTTATTGACAAAGATTGGGGTTTTCGACCAGCTGTATACGGTGGGGCATGTTCATCATTTGTTTTTTGACCCATAGGTAGAAGATTTCATCTCTCGCAAGGGTAGTTTGGCTCCTAGTCCTTATCATCCATTATGGGATGGGTTCTCGCCATCAGTAGTTGATGGGAGTTTTGGCTGCAAGTCAATAGCAAGTGACTTGCAGAGTTATGGTGACTGCAGAGATTATGTAGTGTGTGGAATCCGGGTCCTGGTACAGCTTTGTTTTGGGGTATTCATCACTGTTGTGCAAATGGTCTACACACTCAGTACAATTCAATTGGGAGCACAGGGAGAGTTCAGTGTGTATGGGATCTAAGTCTCCCATACATCTTGGTTTTTGATGATCCTGAAGTTCACTTCTTTTAGGATCCGAGCAGAGACAGATTCAGTACAGGAGTTTGGGTGAGTGGTTGTTTTGGGTCTCTTTACAGAGTTATCCGATTTGTATTTTGGGTGATGTTACAGCCTACAGTTGATGTTAGTGGCACGGTATATTCTTTTTTGTGGGATCCAGGTGGATTGTGAATTTTCTTGTTCCAGTGATTGCTTGGGGACAAGCAATCTTGGGGAGGGAGGACTGTAATGTCCCCATTTTTTGCAGGTCATTGATCTGATGGTGCCAGGTCATTATTGTGATCCTCGTGGTCTGGCGAGGTGTTTAGAGGGTCTTTGGTGTGAACTTACTTTTTATAGTAAGTCAATGGATAGTTCCAATGAGCTCAGATGAGTTAGAGGAGTTGAATGATGATCTCGGTTTTCATTTCTGGCTTCCAGTTTGGGCTCCAAGAATCTTGGAGAGAGCGTCTATTTTTAGTAAGTCACCCCGTCAAGTTCATTCATCATCTTTCATCATCTGGAACAATCCTATGCAAACAGATTTCGATTCAGACGCTTCTTCAGTGGTTTTCGCAAGACGGGTGGTTTATTATTATTATTTAATTAAATTTGCTAAGGTTGCCATTTTTGTTGATATTATATGTTGGATACCTTAATGTTATAGCTCGTTGGAACCAAAATGAAAAGTTTTAAATCTGGGGCACAAGAAACAGGGACCTTGCGTGTCATAATTTCATGATATTGGTGAAAAGGCCTTTTTTGGAACCAAATGAATTAATAAATTATATTATTCAATATGTGCCTAAGTATAAAAAGTGTTTGAAGTGAAAAGTGTGTGAGAGAAGACACTTTTGAATTATAAAAGCAATGCTTTGTGAAAGGAAAATCATCCATTGTTGAATTATGATTTTATTGAAGTTGTGAGAGAGATTACCCGGCTAGGGTTTTGAGGACTGATTCCTCTTCTGGCAATTTGAGCCATTACAGATTGATGGTGAATTTTGCAGCTGTATCTGAGATCGTAATCCAGTGTTGAGGTATACTGGAATTCTGATAAGTGTTTATCTGCATACGGATGATTGCTTTATAAAGTTTGATTTGTTATTCATACTGAGGAATGGGATTTGTGAATTTGGAGGCTGTTGTATCTCCTTGTTTACTTTCTGAGATCAATTGGCTGGAGAAGTTTAAATTATTTATGACACAGTGATATCTTTCAAGCTGCACATCAAGAGAAGGAAAGCGGCTAATCATTCAGCAAAGAATTTGTCATTTACCAGGCTGCAACAACAACTACTGGCTGCGTGAGAGTTGGAGAGACTGAAAACAACACATTACCAGCCCATGTGATTTGCTGCAGGAGCTGTACGTCCATTTCCAGGGCTGTGTTTAGTCACAAGCAAGTCACGTGCTTGAACAGGCTGCCACGTGACTGTTCAGGGAGACGTCTGCTATTGTGATGGGCTGGCGTTTAGTTTGTTTGGAGATTTATACAAGCTGCAAGCACACATGCATTGCTAGGTGCTTACCATTAAATGAATAAATTGTTGAATGGATATTTATTATGGAATTAAATTAATTATGATCATACAGAGTTATTTAATTGTTCTAGTTTAATAGCTGAATTTGGAGGAAGTTATTTTTAAAATTGCGAATTAAAAGTAAGTTTGAACAAGTGTTTACAAATATTTTAAATTCAAATTAAGTGGAATCAGAAGCAGCCAGTCAGGCTCTTTACAATGTGAAGGACAGAATGGAGCAGGACAAAGCCTGCGGCAAAAAGGTCAAATACACTGTTCCACGGGGACGCGTCCCCTACCCTTTTTGCCTCGTCCCCATACCGGGTACAAAACGGGGACACGGGTACGGCTTTTCCCCATCCCCTAATTCCCAAAACGGCGGCAGCAGCTTTAAAACACAAAAAAAATTGTTTTTAATTGTTCTTTTACCTCCGCGCGGGCCCCACATGGATGGTAGGTTATAATAAAATAATCAAACCCTATTTTGACATAGAAAAACCAAAAGGCTTAACTATTTTATATCATATTGTCATTTCAATCTTGAATCCTTGATAGCTAAGTTTTCAATTTCCATGTATGTCTATGACTCTATGGTGAAAGGTTTATCAATGTTATGATATTCATATATGAATTTTGTCTCTCTATATATAAAAATTCCCTATGTTTTTAGTCACTGTCCCCTAAGGTCCCGTCCCCTAAATTTTGGCTTCGACCCATACCCGTACTGGAAACACGTCCCCGTCCCCTAAAACGTCCCCATCCCGGACTACTAGTATAATGGCCCTATGGGCAAGGCAAGGAAACAGTAGCTGTGGTGTTTTATTTGAAAAAAAAATTTGAACGGGTTTTCTTTATTTTGTATGGATGCCAATTGGTCGCTGTAATGGTTGATAGGGTATGGGTTGTTTTGGGAGGGTAGTGGTTTTCGGAAATTCCCTGTATTTGAAGATGATGTTTGACAAGGAATTCTGAAAGTATTTTGCCAATCTGTTTTTGTTCTATGGCATGGTGTTCGGAGATAGGGGTATAGGGTTTTGTGTGGGAAGGGGTGGTTTGTGGGTGAATGACATTATATTTTGGCTATTCACGGCAACACTATGCCATACTTGAATTGTAATTTCTTTCCTCATCAATGAAAAATTATATTACCAATCAAAAAAACAGAAGATTGCAAATTTATTGCCCTTTCAGGGAGGTAATGTAAGTCTAGCTATGTAGAAGTCATGATATATTTTCAAGCAAATCAATGAATTACAACTTACATCATTTGCCCACAAAGCAGTGTCACTTATGCTTTGGACTGGAGGAATGTAATGCAACAATTTCCAACAGGCTTTTCCTTGTTATATGTTATTTTATTTGAGCCCTTGCATTTAGTTAGAGTCTAGACAAATTTTCTACATCTTCCAACAAGGAAGAAATCAGCCTTCCATCAGAATCTGTATCAGGAATATTATGTTCTTCACGATTCTATAGAGATCCACTTTCAGCTAAAGACTCTCATTGGAGCCAATAAGTAACCAGCCTAATGTTGTCAGTTATTTGGGGCTTTAAATGACTCAAACAACAAACAATGCACCAGCTGTTTAAGATTTGCCCTCATTAGTGGTTTCACTACACGTATGTTATGGGGATTGTTTTCTTCTAGCTATTGTTATGTGTTCTAGGAAACAATCCATGATCCACTTCTCATATCCAAGCTTGCTAACCTTGCTGTACAAACTACAAAGTATTCCATTAATTTGTATATTGTAAATTTCATAGTTGCTGGGTTCACATTTCCTCGAAAAACACTCTTTTCCCTTTTCTTCTTCTTCTTCATTTTCTTCATTTTTTTTTGTTTGGGATGGTGCGTTTGTCACTCCTTTATGCCATCTTTGCGATACCCGGGCATTTTACCCAAGAATTTATCTACCGAATATGAATGTCCTTTCGAGTCCCTATTGAACTATTAGAGTCAATTGTGGAAATTAATGTGAGTTCTTTCTAGATCTACACCTCTATTGCTTACTTAAAGATATTTCTATAATTTTATTTCACTCCATATATGTATATTTTGCAGCCCAAGGCAATTTAACTTCCAAATCAATTAAAAAAAATCATCCCCTTAAACTATTCATTATACTTGGTATGTCAAAACAATCGTATCAGCAAACTATTTGGTCATAGGGCTCCTTCCTCTTTTGGGGCTATTGAGACTTTTTCCACATAATTTTACAGTCAGCAAGTTAAGTTTGCATCCACGGTGAACATGATTGATGGATAAACATTGTGCTCGTTGAATTTTATGTCTAGATCCTAAAGTTCAACAGACATAAGCTCTTATCCTGCACTATGAGCGACCTCTATAATCAGAAATCTATTTTAGGAAATGCTTAAATCCAAGTCAGTTTATGCAATTACCCTTTATGTAATGAGAATTCTTTGTAATGATTATGCCTCATTATGACAAATTGGATATTCATGGGGTGTTAGAAATATTGGAAAATGTAATCAGTAATCAGCGTTACTTTAGTAAACAGGTCAGTTATAAATTTGAGTTTGGGTTCGTGTTTGGATTGTTAGTTATAAGTCGTAACAACCCTACCAAAATTTCGTTGTTTTATATATAGCTGGTTGGAATACAATGGTCAATCTTTGTGAATTTTCTTTTGGTTTGCCATATATTATTTTAAATAAATCATCTAAAAAGGGGAATGTAGAAGCTCCAATGCGCAAACTGGATTTCTCTACCATTGAGCCATTATGCACTTAAATTAATGGTGAAGGATCTTGTTTTGATGGAAAAAATACAAACAGCGGCTAATAGGAAAACAAATTCACAGAATTTGAAGAGAGAAGAAATTGTAGAAGCAACCTATATTTCAAGTCTGCTCGATGGAATTCTAAGATTACGGAAGCTTACATAATGGGAAGCGGTTTTACAGAATTATAAAGGGACTCAATTACTCCAATAGTTCCTGCTCTGAGCTGCAAAGAAACGATTTACATATTAAAATCAACCCCACGCCAAAGAAAAGAAGGATGCAGAATTAAGAGGAAAGATAAGAATTTGGCACCTGTAAATTAACACGACCATCTACAATCACACGGATTCCCTGATGAGAGATGTGTTTCGACGCCCAATTATTTATCACCACCATTCCAGCAAAACTTTCCTGAATGCATTTCCATGTTTAGATAATTTGAGAGAAATAAAGGAAATAAAGCAAAATGTGCATTACCTGTGGACGATAGATGCGACTACCTCTGCTAAGCTTCAACTCTAACTCCACTCCCCTCTCCTTCGCCATGCTGACTGCTCTGTTCAGTGTTGAGCCCTCACTTCGTAATTAAACGCTCCCTATACTATTTTTATGGGTCGAATTAAATAAAAAAATAATTAATTAGATAAGGAGCCATAACTTAATCTAAGCTCGCCAACTTCAAATATAACAAGTGCCACGTAGTGGTCAAGTACTTGCCTTTAGTAATTAATTTTAAATTTAATTTTTAATATAAATTTAATCTTAATTTTAATAAATTTATTATAATATATAAGATATTTTAATTAATTATATAATTATATAATTATAATCTTTTATATAATAATAATTATAGTAATAAATAAATTTTTTAGTTATAATTATTGATTGCAAATTATAATTAATTTAAACCTTAATCTTAATTTATTTTTAAATATAACAATAGTGCTAATTTTATTTTATTGATATATATTTTTTATTACATATGATTAATATTATTGTATATATAATATGAGCAATAGTATCAAATAGTTATAATAGTTTTAACAGATCAATATGATACATTATGAACTTTTAATAATGTCCAAATGAATAAAAAAAGTTAAGGAATTATAAGTAACTTACTCCATATTAGGAATATTGTAGCATACTAATTCAATAAATAAATAATTTATTCAATATTTTGAAATAAATTTTAAAATAAATTATAAAAATGTACAAATTACAAAATTTAATCAACTTATTTTAATCTTTGATTCTCACTGATTTATTGCATTCATTAATATTCCAAAAAAAAAGATGATTCCAATGTGGTAAATTTTAATTAGTTCTCTCGTGTAATAAGACTTAAAATGCATTCATCCAATGAGATGATCAAAAATTAATTTCTAGATATTATAAAGTTAAATAATTTGCATCTATATTTTAGAAATGAAAAAACTTATAATGAAATATTAAAAAAATTATTTTCATTGGTGTAGAATAGTTCATTTAATCACTAGTTAACATCAAAAACTCAAAAATGAATACAATAGTACTTAGCCTACCGGCAAGTACTAATAAAAGCAGTTGTACTACAATGGTTACGAAAATGTGTAGTTTTGATGATGAACGCAAACCTATGCATAAAATTATGAAAATGTGTTAAATGGGTGGAATTCTTAAGTGATAGATGGGCTAGATTGGTTTTATTAGATTCTTTGGATAAATATTCTTTTTTTTTTATAATATTTTTTATGGATAAATATCTAAAATAAATATTTTAATTATCAAATGATCAATCTAATATGTTTTGGTCTATATAATTTTCATTTGGACTTAAAATACAAAAGAATAGTATATAGATATTAAATTATAATTGTTGTTTGTAAAAAAATTTAAAAATATAATTAAAATAAGTGATGTATAGTGGTTAATATATGTTCATTATAGTATTATAATTAAAAAAATTGGTAGATGAGTTGGAATGATATAGTGATTTAGAGATAAGTCACAAATAGTTTGAGGCCAATGATATTATAGTTGTTCAAAGTAAAATAACTCTTAAATATAATACATTTTTTATAATTGGGTTCACCACCTAACGTGTTGATTAATTAGTGGTGGTGTTGTACTCACCAAGGTTCAAACCCCCACTAGCCTATTGTCAGCATAGCCTTGTGCCTTTGCTAATCTAATATGCTCACAGGTTTGAGCCTCGGCTCCATTTAATCAAGATGAGGTCCCTTATTTGTGGTCTTACTAGCTCATAGCTCTAAGTTAAAAGCATTTCATGTGGGGCTAGAGGGTGTGTCGTGCCAGTGTCACTGGTCACATTAAAAAGTTTACCAAACACTTAAAAAAATGCTTTTTTATATAATTTTAAAATAAGAAAAGATAATTGTAACCTTAACCATAATTGTAACTCTAATCATAGTCCTAATTGTAACTTTAATTATGATTCTAATTTTGATTCTAATTATTTAATAAAAATAAACATAATATTGATATTAATTCTAGTCATAACCATAGTTATAACCCTAATTCTAATGGTAACAATAGCTCTTACCATAATAATATTATATTAGAAGTATTTATGATTTAATACTACTTGTATATTGTACATTCATAATACATATTTTGTATAAATTTTGCATTCAAAGAATGGAGGAGCTGCAAAGCAAGGGGAAAGAAAGAAACATAGAAGCAAAATTTGTTCCAGGGGAGGGAGATTTCATAATAGAGGAGGATCATTTATGTGAAGCAAATGAACATAATGGTCTCCAAGTCGTTGATATCTCAGAGGAAGTTTCAACTGATAGAAAATTAATGGAACATCTAGCAATTATATGTAGGGTTGTTGGCCCAAAGAAACATAGAGATTGTATCAAATCATGGGTGAAGGAGTCATGGAAAGTAGGTTTTATTCTTAAATTTTTACCAAGAGGATTTTTTTAGCGATATTTGCTAATGTTGAAGAGAAAGAAAATATCATTTAGGGAGGTCTTTGGTGCATTCAAGATTCTCTAATATATATGCAAAAATGGAATGCCAATTTTGATTTGACTAATTTGTATTCATATGAATCTACAATATGGATTAGATTATATAATCTTCCAATAGAATATTGGATAGAGGAATGTTTGGAGAAAATTGGTACATCTTTAGGAACAATCATTGAAATAGATACCAATTTGGTAAATGGGGATTCATTTCTATATGCCAAGATCAAAATCGTAGCCATTAAAGAAATTCTCAAAAAGATAATGCTCTATGGAACTAACGAATACTAGTTATAGAACAAAGAAATAGAGGAAGAAACAAAAATCGTATGAAATGCGGGTGAAGAGATCATTGGGAAGGGTAATGCAAAATTAATGATAGAAAAATAAATCAAGGGTGAACTCCAAAGAAAGGCAAAGTCTAATACCAAACAAATGAGAAAATTGTTACTTTGGAGGGTTTGAAAACATTAAATCTAGAGATGTTGATAAAATTATGAAAGAAGGAGAATGTTTGGGCTCCAACCATAAAGAAGTCAATCTTAGGCAGAGTATGAAAAGAACAATAGACAAAATAAAGTATGGAGAAGCATATGTGAATAATGAGGATAAGAAACATATACCAGCAAATGCAAGCAAGAGATCGAGAAAAGTAACAAACTCTGAGAAAATGTTAGTTTAGAGATTGAGTGATAGAGGGGAAAATAAAGATTTAAATTGGGTAATAGAGAATATGAATCATGTTGAGTCAGGAGAAGATTGAGATTCTGACCGACGCATGGATAAATGTAAGAGGTTTTGTTTTTAATATTGAAGTTTCAAGTGTTGAAACTAATATGGGAGCTTTTGAGCAGGGTGTGGATAGTTGTCTATGCATAAATGTAAGAATGTTTTGTTTTTAATATTGAAGTTTCAAGTGTTGTGGAAAACATAGAAACACAAATCAATGGAAGGCATCCCATTTGCATAAAATAGATTTGTTAAATGGTTTAAAAACTCTAAAGAAAATGAAATTGGTAGGTTTATTGCCAAATTCTACAACCCTTTCCAACATCCTCTCTGTGTATGCCATGGAGGTGGGAAATGGATAATGCATAGTTTTGTATTCTCTTCTTCTTTATATTCTCATTCTTTTGTATTGTAACAGGTTTTGATTTTTTACTTAAGTATGTAAATAGAGTCATGTTCTTAGTTTTAGGTTGGAGATAGAATGTGTAGGTTGTAATAGTCTATTTATATGGGTAGTGTTAATAAATTTGTGCAT
Organism: Chamaecyparis obtusa; assembly: GCA_027943335.1. Lineage (NCBI taxonomy): Eukaryota > Viridiplantae > Streptophyta > Pinopsida > Cupressales > Cupressaceae > Chamaecyparis > Chamaecyparis obtusa. Next base: position 2,094,157 of record BSBK01000213.1, on the reverse strand, counting down.
GTACATTGCTATTTTTATTAAGATGTCTCCAAATTTGAGTACTCTTGATTATATAAATTGAATGCATCAAGAATGTTCAATTCATCTTTGAAAATTTTATGTGATTATGTTGTTTATTCATTGATATTTTTCATGGAAAAGGTTACATACTTTATCCAAGCATCTATAATCTTGAGTCTTGTATTCAAATTCATACAATTTTCAAGTTTATGAGGTATTTGAAGTTTTCTTTACAACCTTCTCTAATTTTTTAATATTTTCTCATGGATTTATTCTAAGGGAAGGGTTGGATTCTTAGAGAAAGTTGAATACGCAAATTGGATTTGTAAAAATAACTTGATGATAAGATAAATAAACTTGTTATTGTGTGTCATCCTAAAAATTTAGCACCCATAATTGGATGCTCTATTAGGCCCCATTTTGGTGATTTCAAGATCTAATGTTGGTTATGCTTTATCCTAGCAACCCTATTCTTCTTTTCTTACATCTACCCTATCATCTCAACACCCATTTCTAATTTGGGTTGATTTTCCTAGGTACATAACATTAAATTAACATTATATACCCACTTGTGTTGTCTTGAATTTGGCCCGGAGCCCTATGTCGGGTTTTTGTAGGAAATTAGATCTTTTGGTTAGCCTAGCTTATTATTGATTCCCAAATATAGGATTAGGTATATAGAAACCTTATCTCTCCTCATTTTTACAATCATTCATATGCATTCATGATCAATTGCAATAAACCAAACATTTTCAAGAGATCAAGCATGATTGGATGTAAGATTTGATGGAAACTACCCAAGATCTAGTTTTTATTCAAGCATTCAAGGAAAATTGTAGGAAATATTCTCTATTACAACAAGCTTCTTTCCTATGAATTCCAAGTAGAGGAGTTCATAATCAAGCAAGGAGATCATTCCTTCCATCCACATACTTTCCTCCTTCATTGCAAGTGATTATCAAGCATATCTACATTGAAGATCTAGGAGTGACATTCATAGATCCGTGTATTTGTGAAAGAATCCTTGATTCCTTTCAAAATTACAAGGTCAACACCTTAAATTAAAGAAACATTCAAGTATCATCATGAGTATGTGTAATTTCTACAATTTTTCATGAGGGTTTATGCAAGGTGAATCAAATATTTACCATTTTACATATATTTCCTTATGCAATTTCCTTTCATTCTCAAGGCTGATTTGTAAATAATGGTCTAACCAAGGCAAACCCATTTTACCCAACCTTTGCCCCATTCTTTTTGTGTCCAAGAATAGGTAATGAAGTTGACAAAACTTTTTTAGGAAGAATGAGAATAGTCAGAAAAACCCTATAAATTACAGACAAAAGTACATTTTGTACCCAGGTACAAAATGAAAAATATGTTTTATACCAATGTACATAACAAATATTTTTTAACCTACAATTTCAGCCCAAATTGAAATCATAGGTCATTACAATAGTCTAGGCAACGATTCAGGTCATTTCTAGTTTCTAGTAGTTAGTTTCCAGTCTGTAATTTCTAGATCTATGTATATTTACATATTTAGCTTCCTTCATTGCATTTTTATTTCATTTAACCTATTTCCATTTCAAAATTTACATATCTTTAGTAAAGGATCATTATCCCATTCAACATTTGGGTCCTACTTGAGTCTATTGGGACATCTTCCTTATTGGGACATCTTCAGGTTCCAAGTGTGCAAGTTTGAATAGGAGGAGTAATCTACCCCTTTGCATTGCTTCTTTTTCTCATTGTATATTTTGGTGAACTTAACTTATCATATTTCCATTCTAATTTTGTGTTAGATTTCCCTTTTGTGCATTAGATCCCAATGTTTTGTTTGATAGTTTGATATGCTCTTCATTAGTTTCATGTGCAATTAGTTTATTTTATTTTGCACAAAATTAATGAATGTTTGTATATCTCCTTTCCAAGATCATATTTACATGTCCTCAATATAATTACCTTTATTTTTATTGTGCATGAGTGTTATAACATTTATTCCTATCTATAGAATTCTGGTTAGGAGAAGTTATAGACTTTTGGGTTCATTGTATCCTGAATCCTCTTTGTTTCCTAGGAAACTTGGTGAGACAAAAATTCCCACCAATGACATTCCTCCTATTGTTGAGAACAAATATTCCCAATCTTCTCATTATGATCATGAGACCTTAATATTTTGTCCTTTGCAAGTGTAAAATATTTCCCATAACTTTGGAAATTTTGAGTAATGGTTAGGACAATAGAACTCCAATCCTGAGGTCATCTCTATAGTAGAGGGTTTAAGGAAGATAATTCACAATGATGAACATGGTGTTAATATATTACATAATATATCTCATCTTATTAATAACAATGTTAACCCTATTAGAGATTATGCCTAAGGATTAAGTTTCACTCCACCTACCACTAGTGTTGAGACTTTCATTCATTTTCCTGCTTCAATACCTAGTGTGTCAACTTATGCTCCACCTCTCATAACCACTTCCATTCAAAACATCAATCCTACTCATGTTAGCATTCCTAATCCTATTATTCCTCCTCCTTAAAGTGATTCATGTATTTATTTACCTTCATCCATGCCCATTTACAATATAGTGTTCCATTTTCATATTCTAGTATTCCTTCCATTTCCCATAATGGTCCAACTATTTCATCTTTACAACAACAACTTGTGTCTATGACTCAATCCAAGTTTAACATTCCTACTTGTGACTTTTCTAGTCCTTTTTCCTTAGACATCATTCATGTTGTTATCCCTCAATAGATGGAAATTCCTAATTTAGATACTTATAATGGTAAGGGTGGTCCTTTGTCTCATGTTAAAACTTTTCAAACTCTATGTAGTGATTTCTCTCATGACAATAGGTTCATGGCTAAATTGTTTACTAAAACCTTTTGAGATAAATCCTTGCAATGGTATTGTTCTTTGCCTCCTTATTCCATTGACTCATTTCATAAACTTGTTAATGCTTTCAACCAAAATTTTCAAAACAACATTGGTCCTAAGATTTATTTGACTAATTTTATGCATTTTAAACAAGGTGTTAAAGAAAAAGTGACTAATTTTATTAGTATATTTAAGCATTTGCATGCTTACATTTGTTATCATGTGCCTAATTTTAATATTAAATGTATATCCCTTCCTAATTTACAAAAATACATTAGACATAAGATATTGCTTTATGAATTCTCTTCCTTTAATCAATTGTGCATAGTGCTTCATAATTATTAGTTACAAGTGAGTCAATTTGAGAGCACCATTCTAATGGTCTAATTGATAAGTGGGTGTACACACATATACTCATGCATATATAAATAATATTATTTATGTGTTTTTAATTACTTGTGCAAATGGTATTTTAATCCTTGAACAAAGTATATTAAATAAAAGTAAAAATAATAATAAGAAAATAATAAAGGAATCTCTTTTGGTAAAACTAGCTATCTAGGATATTTGAACTCGAGACCTCCTAGAAGTTAGACTAGTTTGATTCCAATTGTGCTATGTATTTTAATTGAGAGATTTGTGTCTATTTTGTTTGTTATAGTTTTTTTAGGAGGATATTTTAATTAAAATTATTAAAAAGCTTTATTATGTGGTTACGGGAAGTTTTTGGTTAATTTATCAACCAACTAGGGAAGTTGGAGAAGTTTCTTCCCATAAAGAAACTCCTCCAACCATATATTTGGAGTTTAAATTATTTGGTTTTGGGAGAATTTGGGAGATTAGATGTTTGAGGATAAATTTGGAGATTTTTGCAAGTTTTGATCTAGAAGTCATTTTGGGGGTCCTCTGTGTGTTGGAAATATTCATTTTGGTTTCTGAGGGAAAGTAGGGGTGTCTGAGGAAGGAGGGAAGATTTATTGTTGGAGGAGAATCTATCCAGGAGACTACCATCTCACCATTTCTCAAAATCTTGGAGGATTTACAAAAGTGTGCTCCAACCATTTGAGAGGATTCCGTAGGACTCCAGGTAGGGTCTAGAACCGGGATGAATCTCTTTTCTTCCCTGTGTGTTTATGTATGTGTTTGTTATTGTTGCCCCACTTCTTATCTTATTTCCATGATGTCAAAGTGGTATTCTTGATGTTACAAGTCAGGTCTGGTCATGTAATGTCTAGTTCTAGATTTCCTATAGGATAGGAAATCTTTGCCGAGTTTCCCTCCAAATTGCTTTCATGTTTTAACCAGGTGGGATGTTTTCAAAGTCTCATTATATTGGGTAGGTTGTAGATCCCAACCTAGCAAAGATTATATGCTCCTATTGATGCTCTTTCTCAAATGGAATGACAATTACAGATCATGATCTTTAGGCATTTACAAGGGATCAAAGGAAAGTCTTCATGTGACTGATGTAATAACAGAGTTGGCATTGAAACATTCAAAATTATACTTCTTATGATAATGTATGCATTCAATTGATGAACTCCTTTTATTCTTAATGAGTACATTGATTATAGAAAAGTAAAGTTTGCAGTTGAATACATTGGGGCTATACTAAAATCTGTAAGTCAAAGAGATCTCAAGATATGTTTCGAAAGAATTACCAAAGAATGTATGGTTGCATCTTATATGACATCACAATGCACAGGTTCAAAGTATAAAAGATACTTCAAAGGAATGCATCTTAGTTGATAAATCTATGGATTGGACGGGTGCAAAGATATTGTTGACTAGTTTGAACTATGTCATATTGCAGTGTTTACAAAGGATTTTATCATGCCTATTGTATCTCAATGTTTTGAGTATGTTTCAAACAGAGCTTAATACTATCTGCAGCAATCTGAAGATGACATGGAGTTTTCATTGGAATTTCCTAGGATCTAAGAATAGTGTTATGCTGTTATGAAGAACTTAATAATAAGTTCAAACTATTGATGTTGCAAAGCCGAACACTCATTGATCTAATGTATTTTCAAGTAATAGTAGAAACTGATGTTCTCCATTAAATGAATGTATAAATTGATTCCTTAAGTCTCCATGATCCTAATAGTGAAAACAGTGTACGATTTGATGTTGAAAAGTGCCAGGCTGGGAATCCACGTGCACCAATCATAGAGCGGTCACATGATCACATAGATTAAAAAAGTGTTATGCGATCATGCGATAATGGAAGCTCAGGCAGATGAGAAAAGTTAATGAACGATAGGAAAGACCAAGTAAAAGATGCTCTGCTGGGACCCACATACGCCAACAGCGCAAATGCAACAACATAGACCGGGCAAGTGAAAGTTTTAAGTTTTTTTGATATTATATCAAGCGCCAATAACAGAGCGGTCGCATGATCGCATAGATTAAAAAAAGTGTTATGCGATCATGCGAAAAGGTGAAAGGAGGGGGGCCCACATACGTTAAGGGATCGGATGATGTAAAGCCTTGCAGTAGGTGTGTGGTCACATGATCGCATAAATAAAATAACACCCATGCGATCATGCGACAATGGAAGACCAGGTGGGACCCAAGTACTCTGATAGCGCAGATGTGCCAATGATAAAGCGGTCGCATGATCACAAGAAATAAGCAAGTATCATGCGATCATGTGACAAGGTATGAGGTGCAGCCGGTGGTAGGTGCCGAAGGTGTACGGAAGCAAGGAAGATTAAATTGACTTCAGTTGCAGTCCACATAAGCAACAGCGTGGATGCGATAATGAAAGCTCGGGTAGATGAATGGTACTCTGCTGGAACCCACGTGCTCCAATGATAGAGCGGTCACATGATCGCATGAATAAAATAATACCCATGCAATCATGCGACAACAAGAGTCCATGACATGTTTTATAAACTCCACTTTGGCATAAAGAAACAAATATAGGGAGACTTAGCACAGAGGTTCCATGTCATGAAGGAGATATATGTTGACTCCCAAGCTAGTACGACATGTTACCAGGAGATCAGGCCACTGTGATCGTAAAAGGGAAACAGAGTATAAATTCGGTGCTGTAAAAGGTTATTGCAGGAATTTCAAGTTCAGGCACAGGCATACTTTTATTTTCGACAACACATAATATAATAAATGAGGGAACATGATATTTAGGGGAGGCTTGCAATTATATGTCAAACAGTTTGCTATTAAAGTTAGATCATGTTGATCTAACAAAGGACTGTTCAGTTCTTCTTAAAGAAGCTAGAGAAGATGAAGGGACAGAGTTAAATTGATTCATATTCATCATTTTTTTTTCGTAGAGGCTTGTTCTCTGTCTTTTTGTATTCAAGTAATTGGAAGGTCATTACTTCCTATGAGCATTGTCTGTTGTGAACTCTATATATACTGTCAAAGAGCTCAATGTAGGGGGTCGAAAAACTTGTCAATGAAGCAGTGTGATTCTATTTACAAAGCTGAATTCCTATTTGTTGTTCCATTTTCATAGTTTATTTGCATGATGAATGGAAAGAACAGTTATAAGTGAAACTGCTTTTTCTTATTGAATGCCATTTTATGTCAGAAATTATGGTGTGATCAATTCCAGTTAGTCTTTCATTTGTAATTCTTCCTCTGTTCACTCTTTATTTCAGTTGCATCTTTGAATGGAAAGTACACTTATATTCTGAGACTGTAATTTCTTGCTGAATTCTAATTCTTGCTAAGTGGTTGCAGTATTGGTGATTCCATTTACCTTTCATTGTATAGGTCTGCTTCTATTCATCAAGTAGAATCTGCATTTCATAAAAGGGTAGAATAGAATTAGTTTAAGTATTTAAATCATGTGATGATCTATAATCAACATTCTACTGAGGGTTGTAGATTATCTCCATCTTATCCTTGCCTGAATTACTTGTGCCTACAATTAGTTTGGTTACAATTTCATTGCTCAGAGTATCTAATGATTAATAAAAACATATTCATTGCATATCATACACAATCAGGGAGCTATACCTGTCAATTTAGAGGGCAGTGATAGAAGACTTGCACTATCCCATTTGTTGGTGGACATCCTTTTGTTCTCTCACCTTGGGTGTATAGAGAGTCAAAGATTGAAAATCTTAAGAGAGGACAACCTGTTAACCAACAGTTTTTGGTGACTCTACTAGGGAGGACTTTGAAAAGAAGAAGATATTGATAAGTCTTTCTCAGAATCTTAAGGCATCTTGGATTCCAGATTTACCAGGAGTGCAAAACAAAAGGGAAAGGTTGATCCAGTATATGAAGAGCTTAAAGAGGTCAATTTCCCTATCCTTGAAGATATTTTAAGAAAAGGAAGAGCAAAAGCGAGAGAAACTAAAAATAAGAAGCCTGCTGATTTTCAGTCATCTACAGTATTTCCTTTGAGACCAAAAAGAATTAAGTCTTATGTTCCTCCTATTGGTAGAATTCCTATTTCTACCACTTGCAATTCATTGTTATTGCACAGTATGGCACTTCCCCTCTTAGTTTCAATTCAAGCGGTTGCACAAAATACAAGGCTAGCAACTATGGTTGTTCCTTGGGGAAATGCTATTGGGCCATTGAATCTTACAAAAAATCATGACTTGCCAAAGGCCTCCAGAAAGAACTTCCCTAGATTTAATGGTGATGGCTCAGTGTCAGCTGAACAACATCTAAGTGCTTTCCAGAAAGCGTGTAGTGTGGTGAATCCTCAGCATGAGGATGTTGCAGTCAGGATGTTTGTGGATACTTTGGTGGATGATGCAACAGATTGGTTCCAGAATTTACCCATAGGATACTTTGGTGGATGATGTAGTAGATTGGTTCTCTTGTTACAATTAGCCCAAATTAAGAAAGAACCATCCATCTCTATGAGAGATTTTAATGCAAAATTTAATAAACTTATTAAAAGAATACCAGCTACTATTGCTCCAACAGGAGACAATCAGAAAACTTTCTACATCAGTTCCATGCCTCTTGAACTTGGTTATCAACTAAGAAGGGCTAATGTGGCCACTTTACAAGCTGCACAAACTCTTGCAGTAGAGATGGAGGATGACATGATAGCCTCTGGGAAATGGAAGAAAGAGTATCATACTGGATCTTCAAGCAATACAACAAGCACTTCAAACAGTACTGAGGCTATGTTACAAAAGTTGTCCAATGAGCTGATTGCATTAAAGAAACGAGTTGCTAGACCAGCTCATTCATTATATCAGCCTTATCAAGAAGGACCAAGATATCAAGGTGGAAATAAGAACTTGCAGCTCCCTACCCCTCAGCAAAGATTAGCTATTGAAGCTACGCCTAAAGGTCAGACTTCTTGTGCCTTTCATCTCAGTGCAGATCATGATGGTAATACCTATGAAGACATGATCAAATATTTACAAATGAGGGGAGAAGAAGTGCAAAGAATTGAATATCCAGAAGATGATGATGATCATGCTCCTCATGGCGACTCCGTAAATTTGTATTGTGAGTATGAGTCAGATTCAAAAAATGGAGGAAATTGTTTTGCCACCTTGGAAGGACCTCAGCTAACGGTGATGACTAGAAGTCAGAAAAATAAGAGTTAGGTTTCTAATGCTACTCCTGCTAAGAATCCAGCACCTTCTCATAAGGCGGATAAAGACAAGAATGCAACATCAAGTTCTTCACAAAAGGATCTAAAAGATAAGTCATCTACTTTTTTTGATATTATAAAATTTTGTGAGGAAACTAAGATTCAAATAACTACCATGGATTATTTAAAATCTAATATGAATCAATTGCAAAGACTAGTAGAACGTTGTAAAAGTAAGGAGAATGTTCTTATTAATGCTAATGTTCATGATAAAAATCAGACCAGTACTAGCAAAGAGAATTCAATAGATGATGATTTTTCAATTCCAAGATTGTTTCATGAAGAAGAATCTATTGTCCATGCTACTTGTTCTAGTAAAAAACCAGAGCCTTTCTATGTATCACATTTTATCAACAAAAATAAATTGAGTAATTGCACCATAGATTCGGGAGCTTCAGACAATGTGATGCCTGCTTTAGTTGCTAAAGCTTTAGGATTGCCTTTAACTAAAGTCTTTGGCAGATGTTATTCTATGGACGCTAAACAAGTGCCCTTAATTGGTCAAATTAAAGATGCGCAAGTTGCCTTAGCTGCCTATCCCTCTAAGAGATTGAAGCTCACAATCCTTGTTGCTGATATCCCTGAGAGTTATGGAATGCTGCTTAGTAGAAGTTTCTACAAAGACTTGGGAGGAAAAATCAAGTTAGATTGGACATCTGCCTATATTCAAGTAGGAAATAAAAAGGTGAAGTTGGAACCAGAAGGAAAAGCAAAATTCACTGTATTAAAGTAAGATGATCCTAGGTCACAAATTCTTTATCAAGAAATGCAATTTGGAAACTATATGATATCCTATAATGGCCTTGATGTTCAAGAAGAGATAGAAGAAGCAAACACTGAGCAATTATGGACATTAGAGTTTGATGGAAGTTGTGCCAAGGCTGGTTCAGGAGCTAGAATAGTCTTGATAGCCCCTGATGGAGAAACTACTCATTTGGCCTATAAATTAAATTTTAAAAATACCAATAATACTGTAGAATATGAGGCCCTCCTCCTTGGTATAGAGGCAGCTAAACAAAAAGGAGTTAAATTGCTCAAAGTTCAAGGGGATGCTGAATTGGTGGTGAGACAAGTGAGAAATCAGTACTCTGTGAAAAATAATAGATTGAAAAATTATAGAAATAAAGTATGGGATGAAATAGAACATCTAGATGCCTTTTCAATAATTTCGGTCCCAAGAGATCAAAATTCCAGGGCTGATTCTCTAGCAGTTTCTGCATCTCTACTCTTGCCTCATCCTGACTTCAAGAATCAAGTATATAGAATGGAGGTCCTATTTAGACCTAAGGTGCCTGATAATGAAGAATCTTGGCAAGTATTTGAAGATGACAAGCATATTCATGAGTTTCTAGAAGGAACAGGCCCCTTTGCCAATATGTGTTTTGAAAATGACAAAGAAGAGTAGTCACCAATTGATGAAGAAGAATTAAAATCAGGTATCATTCAATTGAAAGAAAATAGAATTCCTTCTTATTTTGTGTCATTAGAAAAAATCTTTGATAAAAATGATGCCTACATAAGGAGAGAGTGAGAGAGATAAGAAAGAAAAAACTTGTGGAGAATTTGATGGGATCAACATAGGAACTGAGGACAGTCCTAAAATGATCAACATTGGAAAATGCTACACTCTTGAGGAAAAAATGAAGATCAGAGAATTGTTGATTGAATTCCATGATGTTTTTGCTTGGAGCTATGAGGATTTAAAGAATTTTATGAATGGAAAATTTAGGCATACTATCCCTCTTAAATCTGGAGCATCACCTGTCAAACAAAAATAGAGAAATTATAATCCTCTGGTGGAAGGGGAAATTTTCAAAGAAATAGATAAAATGCTGAAAGCTAAGATCATTTATCCCATCCATCATTCCACTTGGGTAGCAAACATTGTTCCTGTGAGGAAAAAGAATGGAGAAATAAGGATTTGTGTTGATTTTAGAAATCTGAACCAAGCTTCCCTCAAGGATAACTATGCTCTACCAAACATGGATCATTTGTTGCAAACTGTTGCAGGGTCAGAGATGATGTCCATGTTAGATGGTTTTTCAGGATATAATCAGATACAAGTAGATGAAGCAGATAAGTATAAAACAACTTTCACAACACCTTGGGGCACATTTGCTTATAATAGAATGCCTTTTGGGTTAATTAATGTAGGTGCAACCTTTCAAAGGGCTATGGATTTATCTTTTGGTGATCTTAAAAATAAAATTATTGTGATCTACCTTGATGACTTGACTGTTTTCTCCAAGAAGAGGAAAGATCATCTAGGAGATCTGACCAAGGTTCTCCAAAGATGTAGAGATCAAGGCATATCCTTGAACCCAAAGAAATCAGTGTTTTGTGTCACTGAAGGTAAGCTTCTTGGTCACATTGTTTCTCAAGGAGTCAAAATTGATCCTGATAGAGTTAAAGCCATTCAGCAATTAAGTTTACTTTTGAGTAAGACTGGTGTTAAAACCTTCTTTGGACAAGTGAATTTTCTGAGAAGATTTGTACCTGATTTTTCTAAGATTGTGCAAAGCATAGTTGACATGATGAAAGGAAATCAAACATTTAAGTGGACTAATGATGGTAAAAGAGCTTTTAAGGATATAGAGAATGCCATTGCAAATGCTCTTGTCTTGGTTCATCCTGATTATACTAAAGAGTTCATTATATACTGCTATGCATCTGAACACACCATGTCAGCAATATTAATGCAAGAGAATAAGGAAGGTATACAAGCTCCTATTGCCTTCATGAGTATGCCCTTAAAGAATCAAGAGCTGAAGTATTCTCAAGTTGAAAAGCATGCTTATGCAGTGGTGAGAGCATTAAAGAATTTCAGATTTTACATCCTGCATTCATATTCAGTCATCCATGTGCCTGATGCTGCTATAAAAAGTGTGTTAACATAGTAAGATGTTGGGTGTAACAATAGAGGATTTTGGATTGCAAAGGTCTAGGAGTATGATATAGATGTCAGGCCAACAAAACTCATAAGAGGGAATGCTCTTTGCAGGGCCATAGCAGAGAATCAGCAAGCTGAAGAAGATGATCATAGAGTGCTCATGGTAAGTCTGCAAGATCCTTGGTTCTCAAACATTGCATATTTTCTAACTTATGGTGAATGTCTAGATGGATTAACTACTAAACAAAAGAGGAATTTAAAGAATAAAGCCTTAAAGTATGTTATACATGATGATGTTTTATATAAGAAAGCAATTGATGGTACTTTCCTAAGATGTGTTGATAAAGATCAGCAGGAAAAGTTATTGAAATCTTTCCATGATGAAGCATGTGGAGGTCACTTCTCATCCACTGTGACAGCTTTCAAGATTCTAAGGTAGTGCTATTATTGGCCCGGCATGTTCAAAGACTCATATAAGTTGGTTGCAAATTGTGAGAAGTGTAGGATGTTTGCAGGCAAACCACAGTTGGCTGCATTACCCCTAAGACCGGTGGTGATAGATGCTCCTTTTCAGCAGTGGGGTTTGGACTTTGTAGGACCTATCAATCCTCCTTCAAGTCAAGGACATTTGTACATCTTGACCACCACTGATTACTTCAGCAAATGGGTTGAAGCTAAACCAATGAAGAAGACTACTTCAGAAGTAGTATGTGAATTCATTAAAGAACAAATATTGGTAAGATTTGGAGTTCCCACAAAATTGATATTGGATAATGCTTCTTACTTTTCATCCTCAGAAATGGTTGCCTTTTTTTATGATCATGGGATTCAAATAGGACACTCTTCTGATTATTTTCCTCAAGGTAACGGGCAGGCTGAGTCAAGTAATAAAAATCTGATTAATATTTTGAAGAAGTTAGTTGTTGATAATCAGAGAGATTGGCAAAAAAGATATATGATGCTCTTTGGGTAGATAGAACCACTCCTAAAAGAGCCATTGGTATTTATCCTTTTGAGTTGGTGTATGGAGTAGAGGCCAACTTACCATTGCCATTAGAACTTTCTGCTTGTAAACTGAAAACCGCAATTGAGGATAATGTTTTCAAGGATGGATTGGAAAAAAGGATCCTGTATTTGACTAAGCTGCAGGAAGAAATGGAAGATATGGTTGATAGGATCACTGAACATCAAAACCGAGTCAAGAAGCTGTTTGACAAAAGGGCAAGGCCAAGAAAATTCATGGAAGGTGATATGGTGCTGTTGTGGGATAAGAGACATGAACCTAAAGGAATGCATTCTAAGTTTCAATCCTTGTGGAAAGGTCCATTCCAGATTGTGCAAGTGAATTAGAATAACTCATTCAAATTGGCATATCCTTCCGGAGAGTCTCTGCCATGTTCCTATAATGGGCAGGATTTAAAGCTATATCAGATGCATAATTGAAGAGCAGGTAACCCCTGCATAGTAGTTAGTTAGGTAGGTTTTCTTTTTGTGTCATAGTTTAGTGGTTGTCTTTCATTTTGTTGCTGCTTTCCTTAATTTTAGTTTTCTTGTTGTCAAGTTGTCAGTTATTTTGCGGAACCAGAGATTGCTAGAGTTCTTTTAAGCATTCTAACGCTTAAATCCCCAGTCAGAGCTAGTTGTTGCCCCACTTCTTATCCTGTTTCCATGATGTCAAAGTGGTAGTCTTGATGTTACAAGTCAGGTCTGGTCATGTAATGTCTAGGTCTAGATTTCCTTTAGGATAGGAAATCTTTGCGGGGTTTCCCTCCAAATTGCTTTCATGTTTTAACTGGGTGGGACATTTTCAAAGTCTCATTATATTGGGTAGGTTGTAGATCCCAACCCGGAAAATATTATATGCTCATGTTGATGCTCTTTCTCAGATGGAATGACAATTATGGATCATGATCTTTAGGCATTTACAAGGGATTAGAGGAAAGTCTTCATGTGACTGATGTAATAACAGAGTTGGCATTGAAACATTCAAAATTATACTTCTTATGATAGTGTATGCATTCAATTGATGAACTCCTTTTATTCTTAATGAGTACATTGATTATAGAAAAGTAAAGTTTGCAGTTGAATACATTGGGGCTATACTAAAATCTGTAAGTCAAAGAGATCTCAAGATATGTTTCAAAAGAATTACCAAAGAATGTATGGTTGCATCTTATATGACATAACAATGCACAGGTTCAAAGTATAAAAGATACTTCAAAGGAATGCATCTTAGTTGATAAATCTATGGATTGGATGGGTGCAAAGATATTGTTGACTTGTTCGAACTATGTCATATTGTAGTGTTTACAAAGGATTTTATCATGCCTATTGTATCTCAATGTTTTGAGTATGTTTCAAACAGAGCTTAATACTATCTGCAACAATCTGAAGATGACATGGAGTTTTCATTGGAATTTCCTGGGATCTAAGAATAGTGTTATGCTATTATGAAGAACTTAATAATAAGTTTGAACTACTGACGTTGCAAAGCCGAACACTCATTGATCTAATGTATTTTCAAGTAACAGTAGAAACTAACGTTCTCCATGAAATGAATGTTTAAATCAATTCCTTAAGTCTCCATGATCCTAACAGTGAAAACAGTGTATGATTTGATGTTGAAAAGTGCCAGGCTGGGAATCCACGTGCACCAATCATAGAGCGGTCGCATGATCGCATAGATTAAAAAAGTGTTATGCGATCATGTGACAATGGAAGCTCAGGAAGATGAGAAAAGTTAATGAATGACAAGAAAGACCAAGTAAAAGATGCTCTTCTGGGGCCCACATACGCCAACAACACAAATGCGACAACATAGACCGGGCAAGTGAAAGTTTTAAGTTTTTTTTATATTATATCAAGCGCCAATAACAAAGCAGTCGCATGATCGCATAGATTAAAAAAGTGTTATGCGATCATGCGAAAAGGTGAAAGGAGGGGGGCCCACATAGGTTAAGGGATCGGATGATGTAAAGCCTTGCAGTAGGTGTGTGGTCTCATGATCGCATAAATAAAATAACACCCATGCGATCATGTGACAATGGAAGACCAGGTGGGACCCAAGTACTCTGATAGCGTAGATGCGCCAATGATAAAGTGGTCGCATGATCACAAGAAATAAGCAAGTATCATGCGATCATGCGACAAGGTATGAGGTGCAGCCAGTGGTAGGTGTCGAAGGTGTACGTAAGCAAGGAAGATTAAATTGACTTCAGTTGCAGTCCATGTATAGTCCATGTAAGCAATAGTGCAGATGCGATAACGGAAGCTCAGGCAAATGAATGGTACTCTGCTGGAACCCACGTACTCCAATGATAGAGCGGTTGCATGATCGCATGAATAAAATAATACCCATGCGATCATGCGACAACATGAGTCCATGACATGTTTTATAAACTCCACTTTGGCATAAAGAAACAAATATAGGGAGACTTAACACAGAGGTTCCATGTCATGAAGGAGATATATGTTGACTCCCAAGCTAGTACGACATGTTACCAGGAGATCAAGCCACTGTGATCGTAAAAGGGAAACAGAGTATAAATTGGGTGCTGTAAAAGGTTATTGCAGGAATTTCAAGTTCAGGCATAGGCATACTTTTATTTTTGGCAACACATAATACAATAGATGAGGGAACATGATATTTAGGGGAGGCTTGCAATTATATGTCGAGCAGTTTGCTATTAAAGTTAGATCATGTTGATCTAGCAAAGGACTGTTCAGTTCTTCTTAAAGAAGCTAGAGAAGATGAAGGGACAGAGTTAAATTGATTCATAGTCATCATTTTTTTTTTGTAGAGGCTTGTTCTCTGTCTTTTTGTATTCAAGTAATTGGAAGGTCATTACTTCCTATGAGCATTGTATGTTGTGAACTCTATATATACTGTCAAAGAGCTCAATGTAGGGGGTTGGCAAACTTGTCAATGAAGCAGTGTGATTCTATTTACAAAGCTGAATTCCTGTTTGTTGTTCCATTTTCATAGTTTATTTGCATGGTGAATGGAAATAACAGTTATAAGTGAAACTGCTTTTTCTTATTGAATGCCATTTTATGTCAGAAATTGTGGTGTGATCAATTCCAGTTGGTCTTTCATTTGTAATTCTTCCTCTATTCACTCTTTATTTCAGTTGCATCTTTGAATGGAAAGTACACTTATATTCTAAGACTATAATTTCTTCCTGAATTCTATTTCATGCTAAGTGGTTGCAGTATTGGTGATTCCATTTACCTTTCATTGTATAGGTCTACTTCTATTCATCAACTAGAATCTGCATTTCATAAAAGGGTAGAATAGAATTAGTTTAAGTGTTTAAATCATGTGATGATCTATAATCAGCATTCTACTGAGGGTTGTAGATTATCTCCATCTTATCCTTGCCTGAATTACTTGTGCCTACAAGTAGTTTGGTTACAATTTCATTGCTCGGAGTATCTAATGATTAATAAAAACATATTCATTGCATATCATACACAATCAGGGAGCTGTACCTGTCAATTCAGAGGGCAGTGATAGAAGACTTACACTGTCCCATTTGTTGGTGGACATCCTTTTGTTCTCTCACCTTGGGTGTATAGAGAGTCAAAGATTGAAAATCTTAATAGAGGACAAACTGTTAACCAACAGTTATATATAATTATTTTTATATGGTAGATAAACTATGGATTGATAAGGAAATTTATATGATTTATTTTCCATGTATTTCAAACTATGTATCTGGGAAGTGTATGCATCCTAAAATGGTCACCTAGACTATGGGACCCCATTCTTCAATTTATCAAATGACGGAATCAATTTATCAATTTCATGAATCAATGTCTTGCAATATTTTCAATTCAAATCAATTTCCTTGAGAAAATCGTAATTAATTTAAATATTTCAATATTTCCTAAGGTTTGATTATTTTATCCTAAGTTTTATTTATTTAAGAGAACATGATCCCTTTTAATTAAATAAAAAAAATCTTTTAAATAAATAATAAAATCCACCTTATCCTATGTGTGCACATGAAAAAGAAATTTCTAAATTTAAAATAAAATAAAAAAGACTTTTTGTCTACACATTGAATGCACACTTTCCAAGATGAGTGGAATCTCCTTTGGCCTCTTAATCTCTTCCACACATCTTTTTGCCTCTTAACCATGTCCATTGATTTTACCTCTTGAGAATCTTGTGCACCAAAGTCAAAATGAGAATTTTTTTCCACCCTTGGATTTTGCCTCTTAATCTCTACCATTCATTACTCTTTAAAAAGGAGCCCCTCTCCTTCTCATTTTAGGCATCCAGGTTTTAGAGATCCAGATTTTATGTTATTGTTATGCTGCAGGTTTGGAGAGCAATTTTGGAGGAGAGTTTGAGCACTTGAGCTTGAACATTGTAACTTCTTTTTTCTTGTCTTCTTCTCTCATGCCTCCATGGAAATCCATTTAGATTACTCTTGCACTTGCATGGTAGATTAGATTCATATTTCATTTCATAGAATAATCTTGCATGCATATTTCCTTTCATAGATTAGTTTTCTTTCATGCATTGTTATCATATAAAATAGCTTCCATTTTCATTTGCATGCATATTTGATGATCATGGAGACTAGCATTCTTTCTTTTCCTCTTTGAATCTCTCATTTTATGGTGTACTTGCATGGGCACAAACTAGGTCTAAACTGAGGGTCTCCATTATAAACCCTTGCACTCCATGAATAGAGAGCTATGAGTCACCATTTGAGACCTCATTCTTGAGAAATTTTGGATATAATCACTCATAGAAGTGTTTCAATATTTTAGCACACATTTTTCGCACCCACCGTGGGGCTAATGCTCTTGATTTTCCTTCATTTTATTCAGATTTTCAGATTTTCTAATCTTTACATGGTTATTTTATTGAAGTTTTTCAAGCCTAACCCTTGTGCAGGATGAGTTGAAGATAAAACCTAGGGTTTTTTTGGAAGATTTGATCATATCTCACAAATGGCTTGGAGTTTTGGTCTGAAATTTGTTTTGCAGGTTGGTGACATATTAGAGAAGCTTCATTAAAAAAATTCAAAATTTTCCAAGGTATTGTGAATTTTTTATAATTTTTTCTTTATTTTTCATAAAAAATTAAATTTTGGCACAAATCAACATATTTTTCAAAAAAATTTACATTTTTGGAAATTTCTTTAAATTCTACAGGGGGTCCATTCTTTGTGTTTTAAATTTGGATGCAATATCATAGCTCAAATAGTCAATTTATAAAAACTAGTCTGTTTTGGTAAAATGAGTCTCTAAGGCACAAATGAAGAGATTTTTCTAAAATTTTTATATTTTTGAAAATGTCTCTATATTTTAATAGGGGTCTCTTTTCTGCATTTAGGGTTTGGGATCGAAATTCATGTCGTATAGGTCCAATCTTGTTGACTAGGTCAAAAATCAAAATTGAAAAACAAAAAAAAGGGACATTTAATGATTAGCTTGCACTTATTTTTCACATGGTTCAATGCATGATATGAGTTGTCATTTGGATTATTTTGTAGTTATTATTTCTCCTAACAATTGATTTTAAGATCTAACCCTAGGGTTTGCATAAGTTGAATATACATTGCATATCTTGTTTGCTTGTCTTGCTTGTTGAAGAGTTCATAGCTTGCTTGCACGACAAAGCTCAAATAAAAATAAGGTAAGATCTACTAAGAATGTTGCTTTGGACTTTAGGTATTTTGTTGCGTCTCTATAACATTTGGATTTTGGAAATTAAAATGAACCTCTCATGTGTCTTACTTGAGTGATTTCTTACTTTCATAGATCATATTTCAATTTTTGCTCTAAAGGAAAAAAATGAATCTAGATTTATTTTCTTGCATATATGTTCCACATAGTAATTAGGCCCTATGAACACTATTTGTGGCATTCTTGAGAGAGTGGGCTTCATTTTCTTGTCTTACATGCGAAGCTCTTCTTGATGATAGATCCCCTTGTAGGTAGGGAAGGACTTGTTATCATGTCATTGTCCCACTTGGTTTAGTCTTCAACATTTGATGGTATGTTCTCTCTTGGTCTCGTTTAGAGAGATCGGTAGTCATTGTTGTTGGCATACAAACCTTGGTGAGGTGATTTCAACTTAGCGTGTCAATTAATCTACTTGCTATGTTTTAGTGAGGTGAAGAGGCTAGAGGAGTATGCTATGTTCCCTTTTGGGCACATCAGAAACTTAGAACCCTTGAATTCGAGCTAAGTCCCTATGTGGTCCATATTGTGAGTCTTCCTTTTTAGAGAGGGTTAACCATAGTGGACACTCCCTTTATTGGGTAAACCACGTGGACGGAACCTCAAGTGGTATTACCCATTCTTGTCGTGGACCAACAACCGCTATATAAATGTCCTTGTGGAAGAAATCTCCACAAATGTGGTCTCTTGTTGGGCTATCAGATCTCCTTAGCAGCTCCTGATTAATTAAATTCTTGAACTGTGTCAAAACCTCGGTGCGTTGGGATTGGATTTCACCCACTTGAGATTGCAAGAGTTGTAGAGTTCACCATTACTAAAAACCATAGTGCAACCAGCTTTTTCTTTTCTAGGACTATGTGCGTGACTGAAAAACATTTTGAGAACATACAAAAGTAGAGTCCTTAGGGAGTAGAATACTATGTCACTATTCTTGTTCATGCCCAAGGTTGCTTTGTCCCTTGCTCATTGTTTGAAGACAATTGTTTGCGTGAACTCCCTGTTTGTTGTCTTGCATGCCTGATTAATGATAAGAATCTAGTAATGCATCTAGTTGGTCAATTAAAATGAACAAAAAATGAGTTCTCGAGTCAAAAAAAACAACTTTTTATAGCTTGTTGTCAGCATCTGTCACCTGTCCTTAGAGTGAGCTATCACCCAGTGTTGATTCATTGTCACTTGAAACTATCAACTTGCTTGATTTTCTATCTTGTCATTTCCAGTCTTCCTCGGTCGATCCGGGTCAGATCAGGTCACTTACCCCACTATTAGAAGCTTGTTTGCACCTTGGATTCTTACATTTTGACCTCTTGAACTAGTAATCTTTGATTTGATGAGTGACCTTGCTTGGAGTTAGTGAGCTAGAAACCATCCTTGTTGAGAAGATAAACCTTTGGATCCTTTGATAACATGTTTGGAGAGTTTTAGTAATCTCTTGTCCATTCACTTCCATACAAATTAAAATTCAATCAATATAACTTGGGTAAATCATCCTCCTGATCCATATGTGTTAGGGTATTCACCCATTTAGTGGGAACCTCTATAGCAGTGTTGGTTTATGCCTCTTGCAAAATTCTATCTTATCACCTCTCTTTTTGACAAGTCAGTGCTCTTACTATCCTGGTTTGGTACCAACGTTTCTTAGGGTCATCATATCACCTAGTACCTTTTCTTTCATGTCAGTTATAATAAGATATCAAGTAAATCAAGGAAAGCGACCTCAAGTAGTCTTTAACCAATTACCCTTAGTTCAAACTCGCCAAAAACGTAAGGGAAAAGAACCTATATTTGATCAATCACTCAGGAACAAATCAAAAGTTTGGTTTGATCCCAAGAGTAACCTTAGTGAGTTGAGTACACCCTTAGCATCTTCTCGCTTGGACATGGATATGAGTTATACAATGACTCAACGAGAGAGGGAAGAAATGGATAAAATCCTTTATGACATATTTGAAAAACATAGAGGTACCCTTTTGTTTGGCAGTTCCTCTCATGAAAATTGACCAGTCTCACCCCTTATCTCAACTAGATATCTGGATGCACACCAAAGGGCTAAAAGGGATAAGAGGCAAGCCTATCAAGAAGAACAATCACAACATGAAAACCAAGATGATGAACCTTATGACACTCGTGTGAATGCAACATACACCGATGACTTGTTTAGACATTCAAGGTCGAGTTCACCACTCAAAACACCTTCAAGATACATGAGTGAAAGACTTAAGAGAATTGAGCATGAAAATAAAGCCTTCCTGGATGAACAAGCTAAAAAGGAAGAACAATTTAAACTCCTAGAGTCAGAGAGACAAACTTTGTTGGAGATAAAAAGGAGAGCCTTCCACGAAGAGCAAGATAGACTCTTGGCTCAACACCTTAATGATCAATTTAAAAACATGTGTGTTGGTGGTGGAAACAACTCTCCTCCATCCACCCCTCCTAAGACTCCACAAAGTGGAAGATGTTCAAGAACACCTTCAAAATCTCCTATTCCTAGAGGGAGAAGGGCTTCACGACATGATCATTATAGGAGATGAACACCTCTTAGGAAATCAAGACAACCTTCACAACATACTCACCATGGTTCACAATATGGGGGTAGTAGCTTGAGTTTTTACCTCAACTCCCAAGACTTCATGAAGATACAAAAAGAACCACTCTTCCAGCAGTATGTAGAGAGATACTTAGAGCAAAATAAAGACAAGTTCCTAGAGAGTTTAAGCAACAAGGGCACTAGAGTCCTCTACAACTTTTATGTGGACACGAAGATTAAGAAGCAAGGTCCATCTCAAGAAGAAGAGATTAAACAAATTAAGAGTATGATGAAAAAGATGTTGCCACCCAAGAGTTCATTCTCACTTGATTCAATGTGTCCTCATCCTTTTGACAAAAGTGTTAGCATGAAAGACTTTCCTAGAAAGGTTGAGATCCCTCAATATGACAAGTATGATGGGAATGGAGATTCGCATGATCACGTGTGTCAATTCTACACCATGAGTTTTGAGTTCCATCAAGGTGACTCGTACCTCATGAGATTGTTCCCAAGGAGTCTTAAGGGTCAAGCGATGGAATGGTTTACGAACATAACTCCCCCTGTTAAGACTTTCAAAGAGCTCATCTATAGATTTTTCCAACACTTTGCATACAACCTTTCAAGATCTATCACCATGTTGGACTTATGCAACTTAAAGCAAAATCAAGGGGAATCCTTTGTCACTTTCTTGCAAAGGTGGAGACAACAATGCTCTCACTACCCTAGGACCATCCCTGAAAATGAGACACTAGTACATTTGATCTAGTTTTTCTACCAAAATTTTCGACCATCAAATAAAAAGGTTTAGGTTGGTCAGATTATAGAAGGAAAATTTTTGTTTTTTTTTAATCCATGCCTGTGTTGGTCAAAAGTTTGACGAAAACCATGTAGGTCAAAATTTTGACCAACACAGGCATAACTTTAAAAAAAAGATTTCAAACCTCATTTCATTATTAGATAAGCTTGCAGCGCGCGTGAAGGAGGAATAGCTAGAAGGAACAAGTTTAAGAAATATTCCAGCCTTGAACGAGAGGTATGTGAATTAATCTCCACTAAAAGATTCCATCGTTGGATTTAGATGTAATTTTTTTTATAATCCGACATTTTTAAATCAATAAAATTGAAACCATTTCTTGCAACTTTCGAAGTAACAGTGGATTGGCATGCATTGGTGCAAAGGTTTGGGACTAAGAAACTAACAAATTTAGGTAGGCTCAAGTCTTATTCCTCCTTTTGAATTTAGTTTATGTTCTAACTACTCTGCAACGTGGGTGATTGGAAATTTTATCTTGCCCACTATTTTTCCTTAGGCCTGATACTAGGGTTATCTAAACTATTGGGCATAACCCGCACCTCCACCATGGGTATCTGCTAGCCCTTGGTGGAAAGATTGTGGTGTCGATGGTCTTTGTGATCATGCAGGTTTGGATCATCAAAAAGCTGGGAGATGGAAGCTGCGCGATGCCCTAGGTGTACATATCTAAGTGTGCACCATTGAGTCAACTATGTATAGTCAACAAAACCATTTATCAGAGATTTGAGGGAGTTCAAAACTCGGTGGGGAAGACTCTTATGTATGCCCTTGCATTTCCATTTATGCTCAGTTTGTGATAGTAGAAACAACGACTGTCATAATGTTACAGGCCCAACTTGAATCACGAACCCTGTCAAACTTAATACAGTCAAGCCTTCCACACTGTCTTACTAACTTAAACATAACTTAAACAAATCTAGAAGTCCTCTGGTCACAGGTTTCAAGCCTGGAAAGCAACTATCAAGAACAACTGTGTATTGCAAGACGCAGAACATTTGTAGGAGTATTATGATTTTCTTGTGGGCTTCATCTGGACTGCATTTTCGTAGAAGTACTATCACCCTTGGTCCTAGTCCATTCATTTGGGTGTGAGAAGGTTAGACACAAGTTTTTAACAACCATGGATTCATCAAATTGTTGTTGGTTGCAGTAGGTTCTGATTTGACCAGTTAATAGTCATAAACTTCTCTATTTTCTTGGTGACTCACATGATGTAGGATTGAACTACTATATTTAGCCTATGTACCTATTGTTGACCAGTGATTGATAGAATTGTGGCTTGATTTGGGGCTCAGTGATTGGGCACCCCATTGGAAGGTTGTGATAGCATGAAATTGATAGCAAGCTCCACAAAATGCCCTATTGTTAAAGAGAGCACTACTTAGACCTGCAATATTTGTGCCATATCCCGAAGTGCACATATTACCATACCCGCAAGCACCTCCAGTAGCAACAATTCCAACCAAATAACATTATAGCAATCTCACAATGCACATACAATAAAATAAGACTAAGGTTAGGGTCAATTCAGGGTCAATTCACCTTAAGCATTAAATTCATGCATGTTAGGGTCAATTCAGAGTTCTATTATCCATGATTGCAAAATTGTCTTGTGGTAGTGAACACATCATTAGAAACAAAATACATATCATTGCCTCTCCTCTTGAAAACATCTCTATATCTTATATTGACAATTAAATCACTACTCTAATTGTTCCCTTTACCACTACTACTCCTTTATACACAGTCACCATGATTCCTCATGCTTGGTATGGTTTGCCATTTCTTTCATTACACTGGACATTGCTTCCTTGTAAGATCTACTACCTTCAATCTTTTTTTATCTCACAAATCATAAGGATTGATGTGATGATAGCCTCATGCTCTTCATTCCATGGTCTAAAACTTTGTACAAAAAATGCACCTCTTGATGCTACTACCAACTTTTACTCTGCTCTTTGAAAGACAATATGACACCTCTCGTTACATACACTATGGCCCTGTAGCTGACTGTCATATCAGTGGGTAACATTTACATCTTTTAATATGACCATCTTTTCATCATGTAGTCATTATGAAAGTAGTAAATATCATCCCTCAAGCATTGAATAACATTGTTTTGAGGCACTCTTCTTGAACATGAATCTTTTATTTCACAACAATGTCATTCTATTTTGTAGAAACACTAACAATAGTCTCTTTATGACATTGTTGATCACGACACCTTCACATTCATGAAAATATATTAATGCTTGCATCTTTGTCATGATATAATACCCTCATTTCAATCTTTGAATATCACTACCTTTTAGAAACTGTCCCTCTTTTGATTTTTATGACATCATTCCTTACTGTGGCTATGAGCCTTCATAACAGTGCCTGTTCTTTATTCATTGTTCTTTGCAATTATGCATGCATAATCTCTATTATCTCTTGATGACTATTATAAGAGTATCTTTGTGACTTATCATAAACCATATGAATCATTATTTTTTATCACTTTATACCACTGTGACAGTGGATAAGCATTGAAGAAGAACTTTCTTTAAACATTTCTTATCCACATTATTTTGGAATCTTTTTAAATCATGAATTGTTACACTTATCATCACCTCATCAAGCCTATTTGACAGTCAACCTTGTCTATAACTAAGAACTCAAAAGTGTTGTTTGTCATTGGGACTAATCTTTACTTACAAATTTGATCACCATTTATTGACATCCTTTTGATAGTCACTTCTCAAGACTCTTGGGTGAATTTTTTTCTTTCGTTCTTACTATTCCTTCACATGACTGATCATCTTTTGTGCTCACTATCATGTGGAACTCTATGAAACTCTAAAAGTGCCATTCCAACTTCATCAACATTGTCTTTTCCATTTGCAGTGTATACCACTGCTTTTGATGCACGTTGAGTGCCCTCCCATTTAGCTAGTGTCTCCTCTAATAGTCATCTTTGAATTTTGGCCTTTTCTCTCTACTTTTGTAGACTATGCCATTCTCTACCTTATCATCTATGTCTACTCTTTTCTTTGACATACATTCTTGGAAGTTACTTTGAATGTGGTGGATCATGTGTTCTACATAGTATCATTGCTTGCTCTTCTCTTTTACAGTGACTATCACTGTTCTTCACAAGAGTGCTTTTGTCACTTACCATGACTACCAAAGATCTAAGAATTCAAAACTCTTAGAAACCCTCCTCAAAATAGTAGAGATTTTATTTTTGCAAAACAAGAGATGTATCTCCCTATGAACATTTTAATGAAAACTACTTCTCTTTCTTTGACATCTACCATTCCTTGTTACTTCCTTCAACAATTTACTCTTTTTCTATGTCTAAAACACACCTTTGAATGTCCAAAGAATGTTTCTATTCTTTACATGAAATCTACATTTCATATTTCACTTATGCAAGACACTAGTGTGTACTCTGCTTTCTGATCTACATGCATACTTCTCTCCACTAGTTATATCCTAATTTGCCTGATGATTATAATAGTTGCCAACTTGTGAAAACAATATTGTGTCTCAATGTGTAATGTAGTCCTCTCCAACTCATGCTTGAGGAGCTTATATAATAATCAACTGATTAATGTTTTTGGTTTTGATGTAAATTCTATTAAGACATTTTGACCACCAACTCACTTATGTTTGGAGTCTTCTCCATATTTCGTACTCTTGGCCCAAATTTATTTATCTCACCGATAATAATTGGAAATGAAATGTTTGTATTTCATTGCTTACCATAGTTATCTGCTGAATATGAATTAATCCCCTTGAATGATGATAAATGTTGATGGCAGTCCCAAGTATACCCTGAACGAAATATTAATTCCTCAATGTGTTCCTCTCTTTGAGACTCTTAAATGTTTTTGTTTTAATTTCTAACTTTTTAATTCAAATTACTATTTGTAAAGTTAAATCTTAAATTTCAAAGATCATATCAAATAGATTTAATTCTATTTCAAGCATAGTTAGATAACCTACAAGATTCAAAATGAAAATTGTTCATCTTACTTGGGAGAATTCTTGAGTTGTTCATAATGATTAGCAACAAAATCCTTGAGAGACTAATTTTGAAATGTACTAATCTAGAAAACACATTTATCTCTATAATAAAATGTCATTCAATTTAAAATTTTGCATGTTAGTTTTTATTTTTTGATTTCTTCAGATCAGGCCTATACGTTCCAAGCATTTCTCTTCTTGCAACGTCAAGAAAGACCATGTCTGACGATATCAATGCACAACAAAATAGGGAGACAATTGCTAGACTATGGTCTAACTTAAAAAGAAAAGGTGATGGAAAATGTTATTGTCCTTGCAAAATTTGTAAGGGCTTAAAGACTTGAAGATATCTAATCAAAACAGCTGAGGAACATTGTAGGCAACATGGTCACATTGAAGGGGGAAATGAATTTTGTCAATTGGTATGTATTTTAATAATTTATAAAATACATAAGACATGATTTGATGGTGACATCATGGTCATGGTTAATATAAGGTCATCATTTTCATATAGGTCAACCTCCCTGGGTTTCATTTTATCATGGACCATGACAATCCGGAGAATGTGGATTTCCAAATGAGGGAACATGGAGGTGTGAATATAGAAGTAGAAGGTAATGATCCCATTGAAGAAGACGACGATGATGAAGAAGATCACGATGATCAAGATGATGATGATGATGTTGACATAGACCTTGATGTACCTATACTTGAGAAGGCACACGAGCCCCTATATGAAGGTTCCCAAACAACTCTTCTTGCCGCTGTATTGTTGTTGGTGAACTTGAAGGTTATGAATGGTTTATCCAATGTAGCAATGACATGTATGTTAAGGTATGTCATATTTTTTCATTATTTTAGTTGTAATTCCCTTACAATTAACATTGGGTGAATCACGTAGCAATTAATATTCTTTAAATTAACAAATTATATTTTTGGCCATAGGTTGATAGGTGAATGTTTGTTACCACCATCAAACATTCTACCTCACTCGTATCGAGAATTATCTGCCATTATGAAAGATATTGGAATGGAGTATCAAACAATACATGTGTGTCCGAATGATCATATTATATATCATAAAAAACATGAATTTACAACAGAATGCCCTATTTTTCATATTAGTAGATATCGATTAGATCGAATAACAAAAAAGGTGTCTCACAAGGTTCTTTGGTTTATTCCCATTATTCCACGTCTGCAACGATTATTCAAGTTCAATAGCTTGGCACAATTTATGGATAACCATGTATGCAATAGAAGTCAAGATGACATTATGTGAATGCTTGTGGATGGTTTGGCATTTAAAAAAATAGAGGAAAAATGGCCACACTTTAAAGAAGAACCTCATAATCTCAAGCTTTCATTAGCAGCGGATGGTGTCAATCCATTTGGAGAGATGAGATCTACTTACTCGATGTGGCCTATTTTTGTTATCAACAATAACATTCCTCCTTGGATGTCCATAAAGAGGGAGCACATAATGTTGGCACTGATTGTTCTAGGTATTTTTTCATTTAATAGTCATCTAAATTAATTTATTATAAATAATCCATCAAAATGGTCATAATAATTATGTAATGTTTTTTTTCATTCAACTAGGTAAGTACCAAGTTAAAGATATCAATGTATATATTGAGCCCCTTAATGAAGAGTTGACGGTGTTATAGAATGGGGTCACTATGTATGACATCTCTAGACCAATAGGACAAAGACAATTTTAATTCCATGCAATGCTTGTATGGACAATACATGATGCCCCTGGGCTAACACATTTTTGTGGTATGTTCTTTTCTTAACACCTCTTTTTTGGTATGTTATAGTGCTAACACAAAGTTAACATATTTAATCCAATTATACACGATCTTGTAGGTCTTCAAACAAAGGGAAAATTTTCATGTCCAATTTGTGGTCCAAAGATGAAATCTCGTCATTCAAAAAGTTTAGGAAAGCAAGTTTTCAATGAGAATAGACACTTTCTCCACAAAAACCATAAGTACCGAATTACTGAAAAAAATCTTTTCAATGGGAAAGAAGAGACTACATCAAAGCCATGGAGAATGACACCTCGCCTATGGAAGTTGGAATACAATAAAATAAATCGTCGAGGTAATGTCATTCCATTTGATGGTTTTTGTTTGAAATTTATATTTTGATATTGTGTTTTGTTTACTGATGATGTAATTGATGCTCATAAAGGCAACAAAGGCCAGGCTGCAAAAGATTGGGCAGCACAGACTTAGCTCTAGTGGATATTCCAAAATTAAAGCAATGAATTGTAAGTAGTAGTAAATGAATTGTAGAGAAAAATTATTTATAAAATGCAAATAATTTTGTTTAATCAAAAAATGTAGGGCTCTGAATTTAATTTAGAGGCCACGGTAGAATACAAAAAAATTGCCTTCAAGGAAGGCTATCAAGCCATGGCTGAACGCCTATGCCAAGCTTCCACTGGCCCAACCCAAGAGTCTCTTGCATCATGTGAATACGTAAATATGCCAAAAAATATATTAGAAATTGAATACTTGAGCAACAATCTATTTGATAATAATGTGCATGACATTGCAATGCAGCCTCTTAATCGTAACATAGATCATATGCTACATGATGAAGCCCCTGATGTGCATCGTAGTGTTGATGGAGGTGCTCATTTTCTATTTAAAATTAATTATGTAATTATTAATACAATTTAACATCTTAAATTGAACTTGGTGTAACCTTTTTTATGTATATTTTAGAGGATACATAATGTCATGCTAAACGAGTGCTGGAGGATGTTCAAAGTGATCACCATGTAGATCATGTGGCACATTTAGGTAAAGAAAATCTATGTTTTATTCTTTTAAAATTAATTATGTGTGAATTTAACTCATGACGTAGTTGTTATTGCAGCAGACCCCCCTTTGGCGTAGCGGCCTTCTATTCCTGAACAAATGAGGAGACATGCATTTCCATTAGAATTAGTAGAGGAGGGGAATGACGAGGAAATTGATCTTCCTCTTAGAAATTACATGAAAAAAAATAGCAAGAAACCCAAAAAGAAATGATTATAATTAACATTTTTTGGTAATGAAAGAACATTGTCTTAATGGATGTAATTTTGTATTAGTAATGTTGATGAATGATGTGTTAATGAATTATTCATGAATGTTGTGTGTTAATGAATTTTATGTGTTAATGAATGTTATCATGTGATTATAATGATTGAATGTTATATTTCAAAAATGGATGAATGAATGAATGTTATTAGATGTTAATGGGGAATTTAGAGTGATGTTAATGGGGGGGGAGGGGCCAAATGAGCTTACACCTTCACATGGTTGGACTTGTTAAGTAGAGAATATTAAACTATTCTTGAAACCAAGTGAAGCTCAAACTTTAAAGATAAGCTTAGAGTTAATAGTGACAACCAATTAGCAAGTTGAACTGAAGTTCATCATTACATGTATCTTGCATTCTCAATGTTTGGAGCATTATTAAAAGCACTGTTATAAACATTTATTACTGTTATGACCTCTATGCATATCGACACTCTATCACTAGTTTTTTGCATACTTTACTAATCACTGTTATGTATTGTTAGAATAACTGAGAGGGGGGTGAATCAATTATCTAGTGTCCCAATATAAAATGTATAATCCAAAACAAATTCTTCAACTTCTACTACTCGGTAAACATAAAATACATTCACTATCTGTGTTTTATCAATTGTCAGTCTAAACTTATTGTAGTTACCGATAAAATCTAACATGTAATATGCAAAGTATGATAACAAACAAATATCACAATCAACACATAACACAAGAGATTTAACGTGGAAACCCTGTGAAGGGAAAAACCGCCTGGGACCGACAACCCAAAATTGTTCACTCTTCTAAAGTGAGGTCAGTGAAGACCCAACCCTATTAAAGGTTACAAACACACTGTTAGGTGTGACCTTGTTGGAGGATTTTAGACCAGAAGTTATCGTCCAACCAGCAGTCACTTTGGGGTTGACAAGATAACAATGTTCACTCTATGAATGAAACATCAAAAGACTTTCATAGTCCACTTGGTTAAGAGATTTGACTATGTACAATGGTTAAATATGTAACGGTAGATGATCTTCCTTGAAACAACTTCAATTGCAGTTTACAGATCAATGTTCAGCTCATTCAAATCTTTATGATCAATATACCACTTCAGATTCAATACTATATCAACTTACTATCCATCAGTAATTACTCTCTGTAGCTCAGTAATTGTTCTGTAGCTTAGTTCTTATTAACCAGTATGATCAGAATGCATGAAAACTCTTTCACGCGATAATTCTACAGTATCTTCTTCTTCCAGCTATATTTCAACAATGAAACCAATGTCTCTTATATAGATGAGTAAATCATTTTCTTTTCCTCCATTAGATTTTGTTGCTTAATCATATTCATAGATTTTTCTGCTTTAAGCTTCCTAGGCTGATGTGTCAGTAACACATTTCAATCTTCTCCATTATATCCTTTTGATTTATGTTAGCCATCGATCTTCATAATAAACCTTATCTGTTACCTTGATTTCATACACTTTACAACTCATCACTTTATCGGCTAAACTGATCATTTAATTCCTTTTCTGTTCTATTTGGTTAAGAAAGAAATGCATCAATGAACACAAGCTCAATTAACACTACACTCGGTATACACTACATTCCGTTGGTGTATACTGAAATGCTTTACTTAATGACAACACTGCTTTGTGTCTTTCAGCTCTATTCTTCATCATAGATGAATGCAACATAATAAAGTCAATTTCATCAAGTCATAGATTCATCAATAAATTACTCAATGTATTCCTTTATCCTCATCTGACATATACATCTTCCTCATATAGATATTTTTGTTCTTCATCTCTTTCTCCTTTCTTTAGATGTGTCGGTATAGTAACTTACAAGATAAGTGCTGTCAAGCTAGTTGACATCAATGACAACATAATACTAATTTAATCATCTTGCATATCTAATCAACAACTCCTTAGTAATCTTGAATTAAATATTCTCCTTTCAGGTTCTAAATCAGTTGTAGTTCATCAATCTCTCCCTTTGGCATTGATGGCAACTTAAGTAACATGAAGTGTACCATACACATACCAAATATGTATTCTACAACTCTGTAATCAAATGATGTACAAGCTCTCCCTAGCTTAATATTTTTAATCACTACGTTACTCAACAACATTATAAAATATAGCTTTGTCATTCTATAGATATAATCTTTTTAGCTCTCAAGTTCCTATTTCTTTCAAATTATTTCTCCCTTAGATTGTTCTCATCAGTGTCTCCCTTTCCTTTTCATATTATTTATCTCTCCCTTTGACAACAATGCCAAAGAAACAAATAAATAATCATCTCTTGTAGTAGCTAAGTAACTTTTTGTTGTCCATTACTTCCTCTGTATCTTAGTATACTGATATCCCAATCTATTTCAGTTCTTCAAACTTAATCACAACCTTGAACAATATCCAAAGTGTGAACTATGCTGCATCAACATGAATGATCTTCTAGTAAGATTAGGCTGATGCAACATCCAGATCACATTAGTGACCGATAGATAGGGGACAGACCCCAAGTCTAGTCCTCAAATATTCAAATGTGTTCTTTAGTAGAGGCTTTGTAAGGATATCTGCAAGTTGTTCTTTAGATATAACAAATTCTAACTTCACTTGCTTCTCTTGCACTTTTTCTCTTAAGTAGTGATACTTAATTGATATATGCTTTGTCTTAGAGTGCATCACTGGATTCTTTGAAATATTAATAGCACTTGTGTTGTCACAGTATATGATCACCGGGTCAGTGATTACCTCATTCATTCCTTCCAACACTTGCCTGATATATGCAATGTTTGAGCAATTAGTAGAAGTAGCAACATACTCTACTTCAACTGTAGACTGAGAAATACAAGCTTGCTTTTTACTTGTCTAGGTTACAAGTCTTTCACCAAAGAAAAATGCTCCTCCGGTGGTACTTTTTTTGTCATCCACATTTCCAACCCAATCAGCATCGGTATAAACCTTCAACTCAAACTTACCTTCCTTAGGATACCATAATCCATAATCCTCTATCTTTTTTAGATATCTTAAGATCCTTTTAGTAGCAATCATGTGTGATTCTCTAGGATTAGTAGAATATCTAGCAACAATTCCCACAACATGTGCTATATCTGATCTACTGTGAACTACATACATTAGTTTACCAATCATGGATCGGTAAAGTGTCTGGTTTACCTCTGTAGTTTCATCTTCCTTTGTCAATTTACTTCCAGTAGCCACCGATGTTCCCATAGGTTTAGCATCTTCCATGCCAAATGTCTTCAAGACTTCTTTTATGTATTTGGACTGTGTGATGAATATCCCATCACTCTGCTGAATCACTTGTAATCCAAGAAAGAATTTAATCTCTCCGAACATAGACATTTCAAACTCATTCCTCATGTCATCGGCAAAAGATTTACATACATGATCTTGACCTCCAAAAATAATATCATCAATAAAAATTTCAGCAATAAGAATAGTGTCATCAGTATCACCTTTCATGTACAAATTGTTGTTTTCGCTGGTTCTTACTGTAATACCCCAAAAATGGGCTATAGGTTCATTAACCTCCTATATCAACACATCAAACAAAATCAACATCAAAGTCCTAACCTAAGGCACATCGACACATTATTGAATCTTAATTGATTATCCTAAATTCTGCATCAAGGAATATTCCTAATAAATTATCTTTAATTTAATGATTATTTGGCGATAAATCCTATTTATCCTAAAGTTTGATTAATTGAATATTCTAAGATATTTAATTAATTAGATTTAATACTGCGACTTAATTATTTAATTGAATTTAATTACATTTATTCCTAATTATTATTATTTAAATTTGACAATAAATCAAAATTCCTATCATTAATTGATTAAATTCTTATTTAATTAATTAAAGCAAGTTGTCATATTTAATGATATTATTTTTGAATAAAAGTTTGATTTAATAATTGATTAACCCATAAATCAATTGTTTTATTTTTAAAATCAGTTAAGTTGAGAATAAATCACTTTATTTATTTATTTAATTCATAATTATTATGCACATTCAAAAAGTAGTTAAACTGAAATTAGAAAATCCATTCAAGTTGTTTTAAAAATAAACTCAACTCTAATTTGAGTTAAAAAGTTGTTTTTGCATGATTTTGCATGATTTTGTGAATTAATTATCTTTTATTCTTTGATAACTCAAAAATCAACCTGAGTTTATCTGAGTGATTTATGGATTTTTCCATGCATCCCCAAAGCCCTGGATTTCTATAAAATTAAGGCTCAGCTCTTAATAATCATATCTCAAAATTTGCAAACTTATGCTGGCGAATTGACATCTAAAGAATTGAAGCTTCTTTTGCGAATTAACAACTTTGTGAGATCATTCATATTTTACCATATCATTGTTAGATTAATTGTATTGCATATCAATTTTTCATCTAGAATAGATTCATATCAATTTGTTTCATCTTATTGCACAGAAAACCAAAAATATAGAATAATTTGCATCTAATTCATATCTAAATTTTGCATTCAAATCCTTTGTTTAGGTGTCGTCAAGGTCACTAATCTCGGTATAATCTGAGAATACATACTTGCATCTACTAGAAGGCAATAAACTACCTGGTTAGATTAGTTTCTATTTCACCGCATGATTTTGATTTCTACTAACCTCTAATAGTTTACTGAAGTGTTGTGTCTACAGCTAGGTACAAAATTCACAAACACACTTAAAAATCTAATACTTAACAAGTAAGTATGCAACCTTTCATACCATGCTCTCGGTGCTTGTTTCAAACCATATAAAGCTTTGTGTAATCTACATACCATGTCTCTATTTTCTAGATCGACGAATCCTTCAGGTTGTTCTATGTAGACCTCTTCTTCAAGTATACCATTCAGAAATGCTGACTTCACATCCATTTGATAAACCTTAAATTTCTTGTGTGCATCATATGCAAGTAGCATTCTAACTCCTTCCAATCTAGCAACAGGTGCAAATGTCTCACCATAGTCAATGCCTTCTTCCTGTGCATATCCCTTGCATACCAATCTTGATTTATTTCTTGTCACTTCACCATTTTCATTCAGTTTGTTTCTGAATATCCATTTGGTACCGATAACATTCTTATCCTTAGATCAAGGTACTAAGGACCAAGTTTTGCTTTTCTCTATTTGTTCTATTTCCTCTTTCATTGCATTAACCCATTCTTCATTCTCTAATGCAACTTTCACATTCTTTGGTTCAAATTCACAAACTAAACATGTACCTTGTCTTGCTTTGCTTCTTGTTTGTATTCCAGCTTGTCTGTCTCCAATAATTTGTGTCTCAAGATGATGTCTTCTAACAAAACTAGCAAGTACTCAGTTTCTTCTTTCTTGTTCATCCTGTTCAGGTTCATGTGCTTGCTCGGTAGCACTATCTTGTTCGTTAGTTTCCCCTTCCTGTTCCTTAGGGTTATTTTCCTGTTGACCAGTTATCATAGGTTGTGACTTCGGTAGATAATTAGGAAGTTCAATGTAAGTGAATCTACCATAGTCTTCCGGTTCCTTTCTTTCTTTTGTGTTCTTGTCATCAAACTCATCAACACGAACATTAGTACTTTCAATTATCTTATTTGTAACCTTATTCAGACATTTGTATGCTTTACTCTTAGTAGAATATCCTAAGAATATTCCTTCATCACCTTTAGAATCAAATTTCCCATTTCTCTCATCTTTCAGAATAAAACATTTGCTTCCAAAAATCTTGAAATATCTTACAGTAGGTTTATGTCCAAACCATAGCTCATAAGGTGTCCAGTTGGTGTCCTTCTTCAGTTGTACTTGGTTAAGCACATATACAGCTATGCTGACAGCTTCTCTCCAATATGTCTGAGCAACATTCTTTGTATCATCAGTGTTCTAGCACAATCAATGATTGACCTGTCCCTTCTTTTAGCAATCCCATTCTGCTGAGGTGTCCTCGGTGCAGAGACCTATCTCTTAATACCATGCTCATTACAGAAATTAGTAAATTCATCAGAGATAAATTCACCTCCTCTATCAGATCTTAAGCATTTTAATTCTTTTCTAGTTTCTTTTTCTACCTTTGCCTTATACCACTTAAACATCTTAAAAGCTTCAAATTTCTCTTTCAAGAACATAACAGTCATCAATCTAGTATAGTCATAAAAAAAAAGAATAAAGTATCTATCCCCATAATAACTCTAAGTTCTCATAGGACCACATAGGTCGGTATGAACCAACTCAAGTATCTTCTTTGTTGAGTAGTCTTTGCTTTTAAAATTAGACTTAGTCATCTTACCTTTCTAACATTCATGACACATAGCATGATCCGGTTTTGACAAGTTAGGAAACCCTCTAACTCTTTTCTTCTTACTAATCTTGATCATGTTATCAAAATTCACATGACATAACCTCTTATGCCACAACCATGTATCTTCATCCTTCTGTTGTTAATCAAGATTGTGCCTATACCTTGATGTGGAATCTAGCTATCCTGTTGAAACATGGAAATGTTCTTGCTGATGGGGAAGAGAATGAATCTTTGGATTCTAGGCCGGTTCCTCTTGGATTTGGAATATCACTTGTGCACAAATTTGTATAGGGAAAGGGATGAAATGAATAACGTAATGAATTATAAACCTAAATAGGGTGATACACCAATAAATGATATGTAACTTAAATTAATCTAGCATATAACCTTAAAGATAATTATGGCTCTCATTACCCAGACAAACATGCAACTACAAAAGTGTTTCTATGTAAGGACCTGAAATATTTTGCACAGATAGGGAAACAATGCTTCACCAAATTGCTACAAAAGTTAGGACACAAACAAAAGACCCGTAATAGCGAGTATCAAGATTAAAAAATGTAACAAGGAATGCAGCTTGGATGAAGGCTAAAACAACATCAAAGCAATTAAACTCACAGTATTACACTTTGAAACAAATGGGAAGGAACAAATATCTCTATTTATCAATGCTGGAATAAATCTCTACTACAATTGCCTTACAATTCTCTCACAAGTTTGCAATATGTAAAACAGGTGAGCCAAAAAAAATTCCACAATAATGAGGTGAAAATAAGATAAATAGAGATCTCAAAACCCTAACTCGTATGCATGAGAAAAACCTCCAAAATGAGGAGTCAAACTATCCAAAAATGCAGTCAAAGTGGCCCTTGAAATCTCTCAAGTCATGTGTAATTGGACTGCCTCTCAAAATCATCTCTAAACTGCTCATCAACTCCAAAAATCATGCACATTCCCTGTGGGTTGGATATGAACAAAAACTCCACCAAATCCAAAGTGCAACTGCTAGAAACTGGGAGTAAACTGCTCAAAAGACCTCTCAACTGATACTCTATGAAAGAGAACTCAAAAACAAACTCAACATAACTCCAAAAATGTCATCAACAACCTCTAATCTACCTTAACAAGTGAATAGAACTGAAAGAACTTCCCCCTTGACTAGAAGCAATGATCTTAAGGTCCACTTTAGCTATATATTTATTCGTTAATATATTCCGTAAAAGATTAAATTTATATTTTTTCTAAATTATATTTATTATAGTTAATTCAATAAATAATATATTTATACTTAACATATAAAAAATAGAACTAAATATAATTCTATTCAATATAATTATGTAAAGTATAAATATATTCTTTATTTAATATAATATTATAAATCAAATTTCACTTTTAATCATATATACCACAATTTAATATTATTTAAATTAAAATAGATTATAAAATTCTCTATTTTAATTTAACATTACATTATTGTTCAGGCTTAGAATTGTTACCTTACATCAGGCATTAAGGCTAACAACAATTCTATCCCGACAATGGAAACCTCTCCTAGCTGTGGGTAGACTATGAATAAAGAGGAATCTCCAGATTCTAGGCCGGTTCCTATAAAATATGGAATACCACTTTCCTGATCTGAAAACTGTTGGGAAAAGGGAAAAGAATACTAAAACTAAAAAGATTAGGGTGATACACCAATGAATAATTCAGACTTCTCAAAAAGATGAATTTCAATCTTGACTTACAAACGAGTACTTTTAACAATCTGATTCTCTATTCAACATATAGGTTAACAAACTCATGCTATTAGGGTTCTACCACAAACAACTTAGAGAATTAACAACATACATTTCTCACGCAAGGCCTAGGGGTAGCTAATTTTCTTGAGAAGGAATAGAATCATTCACTTCTTCCAGATAATAACCAATTTTAACACTTGCTAGAAAAGATGAAACAAGATTTGATATTGAAAACAAGTACACACAATGAGAGTCAAAGAATCTGGTTCATTTCTTCAAAAATATGACAAGATGATTACAAAAATGGCCTTCGAAGCATCTAGGAACTATATGTTCACTAAAATGCCCTCTCTCCAAAATCTGCAACCCTTAATTGATTCTCAAAAATCAATTTTATAATCAACTCTAGCCTCCAATTTGAAAATCCAAGCTCCTCTATCTTAGCCTAAAAATGTGCCTAAGAATATGCTATTACAATGAGTTTCTAAAATATGCCTCTCTTCCTAAATTTTGGCCTAAAAATATAAGGAATTGATCCTTTTACAAATAAAATATGCCAAAATTTGAACAAGAGATTAATATTAAATATAAAACTTAATATTAAATACTACCCCTATACCCTAACTCTTATTTCATAACCTAGATAAAAATCTAAGTGTAAACTATTGCAAAGTGGAGAAGTCGACATGACCCTCAATCCACTTGCAATGCATCAGATGGGATAAGCACAAAAGGTGGCATGTTCAGTTTTCAAGGCCAGAGCTGGCACTACCATGCATTGAATGCATTCTCTGCTTGGCAGACTCCAAAAATTAGTTTATTCTTTCCTTGGCATTTGTGTTTGTCTTCTCAGAGAAAACTCAGAGAAATGAAACCCTAAGCTCTCCAAAACTTATGAAGGAACTTAGCTTTTCTATGATGGTCTTCGACTACTGCTGGAGTTGAGACTTTATCTGCTACTTGCTTTGGCTTGCATCTTTGACAATACTCGGCATTTCTCCATCTTTTCATCAGTAAATCGGTAAGTTATTGGAACTCCCTGTTGATTTTTTTGGAATGGAAAACACATGCATCTCTTCTCCTTGTTTAACTATTTGTTCTTGATATACCACTTTTGATAAGTTATAGTTAATGAGTTATAGTTCATCTTTTCTTTCAATAGTCAAACTTGCTGTTATATTCCTTTGCTTTGCATCTCTGGAAGTTATCTCTACTGAACACGAGCCTATCACATGCTTCATTGTCTTCAACTGTTCCTTAGCTTCTATCTGTCATTTGTTTGTGTTGATATCGTGGCTTCATTTTTGTTCTTGCATAATGTATAGGTCTGTTCAACATGGCTCCATGCATTCTATATTGCTCTCTTTTATTTGACTTACTATTGATACTGCAGTTATCTTTTACATGCGGGTTCGAAAGTCCATGAACTTGAACTTTTACTAAAGTTCACATGGCATTGTAGTACTTTACTGTTGATCTCTCACCACATTGTGACTGTTCTCTTGCCGTGAGCTTCTCTGATTGTTATCATGTTAAGCTATGACTATGCCATGAGTTGGGTTTTATGACTTATCATGCTGCGGTATCACCATTATTTGTGATTGTTATCATGTTGCAAGCTCACCATGCTAGGTTTGAAGTGTTGTTTCCCATTTTGATATCCATTGTTGCTATTTTTGGTTGTCATTCTCTATCACTATAGATCGAGGCTTTGATTCATCACCAGTCACTGTTAGGAATAATGACTGGTGTCTACCCACAAGTTTGCTTACCATACTTTGATTATTCTCCATATTTCACTGTTACTTTGTTTGGTATTATTTGCCAAGCATTCTTTGAGCTCTTTGTTAGTGTACACTGTGGCTAGTATTTGATATCAATGATGTCCATCTCAATTTTTTTGACTATTACTAATAATGTCAATTACATTATTAGTAACAGTCAATCATTCGATCACTTTTCCTTGTGGGTTCGAAGATTATGAACCCAAACTTGTTCACCACAGTAGTAACTGTAACATATTTGAAGCATTTTTTGAACTCGTTGTTTATGACTGGCACAAACTTGCTTATAAAATAATAACAGTCACTGTTTTACTGTTATCATTTCACTTTTCCTTTTGAAACCATGACTGTTACTATTTAATAACAAATTCAACAGTTACTATAAAAGGAGAGTAATCTTTTTACTGGAACACCAGTAAGCAGCTTGTGGTCAATTTTTGAGATTGACATGAAACTTACTTCTCATATTGATGAAACCTTGAATTATTATCAACTGCATCTTTATCAATTTTGAGCATCAACCTCAGTATATTTTGTTAACAACATAGAGCACTTAGATTATTTGACTCTCTTTTGCTGATATGAATAAAACTTTGTGTAATCAACAACTATAAGCATGATGAGTTGATGAACTCCCTGCTTTGCAATTCATACATGATGAGTTCAGCCATATTGAACAGTTGCTCTAGGAAACCATGAAAAATCCTCCTAATGACTCACTAAAGTTGCAAGGTTATGAGTGAAAGATGTTTAAAGATACAATCTGTTATAACACAAAACCATTACATCTCCCACTCATAACCTTCACAAACCTTAGAAGATGATTATGTCTGAGAGATGCTCAACACACTTCCTTATTTCAACAGCAGATAAGTACTCTAATTTTTTTATGATATTCCTCTGTTGGTTATACATACTCTACTCTAGTTTATACATGCTTTTCATTTATGTTCAGCTTTGCATTCTGCAACTTTGTCCACTGTAAATAATTCACATTGATACTAAATCTGTACCTTAATATGATAAGTACAACAAGATGAAAATGTTTATTTACTGTTAATGAAGTTCGAGCACGGGCTCATGACATCCAAAAACATCAGAATGTTTAACTAATGAGGTTCAAACACGGGTTCGTGACACTCAATAAAAACAAACTGTAAACACTTTATGATTTTATAACTTGAAGCACTCTTCTATATTTAGCAACAAATATGTTTATGATTTGAAAAATGACAGTAAGGACATATTTGTACCAGTATTTATGCAGCATCTTTTGTATCTTAAACTGGAAAGTTGGAATTTCTTGTAGCATTCTTTTGTATCCAAACCAACTTAATTTGTATATTTGGTAATAA
Source organism: Chamaecyparis obtusa (assembly GCA_027943335.1). Lineage (NCBI taxonomy): Eukaryota > Viridiplantae > Streptophyta > Pinopsida > Cupressales > Cupressaceae > Chamaecyparis > Chamaecyparis obtusa. Next base: position 2,054,467 of record BSBK01000213.1, on the reverse strand, counting down.
CTAAATATGAGCACCAGTTAGCTGCTATCTGCAAGATAATTTGTTAAGTTTTCAAATAACATCATGGCATGAAATACATTATCTGAAAAAGGTTTCTCAGTTTGGAAACATACTAAGTCCCTTTAATTCAAAAACTTGGTTAATAAAAAGGACAACATACACCACAATGATCATTAGTAGTAAAAGGTTTCATGTATGAAACAAGTCCCTTTAACACTACCTTGCAGTGAGTGTCAGTGTACATTTCCTTATTTCATTTAATTTTCCAGATTGACACAGAATTGAAAACTTGATTGCTACAGTATGTTATTTGATTCACATGTATTGCTTAGATCCATCAGGATCTAATGATTTCTCTTTCTTTTAATGCAGATGGAAACCTAGAAGACTTAGATGCAGATGGAGACCTAAAAGATGAAGACCTGAATACAGATGAAGACCTAAAGAAAAACTTAGCAAACAACAATAGACTTAAAGACAAGACAAGGAAATACATGGGACCCCTATTCCATACTTCAATCTTTCTTCTTTTCAATTCTGCAATGTATTCTAAATATTGAATTGAAATATGAAACAAGAAAGGACATTTGTATACTACATTCATTATGAATGCACAATGTAATGATCATTGATAATTTTTTTGAGTTTTATAATGCTTGATCAATACTTAGAGTTCAATAATGACATCTAGAATGAATGCAATAACAACATGTAAACTAACAAAACCTGCAAGGTAGTGTTAATTAGACAAACAAATGCAACCTTTTCCTACTTATGCTTATTGTATTGCATGCTATATTTTTGAGTAACAATTATATTATAACATACATAATTAAAAGTGAGATTTAAAAGAAAAAATATAAATATAACCTAATACATAATACATAACAAAATAAAACATATAAACTAAGCTATGTTATTCTAATGGTCGACATGACCTTCTCACAAATAGATAACTCCATTTTATTACAAAGCCACGTGATCTAGGCTATCGTGGCATGGTTTAAGAAGCATCCATAGACTGCTGTCTTGCGGATTCCAATTTTTTTGCAATATAGCAAAGGGAATTGATTTATGTCATTTGAGTCTTTCATACTTGGGCATTATTTTTCACATTGTTGAAGAGGAGAAACCCTAAGGTTTCATGTTGCCGCCATTTGCAAGAATCTCTGGCTTGAAGTTCTTCTCTGCATTTTGGGCTTTCACTGTTGTAGGCTCGGTTTCCTATTTGTTGAGCTCATACCTTGCTAGTGTTGAGGCTTGACTCTCAACCTAGAGCTCACATCTTTTATTTGCATGCTCAAACACGGGTTTGCCTAAAGCTCGACCTCTAAAAATGAGTTAGTGTTGTGATAAAACTCAACTGTGATTTGGGTTCTATGCCATAATGTATGGCACTATCCAGTTATTGCTTTGAACTTGAGCTTCCATTGTCTACCATGATTGTATCTGGTTGGAGGAGAGCTAAAATTGACTGTCTATTGAATTCAAACATGGGCTGAACACATTGAGACATCTATAGATAAGTATTTTCCTTCATTTTTTCCTCTTTGTTGTAGATGTTCAAATTTCTGTTTGAGCTTTCCATAGTTTATAACATGGGTAGCTGTAACTTCAAATACTAATACCTTTATGTAGTATTCTTCTCAACTCGAGCTTCTTGCCTATGAAACCCTTGATTGTGAATATAATCGAGAATTGGAAATACCTTTCTCTTGCTGGCTTTAATTCTAACTGTTTATTTCTGGCATTACGTAGTTAGAAAAATGATTCTAACCTTTCCATCTTTGCAAGCCGTTGGTTACATGCCATTAAATATAGCTTGAGGGTTTTGTATTTTTCTTATCTTCAAATGGCACTGGTATTCATAACAAATCGATATTTGAATCTTTTCTGAGGCTCGGCTATATCAGGCTTTGTTGTCAAATTAGCAATTTTTCTTGTGGTTAAAAACTCCAAGGCACTATCATAACCCCGTGAACAAACAAGAACAATATTATCTGGCAAAGAACCTATACCAACTAGACAAAGTGATTTGTTTATTTGAATATTATAGGCCAAGTGAATTGTTCCAGCATCGATCAATATGGTATCTCCAGGCCTTGAACCTATAACTATATCTTAAATTCTGGGTCCTTTGGATCAAAATAAGATTCTAGCTCCAGAGTGAATATTTCAAGTGACATGTTAGTATTTTCTCCCAAGGTTCTCCTTTACACAATTTGAATAATGAGCTATTCTACTGATTCAGTTACTTACCAATCCTTATGCACCATGGAAACTTGTGTCTGAACTTTGCTTACACTATTAATATGCTTTTTTTAAAAAAAAAAAACAATCACTGTCACATTACTTCTCCAGTCATTTTTATGTATTCTTTAGCTCAGCAGCATATTTCTCTACCCATAACTCTCATGCTTTCTATTAACCTGTATGCACCAGTCAAAAACATTGAACCTTGTATGTAATTCTTTGGAAACTTGTACAAGAAATACTCTTTTTTGAAGTTTTGAACACTGCCTGTCTTTTTATACACTATTGCTATGCATAACAGTATTCTTCTCTGCTGAAAACATATAGGAATATTTAATGATGAGGCTATTATAAAATTCAAACCTGTTATTTGTAATCCCACCAGTCCTTACCTGCTATGACTGATATTTGCCTCGCTGTTTAAACACATCTGAGCTTTTCATTTCTGGCTTGAAATCAAATGTTTTATTGATTCCACTGTATTTCTTTTATGATAATTCTATTTATGAACATATACATTTGATAAACTACCTTGAAACTATGTTCCACTTGTTCTGAATACGAACTCTTTTCCCTGAATGTATCTTTGTTAGCTCCGCCTTTTGTACATATTCAATCTCTTCTGTGCAAACATTACTTATAACAACAACACTGATATTTCATTCTAAATATGCTTTACTGTTCTTGTCCAAAATGAAACACTTTCATCCTCTGTTATTGTTGTTTGCCTCATTGTTTGACTATTAATTTTGTTCCTTCTGTTATGTCTTTCACTTTTCTCAGCATATTGAAATATCCCTCATGGGGTTCGAGCACGGGCTCATGACTCCTATGAGTGAAATTTATGACATAAAGTTTATTTCAATTTAGTACCTTTCCATTCTGTAACTATTTATATCTCATCTACTTGGCTGAAAGGTTTCATGACGAGAGTCATGTCCCTTCAACAACCTATCTTCTGCCGCTCCATGATTTAGCCAGAAGTTCCCATGCCTAAAACTTATGCATGCCCCCTTAATAGCCTCCTCTAGTACACCGGTCTTCATGTCTTCGCCTCTCCATAGCTTCAGTCAAAAAGTTTCATGCGTGAAATGTATGCACGTCCTTTCAACAACTTACTCAATCTTCAAACTTAAATCTGCACATGAAGCAAACAATGTTAGGAAATAAAGTGTTTTCTGTGATATGATCATTCCTTCCAATAGTTTTATGATTTGCTTTCAGTTTCTTACATTTCTATAAATGCAATCAAGTAGATAATTAGAAGATAGTTTAATCCTTCTCCATTGCTCAGTTCACATGAACTGACCCATTTATCACTCTTCTTTTGCAAGATGACTTGGAAAACCTCGGGATGCAGGACCAAAGATGCAGCAGCACTCAACTCTTCCATGAAACACCAGGCAATGGGGGGCCTAACCTATCTTCTTTTCTCTTTTTTACATTTACAGAAATGTAAACTATAATTTTAGTTTCTGCATTTGATTTCTGCATTCAATTCATGAAACTAAAATGCATGCCTGCATTAACCTATTTCCATGGGATGTGTGGCTTCATATGAATGTGCTTTTATTGTATGTCTTTGAAAAGTACTTCTATTTATATTTTTGAGAGCAACCACTGCTTGTGTGGTTAATTTAAAACTATACTTTCATTTATGAAATGCAAGCATATCTTTCATTTTTCTGTTAAGCTCAAAAGATCTGAATAGTATTTTGTTCAAAAAATCTGAAATAAGTGTACCTCAATATGATGTTCTGATGTTTTCAATTGTAATGTTGAGCCTGTACTTTATTTCTCTGAATTCTTTACCATTCTGCAATTTTAAAACAACAACTCTAAAATTCAAACTTGAACAAAAAGCACTTGTCATTTTGTCAATTTAGTGTGAACTAAAATGATAACATTTTCTGGCAACCTCTCAAGGGTGTTTGCCTACTAAATAGAATAGACTAGTTGCCTTATACAATCCATTGGGCATAGAGTATTGAACCTTGATAAATTGAACCTTCTCAACTCTAGAAAACTTTAGAAAATGCTGAAAACTTAAACACACCACACAACTGGAAAACTAAAACTGAGACCGAAACTAAATACCTAATGCTAACTACTTGGGAATTTGTGCCTGAGCTATCCTCAGCACCATTATATATCCATTTTATCAATTTTGTAATGTGATGATGCTGATGATAGCTATCATTGATTTGCAAATAGTTAGCATAAGGTAGAAAGCAAATTTGAGTCAATTTTCTGAATTATGCACTTTCTCCTAGAAAATTTGTCTTCTCTTCTGAAATCTGCAAGTTGTATAAAAAAAGGTCATGGATGACCTATTTTGGAATGTGGTTGTTACTCCTGATTTGAAACCTTGGAATGTCCATTGTTTCACTTTAGGATTGATGTATACATTTCTGAATAGTTCTGCCATTGAAATTGTATAACTTGTAGCTTTTAAAAGACTAATAACATGTGCTGGAGCACTTAGAGGAAATAAAAAACAACAAATAAACCTGCTACTATAGTTCATTATAAAAAGATATTTGGTATCCCATCATGTAGAGCATTGAGTTACAACTTGGCTCTACTATGATGGGTGCTCATTTATGAGGTATGATGCACTACAACAACATATTTATTTTCTGCATCTAACAACTAATTGCAACTATCTAAAAGAAAACTATCTATGTGCAAAACACTTATTCTAATTCAACTCACCTCAAAAACAATGTTTGAGATGAATCCCATTAATTGGGATTGGCAATTCTTCTCCTTCCATAGTTGAGAGCTGAAAAGCATTGTGAGCCTTACATCCTGTAATCACAAATGGACCATTCCAAATGGCATTGAACTTTGAATGCTTGCCAAGTCTACTCTTCAACTCATCCCATTTAAGCACTAAATCACCTTCTTCTAAGACTCTTGCGACAATTTTTCTGTAAATGTCTTCTTCATTTGATCATGATGTTTCATCAACTTCTAAAAAGATCTCTTTCTTGACTCTTCCAACTCAATTAATTTAGCCAATCTTACCTCCATAGGCTGCTGGTCCAGCAGGTCTAATTCCTTAATCAGGCTCAAACTTGGCAACTCAATTGAAATTGGAAATCTTGCCTCTCTTCCATAAACCAATACATAAGGTGAATTACCTATTGAGCGCTTTGGGGTGATCTTATCAGCCCATAAGGCTTGTTTTAGCTTGCTATTCAAAACTTGTTGATTATCTTCAATAATCCTCTTGATAATGCAAATCAGATTTTTGTTTGTTGATTCTGCTTGTCCATTACCCTATGGGTAATAATTGGACGAGGCACTAAGATACACATTATTTTTAACTGCCCAATGATAAATTCTTATCCCTTTAAATGCTAAGGCATTGTCAGAAATAATGGATTCAAGTGCACCAAACCTTGTAAGAAAATCTTCATAAAAATTCAAAACTCAAGTTTCATTGGCATCTTTCAATGCCACAGCTTCAGTCCACTTGGTAAAATAATCTGTTGCTATTAATATATACTTCTAACCTGAACTTGATGATGGGTTTATAGGACCAATCAAATCTAAACCCCACTTGGCAAAAGGTTTTTCAATTTGAATTGGACTGAGAGGTAATGCTACTAACCTTTGCTTGTTTGAGAAAATAGCACATTTCAAACATCTTCTTACCCAAATGAAAGCATCCTTGTATAAATTTGGCCAAAAATATCCAGCTTTCAAAATCTTTAATGCTGTTGTCCTTGCTACAAAATGTCCACCTCCTAACCCATCATGGAATTCCTGTAACACCTTGTCAGTTTGATCACCACTAATACATCTCAACAATACACCATTATAATCCCTTCTATACAACACATTATTCAATAAACAATATGGTATAGACTGCAACATATAGTATCTTCTTTTTGATTTATCCAAACCTTTAGGACATCCTATTTGCAAGAAATCAGTCATTTCCTTCACCCAATCATTCTGCAAATTTGGGACAGCAAGCTGATTAGGGTCTTGTAAAGCCAAAATTACCTCAATATCATCATTTGGAATATTATTTCCATTTCTAGCCAGCTGTTCGCATAAACCTGTACCCCTTACTAGCTTGGTAACCTTAATATCAATGTCATATTCCATCGCTTTCGTGATCCAACCTGCTCTTTTTGTATTGAAATCTTTATTCAGTAAAAACTCCTTGACAATAGGATGAGCAACCATAAGATTAATCTTGTTATTAGAAAGCATATGTCTGAATTTTTTCAGACTTCTAATCATAGCAAGAACATGCTTCTCAACAAAAGTATAATGTAATTCATAATCTTTTAATCCTTGGCTGAAGAATGCAATAGGCTGCTCATATCCTATATCATTTTTCTGTACTAACATGGCAGCAATATTGTCTACATTTCTATATGCATACAAAATGAAATCTTTAGAAAAATCTGGATTCAACAAGGTAGGGGCAATAGCTAGAGCTTCTTTAATTAATTCAAAACTGTGCTTACCTTCTTTTGTCCATTTGAAAGTGATATTCTTCTTAAGCATGGCTATAAGTGGCATTAATAACTCAACAATATCAGGAATAAATCTCCTTATGAAATTAATTCTTCCTAGAAAGCTTTGAAGACCCTTTTTATGGGCTAGAAGTGGCAGGGCTAAAATGACACTCACCCTTTCAGGTTCAATAGTTATTCCATCTTTTTAAATAATAAATCCTAATAGCTTACCTTCATGGACAGAAAATATGCTCTTCTTAGGATTTAGAGAAATTCCATATTCCCTGCATCTCTCAAAGATTATCCTTAAATGTTTAAAGTGATCTGTTGAATTTTTTGAAAAAATAGTGATGTCATCTAAATAAACTAGCACAAACCTATACATTAGATTTATAAAAGCCTTATCCATGGCTTTCTGGAATGTTGCACCAGTGTTGGATAGACCAAATGGCATTTTTTGATAAGCCATAGTTCCCCATTTGGTCGTGAATGCTGTTTTAAACCTGTCCTCTTCTTTCACCAAAATCTGGTTGTAACCAAAAAATCCATCCAACAATGAAAATCATTCTAAACCTGAAACCACCTACAAAATTTGTTCCATTGAAGGCAAAGGATGCCTATCTTTCAATGAAGCCCTGTTTAAGTCACGAAAATCAACACAAAGTCTGATTTCTCCATTCTTTTTTCTAACAGGTACCAGATTTGAAACCCATGAAGTATGCTTGATTGGGAAAATGATATTACTTTCAATTAACTTATTTAATTCCTTAATCATGAGGGGTTCCAGTTTGGGATTAATAGGCCTCTATTTTTGCCTTACTAGTTTAGATCCCGGTTCTAATTCTATTGTATGCTGAGAAATATTGGGATCAAATCCCTTTATATCTAAATAATTCCATGCAATTATATCATGAAACTTGTTGCATAAATTGACAAAAAAATTTTGTTCTTCAGATGTACATACCTTGCCAAGTTTAAGCACTTTATCTTGTGAAATAGCAACCTCTTCGTAATGTTCTTCTTTGATCTGTAAGCTAGATTTGTCCTTTTTGAACTCATCATTGGTACCAAACTGTTGGAAACAATTGTCTGAAGGAAATTGCTACTCAATTATGTATTGTCTTTGATGTCACACTATGTCATAGTTCGCAGCAATCTGCTTATACCGAGCTCAGTCGGTCTGCCAGACAGGGATATTAGTGCTTACCGAGTTCACTCGGTTGCCGAAGAAAGTTTAGTACTTACCGAGTTCACTCGGTTGCCAAAGAAAGTTTAGTACTTACCGAGTTCACTCGGTTGCCGAAGAAAGTTTAGTACTTACCGAGTTCACTCGGTTGCCGAAGAAAGTTTAGTGTTTACCGAGTTCAGTCGGTCATCGAGGAAAGTTAGTATTTACCGAGTTCAGTCGGTTATCAAAGGTGAAGGATTGTTGGTGTTTACCGAGTTCCCTCGGTCTCTGAAAAGATATGGTCACCGAGCACTGTCGGCCCTTGAAGGATTTTTGCAAATAGAGTTTACTTAATTCAGCCGACTGTTATACTAAATAATGTCGATTTGACTAACCAAAATCATATAAATAAAAGGTAAAATGTGAAAAATATATATATAACATAGCAGAAGATTTACAGAAGAAAAGAAGGAAAGGTATATGCGAATTTGTGAAGGATGTTCAGATATCCTTGAGGAGCAGCAGAGATTTATTCGATCAGAGAGGATCAGACTTATGCAGAACAGAGATCTGTAATTAGCAAGACAATTGCATTATTATACAGGTCACTTTTTCATTGTTACCTTCTTATCATTGTAACAGTGAATTCTAAATCTCTTAACCGAGTTGGTTTAATAGCCATAATATAAATCCTCTAACAAGGTGACAATTCCATTGAATTGTTTTCAAGACCTCTTACCAGGCCACTCCTAGCAGGGTGTTTTAAATCCTCTAACAAGGTCACACCTAACAGTGTGTTTTGTAACCTTTTACCGGGTTGGCTTCTAACCGGGCATCACTTCAGAAAAGTGAAAATCAGTATCTAGATACATTGGTGGTTTTTCCCATATTGGGTTTCCACGTTAAATCTTGTGTCTCTTGTGTTCTTAATTGCTTTCTCAATCATATACATGTGCTGATGAATATCTAAAGATAATATTGATAATACTTTCTGCATCTTCAAAGTTACTGCAATCTATTTACCGAGTGCTAAAACAGATAACAGTGTTAAGGGATCTGCAAAGAATTAATTTTGAAGTGTATTTATGGTTGACTGATTCACCCCCCCCCCTCTCAGTCACTTCATCCATTTTCCATCAATTGGTATCAGAGCATTTGGTGCTTACAGGAAGGGTTTCAAAGACCTAAGCTAAAGATCAGGATGTCTTACAAGAGGGAAATTCCAAAGCTTAACAGAGATAACTTTTCGGCATGGCAAGGTCTCATGCGACTTCATCTGGCTTCCATTGGTGATTCAGGATGCAAATACATTGATGAAGAGTATACAATTCCTAATGGCGCATTAACTGTTGAAGACATTGCAGATAAAAAGACTCACAACACCATGATGATAGACATTGCATCTGCTCTCAGCTATGAAGAATTTGATGATATTAAAGACTGCACTACTGCATATGAAATGTGGGTGGCACTAAAGAAAATATATGGTGGTGATGCAAATGTGAAGAGAGCCAAAGCAGAAAGCCTAAGAGGACAGTTTGACAAGATGAATATGAAGGAAGATGAAAACATTGCAAAATATGTTGAAAGAATCAAAGCAAGTGTAAGTGCAATCAGAGCTTCTGGAGGAACAATCTCAGATGAGACTGTTATAAGTAAGGTACTCAGAACACTACTCCCTATCTATGCAATAAGAGTATCAGCTATTCAAGAAAGAAGATGTGAAGCAAACCACAGTATAACCTTGGATGCTCTAGTTGGAAGATTGACAGCTTTTGAATTAGACAACTATGACAACTATGTTCCTAGCTCCAAAAATATTGAATCAGCATTTGAGGCCAAGGTTTCACTAAAGAAGAACAAGAAAATTAAAGAAGTTCAGACAGACAGTGAAGAAGAATCAGAAGAAAGTTCTGATAGTGATCTTGAAATTGTAGAAGCATTACTTGCAAAGAAGTACTCTAGAGGGAAAGGTAAGTATAAAGGTAAAACTCCTTTAATCTGTTTTTCATGTGAAGAAATTGGACATATTGCAGCTAGGTGCCCAAACAAGCAAGTCAAAGAAGAAAAGAGAAGTCACAAGTACTATGGCAAAAAGAATTTCAAATCATACAAGGATAAAGGTAAGAAATCATGTTTTATGGCTAAAGATTCTGATGATAGTGAAGAAGAAATTGTCTTTATTGCTATAAAAGATGAATCTGATGATGATGAAGATAAGATAGCACTTATTTCTCATATAAGCAAAGATGATATATGGATAATAGACAGCGGATGTTCACACCACATGACTGGTGACAAGACAAAATTTGAATATCTAGAAGACTGTGACAATGGTAATGTAAGATTTGGAAACAATGAACCTTGTTGTATAAAAGGAAAAGGAAGAATCTCATCAACCAAAGAACTCATATGTGATAATGCTTACTGGGTTGAAGGACTAAAACATAATCTTCTAAGTGTAGCACAGCTAATCAACACTGGTTTCAAGGTTGAATTCATGAATGGTCAAGCAAGACTGCTGGATGGAAAAGGAAAACTCATTGGATCAGGCAAACAAACAAAAGGTAACTTATTTTATCTTGATCTCAATGAATATTCATGCTTTATTGCTCAAATAGAAGAAAGTTGGCTATGGCACAAAAGGTTATGTCATGTGAATTTTGATAACATGATAAAAATAAGCAAATTCAAGAAGGTTAGAGGCATTCCTACTTTGAAGAAACCTGACACTGGTCTATGTAAGAATTGTCAGATTGGCAAAATGAGTAAAACTAGTTTCAAAAGTAAGAACTATCAGTCTAAAGAAATTTTGGAAATTGTGCATACTGATTTATGTGGACCTATTGGAATACAAAGCTATACTGGAGATAAATTCTTTATTCTTTTCGTTGATGATTATTCTAGAATGATGACTGTTATGTATTTAAGAGAAAAATCAGAGGCATTTGAAAAGTTCAAATGGTACTTAGCAAGAGTAGAAAAAGAAACAGGGAAAAGATTGAAATGCTTAAGATCAGACAGAGGTGGTGAATTCATCTCCCATGATTTTAACAACTTCTGCATTGAAAGAGGAATCAAAAGATAGGTATCAGCTCCTAGAACTCCTGAGCAGAATGGAATAGCAGAAAGAAGAAATAGATCTATTATGGATTGTGCAAGGACTCTAATGATAGAAAAGAACATCGCTATAAAGTACTGGAAGGAAGCTATCAGCACTGCAGTTCATACCTTGAACCGAGTACAACTGAAGAAAGACACATTCAAAACTCCTTATGAATTATGGTATGGCTATAAACCTAATGTAAGTTACATGAAAATATTTGGTAGCAAGTGTTATATCCTAAAAGAATCCAGAAGAAATAAATTTGATGTGAAAAGTGATGAAGGAATATTCCTAGGATATTCTAGCAAAAGCAAGGCATACAAATGTCTGAACTTATCTACTCACAAAGTCATAGAAAGTATACATGTGAAATTTGATGAGTTTGCAGAAAAGACTGAGGAAGAAAGCAAAAGGGAACCTGAAAACTACAGAAGATTCGTTTACATTGAACCTGAAACATTGACAGACTCAACTATCAATAAGGAAGCTATATCTACCGAGCCGAGCACAGTAACCGAGTCACAGGAAGAATTTCAAACCGAGTCACAGGAAGAAGTTCAAACCGAGTCACAGGAAGAAGTTCAAACCGAGTCACAGGAAGAAATTCAGACCGAGTCTCAGACTGAAGTTACCGAGCAAATATCTACCGAGCCCGAGCAACCTGAAGAAGAGATCCTAGAAGACAACAACATGAATCATTCAAAAGGCAAGGAACCTATACTAGCCAAATATGTCAGAAGACATCATACACCGGATCAAATCATTGGAAACAAATCAGATGGTACTATGACAAGAAGCAAGCTAAAAGGTACATGTCTACTTACTGATTTTGAACCTAGAAATATCAAAGATGCATTAGAGAATGAAAGTTGGATTGAAGCAATGAATGAAGAATTAGAACAAATACAAAAGAACAAAACTTGGACTCTTGTACCTAGACCTAAAGATAAGAATGTAATTGGAACAAAATGGGTATTCAGAAATAAACTGAATGAAGATGGTCAAGTATCTAGAAACAAAGCTAGACTGGTATGTAAAGGTTATTCTCAAGAAGAAGGTATAGATTATGGAGAAACTTTTGCTCCTGTTGCAAGATTAGAAGGTGTAAAAACTCTACTTGCTTATGCAGCACACAAAGGATTTAAGGTATATCAGATGGATATAAAATCTGCATTTCTCAATGGAATTCTTGATGAAGAAGTCTACATTGAACAACCTGAAGGTTTTGTTGATCCAGACAAAAGGGACATGGTCTGCAGGTTACAAAAAGCATTGTATGGTTTAAAACAAGCTCCTAGAGCATGGTATGAAAGACTCCATAACTATTTGATCCAGATTAATTTCAAAAGAGCTAATGATAATAGTAATCTGTATATCAAAGAAGGACCGGATGATAAAATTGTATTGGCAGAAATATTTGTGGATGATACTATATTTACAGGGAATGAGGATCAGTGCAAAGAATTTTCAGAACAAATGAACAGAGAATTTGAAATGTCTATGTTTGGTTTAATAAAATTCTTTGTTGGTCTTCAAATTCAGCAAAGCAAGAATGGTATATACATTACTCAATCCAAATACATTAAGGAGATACTTAAGAAGTTTGGAATGGAAGATTCAAAACCAGTTGGTACACCCATGTGTACTGGACTGAAACTTACCAAAAATGATGATTCAAAAGAAGTTGATCAGACCCTATACCGATCTATGATTGGAAAATTGCAGTATGTAGTACATACAAGACCTGATATTGCCTTAGCAGTCGGTATAGTAGCTAGATTCTCAGCAAAACCTAAGGAAAATCACATGATGGCAATCAAAAGAATCTTAAGATACTTAAGAGGAACTGAAGAGTATGGTTTGTGGTATAAATTTGGAGGCAATCTAGACTTGAAAGTGTTTACTGATGCTGATTGGGCAGGAAACATTGATGACAGAAAAAGCACAAGTGGTGGAGCATTTTTTCTTGGAAAAAGACTGGTATCCTGGACTAGTAAAAAGCAGAATTGCACATCTCAATCCACAACTGAAGCAGAATATGTTGCTACTGCAGTAAACTGTTCAAATATTGTTTGGTTTAAACAGCTATTAGAAGGTATGAAGGTTGAAATCAAAGAACCAGTTGTTATATTTTGTGACAATACCAGTGCAATAAACATCTCTAAGAATCCAGTGATGCATTCCAAAACCAAGCACATTGCTATTAAATATCACTTTGTCAGAGAATTGGTGCAGGACAAGGAAATCAGATTAGAATATATTCATACAAAAGAACAGATTGCAGACATTTTTACCAAACCATTACCTAAGGATGCATTTGTGTATCTAAGAGGTAAGTTAGGGGTCATTCCCCTATCCGAGGCTCACTAAATACATTTTTAGTTATGCATAAACCAGAACATGATTGAAAATCAACTTGTTGATGCAGCATATTAAAGGAATCATTGCATATGAATCAGTACTTGAGGTACATTAATTTTCACCGGTAATATGTGAATTATCTTTGGCATGTGTTGTCAAAGAGGGAGTGTTTGCTATGTCTTTACTATTACTTCAAGAAATTTTAAAATAGTCAGAAGGAAGAATTTTCAGGATACAGGAAGTTTGCTGACAGAGGGAGATTTGAATCCAAACCAAGCCAACTCTTTCAAATTTCTTATGCTATGACATATTGTGTTGCCATCAATGCCAAAGAGGGAGATTATTGGAAACAATTGTCTGAAGGAAATTGCTACTCAATTATGTATTGTCTTTGATGTCACACTATGTCATAGTTCGCAGCAATCTGCTTATACCGAGCTCAGTCGGTCTGCCAGACAGGGATATTAGTGCTTACCGAGTTCACTCGGTTGCCGAAGAAAGTTTAGTACTTACCGAGTTCACTCGGTTGCCGAAGAAAGTTTAGTACTTACCGAGTTCACTCGGTTGCCGAAGAAAGTTTAGTACTTACCGAGTTCACTCAGTTGCCGAAGAAAGTTTAGTACTTACCGAGTTCACTCGGTTGCCGAAGAAAGTTTAGTGTTTACCGAGTTCAGTCGGTCATCGAGGAAAGTTAGTATTTACCGAGTTCAGTCGGTTATCAAAGGTGAAGGATTGTTGGTGTTTACCGAGTTCCCTCGGTCTCCGAAAAGATATGGTCACCGAGCACTGTCGGCCCTTGAAGGATTTTTGCAAATAGAGTTTACTTAATTCAGCCGACTGTTATACTAAATAATGTCGATTTGACTAATCCAAAATCATATAAATAAAAGGTAAAATGTGAAAAATATATATATAACACAGCAGAAGATTTACAGAAGAAAAGAAGGAAAGGTATATGCGAATTTGTGAAGGATGTTCAGATATCCTTGAGGAGCAGCAGAGATTTATTCGATCAGAGAGGATCAGACTTATGCAGAATAGAGATCTGTAATCAGTAAGACAGTTGCATTATTATACAGGTCACTTTTTCATTGTTACCTTCTTATCATTGTAACAGTGAATTCTAAATCTCTTAACCGAGTTGGTTTAACAGCCATAATATAAATCCTCTAACAAGGTGACAATTCCATTGAATTGTTTTCAAGACCTCTTACCAGGCCACTCCTAGCAGGGTGTTTTAAATCCTCTAACAAGGTCACACCTAATAGTGTGTTTTGTAACCTTTTACCGGGTTGGCTTCTAACCGGGCATCACTTCAAAAAAGTGAAAATGAGTATCTAGATACATTGGTGGTTTTTCCCATATTGGGTTTCCACGTTAAATCTTGTGTCTCTTGTGTTCTTAATTGCTTTCTAAATCATATACATGTGCTGATGAATATCTAAAGATAATATTGATAATACTTTCTGCATCTTCAAAGTTACTGCAATCTATTTACCGAGTGCTAAAACAGATAACAGTGTTAAGGGATCTGCAAAGAATTAATTGTGAAGTGTATTTATGGTTGACTGATTCACCCCCCCCCTCTCAGTCACTTCATCCATTTTCCATCACAAACATAGACTCTAAGGTCACAAGACCTTTAGGCATTTTATTTGTCCTTAGCTGGATAATCTATTTTTCATATTGTTCTTGCAATTTTTTCTGATTTGGCTGTGAAAACTCAGCCTCTTCTCTCAAAAAATTCACAATGTGTTGGTCAGATTCAAAAACCTGCCAACTATCCGCATTATTAGGGATAGCAGGTCTAACAATAATTTTAACATAATTCATTTCCTTACTGCTACTGATTCCTATCGGACTATCGTATTGGGCTTGCATAGTTGCAAGCCTATCATCATGCTTATTTTGATTTGTAGGAATAGATTGTAAATTAAAGGCTTCAAAACCTTCAATCAAGTCCCAAACAATATGTCTATAATTTTTTAATAAATCATTCTTTGCTAAATGAACATTCCTAACTTGATTTACAATCAATTTAGAATCACCATATAATTGCAAACAACTAATTTCCTTTTTAAATGCCCATTTTAATCCATTAACGTGGGCTTCATATTCAACCACATTGTTTGTGCAACTAAACATAAATCTGGAAGAAGCATAGTACCTTTGATTTTCTGGTGAAACCAGCATGTAGCCTCCTCCAGCACCTATTTTGCTGCGAGATCCATCAAACAATAATTTCTTGATAACACCAGTTTGCTGCTCTAAATCTGCACTTTTTATAACAGCTGGTATAAAATCAGTAGTTTCATGAATAACATAGTTACCCAGGCTGGGTTCCTCAATCTGTGCATCAGAAATTTTTACATTCTCAGTGGCCCAAGTATCTCATAAAATGTCAGGAATTTGTTCAACTTGAGTTTGTGACTCATGGATAGCATCAATTTCCTCCTAATCATAAATTACAGTTGCTGTTCCATTTTCAGTACTAGTAATATGCGGCTCAATACATAATTTTGCAATAGGCTTAGAAGGAATAGTCACCTTGGTACCATACCTAGTGCAAAAAAGCATATGAGACCAATTTGCTCATAAATAGCCTCCTATTTTAGCAATAAAATCTCATGATAAGCATATAGAAAAATTAGGAGGTAAGTCTATGATAAAGATGTCCATGGGTACTGAAAAACTAGGACAAACATGCATTGTTAGATCAATATTTATAATAACTCCAACTATGTCTACTGCTGTACCATCAAGTTGTACAACCCCCTTTTCAATTGGTTCATATTTAAGTCCTAGCTGATCTACAATCTTCTTTGACATAACCGAACTAGAAGCCCCTGAATCAATCATACAATTATGCACTAAATTCTATCCTATTATAACAGTAATATAGAAAGGTGGAGGTTTAACCAACTTGGGTAATTGCTGGGTTGAAGCTTCATTTCCAACCATTAAAACTTTAGGTGCTTGCTGTTTCAAAACATCATCAGATAGTGCAAGAGCTTGCAATGCTTCTTGTAGCATATCCTTTTGTCCTAGAAGTGCTAAAACTTCCCAAATTGAAACAAGAACATGTGTCTTTTTAAGATGATCAACAATATTAAAACTTTGGGCACTAACCTTTTGCTGCTATTTTGAAACAACCAGCTCTTTTACTGGTTGTATTGGCTGGGAAGGTCTATCCTGAGCTTGAATCTGTTGTTGTTTACCTTTTAAAATTTTCTATTGAGGTATAATAGCAGGCTATTGTACCTTATCAGCTTATTGTTGCTCATTTAGAACCTTTGTTTTGGATCTTGTGCCTACTGCTACAAGCCTCCATACTTGATTTTGATCAAAATTAGCTGCTAAAATAGTTTCATCAGCATTAAAATTCATTAAAGTAACATCCGGATTACCTTGCAGTTGTACTTGTTGATTTTGAGCATCTCCTTGAACATTAGTTATTTGATTCTGCAAAACATCTTGCCTCCTAGCTTCAAGTGCATGAGGGCAATCAAGCCAAAAATGGCTTGCGTTACAAGTATTACACCACTCCTCCTCTTGTGCATAGTTATTCTAAGGAACAACTACCAACTCTTTGGATGTACTAGGAGTTGCATAATTATAAGGCTGATTAGTCCTCTGATTATAATTTCTTTGCTGATCTTGAGCTTGGCTTGGCTGGTTTGAACCAGATGCTTGATTAGATTGCCTATTTTGCTGATATGAAGCTTGAGGAGGTCTATTGTATTGACCTTGTTGCCTCTTCAAATTTGTGATCTCATTGCCATAAGTTTGCAACATTCTCATTATATTGTCATTCTTGTCCTTTAACTCTAAATTCTGCTCTTTTAGCTCTCTAAAAGGAGCTGTGGTAGCATGCTCTTCTGCTACAACTTGCATATTGAATGCTGGTAATGTTGGTACAGGTGGTACAACCACTATTGGTGGAACAATAGTTGGTACAACTAGCTATACCTTTGCAAAATAAGGCAATGGAGGCCTAGGAGGTAACTTTCTAGCTTGTATCAAGCTATTTTCAGCTCTCACAACAATATCATAAGCATTGGGTAAGGTATTACCTCCCATAGACTGTATCATGAGTGCAATATCACTGTTAAAATTTTTCAGATAAAAAAAAAATACATAGTCATTAGATGGCTTAACAGATGCTAGAATTCTATCCCAAGTTTGCTGAAATTGAAAATTGAAATCTGAAATATGCTCATTGACATTTCTCTTAATAGTAGTTAGTTGTTCTACCAAGGATAAATTATCATATCTATCTTCAAATTTACTAATTAAAATAGTGCCTAAAGCATCCCATGTAGCAATTGAATTGACAGGTAAACTTCTAAACCAAATTAATTCTTTACCCTTGAGTGAAGCTGCTAATAGTTTTAATACTACATTATCATGAGTGACTTGATGTAACCCATAAAGAGTAGAAATGTCTTTAATATGCTCAATTGCTAAAATATGACCCTCACCATTAAAATATGTCAAACCTTTAAGTGCTGCCAGAGGAATATCATGATGAAGACCAATTTATAAGGGGCTGTTGGTATTGAAAGCAACAAATGGAAAATTTTGGGCCATTTGATGTTCTGGTGCTTGCTTCTGAACTGTAGGTACTTGCTGAGTAGTGTGAACTACTTTTCTTTGGTAAGTCTTCAATCCTAGGGTAGCACTACCACTTTTGGATGCTACATCAATAGATTGATCCTTTGTTGCCTCGAAGATAGGTAATTCTGATCCATAATTATCAATAGCACTTAAATATTTAGGAAAATTGAAATCTTCTATAATTACCTTGTGTCCTTAAAAAATGGCAGCTTGAACTTCAAAGATAAGATTTTCAAATAATGAAAAAATTAGATTCCTTGTGAAAAGAAGATGATTCTTCTACAGTTTGAGATGCTCTATTTCTTCTAGCTGATCTGCTACCTCTTCTGTTAGAAGGAAGATCTTGATAAATGAATCCTTTGCTATTTGCTCTTGTAGGTGTCCTTCTCATCAGGATAAATCCGGAACTAAATCTGCAATAAATTTTTTAACCAAAGTAGAGTCACCAGGTGCTAATAAAATACCTTCTTAAAGGTAGAAATACTGCTACTTACACCAAAATAGAAATAAAAAACTTGTAAACCAAAGAACTATGGAGCAGATCATGTCCCACTAGGCGTGCCAAAAACTGCTGTCAATCAGGATTACACCTATAGCTTGATGCAGAATCTAGCTATCCTGTTGAAACATGGAAACCTTCTCGCTGATGGGGAAGAGAACGAATCTCCAGATTCTAGGTCGGTTCCTCTTGGATTTGGAATATCACTTGTGCACAAATTTGTATAGGGAAAGGGATGAAATGAATAACGTAATGAATTATAAACCTAAATAGGGTGATACGCCAATAAATGATATGTAACTTAAATTAATCCAGCATATAACCTTAAAGATAATTATGGCTCTCAGTACCCAGAAAAACATGCAACTACAAAAGTGTTTCTATGTAAGGACCTGAAATATTTTGCACAGATAGTGAAACAATGCTTCACCAAATCGCTGCAAAAGTTAGGACACAAACAAAAGACCTGTAATAGCGAGTATCAAGATTAAAAAATGTAACAAGGAATGCAACTTAGATGAAAGCTAACATAACATCAAAGAAATTAAACTCATAGTATTACACTTCGAAACAAATGGGAAGGAACATATATCTATATTTATCAATGCTAGAATAAATCTCTACTACAATTGCCTTACAATTCTCTCACAAGTTTGCAATATGCAAAACAGGTGAGCCAAAAAAAATTCCACAATAATGAGGTGAAAATAAGATAAATAGAGATCTCAAAACCCTAACTCGTATGCATAAGAAAACCCTCCAAAATGAGGAGTCAAACTATCCAAAAATGTAGTCAAAGTGGCCCTTGAACTCTCTCAAGTCATGTGTAACTGGATTGCCACTCAAAATCATCTCTAAACTACTCCACAACTCCAAAAATCATGCACATTCCCTGTGGGTTGGATATGAATAAAAACTCCACCAAATCCGAAGTGCAACTGCTAGAAACTGGGAGTAAACTGCTCAAAAGACCTCTCAACTGATACTCTATGAAAGAGAACTAAAAAACCAACTCAACATAACTCCAAAAATGCCATCAACAGCCTCTAATCTACCTTAACAATTGAATAGAACTGAAAGAACTTCCCCCTTGACTAGAAGCAATGATCTTAAGGTCCACTTTAGCTATATATTTATTCGTTAATATATTCCGTAAAAGATTAAATTTATATTTTTTCTAAATTATACTTATTATAGTTAATTCAATAAATAATATATTTATACTTAACATATAAAAAATAGAACTAAATATAATTCTATTCAATATAATTGTGTAAAGTATAAATATATTATTTATTTAATATAATATGTATAAAATCAAATTTCACTTTTAATAATATATACCACAATATAATATTATTTAAATTAAAATACATAATAAAATTTTCTATTTTAATTTAACATAACATTATATTATAACATACATAATTAAAAGTGAGATTTAAAAGAAAAAATATAAATATAACCTAATACATAATACATAACAAAATAAAACACATAAACTAAGCTATGTTATTGTAATGGTCGACATTACCTTCTCACAAATAGATAACTCCATTTTATTACAAAGCCACGTGATCTAGGCTATCGTGGAATGCTTTAAGAAGCATCCGTAGACTGCTGTCTTGCGGATTCCAAATTTTTTGCAATATAGAAAAGGGAATTGATTTATGTCATTTGAGTCTTTCATACTTGGGCATTATTTTTCGCATTGTTGAAGAGGAGAAACCCTAAGGTTTCATGTTGCCACCATTTGCAAGAATCTCTGGCTTGAAGTTCTTTGCATTTTGGGCTTTCACTATTGTAGGCTTCATTTCCTATTTGTTGAGCTCATACCTTGCTAGTGTTGAGGCTTGACTCTCAACCTGGAGCTCACATCTTTTATTTGCATTCTCAAACATGGGTCTGCCTGAAGCTCGACCTCTAAAAATGAGTTAGTGTTGTGATAAAACTCAGCTGTGATTTGGGTTCTATGCCATAATGTATGGTGTTGTCCAGTTATTGCTTTGAACTTGAGCTTCCGTTGTTTGCCATGACTGTATCTAGCTAGAGGAGAGCTAAACTTGACTGTCTATTGAATTCAAACATGGGCTGAACACATTGAAACTGTTACCCAAAATGAAAACACACAACACAATAGGCACTAGTAGAGAAAGATTGCATGTTTTAGTTTGTCTAGTTAACACTGCCTTATAGGTTTTGTTAATTTGCATGTACTTATTACATTCATTTCCAGATGTCATTAAATGTACTCTAAGTATTGATCAGCTGTTACATAATTCAAAATTCATCAATGATCATTACATTGTGCATTCATAAGAATGTAGTGCAAATGTCCTTTTGATTCATATTTCATGTTTCAATAAATAGAGTACATTGCAAATTTAAATAGAAAACTGAGGTATGGAATAGGGGTCCCATGCATTGCCTTGTGTTTGCATATAGTTCTACTAGTTTCTGTTAGGTCCTCTGTATCTAGGTCGCTCCCGAGTCTCCATCAGCATCCAGGTCCTTAGGGCAAGCATCATCTAAAAAAAGAAAAAAGGAAAGAAAACAATGGTTAGATCCTGTCGGATCTAAGCAATGCAAGAGAAGCAAATTACATACATCAGTAATCTATCTTTATCTGCATATCAATCTAAAATGATAAATGTAACAAGAAAACATAAATCAACACTCACTATAAGGTAGTGTTAAAGGGACGTGTTTTTGAAACATGAAACCTTTCGCTTCTAATGCCTATTATGGTGTATGTTTTCTTTTGATTAGTCATGGATCTGAATGAAAGGGACTTAGTATGTTTCCAAATTGAGAAACCTTTTTCAGAATATATTTAATATTGATATTACTTGAAAACTAACAAGTTGTTTTGCAGATAACAGTTGACTGGTTTACATTTTTAGTTATTTTCAAGATACATAACAAGCTGGTTTCCCATGCCAAGTTGCTACAGGAAGTTCCAGGTTGCTGATCTTAGAAGAATCAATTGCTTCATCAGAAGGACTTGCTGATTACAGAGTACATTTTCAAACTTTCAAATGATTAAATGCTGAATATTATAACAGTGCTTCAAGATGTCATCATAATTTAAATATTTATAGTTTGTTATGACTGGGTGTCATGAACCCATGTTCGAACCTCAGTCATTAACATTTTGTCATTTTTGAGTGTCACGAGCCCGTGCTCAAACTTCATTAACAAATAATAAACATTTATCTTGTTGTACTTCATATGATAGATTGCCAAGTTCAGTATCAAAGGAAAAATGTACAATATAGAGCTTTAGGAGCTATAATAAATGCTAGTTATGTCAACTTCAGAATGCTAAATTGATCACATTTTTCAGTACTTGTCAAAGAATAAAACTTGTTCATATTCAAAATTTATGACAAGAGATATGTCAGACTTATAATGCTGGAATGTGGAAAAAATTTTGAAATTTGAACTCAAGTTCAAAAATGGTGCTTATGCCAAGAAAACAAATGAGGTATTGCTGTTATGATGCTTTTGGGGATTCACACTCTTATGAAATTTCAATATTCTTGGATCAGTTATGTAAACTGAAATAATAGAGTTGGAACTGTATATATTTGCAAAATGAAGAAATTAGAAGTTCACCAGTTACAACACTGTTTAGAACATGTCTATCAGTTATGTTTGAAACAGGAATGCATTCTCCAGACATCAAGTAAGAATCATTCAAAAAATGGAGCAAGAATACCAACAAAGGGTTTCACACTAAGAGTGCATCATTTTTTAACAGAAAAATAGTGGTAAAAAATGTGAGTTCAATTACAACATGATCAAACTTGCAGTTATAAGTGAGTGTATATTCAAAATCAAAACAAAAAAAAATGGCAGACATTGAAGTTGATCGAACATATTTTTATCAGCATGTCAAGATTCGAACCCAGAAGCGGTAACAACTATCAGTCAAACCTCTTGTTATCAGCAAGGTTTTCAAGTTTGAAACCCCAAAATTTATGCAATGAAAATGAAGCCATGTGATGTTGCTCAAAATAGTAAACGTATATGTTGAATCCATTTGTGTATCAAACAGTGATTTTCCAGCAATGAAGGCACATTTTATGCAAAAAATCAATGCAAGTTTTTGTAAAAACGTTAAACAGAGAGTTCAAAAGTTGACTTACAGTTTTGTTTGAAAAATTTTGTGTTGAAATGGTAGTGAATCACGGTGAACAGGCTCTCTCCTTCATAAATTCAAATATTCAAATCATGAAATTCCACATTTCTAGCATGTAAAGATCAAATACTTTTTTTTTATCAGTGTTCGAAGACACAAACAGAGAGCTAGGGTTTTGACCCTTCTTTTTTGCAAATGACACAATGAAAAATGCCCAAATGAAACAATAAAACTATTTGGAGTCCATGAGAAGTGAGTGTCTGACAGAATATTCAATGCGACTGCAGAGAAGAGTGCCACCTTGCACTTTGAAAACTACAACAAAATGTCATCTTTCCTTTCCATACATTCCCACATGTGTAATGGCAAGTGGTGGTAGTCTTGTCGACTCCCCATTTTGCATAATTTTCACTTAGTTTTGCATAAGTTAGGGGATGTATAGGTTAGGTTGATTTATATTTAGTTTTTGATATTAGTAAATATTAAAGTCTTAATATTTGTTTCTTTTTAAATAAAATTTGGCATTATAATGTAATAAGGATTTATTCCTTATTTAAAAGCCATTTTTATTAAAGAGACAATTAAAAATTTTGGCATTACATTGTAAAAGGAATTTTATTCCTTATTTTAGCCAAAATTTAGGGGAAGAAGATTATTTTCTTTTTGTGGGTGGCATATAGGCTTAAATTTTGGCACGAGTTGTGGCAAAAAATTAGAGCATTTTTGTAGGGGTTAGGCATTCTCGGATTAGGGTTTTGGAGGCCTCTTAAGGAGGGGAGATTGAATTTTTTCAGGGTCACATGTATAGTGAACTGATTTGTTCCTAGAAGCTCAAGAGCCCATTTTGTAACCATTTTGTAGATATTTTTGAAGGAAATATACTAGGTTTCAACTCATTTTGTGTTCAAATTATCAATTCCTTTTCATCTTCTTTAGTAAGTGTTTTCAATTTTGATTTTGAATTTGGATGTGAATGTTTCATTGTTCCTTCCAGATTGATAAATCTGATCCATCAAACCTTATTAGAGAAATGTATGTTGTTAAGAGTTGAGTTATTTGTGATTAAATCCTGATAACTAAATTCATTAACCTATATGTTGAACAGTGTACCAAATCATCTGAATTTCATTGTGTGTTAGATCTGGAGTTGTTATTTTCTTTTCTAATTTCTGATTCAGTCATTGGTGTATCACCTTATTTTCTAAGTTTTTCAGTTCCCTTTACCCTTTTCCCATCAAGTTTTTCAGGTTAATAAAGTGATAGCCAATATTTTATAGGAACTGGCCTAGAATTCAGAGATTCCTCTTTAATCATAGTCCACCCATAGCTAGGAGAGGTTTCCATTATTAGTTGGAATTATTGTTAGCCTCATTGCTTGATAGAGGTAACAATTCTAGAATTGAACAAAAACATCTATAGATAAGTATTTTCCTTCATTTTTTCCTCTTTGCTGTACATGTTCAAATTTCTGTTTGAGCTTTCCATAGTTTATAACGTGGGTAGCTGTAGCTTCAAATACTAATACCTTTATGTAGTATTCTTCTCAACTCGAGCTTCTTGCCTATGAAACCCTTGATTGTGAATATAACTGAGAACTGGAAATACCTTTCTCTTGCATGCTTTAATTATAACTATTTATTTCTGGCATTACGTAGTTAGAAAAATGATTCTAACCTTTCCATCTTTGTAAGCCATTGTTTACATGCCATAAAATATAGCTTGAGGGTTTTGTATTTTTCTTATCTTCAAATGGCATTGGTATTCATAACAAACTGATATTTGAATCTTTTCTGAGGCTGGGCTATATCGGGCTTTGTTTTTAGATTAACAATTTTTCCTATGGTTAAAAACTCCAAGGCACTGTCATAACCCCGTGAACAAACAAGAACAATATTATCTGGCAAAGAACCTATACCAACTAGACAAAGCGGTTAGTTTATTTGAATATTATAGGCCAAGTGAATTGTTCCAGCATCGATCAATATGGTATCTCCAGGCCTTGAACCTATAACTATATCTTAAATTCTGGGTCCTTTGGATCAAAATAAGATTCTAGCTCCAAAGTGAATATTTCAAGTGACATGTTAGTATTTTATCGCAAGGTTCTCCTTTACACAATTTGAATAATGAGTTATTCTATTGATTCTATTACTTACCAATCCTTATGCACCATGGCAACTTGTGTCTAAACTTTTCTTACACTATTAATATGCTTTTAAAAAAGAAAAAAACAATCACTGTCACATTACTTCTCCAGTCATTTTTATGTATTCTTTAGCTCAGTAGCATATTTCTCTACCCATAACTATCATGCTTTCTATTAACTTGTATGCACCAGTAAAAAACATTGAACCTTGTATGTAATTCTTTGGAAACTTGTACAGGAAATACTCTTTTTTGAAGTTTCGAACACTACCTATCTTTTTATACACTGTTGCTATGCATAACTGTATTCTTCTCTGCTGAAAGCATACAGGAATATTTAATGATGAGGCTGTTATAAAATTCAAACCTATTATTTGTACTCCCACCAGTCCTTACCTACTGTGACTGACATTTGCCTCGCTGTTTAAACATATCTGAGTTTTTCATTTCTAGCTTGAAATCAAATGTTTTATTGATTCCACTATATTTATTTTATGATAATTCTGTTTATGAACATATACATTTGATAAACTACCTTGAAACTATGTTCCACTTGTTCTGAATATGAACTCTCTTTTCTCTAAATGTATCTTTGTTAGCTCCACCTTTTGTACATATTCACTCTCTTCTGTGCACACATTACGTATAATAGCAACACTGATATTTCATTCTGAATATGCTTTACTGTTCTGGTCCAAAATGAAACACTTTCATCCTCTGTTATTGCTATTTGCCTCATTGTTTGACTTGTAATTCTATTCCTTTTGTACTATCTTTCACTTTTCTTAGCATATTGAAATATCCCTCATGGGGTTCGAGCATGGGCTTGTGACTCCCATGAGTGAACTTTATGACATGAAGTTTATTTCAATTTAGTACCTTTCCATTCTGTAACCATGTATATCTCATCTACTTGGCTGAAAGGTTTCGTGATGAGAGTCATGTCCCTTCAACAGCCTATCTTTTGCCGCTCCATGATTTAGCCAGAAGGTCCCATGCTTGAAACTTATGCATGCCCCCTCAATAGCCTCCTCTAGTACATTGGTCTTCATGTCTTCACCTCTCCATAGCTTCAGTTAGAAAGTTTCATGCGTGAATTGTATGCACGTCCTTTCAACAACTTACTCAATCTTCAAACCTAAATCTACACATGAAGAAAACAATGTTAGGAAATAAAGTGTTTTCTGTGATATGATAATTCCTTCTAGCAGTTTTATGATTTTCTTTCAGTTTCTTACATTTCTGTAAATGCAATCAAGTAGATAATTAGAAGATAGGTTAATCTCCATTACTTAGTTCGCATGAACTGACCCATTTGTCACTCTTCTTTTGTAGGATGACTTGGAAAACCTCAGGATGCAGGACCAAAGATGCAGCAGCGCTCAACTCTTCCATGAAAAACTAGGCAATGGGGGGCCTAACCAGTCTTCTTTTCTCTTTTTTACATTTATAGAAATGTAAATTGTAATTTTAGTTTCTGCATTTGATTTCTGCATTCAATTCATGAAACTAAAATGCATGCCTACATTAACCTACTGCCATGGGATGTGTGGCTTCATATGAATGCACTTTTATTGTATGTATTTGAAAAGTACTTTTGTTTATGTTTTTGAGAGCAACCACTGCTTGTGTGGTTAATTTAAAACTGTACTTTCATTTATGAAATGCAAGCATATCTTTCATTTTTCTGTTAAGCTCAAAAGATCTGAATAGTGTTTTGTTCAAAAAATCTGAAATAAGTGTACCTCAATATGATGTTGTAATGTTTTCAATTGTAATGTTGAACCTATACTTTATTTCTCTGAATTCTTTACCATTCTGCAATTTTAAAACAACAACTCTAAAATTCAAACTTGAACAAAAAGCACTTGTCATTTTGTCAATTTAGTGTGAACTAAAATGATAGCACCTTCATTAATAAACAAGAAGACTGATCAATATCAAGATAAAATAGATTACCTCTAGACTGTGTACCCATTTCGACAAGTCTTCCTCCATTATCATAGATTCTTGCCTTTTTGCTCTCAAAAGAAAGTCGGTGGCCTAAGTTATTCAGTTGTGCCACACTTAACAAATTATAGTTCAGTCCATCTACCCAATATGCATTTTCACATTTTATTCTATCATTAATCATTAGTGAACCTTTACCTCTCACCATACAAGGTGCATCATTTCCCATTCTAATAGATCCTCCATCATATTCATCAAGTAGATCAAATTTCTCTATGTCACCAGTCATATGATGTGTACAGCCACTGTCTATGATCCATGTATAATTTATACTTACTTTAGAGTTTAGTGTTGTTTCTTCATGTTTCTCTTCTTCCTTTGAATCATCTTTCATAGCAACAAATACTACTTCTACATCATCATCAATGTTAGATTCAGATTCAAATTCTTCTGCTATGTAACATACCTTTTTCCCTTTTTCATAGCTATCTCTGTTAGCTCTGTTGTTGTGTCAGTAGCCTCTGTTGAATCTTCTCCCATAGCTTCCTTCCGATCGGTCTTTGGATCTATCATCATCTTTCTTATTCAGACATCTAGCAACAATGTGGCCAACTTCTTTACAATTAAAACATGCTAAAGGTAACTTGCCTCTATACCTTCCCTTACCTTTGGGCAATCTTCTGGCCATTAGAGCTTCAAGCTCATTAAGTTCATCATCGGTATTACTATCACTATCATTATTCTTATCATTCCTACTACTAGACTTACCAATCTTCAAAGAAGACATGAAAGTGGATTCAACAGAAGGTACAATACTTTTGTTAAAATTATTCAATTCAAAGGTTGTAAGCTTACCAATTAGTGTGTCAAGAGTTAGGTTTGATGTCGCTCTTGTTTCATGAATTGCAAAGATCTTGATAGCATAAACTGGTAGCAAAGTTCTGGGAATATTGCCTATCACTATTTCATCCTCAATAACTCCACTGGATGCTCTAATAACATGTACTACCTCTTTCAGTCTATTTGTGTATTGCACAATGTTCTCACCTTCTTTCATCTTCATATCATCAAATCTGCCTCTTAGGCTTTCAGCTTTGGCTCTCTTAACATTCACATCTCCATTGTATATTAGAGTCAGCTTGTCCCACATCTTCTTAGCGGTATCACAACCCTTGATGTCTTCAAATTTGGCATCGGTATAGGCAACAACAAGTTCCATCATAGTAATATTGTGTTCATGCCTATCCTTTAGTTGATCAAGAGTTAAGGGACCAGGGGTCGGTTCAATGTAGCCATTCTCCATCAGTTCTAGTGCAGAATTCCCAATTCCAGATATATGCAATTTCATCCAGCTTTGCCATACTACGAAGTTATCTTTGTTTAGCTTTGGCACTTCCCTCTTATACATCTTGAGACCTTTGTGCCAGAGTCCTTAAAACTCTATTCTAAGCAACCAAGGCTCTGATACCAATTGTTAGAATAACTGAGAGGGGGGTGAATCAGTTATCCAGTGTCCTAATATAAAATGTATAATCCAAAACAAATTCTTCAACTTCTGCTATTTGGTAAACATAAAATACTTTCACTATCTATGTTTTACCGATTGTCAATCTAAACTTATAATAGTTACCGATAAAATCTAACATGTAATATGAAAAGTATGATAACAAACAAATATCACAATCAAAACATAACATAAGAGATTTAACGTGGAAACCCTGTGAAGGGAAAAACCACTTGGGACCGGCAACCCCAAATTGTTCACTCTTCTGAAGTGAGGTTGGTGAAGACCCAACCCTATTAAAGGTTACAAAAACACTGTTAGGTGTGACCTTGTTCGAGGATTTTAGACCAGAAGTTATCATCCAACCAGTAGTCACTTTGGGGTTGACAGGATAACAATGTTCACTCTATGAATGAAACATCAAAAGACTTTCATAGTCCACTTGGTTAAGAGATTTGACTGTGTATAATGGTTAAATATGTAACAGTAGATGATCTACCTTGAAACAACTTCAATTATAGTTTACAGATAAATGTTCAGCTCATTCAAATCTTTCTGATCAATATACCACTTCAGATTCAATACTATATCAACTTACTGTCTGTCAGTAATTACTCTCTGTAGCTCAATAATTATTCTATAGCTCTGTTCTTATTAACCAGTATGATTAGAATGCATGAAAACTCCTTCACGTGATAATTCTACAGTATCTTCTTCTTCCGGCTATATTTCAACAATGAAACCAATGTCTCTTATATAGACAAGTAAATCATTTTCTTTTCCTCCATTAGATTTTTCCGCTTAATCATATTCATAGATTTTTTTTCTTTAAGCTTCCTTAGCTAATGTATCAGTAACACATTTCAATCTACTCCATTAGATCCTTTTGATTTATGTTAGCTGTCGATCTTCATAACAAACCTTATCTATTACCTCGATTTCATACACTTTACAACTCATCACTTTATTGGCTAAACTAATCATTTAATTCCTTTTCTATTTTTATCGGTTAACAAAGAAATACATCGGTGAACACAAGCTCGGTTAACACTGCACTCAGTATACACTACATTTTGTCAGTGTATACTGAAATGCTTTATTTACCGACAACATTGCTTTGTGTCTTTCAGCTCTATTCTTCATCATAGATGAATGCAACATAATAAAGTCAATTTCATCAAGTCATAGACTCATCAATAAGTTACTCAGTGTATTCCTTTATCCTCATCTGACATATACATCTTCCTCATGTAGATATTTCTATTCTTCATCTCTTTCTCCTTTCTTCAGATGTGTTGGTATAGTAACTTACAAGATAAGTACTGCCAAGCTAGTTGACACCAATGACAACATAATACTAATTTAATCATCTTGCATATCTAATCAACAACTCCTTAGTAATCTTGAATTATAGATTCTCCATTCAGGTTCTAAATTAGTTGTAGTTCATCATGTATTGCTAATGCATTATAGAAACAATATCTTTAAGCCCACTTGACCATTATTTTTGCAATAAGGTTCTTGTGATTGTCACTTGATGTCCTTTTGGCCTCTAATTTGCTCCATATGATACTTTACTGTGTTCCTATTAGGTATCTTTTTTTGCTCTTTATGACAATCATTTACAAACTCACCATGCTATATATTCATGATGACAAAATAATAAAATGATACCTCTGTATTATGGTTCTTGTCATCCCTCTCTAAAACATGACCCCTCTGTCAAAACAAAGACTGCATCTTTGTTCTTGAAAGCACGCCTTCATCATTTCTTGGGACAGTGCTTTAACATAGTTCCTAGATAATTGTGACTAATTTTTTTTATGGCCTTCGACCGATCTTGTTGACTTTGCTACATCAAGAATGGTGAACAACTCATCTTCCTCATGGATCCTTTCATTTCATTGTTTTGTATCAATGTTTGTTCACCATTGACTTTGTATAGAAAAACCCTTGAACAATCACTATTTTTTCACTTCCATTACATCTTTGTCCTGCATTCGTTGTTATTGCAACATTACTTACTACTGTTCTTACTGCACTCTTCACATTCTAAAACAAATCACTATTTTATAACCTTGAGCACATCTTTTTTCTTTGATTGTGAATACCACAATGTTCTTTGACAGTGTACACATCACTATTTTTTGAAACCTCTTTGTTCATTGTCAATCCATTTATAAACACTGATTTGTTTGTATATGTCATTATCCTTTAGAAATTAAACCATGGGAATGATGAGGACATTGATGAGTTTCTTGTCCTTTTGACAATGACTATCAATTCTCAACTCATGAAAATTTAAACAGCTAATTAATGAATGGTCTCGTATTATTACCTTTTTAGTTTTTAAAGCACAATGTCATGTTTTAATATTGTGTAGTTTTTTTCTTATGTCAAAGTATTCTTTTACTATTCTAACATCGCTATATGCTTGTGATTTGTTTATCTTGTTTCTTTGCAGTCCTTGGTTCACTTGGGGAAAAGTATGATGAGGCAATGGGAAGAAATGATGTGAGGGCAATTGTTGTTACTGGTATGTATGCCCTTTTAATATCAACACTCAGCTTCTTATTTTATATTTCCAAAGGTTCATTGCATTACATGATCTATCTTAAGTTTCCAATTCATTTTGTTTGTGAAGTCTTGTCATGCTCATATTTCAACACCAAAAGCACATCTTGGGTATTTCATGCTTGTACTATGATATTGCCATATCAAGTAGAGCCTCATATTCATAATTGCATGATTATATTGACATATCAAACACAACACTATATAACATCATTGCTATCATCAGAGGGAGGTTTATTGTATAGCTTATATCGATACTTCAGGAAGAGCAGAGATCTCTATGAATATCTACAAATTGGAATATCTTAACTTTGCATAATTCCTAAAGTTATCAGATACAACAGTGATTTAATATCATATCCACATTATTATTTGTAGATTATACATATTAATCCAGATAATCTTAACATTATCTATATATAGACCTAATCACCTTGCATATATCCAATTGTCAAATTAGAGATAGCAATTATATTGTCATATATATCTTATCAATTGGATAAGCTTAACATTTATAAGTGGTATCATAGATCATAATTCATAGTGTTAATTGAGACTTGGAGTGATGTAGATCTTGACAACTGAAGGTGAATAAGCCCAATTAGACTTAATAATCTAAACTTTCATTCATCATAGGTTTCATTGTGACAGCCGATTATATGGATGTTGAAAGAGATTTATAATCTTGTGATATCTCAATGATGAGAACATCAACAACATCACCCCTTGCTACAAACATGTGCTCATGGGTCCTCCTAGTTGTCACGATACCCAGTACATGTGTGAACACTTTGTTCTATAGTTTCTGATCCTCTTGGTGATTAGAAACTCACCCCCTTCAATTTTAAGTAATTGATGTGTATTGTGGCACCATTTGGTTATGTTGAACATGACTGTCACCACAAGTTTCTCGGCTTCACACAACATAAACAACTTAGCCACGTCTTTTCACTTCCAAATACTGAGCACCAACACTAGAATCTCTAGTAACATCTGAATCAGTAGTCACAGAGGCTCGGTTACTCATGGTTCAAGAGAAATCTGCTATCTTCAATTGTGGGATCACTCTGTAACCTAATTCCTTCATTCATAAGACTTGACACTTAGCTTTTTACAATCAATTTCTACTAGATAAGCAACCGCCATCATTCCAATCAGGATTGTTACTAAAAACCAAACATAAACCAGACATAATTATCAAATCCTTTAATTCTTAACTCCAAAATAAACTGATTCACATGATTGTTACGTTCTTTCATTAAAACTTGATAATAAGAACCAATTCATATCCAACTAAATAGAGATCTTTTGAAACTGAAAATAATGTAGAATTCGAATACAACAACTTTGAGAATAGTGAACGTAAATGAGAAAGGATTAAGAACTAAAAAGATCTAAACATAAATTCAAAGAGTGTAATTATTGATACTAATTATGTCATGGAGTTGACAACTAAGTTGTCAACTTCACGATGATTACAACTTTTCATTATATCAAAACATTTGCCTCTACCCGATTTGTAACAACCATTAAAAATACTAAGAGTACCAACCGGTTACATCCAGATTGACACTAAATGGCTTATCAATCCATATGACCATAGAAAATAACCACTTATAATTCATAATCTTCAAAATATTGTCGGATTCCCGTGATTGCTATTACTCAAAAAATCCAGCATACAATACAATAGGCATTAGTAGGAAAAGGTTGCATTTGTTTGTCTATTTAACACTACCTTGCAGGTTTTGTTAGGTTACATATCATTATTGCATTCATTCTATATGTCATTATTGTACTCTAAGTATTGATCAAGCATTACAAAACTCAAAAATTTTATCAATGATCATTACATTGTGCATTCATACTGAATGTAGTATACAAATGTCCTTTCTTATTTCATATTTCAATTCAATATTTAGAATACATTGCAAAATTGAAAAGAAGAAAGTTTGAAGTATGGAATAGGGGTCCCATGTATTGCCTTGTCTTGTCTTTAAGTCTGCTAGTTGTTTGCTAAGTCTGCATCTAGGTCTCCATCTTTTAGGTCTCCACCTGCATCTAAGTCTTCTAGGTTTTCATTTGCATTTGAAAGAGAGAAGAATGGTTAGATCCTGTTGGATCTAAGCAATACATGTGAATCAAATAACATAATGTACCAATCAAGTTTTCAATTCTCCATCAATCTAGAAAATTAAATGAAATAAGGAAATGTACACTGACACTCACTGCAAGGTAGTGTTAGAGGGACTTGTTTCATACATGAAACCTTTTACTACTAATGATCATTGTGGTGTATGTTTTCCTTTTTATTAACCGGGTATCTAAATTAAAGGGACTTAGTATGTTTCCAAATTGAGAAACCTTTTTTAGATAATATATTTCATGCCATGATGTTATTTGAAAAACTTAACAGATTATCTTGCAGATAGCAGCTAGCTAGTGGTCATATTTAGTTATTACCAAGGATACAAATCAAGCTGATTTGGATACAAAAGAATGCTTCAAAGAAATGCCAACTTTCCAGTTTAAGATAAAAAAGATGCTGCATAAATACTGGTACAATTATGTCCTTACTGTCAATTTTCAAATCATAAACATATTTGTTGCTGAATACAAAAGAGTGCTTCAAGTTATAAAAATTGTAAAGTGTTTACAGTTTGTTTTTATTGAGTGTCACGAACCCATGTTCAAACCTCATTAGTTAAACATTCTGATGTTTTTGGATGTCACGAGCCCGTGCTCAAACTTCATTAACAATAAATAAACATTTTTTCATCTTGTTGTACTTATCATATCAAGGTACAAATTTAGTATCAATGTGAATTATTTACAGTGGACAAACCTACAAAATGCAAAGCTAAACATAAATGAAAAGCATGTATAAACTGGAACAGAGTATGTAACCAGCAGAGGAATATCATATAAAAAATCAGAGTACTTATCTGCTGTTGAAATAATGAAGTATGTTGAGCATATCTCAGCCATAATCATCTTCTAAGGTTTGTGAAGGTTATGAGTGGGAGATGTAATGATTTTGTGTTATAATGGATTGCATCTTTTAAAAAATCTTCCACTCACAACCTCACAACTTTAGTGAGTCATTAGGAGGAGTTTTCATGGTTTCCTGAAGAAACATCATGCTTATAGCTGTTGATTACACAAAGTTTTATTCATATCAGCAAAGGAGAGCCAAATAATCTGAGTGCTTTATGTTAAATAATCTGAGTGCTTTATGTTATTAACAAAATATGTTGAGGATTGATAAAGATGCAGTTGATAATGATTCAAGGTTTCATTAATATGATAACAATCTCAGAAAATTAACCACAAGCTGCTTACTGGTATTTCAGTGATTAAGGTGTAAAGAGATTATTCATTTAAAAGAAAATTGTTGAGCTTGTTACCATTTTTATGAGCAAAGTTCATCAGATGCTTCAAGTATGTTACAGTTACTACTGTGGTAAAAGTTCGGGTTCATATTTTTTGAACTCACATGGAAAAAAGTGATCGATTGATTGACTGTTACTAATAATGTAATTAATATTATTAGTAACAGTCAAACAATCGAGTTGAACATCATTGATGTCAAGAAATTAGCCACAGTATACACTGACAACAGATTCAAAGAATAGAAATAGAAAATATCAAATAGAGTCATAAAGTATGATAAGCATGCTTGCGGGTAGACACCAGTCATTATTCCTGACAGTGACTGGTGAGGAATCAAAGCCTCTATCTAATGCTCGTTAGTGAATATCAAATGGGAAATAACACTTCAAACCCATGGTGGTGCATCAAAGTCACGGTCTACATATAGTGCAAACAAGATAACAAAATAACAACAGCGAGTTCACAGTCACAGTGGAGAGCTTGCGGCATGATAAACCCAGTGGAGAGCTTGCGGCATGATAAACCCAGTGGAGAGCTCATGGCATGATAAACCCAGCATAGTGAACTCTTGTTCACAGTCACAAAGAATAGTATGAGCTCGGCATGAGTATGGTAACATAACAATAGTCAAGTGCCACATATGGCATGTGAATCATAGTATCTTCAGAGAGCACAAAATAACTAAAGTATGAGCAGGTACCAACACACAGAGAATGACCCATATACTATGCAAGAGTAACAGTCAAGCCGTGGTGTCAACACAAGCAATAGCAGATAAATACCAAAGGAATGGTCAAAAACAATGAAGCATGAGATGGGCTCATGCTCAATAGGTGGTTAAATAAATAGAAAGAGATGCAAAGCAAAGAATAATAATGAGTTAACTATTAAAAGAGAAGAAGAACTATAACTTGTTAACTATAAACTATGAAAAGTAGTATTTAAAAACATATAGTAAACAAGCAGAAGGAGATGCATGCACATTTCTTTATAGAAATCAACAAGAAGTTCCAATAACTTACCATTCACTGCTGAAAAGATGGAAATGTTGAGATAAGTATCAGATGAAGTCCCAACTCCAGCAGCAATTGAAGACCATCATTGCAAAGCCAAACTCCTTCATAGTTTTAGAGAGCTTAGGGTTTCATTCTAAGTTTTCTCCGAGAAGACAAACACAATGCCAAGGAAAGAGTGAATTAAATTTTGGAGTCTTCCAAGTGGCAAATGCATTCAATGCATGGTAGTACCAGCTATGGCCTCGAAAACTACAACATGCCACCTTTGTGCTTATCCCATCCGATGCAAGTGGATTGAGAATCATGTCGACCTCTTTACTTTGCATTAGTTTTCCATTAGATTTTTTATCTAGGTTATCAAATAAAAGGGTAGGGGTTAGTATTTAATATTAAGTTTTTATTTAATATTAAATCTCTTGTTTAAATTTTGGTAAGTATTATTGTAAAAGGATTTATTCCTTATATTTGGAGGCCAAAATTAAGGAAGAAAGGCATGTCCTAGGAACTCATTGTAATATCATAATCTTAGGCACTTTTTTAGGCTAGGATAGAGGAGTTTGATTTTTGAATTAGAGGCTAGAGTGGCTTATAAAATTGATTTTTGAGAATCAATTAAGGGTTGCAAATGTTGGAGAGAGAGCCTATAGTGAACTGTTTAGTTCCTAAAAGCTTTCAAGTCCTTTTTGTAGCCATTTTGCTCAGTTTTTTTTGGAGGAAATAAACCAAGTTTTGCAGCTCATATTTTGTCTACTTGTGTTCAAATTTTAAATTCCTGTTCATCTTTTCTAGCAAGTGTCAGAATTCTGATTATATTCAGGAAGTAAATAAAATTTCGTTCCTTCCTAGTTAATTAGTTATACCAGGCCTTACATTAGAGATGTATGTTTGTTAAATATTTGAGTTGTTTGTGGACCATCCCTAATAGCTTGAATGTATTAGCCTATACATTGAGCAGTGAATCAAATTGTCAAATTTTTCATTTTGTGAGTCAAATCTGGAATTCATTTCTTTACAAAGTCTGAATTATT
The DNA here is from genome assembly GCA_027943335.1 of Chamaecyparis obtusa. NCBI lineage: Eukaryota > Viridiplantae > Streptophyta > Pinopsida > Cupressales > Cupressaceae > Chamaecyparis > Chamaecyparis obtusa. The sequence goes on along the minus strand of BSBK01000213.1, from coordinate 2,018,228 downwards.
CATTGGTGCATCACCCTAGTCTCTAAGTTTTAAGTTTTTCTTTTCCCTTTTCCCAATAAGTTTTCAGGTCAGGAAAGTGATAACCAACATTTGATAGGAACCAGCCTAAAATCTGGAGATTCCTCTCTAATCATAGTCTACCCACAACTAGGAGAGGTTTCCATTGTCAGCTAGAATTGTTGTTCTGCCTTAGTGCCTGATATAAGGTAACAATTCTAAAGCTAAACAATTGCAAAAAGTAATCAAGTGTAATATTCCCATGATTAGTTAAGGGCTAAAGAGACTGATTTATTGTTATAACTTACTCGTTGTTGGGAAACTTTAAACACTTATTGATGATAGAAGGAATAGCTTTCATGCCATTGAGCCAAGGATGTCCTAATTTCACACAAAATAAGACCAAGGTAGGGATAATAGAAAGGGTAACATCTAAGGACTTAAAACCAACTTTGACAATAAGGGTGACCGAACCTAGGATGGGACAAGTGAAATAGTCATGCACCTTAATCACAACATTAGATTTATCATATGTATCATGATCAAATTTTTGTGTATAGAGACATTCTTCAATAATAACTTTCACAATGCATGTTGGATCTATGAGCACTCCTTAAGAGAGATTATCTTTAATCTTTACAATATTGTATAATGGTCCATCAGGTGCATTAATGATCTATCCCTTGAGTCAAAATTAATACAGGATTCACACTTATGCTTAGTTTTCTCAA